>OX424527.1:8318680-9518680 GCA_949152445.1 Cerastis rubricosa
GCATCAAACATAACTAATCCACCATCTTCGGGATTTCTCCATATAACATTAGATTTAGAATCACGTTACTTAACGAACCATGCATTGTCATCCAAACTAAATATGTATGCAAACAGTTCAAAAGGAAAACGGACAAAATCAAACTCAAAGCATTTATTTCAATTAAACCATTACAAGTACTTTTGAAAGTCAAAAAACTAAAAAAAAAACGCGAAGTTAAAGTCCCAGTCACAAGACATAATAACTTGTGAAAGTACTGTAGTTGCCCATTCCAAACGGACAGTGAAAAGTGGGGACATAGTCAGTTGAAAAAAATGAAAAAAAAAATGAAAATGTGTTTATATTTTTACAAAAAGTTTACACACAGTTACAGGTGAAGCTAATAGAACAGTGTTAAAAAGTAGCTTTAAAATACTTGTGTAATAATTATATGATACAAAAATAAGTCTCAGTAATCCTCACGACGCGAAAGTTATTTCAGTGAAAGATATAAATACTCCAGGAAAATTTTCAAATTAATTTGCGAATGAAAATAGATGATATGACTCAGTTGGAGATATTACCTCACCACGCACGATTTTCTCAACAGTAATCTCATCATCTGCCTAGCCTTTTCCTAATTATGTTGGCTTCCAGTCTAACCGGATGCAGCTCAATACCAGTATTTTACTCGCCTATCTGACCTCCGCAACCAAGTTAGCACTGGGTAATACGATACGATACGTGTTCTGTATGGTGTCGGACGTAAAGAATAGCACCATCCCATATCTCCCCGTGGGTGTCGTAAGAGGCGACTAAGGGACTTGCCAGAGAATGGGCAGCAGCGTTCTCTGTGCTTTTGTAACAACCGTACTGCGATCGCCAACCGAGGCGATTATTGCAAAACCCCCCCATGTTATGTCAATGTGGCGACACTTAGGGGAGGCCTATTTTTAGCAGAGGATGTCTTTCGGCTGAAATGATGATGATGATGAATACAATACCCTACTGCCCACCACCACCCATGCTTTCTGAGGCGCTGAGAAAACTCGGTATGTAATGGGTGGTCACCCATCCACGGACGGCTTAACCTAACGATCGACCCGAACGGCTGTTATAATTTAGCCACGAGCTCTACATGATTTACAGTAATCTTAGAGCCTTTAATATTGAATTCGTTTTGATTAGGTACTTCAGCCAAAGCCTAGGTGATAATCTCCCATAACTCAGGTCTATTTGAAACAGAATCTTTAAACGGTTAGTAGATTGGAATACCAGACTAGTTAGGCTCGCAAGCGCAACAGTTGAACGTAAGAAGCGTTCGATTTGGGCATAGTGTTATTCGGATTTTCTAGTTTAAGCAACGGAGTCTGAATCTGTCTTCGGTTGATGGCAATAGGCTCGCCCCCAATTAAATGAGATTTAAACATAACTGGCGAAATGTGGGTGTACTGTTAGGTAAACCTCTGCCTTACCCTTCAGATATTACAGGCGTGATGTTATATAGTAATTCATCATCATCTGCCTAGCCTTTTCCCAAACTATCTTGGGGTCGGCTTCCAGTCTAACCGGATGCAGCTGAGTACCAGTATTTTACATGAAGTGACTGCTTATCTGACCTCCACAAGCCAAGCAATTACTGGGTAATACGATACCCCTTAGTAAAACTGGATGTCAGACTTTTGGCTTCAGACTTGTCGTAACGACTGTCAAAGATCTACAAATGACAGCCGGGATCAACAGCTTAACGTGCTTTCCGATGCACGGAGGAAACTCGGTATGTAATTATGGTGGGTCCATATTGGCTTACCTAAAGTTCTTTACCCGAAATTATTCTTCCTAACGATTTGTAATCCGAATGATCATTCTTCCTAAAATTTTTCATCCTAAAGTTTTCATTCATACTATTTGTAGTGCTACCGGCGATGTTCATAACACTCATGTTTCCGAAAATTGTAATTAATAATATCATTGATGTAAATAATTTAAACTCCTACTGTTTTTTATCATAACTCTTTTATCCCTAAACATAATTACCACAATATTTTCACTTATACTCAGATAGAAACATTTACCAAGTGTAATAAAAATATATGTGGGTAGAAGATGATATTTATAGTTTTAATTTGGGTGGGGATTAGGTCAGAGTGTCGTCTTGGGGGCACTATGAAAAAAATACTTAGAAAAATTTTGCGACCAATTTCGAGGTAGCGCTCGCCGGCCGCTTCCGCGGCACCGCTCGCTTCGCTCGCTCGGCTCGCGCGTAGTTGGTCACAGTTCTAACCTAACCTAACCTATGGATATCTTTCCAGGTACACACCGCAATAGATAAAAAGTAAAAGTTACGCAAAATGAATGTATATAATACTGATTATTATGACTAAAAAGAAATCTAAACAAAAAAGATATGACTTTGAATAATAGTGTAAAAGATGGGTATGTTGTGAAAATATAGGAAAACAAATAAAAGAATAATAGATGTTTATTGCTACTGACATTAATTATGAAGTTGAATGCTTCGGAATTATGAACATTAGAGACAGAGTAGTTAGGAATTGCGATTGTTAGGATGAAAAATGTTAGGAAGAACATTTTCGGATTTCCAATTATCGGAGTTGAAAATTTAGGTGAACTTTGGCGCACCCAATTATGGTGCTTTCTTCTTGTTCTTTTTAATCAGATGTTTTACAATAGTTTTTAAATCATTATACCTTTTGTTTAGAATAGTTACAGCACGGATGACAACATTTGTGTCACTTATTTGATCTAGTCTTTTTGTGATATTTTCTATTTATTTTTTGTTGTTGTATAAACTCTTTTTCTTATTTACCGATTGTTTGTAAATGTGTGGACATTGTAGGCATTATTATAGATTCCTAGATCCTTGGTAACTGTTTATTTCGTTCTACGTTTTGTAGAAAGCAACGACTTATTGTCAGGCCTACGATGTCCTCCCATACTTTAGTACTAATGCTGTAACAGAAATATTGTAAAACCAAATGATTTTAAAAGAGTAATTATGGAGTTTCTTGCCGGTTCTTCTCCATAGGAAACGACCAACCCGAACCAAGCACCTTTTTGCCGACGTTTTATAAGTGCCCCTGTAGGCCTATGTAAAATAAAAATATTTTGATTTTGATTTTGGTCACCCATCCACGGACCAACCTCGGCAAGGACGGCTTCACTTTAAAGATCGATCCGTGTGGCTGTTATTACTTAGCCATGAGCTCCTTTTACATAGTAAATAGATAGTAGTAAATATCCAGTTACATTAGTAGCGTCCTACAAATGGACCTTCCCGCCATAAATCAGTACGTAAGGAATTTATGTGTAATAAATTCCAGAACGCAAGCGCAGGTAAGTATTAATAATGGCAACTGAATTAATTTCACATATGTCCGCCATCTTGCTACGCATGAAGGGTTCTTGGCAATATTATTTGATTGCAATCTAGAGAACCGGCCACTTTTCTTTTTTTTTCACCCACTTGGAACACTTCCAGATGTTTTCAATTTGGAAGTTTGTGCAGTAAGATTTAAGATCTATGTTTCATACTTTAAGTGAGGATGATTTTCTTGATGATTGAAATGGAAACATATACCTATCGTATTTTCACCGTTTAAGTATTGTTTGACTTGGAATTAATAACACTAATAAAACAACATGCATCTTGCATAAGGACTCAACTACCTAGACCACAGTAAATTCACTCTATCAAGACCATTACCTGCTAAATGCACACCCAAGAAAGTTATCCAAATACAGAATAATACAAACTGTCCTCAAGTTAACGTGTTGAATAAACAGCACAACTTTACCGTATCATAAACAATAAGAATACAAAGGAGAGAACATAAATTGGGCAATGCACTAGAGTGTAGCTCCGCGACAATTTGGATTACCATGCGCCAGAAATTCAAATCATTCTGGAGAAATGGAGGTAGGTAGGTAATAACTAGATGGTGAAAGCTCGCTAACGCGGTCATACGTCATCCACACTGCTATCACGGTTCCGCAGTGCCGTGTTTGCCGACGGAACCCTACTCGGCTGCTCCCAAGTTTATCCCCAGGCTGATAAAGTGCCCGGACTTCTGATCGTTAGATCTAAAAGTTTTAGTGCTAATGAAAATAAATGGAAGATCTAGGTTTTAGAATGGCCTGATATTGCTATTGAAAACGTATTTTTTAGTAAACAAAACTGAAAGCATAAACACAAATTAAATACAACCGTATTTCAGTGGTAACTGTTTTGGAATGAATGTAAATAACGCTGTCAAATATAAATCAAAAGCAGGGAATGTCATAGGCGCGACGGAAAATCATTCCAATTATTAATAAATTCCAGGTAATCCAATTACATCACGAAATCAAAATTTAATACCTAATTTCGACACGTATCAATCATAACGCAACGATAGAATTCACGATTTCACCCGGGTATTAATAATGTAATTTACAATCATGGCTCTCCGGAAATGTGAAGATAGGCCCACAGAATAGATGCGTACAGAAGGTTGATTTAATTAAATGAGTGAAAACACACGTACACCGAGTGCAAGCTCACTCACGAGTTCACGACTGGCATTTGATTAAGATCTCAGTATGCGTCTAGCACTGGTATTCTCACACCGATATTCTAAAAGTTCAGTTCATGACTAAGAAGTGATAAGTCATGAACTGAACTAAAATCGGACTAACCACACCTACATACCGCCTTGTTTCTTGATGAATTAACATATAAACGCCTATGTACCGGTAAACTATTAATTATATACATCTTTAACATTGATTGTAGTGACATATGACATCTTTCGCATTGATTGATATGGATTTGAAAAAGATAGCTAGCTAGGGGAGGTACCTTTTTCGAAGATCCACCAATTGTGGCCTATAAATTCTGGGAAAACGATTTGGTAGGTGCTTTCACTGTTGTCATGCCAACAAAAGGTTGAATTAGTTCAAAAATGGATTTGGGAAGGCTCTTAGAGTATGGGTGTATGTGTTCGGGCGTTTTGTGTCTTCTTATCTGACCTTCTGTATAGTATCTAGATATTCTGTGAAGGTCCCTTCGCTTCGAAGTCCGCGTTAATCCAAATCCAGTTTCGTAACAAAGACAAAGGGATGTATTGGAAATATAATAGAAGAGACGTCACTTTCATTAATGCCAAACAATTTTAGTTGATTGGGGTTCTTACTGGAAGAAATGGGATCGGGGGCATCGCTAATACAATATTAATTTGGAAAAGAAAGACAAATTGTAGTTGAATGGAAGTGGAATGAAGTTATTAGGGAGGTTTCTTTTGGTTCTAAGATTTTTCTTTTAGCTATGTTTTAATCCATTTGATGATCCATATTTGATTGTTTCTATTTGCGGATGGAGGATCTTATTATAACAGTATCGCAAATGATATCTAAGTTTCGGGATATTAACTTCTTTAGAAATTGTAGGCAAAGAGAACGGGATCAACTCAAGGTGGTCAAGGATGGTTTTAATAATTGTAGTAACTTGTATGAGGAGGCTTTATATAAAATTAGGGATCTAGAAGACGAGCTAATTCATGCCAATGATTGTATTATAAAGTTGCAGAAGGAAAAAGAACATACTCAGGATAAAGAAACTAACCTCTTATATAATGAATTATTAAATAGTAATTGTAACCACCCTTCCTTAATAACTATTGATCTGACTGAAGATTCCATAATGAAACAGAATTATGCAGTTAGCAATAAGAAAATTAAAAAATATGCCAAACTAAATAGAATAATTAAAAAATGTTATCAATTTAAGAAACAAAAACACTTTTCCAAATATATTCCACTGAGGAAAGAGCGTGTTGATTTAGTTAATAAGTTAAATAATTATCAAATAAAACTAGAAGATAGTATAAAAATTTATGAAATTGATACTAATCATTTGCAGTCTGAAATACAGGCACTTCAGGACTCACTTAATTCTCTCTCCAGTAGGTATGTGAGTTCTCAGAACCAAATTAGGGAACATATTCTTGCAGCAAATGAGTTGGTAATGTGTCAATGTAGTTGTCAGACTAATATCAAACATGATACTGTCCAGCCTGAGGTAATGGAGGACCCATCCCGGGCTGAGAATTCCTCTCAGGACTCTATACTAGACCATGAAACCTCTATTATTACACAAGGTCATCTACAACTGGTACAGCCTGAGATAAATGGCAGTCATGATTGTTCTTTCTCAATAATGTTTTCAGATAGTATAGGAAGAGGTGTAGGAAAATTTGTTAGTAATAACCTGAGTTGTTCCCATCAAAATCTTTGCAAGCCAGGGTCTACATACAAACAGATAATGGCTTCAGTGACTAGAAATTGTTATAATATTAATACTGATTTAACTATATTTGTAGGAAATAGTTCAAAAATTAAAACAGAAGACATCACAGACTGTGTAACTGAGTTGTTAAAGTTGAATTGTCGTAAAATAATATTGTGTGCTTTTCCTTATATTGAAAATTTAGGTAATAGAAAGAACAATAATATACACTTATTAAATAACCATTTGCACTTTTTAGTAGGTCACTATAGTGACAAACTTATTTATTTTGATACCAACTCTTTTGTAGATAAACTTAGGTTGACACGGGGTAATGTGTATCTACCTATTGGATGTAGACACAAAATAGCTAGGCAATTAGCTTATAATATTCACACAGACATAAGTAGTATGTCTAAGTTTAGTTGTATTATAAACACTGCGACAATTAGTAATCATACTAATATAGATTTTTCTATTTACAATTATTTTACTGAGGAGGTTCCATGTGTGAGCATGGAAAATTCTCAATTAGGGTGTATTAGTAATAGTAGTAGTAGTATTAGTAGTATTAGTGATAGGAGCTTGTTGTCTGGTGATGGCACAGGAGGCTTGGGGCTCACTCCGGATGCTCATTTAAACTAGTTAGTAAGACAACAGAAGATACCAGTAACATTATACCTTCTCGCTATCAAATAGCTAAATGTAAAAAAGGGGCTCAGCAGAATTCCTTGCAATTATTCCATCAAAACATTCAAGGTTTCTCTTCAAAGCAATTAGAGATTGAATTATTTTTAGAAAAAACAAAGTTTGAGATTGTTTGTTTCACTGAACATTGGTTAAAAGACCATGAAATGTTAATTAATTACGCCAATTACAGTGTGGGCAGTTGCTTTAACCGAAAATCTAAGATGCGTGGGGGTTCATTAATCTTAGTTAAAAATTGTATTAAATTTAAGTTGCGGAACGATATTGTTGATCTATCGGTTGAGCATAATATTGAACTGTCTTGTGTTGAGCTGGATAAGCATATAGAAGTGTGCGTTTACAGACCCCCAAATTATCAAAACTACTCCATATTTGAGTCAGTAATGGAAGATGCTTTGGCAAAACTTGCAACCGGTAAAAAATCACTGGTTATCTGTGGTGACTTTAATATTAATATTTTAGACAAAAATTCTAATAGCAGTAGATTATTACATCTTTTTAAATCATTTAATTTGTTAAACGTGTTTTCAGAACCAACCCGAATTACTACAAATACTGCTACATGTATTGATAATGTTTCTTGTTGTTGCGACTACTTAGATAAATCCATTGTTAATTACCTCCCTTCTGATCACAGTGGGCAAACCGTTGTTTTCGAGTCCTACACACCATTACAAAAAATCGAGATAAACTCTAGACAAATAACACCGACCAATATAAATAAATTTAATAATAACTTAATTAGTAATTTAGGCATTCCGGGCCATGTTATTGAAAATGTAAATCAATTTTATGAGGAATTCTTTTCAGTGGTTAACATAGAGTTCAATAATACATTAAAAATGAAAACTAAATCTATTTACCCTAAATTTATGTTCAGTGACTGGGCAACTAAGGGTATTAGGATAAGTAGGGAGCGATTGTTTGAGTTGTACGGCCTTAAGCCTTACATCAACTCGGAAACTTTCAATAAATATGTTGCAACTTATTCAAAAATCTTTAAAAACACTTGCAAGGTAGCTAAAGCCTTATTTATTAGCAACAAGATTAAGTCTGCCGAAAACAAAATAAAGACGGTTTGGAAAATTATCAATAGTGAAACAAATAGAAATAAAAAATATAATAATGATATCAGACTAGAGACTTCACATGGTCTTCTAAGTTCTAAAAACGAAGTAGCTCAAGAATTTGTAGATTTTTTTACCAATATCCCGCTTAAAACTACCGAAACCTTAAATTCCTCACCCTTGCTTTCCATTGACTTATTAAAGGCGAACGTTTCAGCCTGTCCGATTGAGTTTCAATTTAAGCATATAAACCCCATAACAGTCATTAAAGCTTTTAAGGAAATCAAAATCAAATTAACCGAAGATCTATGGGGAATGTCTGTTAAAGTTTGTCAGGCCATTATCGACACTATAGCACCGTATTTAGCCTTAATTTTCAATTTGTGTGTGGACCAGGGAGTCTTCCCAGACCTTATGAAATACAGCAAGGTAATACCACTTTTCAAATCTGGGGACAGTAAAGAGACCAATAACTATAGACCCGTTTCCGTGTTGCCGGTTTTCAGCAAGGTGTTTGAAAAGGTAATGCTTAATCAAATGCTCACCCACTTTAGCACCAATAAAATCTTACATGACAAACAGTATGGTTTCACCAAAGGACGTTGTACGACTGACGCCGGTGTCACTTTATTAAAACATATATATGCGTGGGAAGAGGCACAAGATGCCATAGGAATCTTCTGTGACCTCTCGAAGGCATTTGATTGCGTAAATTTTAGTATATATTAATGACCTACCCCATTTGTTTAAAAACCAACCACAAATGGTGTTGTTTGCTGACGACACTTCTTTAATATTTAGAATAAACAGACGTGCCACAAACCTCAACGACGTAAATAACGCTCTAATGCAGGTCCATAACTGGTTTACCGCTAATAATTTAGTATTAAATGGGAAAAAAACTAAGTTTATAAGATTTACTCTACCAAATGTCAAATGTAGTGATTGTGACATAGTATTAAATCAAGAGAAACTTGAATTTGTCGATGAAACTGTTTTTTTGGGGATCACGCTCGACTCAAGGCTACGATGGGGTTCTCATTTAACATCTCTTGCAGGACGGCTGAGTTCAGCAGCATATGCTGTCAGGAAAATCCGTCAATTTACTGATGTAGATACCGCGAGGCTAGTGTATTTTAGTTATTTTCATAGCATTATGTCATACGGTATTTTACTATGGGGTCGGGCTGCAGACATCGAGTCTATATTTATACTGCAGAAAAGAGCTATCAGAGCCATATATAATCTACGTAGGCGCGATTCTCTAAGAGAACTGTTTAAGGAAATTAACATCATGACTGTACCTTGTCAATATATCTATGAAAATATCATGTACGTTAGGAAAAATCTGCATTTATTTAGTAAAAGAAGTGACCGGCACCACTATAATACTAGAAACAGGGACCAACTGGTTCAGCCAGGTTTCAGGTTAGCTAAAATAGACTCATCTTTCATGGGGTACTGTTTAAAATGTTACAATAAAATACCTCCCCCCATTCTACAACTAAATGAAACGAAATTTAAATCTTGCATAAAGCGCATACTATGTAGGCAAGCATATTATAAGTTGGGGGATTACATTGATGATAAAAATGCTTGGCTCAATGCTGGTCCTGCTCCACAACCATAGGGGCTATCAAATTACCATGTGAAGTTACTGTGGAAGCTGCAGAAGATTGTATAAATATCTTTGCTTTGTATAGATTCAATCTCTTAGTATTATATAATTGCATAGCACATGTGTGAAAACTATGTACTGTAAAGCCACTATTTACTGAGTACCCACATCTTACTTACACTGACGCGAATTTACCCTGGCGGTTGAGTAAATGTCATGCTCACTTAAATGTCACGCTGATGGCGGCGGGTGTGTCGGGTCATTTAGTTCCCTTCAATATGGTTAAGTTGAATGATGGCTGATACATGCGTCATGTTCGTGAACGGGCGCTGTCAGTTGTGCCTGGTCATCTCTTAGCTGCCATGGTTCATTTTTAATTATTTTATTTTTAACTTTATTTTCAAATTATTGATTTCGTCTTTTACTGTGGACGCTCTTAACTTGCCCGTATTTCTACATCGTTCTCACATACTAGTAATTCTCAACACGAATGATGTAACCAAGATTCTGTAACATATTTTAATTTAAAAGAGTGTCCATGGAGTTTCTTGCCCATTCTTCTCCATAGAGATCTACGCTTTGGAATGGGCAACTACAGTACTTTCACAAGTTATTATGTCTTGTGACTGGGACTGTAGCTTAGCGTTCTTTTTTTTTTTTGTTCTTTGACTTTCAAAAGTGCCTGTAATGGTCTAATTGAAATAAATGCTTTGAGTTTGAGTTTGAGAGGTTATATTTGTAAGTTAAGAAGGCAATGTTTGGAACTACCGATCGGATTACGATATTTTTTTCACAAAAAACATGATCCTCGAAAGTCATAGACTATATTTAGAACATTGCCTATGGATTATTATCGACCGAAAACACAAGCGAAGCCGCAAGCAATAGTGAGTCTTACATATTTTATCTAAGACTCGTTTTTACTTGAACTACTTGGTAGCGATGATTTCCTCCAGAAGCGTAACCAACAATTTGTCTCACTTCGCAACAAGCGAGTTCAACAAAAGACAAAACTAGCCACGGAGAGAGACACACTTGATGTTCGATGCACGATCGAATAGCTTTCAAATAGCTGCTGTAGACCGTGCATGTGCCGTGCCACATCCATTTGGTGGCGCTCCAAGACATTCGTCAAATAACTGGGAGGATCCGGGAAGCAACGTGTTCCAGACATCTTGTGAACAAGTGTAACACGATACGTAACACTTGCAATTCAATTTATGTTTGCAGGAACACCGAGTTAAATGCTCCGAGCTGAATCAGTGACGATTAATTCGGGTATGCGGGTAGGTAACGAAATTTCGCGAGGGTGGTTTCTGGTACAAATTGGGGTACTTACCCAAAAGTTTTATGCAAATTACTGGAAACAAAAAAAGAATTTTGAACGTAAATCTGAATTCTTTTGTGTTGCCACTTTTCACAGGAAAATCATACGTTCTTTATTTTGTTTCAGGAGGATTTTGAGAATTGCGACTCAAAAAGTATTGTGCTCGTATCTGAACCTAAAAAGATTCGGCTACAAATCTTTTTTATGGACCCGGATGAAGGAAACTATATTTTCTGATAAAAAAATTCGTCACTACGACGAATTTCCGTCAACGTACATCCATCTCATCTTGAAACGTGAAGGTAGCATAAAAGCTGAAGCAAAGTTGGATGACAAATAGAAATAGAAGAAGAGGTTAGTTCTTAAAATCTTTTAATAAATGCGGTGGTATCATATGGCAGTAATTCAGCAGATTATTTCAATTCTGAAATCATAATATTATTAAAACTAATAACGATATATGTATCATCATTCCTATTTGTTTTGAGTTTCCGATATTTCGGCGCTGGTGCAAGCACCATGATCACCAACATCCCGTTATCAGTGTTAGCGATAGTATTAGTGACCATATATTTTAAAAACTTCTGAACACATGTTTCTAATACCAACTGATGGAAATAAGAAAATGCCACATTATTTTCGTTTACTTGTCAGCCAGTTTAAGCCAAATGCACCAACTGAAATCCCAAAAGTAGCCAACCTACAAAAACAAGCAAACAGCAATTGTTTCAGCTCCCAATTGTTCCCTACTTACTGGTTCGGAACACTACAAACCCTGTAGTATTCTGTTCGTAGATTCAGCTTGTTGGGGCAAACATTCCAATTGTCTGCACCCATTGACGCGAGTCCAGCATTCCTTTGCTTCAGCCGCATTCCTCGGAACATGGCTCCTGCGGTACTGTTATGCTGTACCTGGGTATGTAGCTTGAGATTTGGGAAACAGATTGCGTGGTTTTTAACTTCAGAGTGTAGAATTTAACATTATTAGTAGTGTATGTACATTGTTGTGTCGGGAAATTGCTTAGTCAAAATATTTATTTCAATCATAGGCAACTTTGAACGTCAAATTTACAAATAAATAAAATTTATTCTAGAGTTGCCCATTCGCATAGGTAGTTTTGTATGGAAAAGAATGGCCTAAAAACTCCATCATTGCTATATTAAGAATCTATCTAAGTACAAAACGAATTCTAATTTATGAGAATTGAGATTAAATAAATCTAGGAGACAAAAAAGCTATTCTTGGCTTGTCTCGTTTTAAATATTTTCTATTGCGGTAAAATAAAGTGGTTTACTCCTACACAAAATCAAATTTCTGTGAGAATACTGAGATTTAAACGTAGGAGAAATAAAAGAAAAGCAATACTAGGTTTAGAATTGCTTTATTACTTTTATTTCTCAGTCTTGTTTTATTAATCTCATAAATTCATAACTCTTGCTATATTTACCTTCTAATTTTAGATCCTACCTTTAATTTAAACACCACAACAACAAATATTTTCATGTTTTTGATTAATTTTCGAAATCCGACTCTAAATTAAACCACTTAACATTAATATTCGAGGAACAAAAATCCCGTAGCAACATTTAAAATTGAGTTTGTGAAATATTAAAGGTAGAACGATCCAATATCGGTGTAGGTTGAGCCGAATAAATTCAATCTAATCCGAATATGCGAAAGAACTGTCAGGAAACCGCAAAATAAATAAAAGTATTTTCTCTCTCTCGTTCTTTCTTGAAAAAGGCGAACCCGTATAAATTGGGGGAAATATAAGAGGGGCCCACGATAAAGTCATGGATATTAAAGATGGGTGTTACAGACTATTGAAATCAATGAAATCTTTATTGCAAGATCACTAAATTAAGATCCTTTTGGGTTGCGGTGGTTACCAAACAATGATAGATTGGAATAAAGATATGGTTTATGATGCAATTTTGTGGAAAAGTGACCCTTATTGACACATAAATCCTGCTGAATTGTAATAATTATTTCTTTTTGCGATTTTTTGCGATGGGAGATGGTTGGAAGACGCTAAATAATTGATTCTTTATCCAGTAAAGATCACCTGCTAAAAACAGGCCTAGTAAGGCAGCTCCTACCACAAGTTCACATTTGACTGAATTTATTTATTTGCCAGTGTTATTAAACTACGTACAGTGTGTATGTAGTTTACAGTTTTAACGTTTAAATTCAATCAGTGTGTTTCTAATCCATCTTTCTACTTTTTTTTTTGTTAAATCTGCCGTGCTTGCTATGCCAGAGCCGGGCCATGCCGGTCATAATGATCTAGCTATGAAAGCATGCACTTTTTTTATTTATTACTTTTTAAGTTTCGATGGGTTTGCTCTTGACTCTAGTCTAGGTCAGAGATGAGAGACAGAGACAAAGTCGACGATGCCAGTAGAGCTTACCCAGAAGAAGCCTGTTCACTCTAACTTTGAAGAGATTAGGGTTGTAAGCGTTCGGAAACACAGCCGGAGGCAGAGAGTTTCAATCCTTTGCTGTGCGCATTATGAAAGACGTTGGAAACGCTTAGTGTGAACTGGTGGAATAGCAATAAGATAGGGATGGTAACTTGGAGTGCGTCTAGATGTCCGATGGTAGAAGGGGTGGGATAAGGTCGTGGAGTTCTTGGGCACACTTACCGAAGTACAGCCTGTAGAAGACCGACAAGCAGGCAACCTTGCGGCGATGAGCCAAGCTGTGAAACTTGGCATCCACCAAATTTACGTTGTCGATCAGCCTTTTGCTCTGCGTTCCACCGAGTCAAGCGAGGCAAGCTGATACATATTTAGCCAATTTTTTCGTTAAAAATGCCGTGCTAGTTTTGCCATAACCGTGCCATGCCGGTTATATAATTTAGCTATGAAAGCATGCAGTTCTATTTTTTTTTTGCATTCAAAGCTTTTTTAATTTATATCCTGTAACAGTGATTCTAACGTTATAAAAGATTTCTTGTAATAAACATATTATTGGTAGATAGCAACTATATCAAAAACAGAAACAGTTTCAAATAAACCATCACTTCGCTACAAGAACATTCGGAATTCACAAACTTCGCCGGATCAAATTAGATTTCCGTGGAAACCTTAGACGTTTGATACCCAAGCCGAGTATAAATAAATGTTGATCGAATAACTCCTGTCTTTCAAATCAAATAACATTTTATTAATAGCCTTGTTTCTAAGAAATAAATTGAAGTGTTACTTGATTTAATAATACGTTAGAAAAAGAAAACTAATATTACGAAAATACGAATGCCAGCCATTTTTTTTCTAAGATCCGAAAAATATTGCCGCAGTGAACCTTCGGACGGGAAGACGAAGTAGCAATAAATATGAAATTCAGAAAATCCTAGAGGATTAATTTTCTGATCTCAAATTGTGATGCGGGTGGAATGAAAACATCGCGGTTAGTCTCCTAAGGGAATGTTAGTATTTCGTATTAGATCGTGTTTTGTGTGGGTGAAGAACAAATTGAAACATGTCTCCCAGTACTATTATTATTAAATTGTGAGTAAGTTATTAGTAATAAATAACTAAGAGTCTGATTATAGTCACAGCTCGATTTTTTATGTTAAAATGTTAAATTGGCGGTTTTAAATAAATAAAATATATTATAGTCATCATCTGCCTAGCTTTTTCCAAACTAAGTACGTTGGGGTCGACTTTCAGTCTTACCAGATACAGCTGAATACCCAGTACTTTACATGGAGCGACTGGCTAACTGACCTTCACAATTCAGTAAGTACTGGGTCATACGATACCCCTTGGTAAGACCGGTTCTTTCAGGGCCACTGGCCACCTGTAACGGTTTAACGTGCTTTCCGAGGCACGGAGGAAACTCGGTATGATAAGGTTGGTCACTCATCTACGGACTAACCTAGACAAGCGCGACTTAACCTACAGATCGACCCGAGCGGCTGTTATAATTTAGCCACGGGCTCCTTTCTAAATAAATTATAGCTGTAGTCGTCTTAAACAGTCTAACGTATGAAAACTCAAACTCAAAACTCAAAGCATTTACTTCAATTAGACCATTACAACTTTTGAAAGTCAAAAACCAAAAAAAGGCGATGCTACAGTCCAATGTCACAAGACATAACTTGTGAAAGTACTGTAGGTGCCCATTCCAAAGCGTAGATCTTTATGGAGAAGAATGGGCAAGAAACTCCATGGACACTCTTTTAAATCAATATATGTTACAAAATCTTGGTTACATCGTTCACGTTAAGAATTACATATATCATAACGTTTGCTATGAGAAGTAGGTAATCCAGTATTTCAAGTATCGAATGTACCTTTCGGTCTAATAACGTGGTCACCACTACGTTCCGCCCACCGGCAAATTACAGGAAGAGAAGTTATGTGGTCAAGAACTGGCCCTAATAATTCCATCGTTTCTTGGAATTATTTATTCCTTTGGCCATGAATCATTAATAGTAATGAGGTTAACCTACTTTCGAAGTTCTTGTTTGACTTAAGTACCATCAATTAAGTATGGTACTCATTCTTTAGTAAATACTAATTAATATACATTGACTTAGAAATAGACCTAATTACTACAATGTATTATATATAATTAGTTTTTTATTAACCTTTATCAATGATTTTATTTATTCCTAAAAACAGGGATTTTAACAATACACAATGACTACTGGAAGGGTGACCCCGAGAATTTTTTTCCAGGTATTGGATCGATGAGTATTTTTTAGATTTCATTTATAATAGTGTTGTGAGCCCAATTTTGAGCTGGGTGCGAATTTTTGTACTTTCACTCCTATTTTTTGGTCTAATTTGACCAGACTATTTGGAATTTTAACTATTTGGTCAATTCCAAGTCCATTAAACAATCTTTAAAAGTAAATTTAATCGCCGATAGAACAAACAGAAGATTTCCAAATGAACGCAAAGAAATGCATTCCGGCGAACCTTTCACAGAAAGCAATAAGAGAAACGGAAATAAACCGTTCACATTCGAATCAAAAAGGTACTGAAAGCAAACGACGATTCTGCAGCCAAATAAAAACCGGCTAAATGGCCGGTAAAGTAATATAAATTGAACAAAAGTGTATAAAATGCTAAACGGAATAGTAAAAGATTGAAAGAAACATTAAAATTTGTTCGTATGCGTTGCTGCGGCGAAACGATTAAATGAAAGTTTACTGAAGCAAACAATACAGAATGAATTTGGGAAAATATGGAATTGGTAAGAGATTTAACGATTCAATGCAATTGGATTCGTAATAGATGATTTAACGATCGATATGGATTAGTCTTGTGATTCGTATTTTTATCTTTTTGAGATAAAATTGAAATGATGAATATAACAACTCGAAAAAACTTTTTATACACTTATCTAATACATGGATTTATTGACATAATATTGATGAGTCATTATGATTCAATAGATTGTAACTTTTATTTTTAACTTTGTTATTTTACTTTAACAACATAAACTTTTTCACTGTCCAAGATTACTTTTCTATTTCACAATACATTTTATACTTAACTAATTTATTACGGCATTGCCCGCGTTTTGTTCGACAATTCTCCATTCAGTATTTTTTGCGTGAAAGAGTAACAAACATCCTCACAAACATTCGCATTATCAGCTAACCCAACCTATTTCACTAATATTATAATATTACAAATAATAATATAATATTAGGGGGTTAGGGTAGGTTAGGTACACCTTGAAATAACCCATCAATTTATCTATTTCTGTAGGTACATATTTACACTAATCAATTATTATTCCTTTCCGAGATTTGTGAATCACACATTATAAGAGACAATACCAGCTACTAGATTCTGGCTGACCTCATCTCAGGCTTGCCAGTTAACAGAATAATCTGGGGTCAATATCATAAGCCTTTTCTCGCCCGGAACAAAGGTAGCATTACTTCGTGACTCTATATTGCTGCTTAAATTTAAATGTATACAATGGTCTTCAGCAGGTTTGTTTAGGGTATGTTTTTGTTTTACAGACATTATTTTCATTTGAGGAATCTATACCAATATCAGCTCCTGATTCAACTGCAGAGTTCTCTCAAATTCTAATTGTTTTTGTAAGTCGCAGTTTTCCACCAGGCTAAAGAAACCCCGAAACTAAATAAAGCAGCGTATTTTTAGACATTTCATTGTCTTGGTCACATCATGTGTCTCCATATTACGTATCTATCGGACCTAAGAACGGTAAGAACAATTTCAACTATTCTAAATCTTAAATTCTAGACTTGAATTATTTCCTCAAACCAATCTTACAAAGAAAGTATTCCATGATTGATTTTATAAAATTCATGACGAACATACTACTTTCTTCAGAGAGCTGCATCTGAAATTCAATGCATGAAAACCTCAGCTTTTGAAGGAAACCGAGGCGTTCCCAAGAGAAATGTACAATGTTATTATGACTAAGCTTAATCACAAAATGAAATGTTTGGTAAAAGAAAATGGATCCACTTTTCGGTGTAAAGAAAGTAATAAATGTGTAAATTGGTTTGCAGTATTATATATTACTGCTCTCAAAAACGGCGAAAGAAACCATCGTGTGGAAACCGGCATGTCATAGAACTAAAAATTCGAAGACATGTGACATCTACCAACCCGCATTGGGCCCGCGTGGTGGATTACAGCATACTCCTTCTCATAGAGAGGAGGTCTGTGTCCCATCAGTGGGAACATTATAGGCTGATGATGATGATGACGATTATAAATTGTACTAGCTGATACCCGCAACTTCGTTCGTGTGGAAATTTTGATGTGTGTGTGAGAAAAGAAATAGCCCATGTCCTCAAGATCTATCTCATTGCCAACTTTCATTATAATCTGATCAGCCGTTTAGTCGTGAAAACGTAAGAAACAAACAGAGTTATTTTCGCATTATTTAATAAGTGTAAGTTTAATTTTTATTTTTAATAAGTCTATCAGCATGGACTGGTTTGATGAAAATGGCAACGTCAAAAACCTGACATAGGCATTACATCGATTGACAAGTAACTAGTCCAATATCACAAAGTTCAAAACTGATTAACGTTGTCTTAGGATGATTGTACCCTCTAACTCTCCTCTATATGACCTACTTGTAATCGATATTGAACCGTATAGACTGTTACTAGGAAACCCGTAGCCACTTAGTATTGTACCTAACATGCTACTATTCTACGGCTTCCAACGGATTATCACGCCTGCCTTTCGAACGAGGATAGATGTACCTAGGTATTATTGTCAACTTATTTTAGAATAGAATAGAATAAAACATAACGGGCTTACAAAACTGCTAATTTTTTTATGGTTACAACGGCGGTCTTATTGCTGATAGCGATATCTACCAGCCAATCACATCATCATCATCAGATCATCATCATCATCTTTTTAAAAGGATTATGCCTAGTTGACTGCTTTGTTGGTCTAGAGGTCGCAAGAGCAACTGCTGCTTTTGAATGACATTTAGTTTTATGATTTTATTTTTAATTGACATTTTATATTTGTAATCTTATATTTAAATTGACTTTTTTATATTTTTAGTATTTTATTTAAGTTGACATTTTATGTCTAATCTCAAGTATTTTTTTTTTCTGTATTTATTTTTGTATGTCTGTAATTACAAAACATGGCAAGAGCTTTTATAATATATAAGATCCTTAATGTTCACACCTATGTTTAACAAACAAATGATTCTGAGCATGAGTACCTAGGTTTGATTCCCAGATCCAAGGTGTTATTGGGTTTTTCCGGCAGGAATTTCTCAGTATCAGCCGCGGAGGCTAAATTTGTTGCTGGTTAATGGCAAAAGGCTCGCCCCCTATTACATGGGACTTATACATAACTGGCAAAATGTGGTTGTACTCCTCGATCGATACACCTCTGCCTAACCTTTCGGGGATGACAGCCGTGATGTTATGTATATGCTATTTGGTACGTGTTTTATCCAACAAATAGCTACTTTATGTAATGTAGGATATAATTTAATTTAATTTTATGCTTTACATATATTGGCTTTTAAACAGCTTGCCGCCTATTTTGGACTACCACAATTATTGTTATTAAAATAGACCCAGGCGTTACAGAGGTACAGAGAAAGGTTAAAAACATAATAAAGAGTAGAAAATCTTTTCTATTTTGCCGACTTATTTTTTTTCACAGATTATTTAGGCCTCATGCTTAAACTCTTCGTAATTTTTATGAATAGGACTAGTTTCCCTACTGCTATCTTAGGACGAGGATGACGGGACGGGACGAGGCGTGGTAGGGTATAACTTGTACGGCAAATCTTTCTGATGTCGGCGCACGACGCTTCGATGGCACGGTTGGCACAGTGGTTGAGCGATAGACTGCTGTGCTGCGTATCGCGGGTTTTGATTCCCGCACGGAACAAACATTTGTATGGGCTAGTTATTCTTATTATTAGATAGTTATTCCGGGTCTAGCTGTTTGTGCATGTTAGTTTTAATGTTTGTAAACGCACCCACGATACTGGAGAAATTACAAGTGCGGGGCAAAGTAAAAAAAACAACAAAAAAATTTGGAAGAGGTCTCGTATCGGGTGGCCGATGCGATCAGGGGATTGGAGTTCTTCATGGCAGAGTCTAAGAAGCGTTTTTAAAGGCACGTTTCATCAACTAAAGTCACATGGTGGGAATTCTGAGATCTTAGTGTAGACTCTCATTGCGGTCATAGAAGGAGGCTCCAGTGACTTTATGTAAGAACTGCTTTGGAGGGTCTGCATTCTATATATATAGAGGAGCTTGGAGTGGGTGAATACGACACAGGCGTCTGTCATGCTAGGACGGATCACCGCGTTATATATGCGCAACTTGCACTTGAGTGACAACTTGTTTTTTGCTGTAAACATGAAATGAAGCCAACCCATGGCAAAGGCAGCTTGAATGTTGAGAAGTTATGCCACAAAACTATGACAAATTCGTATTTTTACACTCCTGGTTCGAGCTACTGCAAAATAAAACTGTTAGATGGTGCTACTGTGCTACGCTCGTCGTCTGAATTGTACGGCATTATTGTATTGTATTATTAACGTCGACTCGGTTTAGAACAATATTGCTTTCATGTATTACGAATGAACATATCAGCCGCGAAAGTCAAACAGTGCCAACAGATTCGTTTGTTGGAGTTGAGGAAGGTAGAAAATAATTCTGACAGAAAATAACAATGCAATCCTCCAATGATTAATCAAAGGTGTACTTGTAGGTCTTCCTACTGCTGGGCAAAGGTCTATGCCATGATTTCCAGGTGTTTCGATCGAGGTTCAATATTGACCAGTGCCGAGAAAAACATTTTACGTGCCGAATAAACTTTAATACTTAAACATTAGTCAAGTATCATTATCTGCGTAAAGTATTGACATTTTAACTCATTCATGGACGGTGTACTATTAATTACTTTGTAACTACATTATAAAAGTTTTGTCCTTTAAAGAGCTTTAAAGTGAAACAAAAACAATCATAATTTTAGCTTCTAAGACTCCTTCAAGGCCGTTAAAAAAAAAATAAGCAGATGAGTCATTATACTACTTATTAATTAGCTAATAAATAAATAACACGACATTTTAAAAACAACTTGTTATTCTAAAATTCAATTCCAAAAACACTAAGGAGTGGAATTCCCTGCCTGAGTCTGTGTTTCCCAATAGCTACAATCTAGGGGTCTTTAAGTCAAGAGTGAATAGGTTTCTTCTAGGCAAGCGTGCTTCACCGTCGACCACATCATCGCTTACCATCAGGTGAGATAGTGGTCAAGCGCGGGCCCATAGATAATAAACAAGAAAACTAAATTGAATTACATTTTGAAATAGAACTTCGTCTAAATTGAATTGAATTGCGAAATACATTTAGAGTATATTAGCAGTGTGCCCAGTGGTCAGTGTGAGCACTGACAATAACAACCAGATATTCATTAATGAGTGCCGAACGCTAATCATAACGAACTGAACCAGACGAGTTGTTATTGATTGAAGTGATTGAATTCCGGTGTAACAGTTATATTTTGAATTATGTCCGATGTTGGTTGTTATTGGAAGTGTAGGCTACACTATATTTTTTCTAAAGAACAAGTTTTATAGACAGTTTTCTGTCCTCTCGTTTCGACATGATCTTTGTAAGAATATACATATTTATATACAGGATGTAACGGAAAGGGAACAACATACTATATGACTATTCTGCTCTCAAAACAGCGAAGTAAAACATTAAGAGAGAAAACCCCCAACCCTACCCCCATGGGAAAAATAGCGTGAGTGTGTATATACAGGGTGTAACAGAAAGGGTATATACATACTTAAAGGTGTGCTCCAGACCATCAAACTGAACATGTTTCTCCATGGGACAAACATAGTAATAGTGTAAAAATTATCTGCTGCCCCATACAAAATTTCAATACCTTTTCGACCCAAATGTATGGAGCTGATATTTTTTTTGCTATCACGATGATTGTTCGATGGAGACACATGTTCAGTTTGATAGTCTGTAGCACACCCCTAAGTATGTATATACCCTTTCCGTTACATCCTGTATATACACACTCACCCCATTTTTCCCATGGGGGTAGGGTAGGGGGTTTTCTCTCTTAATGTTTTACTTCGCCGTATTGAGAGCAGAATAGTCATATAGTATGTTGTGCTAAAATTAATTGGACATCATAATGTTTTTTCCAAAGAAACGGTATTTTAAACAATACCTACCAAAATACCTCTAAAAACCAGCAACTCCACAGAGAAGATTACTTTGCATTTCCTGAATACTTTTGCTATGAAAAGGTGTGAATAATTATGAGAAAAGTCGTCAGGTTTGTAGAACTTTAGCATTTAAACCATTTCGCTTCATGTCTGACAACACTTTGTATAATAAAAGGGATTACCTTTTATTATACAACATAAGGTTTCTGGAATGGTGACGACATGACATTTAAGACGGTTAGAGCAGCGGTGGCCAAGTGGTGGCAGCCCCGACTTACGAGCAGTAAGTCGTAGGTTCGAACTCAGGCAGGCACATTACTTTTTGTAATTTATTTCATCGACGCTGCTCTCAAAACGGTGAAGGAAAACATCGTGAAGAAACCAGCAAAAATTCGAAGACATGTGACATCTACCAAACCTCACTGGGCCCGCGTGGTGGATTATAGACCACTCCCTCTCATTGAGAGGAGGCCTGTGTCCCAGCAGTGGGAACATTATAGGCTGATGGTGATAACATTTAAGATCATGGCTGGACCCAGCCAGGTACACGTTTAACACTTTGATATTTATTTCATCACACTATGCTTTCACACAGCGATAAAAACAAACCTTTCTAGAACTTTCCTAGAACCGAAGAATTGTGACATTCACCAACCCGTACATACCTAATTCCCAGCGTTGGGACTCTTTAAATAAGCACATATAAGCTGGTAGTGCTTATGCTTAGTCGTGGCATGATACCATGTACAATAAACCTTATATTTCTACACGTTTTCAGCTCTAGTGATCTCAAAAACAATTTCCGAATATAGATATCAACGGAAACAATCATAGTCATCCATATTCCAACAATATTTTGCCATCCATGAAATAAAAGCTCGTCACACAAAAACAGATTACAAATCCGGCCAAAAAAAGGGAACGTAATTTTTATTATAGAGACAGATTGTTCCAAAAACAAACATTAAAGGCATAGCATTATAAATATCAATCAAGTCCAACCTAATAAAGAATGTATACGTTGAATCAATATTTCACAGTCTTTCGCCAAATCTCCTAAAATTTCGCCATTCCGTTAGGAGAAAAGGATTTGTGGAAACCGCTGGCACATTATTTATTCCCCGGATATTAGCAGTCACTCGCTCAGTGATTTACATAAACTCAATGTTATCGTTGCCATGAAAATACTAGCCCTGTTTTTGTTATAAAGGAAATTGTTGCACGGATTTGTTGGTAGTCTGTGGTTCGTGATGAATGGTGGAAAAGATAGATTGTTTGGGGATTGTTCTGAATAGATTATGAGTTTGGCAATAATTTAAATAGTTACAGGTATAAATATAAATTATTTATCTACTACCTGCAAGGCGAGATTTCATAGGATACCTATTTCAAGTTTATTATTTACAGCGCCATTTACTTTCGTCGAAATTCTACTTAGGTGTCTTCTGAAAAAATCTAGGTTACTCCAACCAAAATCTCATTGTTACTTTCATATTCAACCTCAAAGCCAAAACATTCTATCCGAACGCGTCCTAAATCACACAAACATTTTCATAAGGATTACAACGAATGCTTTCATGTACCTCTTTACTACATTTACTTTGTCCCAAAGAGCTACCTCGGGAGTAAATACACGAAATATTTGTTCAAATTCATATTCCCGTACCTACACAAGTACACAAGCCGGGAATGTCGCAGTTCTCAACAAGAATCAGTCAGCCGTCACGGTGTCCCCACGTGAGCCTTGTAAAGTTGGGACACTTGTGACGCGACGAGGAATGAGCACAGCTAGAAAGTATTAACGTTGACGGATCGCTTGAGAACTGTGAAATTCTAGAAATAGGAACTTTTTTTGGAGTAAACGCATGTCTGAAAAAGGAATTGGGATTCATTTCGTAGCTGTTTGCTTGGAGATTGAACGAATTTCTAATTTGGTTTCGTTTATATGGGTAGAATTAGTACTTTCAAGTTCTGACTTTTACAAATATTTATGCAGGACCCAATAAAGTAAAGCACGTTAAGCGTTAAGTTTGGTCCGTGGATGGGTGACCATTATTACATACCGAGTTTCCTCCGTGCCTCGGAAAGCACGTTAAGCCGTTGGTCCCGGCTGTCATTTGTAGATCTTTGGCAGTCGTTACAAGTAGTCAGTGGCCTGAAACGCTGACAACCAGTCTAACCAAGGGGTATCGTATTACCTCGTACTGACTGGGTTGTGGAGGTCAGATAGGCAGTCGCTCTATGTAAAATATTATGGCACATTAGAGGCAGTGCAGCGCCGCTATAAAATCTTTGTTATGACACGACTACGAACCACCCTTGCTTTACACGGTTTTACTTCGAAAAATCTAGATTTCTTTATTATCCTTTTGACAGCCACAGTCATGTATACATGACAGACGAAAATGTGCCCAGCACGCCACGTTCACCACTACATGACAGCGTTAAAGGATGAATTCGTAGCTTGGCGCCGAGGAAAAGTCTTTTTTGTTGACGTGGCAGTCTTTAGATTATATGCAAGTTCGTTGCTAAGGTTGTCCATTAGGATTTTAAGTTAGGAAACTCGCATTGTTTAATTTGTTGAATTCTTACGCCTGATTTCTATCCGACCGTCAGATTGTCGTCCCATTGGACTGAGACCTCGTTGATCTGTTGAGTGAGCGAGACTAATGAGCACGAGATCCAAGGTTCGATTCCACGAACAGGCGATTTGAACAGGTTTTTTTTTTATTAGAAATATCTTAATTGTAGCTCGAAGTTTCGAAGTTGTCGCTATGATAGAACGTTGCCTCGGAAATAAGGTACACAATATAGTATAGTTGGGAAAAGGTTAGGCAGATGATGATGATCCAGGGCCGAGTAAAGAGGCGCGAAATGAACGAGAACTAGGGTTGAACATCATCTGGTTCAATCCCTACTCTCGGCTTTGTATGGATATGGGTTAAAGGACGGAAGAGTAGAGAAAATTATTGATGTCATCATCATCAGTTTATAATATTACCACTGATGGGACACAGGCCAACTCTCAATGAGAGGGAGTAGGCTGTAATCCACCACGCGGGCCCAGTGCGGGTTGGTAGATGTCCCATGTCTTCGAATTTTTAGTTCTAGAACATGCCTCCTCATGTATGCATGTTTCCTCACGATGTTTTCCTTCACAGTTTTTGAGGGCAGCGGTGATAAAATAAATTACACAAAGTAATGCGCCTGCCTGGGTTCAAATCTACGGCCTACTGCTCGTAAGTCGGGGCTGCCACCACTGGGCCACCGCTGCTCTCAAATATTGATGTTCTTTGGCGTAATTTGGGTGTGTGGGTGAACCACCTATATATGTATGTTGTTGTATATTAACAGCACATTAAAGTATGGACTCATACATTTCCATTTTCTCTTTAATATCATGTGATAGCCTACAAAACTATGGCCATATCTACTCTCCTACTATAAGTTATGAGCGGCATGCCTCACTACGATAAATACCGTATACATGAAAAAGGCAAGCAGTCTCCCAGTGATTACTTCGTTTAACGCAGCAGGACGTAATATAGAGTAATGGCGTCTCATGATGAAACATAAACTAAAATATAAAAATATCCCTTGAGTGTAGGGCTAGGAAATATTTGCGGCGCAAAAGTGGGTTAATTAAAGGATATAAAGTATACCTAAGTACAAGACTTGGAGTTGTAATTAGTGGTAAAGTGAGGCTTGAAATAACATCAAAGAGAACTGGCGGTTTGTTCGGTTATTTTTTATTGGTGTTGAAACATGTGGTATGTATAAGTGATTAAAATCCTATTCTGGATTGTAAAACTGATTTCTAATGTAAGGCCATCACAATCCGTGTCAAAAATGTTTTTGTTATTATTGTCGTTTCTCAAAAAGAACGCATTGTATGAGGACAATGCAAAATCAAAAATCAAAATCAAAATATTTTTATTTTACATAGGCCTGCATGGGCACTAATAAAACGTTAACAAAAAGGGGCTCGGTTCGGGTTGGTCGTTTCCTATGGAGAAGAACCGGCAAGAAACTCCATGGTTACTCTTTTAAAATTATGCATTGCATCAATGCTTATCTCCACTTAACATTCCTGTGTCGGGGTACTGTAAAACTATGTCATATAAGGTTTTTAAACGTCAAAATATTTTTTTTTCCTAAGAATTTCTATTTTATCCGGGATCAAAGAATAAGACAGTATACAGTAACGTAACAGGAAAATCCGTCAAACCAGGAATAGTCACTTTAATTTAAGACGTCAATTTGGTTTGTTAACCCAACTGTGCGAAAGAGTTTTCCATACTTAACCGGTAACCATAAATCAGTCTGGTGTAGATAAAATACCATTCATATTTCATAAACATTCTTATAATAACATTCTTCAAGTAAGTGGAAATAAATGATATATTATAGTCTTGCGAACATTATCCTTCCTTGTACACGAAAAATGAAAATGCTTTTACTGAAGACATGATAAATTTTATGGTACACTAGCGGGCCGCTAGCGGCTTTGCATACATAAAATTAATACACGAAAACCTTCTTACAAAACCGTTCTTAATGGTACTGGAAACCGCAACAAAATCCGTTTTATAGTGTTCAAAGTAACTGAGGACGTTTGTCCCGGCTGTCATTAGTAAAAGTGAATCTCTGAACACAACTGCACAGTCGTTACAAGAAGTTAGAAGACTGAAAGTCTGGCAACCATTCTTGCTAAGGGGTATCAACGGTATTAATAAGTTACTGGGTTTTGAAGGTCAGATCCTCAGTCGTTTGCTCTATGTATTCAGCTGCATCCAGTTAGACTGGAAGCCATCTCCAACATAGTTGGGAAAAGACAAGGAATATGATGAGCCTTCCAAATAACTCTGAACTGGTGATTCCTGCTCCTATTGTTCTAAATCTACGGTAGTCTTGATTTAGGACTTTACTTCATTCCGTTCGAGGAAACACTGCAGGTTTGCCTTGTATAAGCTGTTGCCGGAATCTATTATGGCTGGAGGCAAACTAATATTAACGAGCCTTGTGAAAACCGACATTAACTACGACGGCTTGTTGGTACAAAGCACGAATAAATAACGGTACAAGAAGGACACGATGTTTTCGGCAAAATAATATTGACTTTAACTCATCATCCATCATCTGCCTAGCCATATCCTAACTATGTTGGGGTCGGTTTCCAGTCTAACCAGATGCAGCTGAATATTAGTGTTTAAATGAAGCCACTGCCTTTCTGACCTCTACAACCTAGTGAGTACTGGGATACATCTACTACTATTGATACATCTTCATTAGACTGATTGTCAGACTTTCGGGTCACTAACTACGTGTAATGACTGTCAAGATCTCCAAATGACTGCCGGGAGCAACGGCTTAAAGTGCTTTCCAAGGCAAGGAGGAAACTTGGTATGTAATTATGGTCACCCATCCACATACCGACCTTGACAAACGAAGCTTAACCTTGTAAATCGACCCGTAAGGCTACCGTACACTTATTATTTAGCCACAAGCTCCTCATTTACTTTTTCTTATTTTATCAAATAAAGCTTTCCAACTTGCTAATTATACAACGCGGTCAATATTTTACTCAAAACCACTAGTAGAACCATCAGATACTCCTGTATTTAGTCGGAACACAACTACACCGCAGACTAAATATTAATTTTGTATGACTACCGGGCTTAACACGATTTCGGAGGGTTGGATACGTCGCGTCTGTCAGCTCCGAATATTTAAGTGCAGCCTTCCAAGATCAACCGAGACAAGCGAAGCTTAACCTGGCCTTCTGTTCTATAATTACTTAGAAAATACACAACATACATACATACATAACATGACGCCTGTAATAGGGAACGAGTGTATTACTTTAGGGGTATGAGGAACAGGGTGTAAAGTTCTTCATCCCCTATAGAAAAGGGAGGATCCTCCGACCAGACAGGTGTTATGTCTGGTGGGCAACTGCCCGACAGGTGTTGTCGGGTTTGTCTATATACTCTTAAGTTGGTGTAAACTTTGCTTGCGAGATGTAGGAAATTGATGTTAGTTCTTCCGTCTTGTCATAGATGGCGCTGTAGTACTTTTAGTTGTAAGTTGCTTTTTGTAGGTCGCTACATTACTATCAACCGGGCACAAATCCAGACTCCGTGGTCATACTGAGAAATCCTAATGGAAGAACCCAATAACAATTTGCCTGACTTCAAGGTTAAGCCGTGCTTGGTCCGTGGATGGGTGACCATAATTACATACCGAGTTTCCTCCATGCCTCGGAAAGCACGTTTAGCCGGCTGTCATTTGTAGATCTTTTACAGTCGTAACGAGTAGTCAGAGCCAAAAGTCTGACATCCAGTGTTACAGAGGGGTATCTTATTACCCAGTTACTGGGTTGTGGAGGTCAGATAAGCAGTCGCTTCATGTAAATACTGGTACTCAGCAGCATCTGGTAAGACTGGAAGCCGACTCCAAGATAGTTTGGGAAAAGGCTAGGCAGATGATGATGAATTTGCTTGACTCGGGAATCGAACCCATGACTTAAAGCTCAGCTGTGGCGATTGCAACCACGAGACCAACGAGCCAGTCTCAGAAAATATCTCCATTGTTTATGTGTTTAAAGGCCCATCTCACTTCTGAGCCATGTCTACAAGTTGATCAAAGTCTTAAGAGTCATCACGAATCGTCTCGCGCGCAGGTTTGACGATTTTCAGCCTCCCGAACAAGCCGGATTCCTAAAAGGTTTTAGCACCGTAGACCACATACATACGCTGCGACAGGTTATACAGAAGACCGAAGAGTACAATCTGCCTCTCTGTTTAGCGTTTGTGGACTACGAGAAAGCCTTCGATTCGATCGAGACTTGGGCTGTACTGAAGTCTCTCCAACGGTGCCAAATTGATTATCGGTACATCGAGGTGTTGAAGTGTTTGTACAGAAACACCACCATGTCAGTCCGACTTCAGGACCAGACCTCGGAACCTATCCTTCTGCAGCGAGGTGTGAGACAGGGAGACTTCATATCTCCGAAACTGTTCACCGCTGCACTGGAACATGACTTCATGGTTCTGGACTGGAGAGGGCTAGGCATCAACATCAATGGCCAGTACATCTCTCACCTTCGATTTGCCGACGATATAGTGGTCATGGCTGAGACCATGGAGGACCTCAGTAAAATGCTCGATGACGTCAGTAAAGCTTTCGAAAGAGTGGGTCCTAAAATGAACATGGACAAAACCAAGATCATGTTGAATGCCCATGTAACACCCACTCCTATCAAGATCGGAGACTCTACTATCGAAGTTGTACCTGGGACAAACGGTCCAGTTGGGTAGGTCTAACTTCGAGAAAGAGGTCAATCGTCGAATCCGACTCGGCTGGGCAGCGTTCGGGAAGCTGCGTGGTATCTTCTCGTCCAACTTACCGCAGTGTCTCAATACGAAAGACTATGACCAGTGTGTGTTGCCAGTGATTACATACGGGACCGAAACGTGGTCGCTCACAATGGGCCTCATCAGAAGGCTCAAAGTCACCCAAAGGGCAATGGAGAGGGCTATGCTCGGAGTTTCCTTGCGTGATCAAATCAGAAATGAGGACATCCGCAAGAGAACCAAGGTTACCGACGTAGCCCGAAGAATTGGCAAACTTAAGTGGCAGTGGGCAGGACACATTGCTCGCAGAACAGATGGCCGATGGGGCCGAAAAGTTCTGGAATGGCGACCGCGAACCGGGAGACGATGCGTTGGAAGGCCTCCCACTAGGTGGACCGATGACCTGGTGAAGGTTGCGGGGATCCGCTGGATGCGAGTCGCACGGGACCGGTCAATGTGGCGACACTTGGGGGAGGCCTATGTCCACCAGTGGACGTCTTTCGGCTGAAATGATGATGATGATGATGATGATGATACAGGTACACAAGGTGTAACGGAAAGGGTATATACATACTTAAAGGTGTGCTACAGACCATCAAACTGAAGAAGTTTCTCCATGGGACAAATATCGTAGTAGCGAAAAAAATACACCCTGCATATGTATTAAAACAGGTAATATTTCGCGATGTCTATTCCAAGGGACTCATAAACACTGCCGGTAAAAATGAACTCAATTTTCACTTGATATTTCTAGCAACGAAAGTCAAGTAGGTAGGTAGCAATTACTTTACTTGTGTGCATTGTTTATTTTTCACATCTATCTTGTTTGAGCGAAGTTTTGTTTATGACGCAGCGTGTTTATTTCTGTTGCGAACAATGAAAATTCATTGGTTCTAATTACATAATCGCTCTGGATCTGTCCGTTTCTTTTCTGGATTTAGATTAAATTCAAACAAAAAATTTGGAAATGCGAAAATTATCATATGTAGGTTAGGTTAGGTTAGCCGGGCTGTTTCCGCACTTAGCCTCTTTTTTGGTATAATACAATAACGCTTTCAGGATGTTGATGGGGCTGCCACGTCTTTGTAGCGCATCAGGTATGTTTGCAGATGCTCAAGTGGATGGCTTTCAAGCGATACATCGCAAAAGAATAGCGTCTCTGATGCGCCGCATACGGGGTAGCCCCAACAGCTTTCTGCAGCTCATTGCTGGGAGAATGGACATGGAGTGCTCCTTCATGGAGCATTGGACAAAACTGCATGTACGAGTAGTGCGGTCCTAATCCAATGTTTCCATTGTTAAGTATCTATTTGTTATCATTGTAGTGTTTTTTGTTTCTTTTTTTTTTGTTTGTTCGTATTAATATTATTTTATAAAATGTGTCTGGATTGTTATATGTAATTTATCTGAAATAAAAATGAATTGATTGATTGATTGGGTCATTGTACGTATGAAAATCTTCTGGTTACTCCAACCATCCCAGGTCCTCCCAGAAAGCTAGCAGCTTTTTCATAATTATCCTATGTAATAAAGTATTCTATGTCGTTTATCCAGGCCTTGATCATGATTACCATTAGTATACTTGAATGCAAGAATACAGGCTGGAAGGGACACCGACGCTTAAACGGTTACTAAGTATTCAGTACATCATTCTAAAGTCCCCGCATAGAAATCTGGGCTGTTAGCTACAAAACTGCAATTCTTATACAAACAAAATGTACCCAGCTGTTTTTTTTATATCCGACGATTTTTTTTCAGTACCGGTTCGGTATGATGTACCGAATACTCCGAATAGGTAAGTGGTAACTGTTTCAGCGTCGTTGTCCCTTCCATCTTGTATATTCTTCTTCTTCGTCGTTCCCTCACTGCTGAGGATCGCGACCACATATGATACGTCCCCAAGCCATGCGGTCTCCTGCAGTGTGAACCGCTCGGTACAAGCTGCCTCCAGCATCCTTCTTGATTGCGTCTGCATATCTTGCCGGTGCCCTGCCTTACGCGCGTTTACCTTCTGCCCAGCCCAGTATTATAAGCCTTTTCAGACAATTCCTAGGCGAACGAATTATATGTTAAAAAAGCTGAGGGTACGCTCCAGGTAGATTGTGGAAAGCCGTTTGGTGATGTTGAAGTCCTGCAGTATGGATTCATTGGTTCTCATCGCGGTCCATGGTATACGCAGCAGTTTCCGCCAACACCGCTATTGTATATTATACACAAAATAAAAAAATAAAACTGTATTACCGCATTTTGCGAAATTGGGGTAAAAATTACAATACCACAAAAGTATCGACAGGTCGTATCATCCTTCTGAACCTTCCGACCCCTAAGACAATAGCCATTCTACCTTCTTTACTACAATTTACCTAGAAAAGTATCGACATAAGAAAGGGTCCGTCGATTTAACCGTACATTTACCTTGTAAGATGGTGCCACGTTTATTCGGCCGACAGTATATTTTGTCGCCTCGTAACGTAGGCACGGAGGTTATGCTAAAATAAAAGAGGCAGATGATTTTGGAGAATGAGAGACAGAGTAATACTTTTTCTAATAGCAAAAACGTCCAGAGAAGACATTTTTCATTGTCATGCGAGTCGAAAGGCTACTAAGTCTACATTCTATTTGGAAAATGACGAGTTTGTATTTGTCTTTAGGGATGGAAACAAACAAAATATTGTGTTCGAAAACATGATATTTTAGTCGAATACGGGGCGTAAAAAAGCGATATGAATTTGAACAGTATTTTTTAAGAATCCAAGCTACGCAGCTTACCATTCACATCGTGACAACGTAAATAACCCAGAACAAAGTAAAATAATTATGTAGATACCTCGAGAACCCAACTTGCATATCAGCATAACCCTCAGATTAACCATGCGTTTTTCGTATGACTTTCTTGTTGGTTTATTGGTCGCAACCATAACACTGTTTTATTACATAATTATGTACCTCATCATCATCTGCCTAGCCTTTTCCCAAACTACCTTGGGGTCGGCTTCCAGTCTAACCAGATGCAGCTGAGTATGCGTGTATTTAATCTCGTTTGGTAATCTTTTTGTTTGGCAGTTAGGACTCGGGAGAACTACTCAGAAATACCACAATTAAAATTTAGTAAGCTAGCAGAGCCTGGTGATTGGTGCGTTTAACTATCTACTACTTCTACTAAGAATATTTCGTTATATTTCAAAGTACAGTGCGCTCAATTGAATTAACAAAATATAGCTTTATACAATAATTAGGGAACCGAAAACAAGATATTTTAGTCTAATACGGGGCCTAAAAAAGGGATATGAATTTGAACAGTATTTTTTAAGAATCCAAGCTACGCAGCACACATCGTGACAACGTAAATAACCCAGAACAAAGTAGAATAATTATGTAGATACCTCGAGAACCCAACTTGCATATCAGCATAATCCTCAGATTAACCATGCGTTTTTCGTATGTCTTTCTTGTTGGTTTATTGGTCGCAACCATGACGCTGTTTTATTACATAATCATATACATCATCTGCCTAACCTTTTCCCAAATTACCTTGGGGTCGGCTTCCATTCTAACCAGATGCAGCTGAGTACCAGTATTTTACATGAAGCGACTTCCTATCTGACCTCCACAATCCAGTAACTGGGTAATACGATACCCCTTGGTAAGACTGGATGTCAGGCTTTTGGCTTCTGACTACTCGTAACGACTGTCAAAGATCTACTGACAGCCAGGACCAAACGGTAACGTGCTTTCCGAGACACGGAGGAGACTCGGTATGTAATTACGGTCACCCATCCATAGACCAACCTCGGCAAGCACGGCTCAACATTAAAGATCGACCCGTGCGGCTGTTATGATTTAGCCACGAGCTCGATATATACCTGTATCTACATAAACAATGGAGATATTTTCTGAGATTGCCTCGTCGGTCTAATGGTTGCAATCGGCACTGCTAAGAGGTCCTGGGTTCGATTCCCGGGTCGAGCAAAGTGTTATTGGGTTTTTCCATCTGGAAGTTCTTAGTTGCCAATACGGAGTCTGGATTTGTGCCCGGTTGATGGCAATAGCCTCGCCCTCTATTACATGGGTCGGACATAACTGGTAAAATCTAGGTGTACTGATTAGGTACACGTCTGCCTATATACGTCTATATTACGTCTTTTCTTATAGATTTAATTTTGAATTTTATTCCATGTTTATCAATAACGGGATCAGATTAAACAAGACCAAATAAAGAATTTTAATCAAGTCTCAATACACCAACACACACAAAGTCAAAACAGACATAAAAGGGTATAATATTAGTTGGACTGTGTTCAACTGGGCCAAGATCCGAACGGATTTAATATCCGTAAGTACGTAACATCTGTTCACGTAAATTACAAAGAGGTTTCTTTTGCTTTGTAGTTTTAAACAAGATACTGGTATTCCAGTGCTGTTTTATTTACAGGAAATTGCATTCGATTTTCTGATTGTGAAAGCAAGTTATCGTAGTAAATCGAATAGACATCTGGGTTTTGTATAAAAGTGGGTGCATTCAGGTTTAGGTAGGAGGACTGCATGGGGACAGGCTGGATCTGAATGAAGAATGTGCATTAGTATCTATGTTAGTATATGAACTCTTGAGAACTAGTGGTTATTTGTGAATATTTGTTTGTACCCCTATCACAATGTTGTCGTATTTAATCCAAAGGTTGACTGGTAGAGATATATGAATGCCTTGTGGCATTAGTCCGCCTATTAAGCACTATTGTACATTAAGTTTAAATAAATAAATGTATCACAATGAAGTCATTAAGGGCTTAATGCCATCCATAAGTGAATTTTCTTAGATGTTTATCAGACTGGATAAAATTGATGCCTGATCACAAATGTACGTATGTGTGTGTATCTATATTGTATGTATGTGTGTGCTTTTCTCTTATGTATTATTTTTCTTGATATTGTGATTGACATGAAGATCTATCTATCTATCTATCTTCTATATATATTTAAATAAAAAGAGAAGTCCTGACTGACTGACTCATCAACGCCCAGCCCAAACCCTTGGACCTAGAAAGCTGAAATTTTGCACAGAGGTTCCTTTTATAATGTAGACAAGGAATAAGGAAGGATTTTTTGAAATTCAACCCCTAAGGGAGTTAAATAGGGGATGAACGATTGTACGGAAATCGGTCATTTTTAAAGTTAGTAGCATGAACATTCATATACAAGCTAGAAATAAATAAATACATATTTTAGCGTTTTTGAGAATTTATCCTCTAAGAGTGTTAGATAGGGGTTGAAAGTTTATATGCGGAATCCGTCACTTTTGAAGTAAAAAGTATTAAAATAAACTTTGAAATTTATGAGCAAAAATAAATGATTACATAATTATTTCGTTTTGGTTTTGGGAAATTCAACCTCAAACGGAAGAAAAGGGTTGGAAACATTAGTAGGTATAACAAAAATGGTCTGATCTGCTTGAAATTTACTATTTGTGTTTCTTGATTGAATTGATAAACACGTATTTCGACGATTTTGGAAATTCCAACCCTCACACGACAAAAGGGGTGACATTTTTATATTTTTGTTTTGAAGTGTTAGCACGTTTGTATGGACAAATATGTTAAAAAAAGTACAAAATTCGTTTTCGTGGTATCCGAGTCGCGAAAATCTAACATGGCGCCGAGGAAACTTTTCAGTTTTTCCTTAATGGGTGTCATTTTCGTGGTTTTCTGGGTCGCTGACAATGAAGCAGAGGTCAAAATGAAAATCCAAGATGACACCGAGGCAAGCTTTCTGTTTTTTCCGTCATTGGTGTCATTTTCGTGGTTTTCGGGGTCGCTGACAATGAAAATGAGGTCAAATTGAAAATCCAAGATGGTGCCGAGGAATGTTTCTGTTTTTCCTTAATGGGTGTCGTTTTCGTGGTTTTCGGGGTCGCTCACAATGAAAATGAGAATTTTCTTCGGCGCCGTATTGGATTTTCTTTTTGACCTCATTTTCTAGGTGCAAATAATGAAATTTAAAATACACAATGTCTCAATATCCTTCCCTAGACTATTTCTCGCATTGATGTGAGAACATGTTTCTCACATGGGCAGTTTTATGTTGCATGCTCCGGAATGAGCTCTGCGAGTATCTTAGTAATTTTAACCCCACAAGGAAACAACGCAAACGTCATTTAAAAAGAGGTGGTAGGATAATTCATTATTTATATTGGTTTCCGGGAGTTAAATACCAAGACTTTTTCTAACCAGAATTAATTATCTGACTTCTTACTTTGAAAATCACAGACTTTAACACAACTATTTATCCTATACATACACTTACGTGCGAGCAAAGCTGCAGCCAACAACTATTATCTATAGAAATAGAAATAGAAATAGAAATAAATTTATTTAAAAAGTATTACAAAAAAGTGTACATTTAGGCGCAGTAGTATTATTTCTCATACAGTGGTATAGTTAGTACTTATAAGTAAATTATAACTAAAACATATTCAAAAGTTGCAAGCAATCATAGTTCAATTCAGATGTTTGGTAGCGACCTGCCCGAACTAGGTTTATTTAAACCTGTGTTTCAGGCCATCACTTTACATAGCACAATTTAATTAAAACGTTAAAATTATAAAATAAAAATAATCTATTAACAACTATAAGTATAATCAAATTGGTACAAAAGAAAAACACTAAAACTAGCTAATTAAGTAAATATGTACAAATATATACGAGAGGATAACATAATCATACTACAACTTCTAGAAGTTTTTCTGTATCTGTGTAATTTAGTTTCGCCAAATAATCCGACATTACATAACTACATTTTTTATAACTAAAACTATAGAAGTTTAATATCTTGTTAAGTCTATTATAGAGAAAAGGTCCTAAAAACACATAAAATCGATTCGCAAACGCATGTCTAGTTTGAGGTTTTGTGCAAACCAGGTCCTTTCTTCTCCTATCGGAGGGAATTGAGTCATAGGGAAGTGTAGTATGCTGGTGTAGTATTATGTGAAGAATAAATAATTGCCGTACTGTAAGTACATTACATGCTTTGTAAAGCAGGTGTGTAGGGAATCTAAAAGGACGGAAGGTAGCAACTTTTAGAATTGCTCTTTGAGCACGTTCTAGAGGGAGGAGAATTGAAATTCCCGCGCCCCCCCAGGATGTTATGCAATATGTTAGGATAGACTGACATAGCGCTAAATAAATCTGTTTTATTAAATTATAGTCGGCTATATTACGTAAATTCTTAAAAACATATATAAGTTTGCGCACTCTAGTACACAGTAACTCGATATGTTTACGGAAATTGAGATTGGAGTCAATAGTGACACCTAGATATTTTAAGTGGTCAGCTTTATCTATAGTAGGGCAAGAACATGCAGTGTCAGCGTACGTGCTACAGTTATGCGCGTAAATGTTTAGGTTAGTAAGCGGTGTGTTAGTATTTCTCATTGTAAATAAAATGTATTTAGTTTTTTCGGAATTTAGTGTTAGAAGATTATTCTGGAGCCAGTGAGACACAATGTTGAAGCCATTCTGAGCATGTTCATACGCCTCAGCTCTTGATTTAGCTGCAAACAACAGAATTTTTCAATTACTATTTTCGACATTATTTTGCGGGGGTAACATATATGTAGGCAATTTTCGAACTCCACGCGGGCGAAGCCGCGGGCAGAAGCTAGTACCTAATAAGAATCGATTACTTATTTTTCGTTTCGATTTGGTGTACAACAAAATAATCTAATTATGGCTTTATGAAAATGTACTTCTGATAAATAATAGCTATTTATTTTCAAATTAAAAATATCATTGCCGATTTGTTCTTCGTAGATTCCAAAAATTGCTTTATGGCTAAGAAAAGTAGGAGATTGGTAGGCTTTTTTGCTGCGAAAGCTTTTTTCGCAAAATCTTACAAAAAAAGCGAAAGGAAGGGTGTCAAACCTTTATCACGTCCTTCCTCGAGGGTTCTCGAGGGTAGATTGAAGCTAAATATTGTAATAATCTTGCTGTACGACTAGATTTATGGCTACCGCTTTATATAAATCCGTCTACAAGAGAACTTAGAGAGAGTCCACACTAGAGGGAAAACGGTAGACTACCTATTGTTTTGTGTCTGGCATTGCATCATTATTTTCATTCGTTTAAAAACAAGTTCAACTCGAGTCTGCACACAGCCTTATTCCGCTTTTAAAACAGCATAAAGTAAAATGTCAAAGTGGGAATACTATTTTCAACGATAAAAAAGGAGCTAAGATCGGTGCCTCGTTAGCTTTCAAAGTCTCTAATTAGTTGGCCACTGCTAACGGCTGACTTTAGATAAGAAAAAACTACACACAGGGTACGTTGCTAGTGTGGACTTGAGGAGGACGTCCTGAAACGAAGTATGTCTTTTGGGTAGGTATGTCGTCTTATATGCTTCTTATGTTTAGTATTAAGTAAACTGTGGATAACCCCGGACGACGATCTCCTAGAAAGTAATTAAGTAATCATCATCTGCCAAGCCTTTTCCCAAACTATCTTGGGGTCGGCTTCCAGTCTAACCGGATGCAACTGGGTTGTGATGGTCAGATAGGCAGTCGCTTCATGTAAAATACTTGTGTTACATGAAGCGACTGCCTATCTGACTTTTACAACCCAGTAACTGGTTATACGATACCTCTTGGCAAGACTGGATGTCAGACTTTTGACTTCTGACTACTCGTAACGACTGTCAAAGATCTACAAATGACAGCCGGAACCAACGGCTCAACGTGCTTTCCGAAGCACGGAGGAAACTCGGTATGTAATTATGGTCACCCATCCACGGACCAACCTCGGCAAGCACGGCTTAACCTTAAAGATCGACCCTAGAAGGTAATTAAGCATTCTTTCTTTATCGTGCGGTTAGTGCCTAACCTTGTGTCGAGTTTTTATGCCGTCCAGACTTGGCTGTACATGCCGTCGAGAAATATCTCTCGGGCATGCTGGTTTCTTCACGATGTTTTCCTTTACCAACGCAAGTGATAATTATACAATACGAACTTAATTAAGTATTTATCAGGCAGTAGGATTTCAGTATACGAAAACACAAGCCTTAATTACCTATGAAAATCTAATCACACCAATCGCACAAACAAGGACCTAATTCAGCTATCAACACAGAAAAACTATCACGAATAATTTCCAAGCTCCAGCAAACGTTGGAAATATTTTTATCTCTGTCATTAGTTTTGATTAACGAGTTCAGATGAGGCGGACAGGACATCGTCACAATATTAATGAACCCTCTATTGTTGACCAATGTGAGAAATTTGTGTGTCATATTGACTACGTAAAGTTGGATTAATTTTTTTGACTTACTTTATTGACGCCATTTGGGATCGGGTCGTTTATTCTCGAAGATAAGAAGTGCACATAATGCGGCCCAGTTGAGCTATTACGTTGGAAAAATGGCTAGGACAAGCGCATTCAGCTTAGTTGGATGGCTTTAGAAAATATTTGTAGTGCAAAAAAAAACTGACTTCTTTTGGAAATTAAGTTTATCCAGCATACGAGGCTAAAAGAGTACATAAAAAGAAGGGAGAGGAGAAACTTCATTAAAATATCGCATTAATTTTCATAAGCTAACTTGTAACACAGGTGTTTCAACCCAAAAAGTGGAAATGGTAGCTAGAGGTACGTGCCTCAAAGCAGTGACAAAATCTACGTAAAACTTTTACACGAAAATAAACACTGCAACGTTATCTCAAAAGTATTCATCACGATCCCGCTTAAGAATCAAACACGAAGCCTCATAAACTTTTAGGTTCAGCAAGAAAGGAACATATTAAAGCTAAATAAGCGCCAGGCTAAAGAAAAATGGCGCTGCCGGGAGGGATTTTTTATATTATTTCTCTTAGCGCAGCTACGATAGACCATGGAGCGGAGGGAATTTATATTTAAGCTATCACAGTAAATTTTTCTACAGAGAATTTACGGATCAAAGTAACTAATTAAAGCGAGTAATGTGTGTAGTTAAGCAGAACGAAATGATGTGTTGTAGCAGTAGATTAAATTAATGAACTGTGAATAGGGTTAAAGTGGAAAGAACAAAGATTAGATTCGTGTTTAGGGATTACTAAAGTCAAGTAATCGCTGGCTCGTGTTTGCGGGTCAGGAAAAATTGCGCCCAAGAGGCTGACTACGGACAGTCAACATTAAAACCTTTTGTTTGTTATAAACTGTGCAGCTGAATAGGAGGAACGTTAAAATTATGTCCAACGGTGATAAAATAAATAATGTACATCGTTATACGAGTATCTAAACAATGGTTAGGGTCAGCGCGGTTAATATGACGTTCAATTTTTCGTATACCAGTTGTCGTTTACATCGCTCTGACATGTTTATTCATATTGGGTCATTTAACATTTTGCGCTTACGCTTTACGCAGACCAATACAAAATATCCACGACACAATGCAAATTGAGACTGTTCCATCAAACTCAATGTCTGAACACATCAAAGCCGTTTTCGCATTTGGTAGCCAAACAATTTGATTCTCAAGCGCCAGAACATTTTTCTATTTTATTTTATGAAATTTGGAGCTCGTAGCGTCAAATATTTTACACCGGGTGCAAAGGCGCAGGTAAGCTTTATTCAGCCTGGTGTAGTACTGCATATAGCTGTGTGCGCGTTTATGGAGGACACACGGGGGAACGTTGGCGTTAAATGCCGTGATATATCTCCCGGAACTGCAGTAGATAGGACAGGTGAAATACCAGAGAGGAGGTCTTTTGTCGATTAAACAAATAAACTTAGATCGTGGAAAAACAAACAGCAGATGACTGAAATGTATTAAAAAATAACTAAATGGCACCGATTATTAATAGAAGAGCGCTCACAATAACAACGCCCTGAATGATTCATGCGAAAATCTGAATGTTACGACAAAATAAATCAATAACGACAAAAGCAATACGAAATGTTTTCACTTCACATTGAAATATAATAGTCTTGTCAAGTAAGAAGTGCTTTATGAAAATAGCGAAGACGGGTTGCCGTACTCCTATCAGATGAGAATGAAAAATAGTATTCCTTATTCAAGATCACGGAGACGTCGAAATATCATAGTTCGATTGGTTCCTTTCTTGTCTGAACGACCTTCCGCATAATTGGAGAAATGTAATACATCTTCGCTGTCAATACGTGTAAGCCCTCAGATATTGCATGAGGAAGAATAAAACATTGATTCTCATACGGATAGAACGTTTGTCTCGCGAGTACCCGTTTCTAATATACTATATCTGGCATAGATGCACACAAGTTATATGAAACGAGATTATTGAAATCCACACTAATACAAAGTGATTTAGTCGATAATCAAATGACAAATAATTTAGCATATTCATAATCCGCGGAAGTCAACACCACACGATATAATAGACAGGGAAATATTGCGATGAAATGTAAATTGGGTACAATCCTTTTGTTGACGTTAATGAGTAGGGAAACGGTTCCGTCCCGGAACGGTATGTCATTGCACCAGCGTTAGAAGATCTCCATACTATTGTCGGTGTTAAAGCAAATGAGTTCGGATAGGAAAATATTTGTCCCGATGTTGTGGGTCTAACATAAATGGGTGGCAGTTGCATGCGAAATGTTAGGCCTCCAAGCGCCTGTTACTAGTACAATTACGGCAAATGACACGGCAGCGCCTTTCTGAACACCACGAACGAATATTGGAAAACACATTTAGTTTGGAGCGAGCGTATACGTTAACAAAAGTTTAAGCGGTACTAAAGTGCAAATGGGACAATTTCGTCTGTGTCATACATCTCTGCAGTTTACAGCGTTTGTTAGTGTTTGTAATTGTATTTAACTGTTGGTGATTTCAGTCGGCACTCTCAGTATAATCAAACCACCAATCGACGCTGCTCTTTTATTTGCAGCGTTTTTGTGTTCGGTTTGAGTTCGTTTATTGGAATAGCAATTTTAATAAAAGTTACTTTTGTTAGCATTTTATTTTAATGTTATACACGAATCAAATTGAATAAAATTGTAATTTTATTTTTGTTGAAGCTTTTACAAAAATCCCTTATAAAGGTTACGTCAACGCTTTCTGCTATAAGCCATCTGGAATATGTGACGTCAGTGTTACGTTTTCGGTAAAACAAACAAACGTCGCTACCCTAAAAGCAGATTGTGTTTTCATAAATCGTTTTTCACTTATTTACAAAACCGGTGCCTTTTACATGAGATACTGTGTACAGTCCTTTTACGGATGTGTTGAATATTTGATGCAAAATTGTCTGCCCAATAGGATTGGACGGTGCTCGTCCTAGGATCAGTAGAAATACTGGTCACCTTTGTAACCGCACCATGGACTTGAGTGAATTTTGAGAATATTTTATTAAGGTGAAGTTTTCTTCCGAAAAGGGGTCAGGAAACAATGGAGTTGACATTTTCAATATAACATCACGCCTGTAATCCCCATAGGGTTAAGCAGAGGTGAACCTAATCAGTGCACCCTCATTTCGCCAGTAATGGTTTAAATCCCATGAATTAATTCCCCTATTGCCCTACAAGCAACCGGACACAAATTTTATCCAGACTCCGTGGCTGTTACTGAGAAATGATTGATGTAAAACCCAATTACACTTAGCCCTACCCAAGAAATGAACCCAGACCCTCATGCTCAGCAGACGCGCGACCACTCGACCAACGAGGCAATTAAAATAAATTTGCAAGTAGATATTATTACTTTCAGTGAAAAATAAAAATCGAATAAAAATTAATCCTACCTATATTGCTATTGAGGATACACAGATATCATTACTTCAAGAGCTTTTAACAAAACCAAAAACCTAGAAAACCTTCTGATTACGGTTGTTATAATATATGATTTATATTTTATTATTACAACAACAAGAAAGAACTCAAAGATCTCTTAAAATTTTGAGGAAATTGGTTTCTTTTAGGCAAGAGTGCTCCACCCTAGGCTGCATGATCGCTAACATCCAGCGAGTTGCGGCCATACTCAAGCCTATTTATTGAAAAAAAGCCAAATATAGGTACCTATCGTCATATGGAACAGATTTTTTCTATTGTATTAAATATCGGACTTGTGTCTGTAACTCCATGTCCAAAGTTCGTATTTTGCTTCAACATCATTATTTCAGCCGAAAGACGTCCACTGTGGGACATAGGCCTCCCCCAAGTGTCGCCACATTGACCGGTCCCGTGCGACTCGCATCCAGCAGATCCCCGCAATCTATTTTGCTTAACGGAACTTTTTCTAGTATCGCTATTACTTAAATGTAATCCCTGGCAACCCCAAGACAAATACAACAAAAAAAACTATTTTCCTCGACAAGGATGGCTCCACATTACAGCATCATATTCCACTGTTTGCGAAACAACAAGTTAGAACTGTAACATATGGTAATGCTTAGGTCAGATAAGTAGCTCAGAGCCACCTCGCAAATTGTTTGACGACTTAGTTACTAAGCCGAATAGACGTCCAGTTGCTGAATATTTGTTACTGTTTGCTCAACAGCTGTTCTTGTATTTTGTATGAGGTTGACCTTTTGGGTTCATCGTCTTGTCGGGGTAGCGAAAAATGTGCTGATTTTGGATAAGAGAGTGTAAAATGAAGACAAATTAAGGTTAATTGTGAGTCCGACTCGATTCTAAAAGACTCTATATAACTGGTGAGGTATTTTCTAGGTTAGGGTCTGTATCCGTCCGACAGGTAGGTATGTATGTACGTATCAGTCAATTCGTGTCTGCTATTTTATAGGACTACTAACTGTCCCGCGCAACTTCGTCTGCGTCACATTTTCCCCATTTTCGCAATGTTTTTCATTGCTGCTCCGCTCCTATACAGCGTCATCTATTGAATACTTACTCAATGCAGTTAACAGATATTTATATATCGGATACCGCCATCTGTTAGAATCGTTTGGAGCTAACAGATAATTGTGACTTAATTTGCAATAATATAATATTGCGATTATAAATTGAAATGTAAGCTATCCTATCTTTCAAGTTGGATCAAACTGCACACGGTGTGCAAATTTGATTAAAATCGGTTAAGTAGGTTAGGAGTCCATTCCAGACAAACAAGGTGACGCGTAATTTACATATATATATATAGATTATAAATTATACCATGATTAAAAATGTTGGCGTCCCTCGATTTATACACTCTATAACTAATACAGTTTATCTTCATTTTTAAATCTTTATGAATTCACTGTTGTGTAAATTAATAATCAAATAAATCTATTTATTTCTCACAATTAAACACAAATAGTAAATATGAGCAACTGCGCCCGTGCTAGGCTAAGCCTGTATATCAGGGCACAATTCTCCTACTAGAGTTATGAGCGGTATTAAGAATGGTTGAACATTTCAGTTAATCGCATTATTTAAATACAGATATTAAAAAATCAATATCCAAAAAAAAGTTGTTGTGACGTGTTGAAAAGTTGGTGTGGGTGCAGAGGGTGTGTGTGTAGTGTTTTGAATGGACGGGTGTTGAGTTAGTAGTTAGTAGCTTAATAAATATATAAGTTATTTTTATTTTATCTTTATGGTGCATTGTAAACTTTTTGTATTAGCCCAATGACGGCCACATGACGTATGGTTCTTAAAGACATTTATCAATTTTCTTAGTCTAGTCTGAAGCAATGATATTTGTGTTTTGTAGTTCAGATTAAGATAATTCAGAATAGATGAGTCCAGAATAATACTCAAATAATAGACCTCAGATATCCTGATCAGAGATAGACAGTTACAAGTACTACCGTTTCTTGGGTGTATATCAACAGAGTGTGATTTAAGAGTTAGTTGTATGGGAGGTTTATTTTGACTTCTGATGTAGAATGCCATGAACAAAATATTCTTGCCTCTAACACCGATAAAACTATTATCGGTGTTAGAGGCAAGAATATTTTGTTTCAGCCAATCAAACACTAAATCGCCAACCCGCCTGCCAAGCGTGGCGATTATGGCAAAACCCTCCCTAAGACCCCCTTATGTGGTGACACTTGGAGGTGGCCTATGTCCAGCAGTGGATGTCTTTTGGCTGAAATGATGATGATGATTATGAATGATGAGAGACTCATTTATCACACAATATTTATGCTGTTTCAACACTTTATTCAATATCGATGATGCTAACTGTCCTTGCCGCATTTAACCCCAAATATATTTATTTCTTTTATTCAATAACACGTACATTTGTTCGTTTGTTTTTTTTTTATTAATTCTATGTAATAGTTAGTCCTTAGTATCGTTTCAAATATCGTTAATACTTAGGGGAATTCATGTTTGGGTCTCTGTTTTATCTAAACAAAAGGTTTTCATCTACCATCCACTTACGTAAGTACTTACAACCAAAGTCTTTGCATGTAGACCATGTAGAACAAAATAATCCGCAAAGTACATAAGAGATTACATGGAATCAATACCACTTAGTACTGCAGATTGTTTCTGAAATGTAAGGCTTAAGGGTACACAAGTCGGTCATTCTTCCATACAAACGTAGTATGGTGATTACTCGTCTGTTTGTCGGAGTAGGTTCAAAACTAAAAATTGTATTAACTGGTCTTGTCATTATCTAGCCCTGTATGGAAGTAGAATTGGAAAAAAATATTGGTTTGGAAGTTATGAGCGTTTAAACTTCCATATTTTAACACTAATTTTAATTCATCTTTGGGCGTAAATAAATAACTAATGTAGTATGAATATGGAGAAAGTGAAACCGTACAGGGATAGATTATTTATTCAAAAATTCAAATAATTTATTTTGAGTAGATACATCCAGTAGTTTTCCCATAATATCTATACGGCCAAAACTCAATTTATGAAATTTTACGCGCTCATTTTCGTTATAAATCGTCATATATTTCACAAAATTAATAAATAAATATATAAATAAGTAAATAAAACCTAAATAAATGAATACTTAATAAATTAAACTAAAAAAAAAACTTTACTAAATAGCATGCATATTAGCCACGCCCGCCAACGAGTTCGAGCCGTCGGCGTCGACTTGTGCAACCTTAAGACATCTAACTAAAAGCATTTACGTAACTCAAAATGTTTTCAGGGATTAAGTGATTTCCTTGTTCGGAGTAACAGGGGAATTTGATTGGAAAGCGAAAGATTTTTTTTTAATACAGCGTATTTTGCTTTTACCATCACTAGAAGATGGTACCTTATTCTTAAGTAGGAATAAGGTCGAATTTCTAGTCGAAATCAAAGACCTGCAGGTTACCTAGTTTGTGTTTTAATTTTAGTCTTATCCTTCTTTGTATCATCACATATTCAAAATATATATATTGAAAATAACTAGATAGGTACACCCTAGTATTTTTTCTGAACTGTTGATTATCTCATTCGCAATAATAATTACCAGCGTAGTGACCACAAAATGGGTACGTATTTGAATATCGAAAATTAAAATACCTACGCTTAAAATGTCAACGTTTTAAACATCGAAACTTTAAAAGAAAATATCGATAATTGTGACACCTAAGTTTAAAATGTCTAAGATAGAAATGCCGCCGACTGATTCAAATATCGAATGATTAAAAATATCTATAGTCATTGTACCTAAGTTCAAGACATCAACAGTAAATACATCTAAGTTCATTATATTTACGTTAAAAATACCTCCTAGTTATCGAACATAGGGCACAGGGAGCTTAGGGCACGGATAGATAAGGTTCTAAAACTAAGCTCCCGTCATGCCATTATTATTAGGTGCCTTTAAACCCTGCAGATAGGAGACGGACGACCCGCTACACTACGCTCCATCTCGTGTATTCCTAATAATTAAACGTCAAGGCTCCTGTATACCAGATTATTCCGTTTACGAACCTAACCTATCCGTGTCGGTGTGCCCTAAGCTCCTTGTGCCCTAAAAGTATTATTATGCTACTAAAAGTTATGCGAAAACGTTATGCCAAACAATACTAAGCTTTTATTTCAAGAGGAGGATTCCCGATAAATAAATATCGATTATTAAGAACATTCAATGTACTGAACTTACATGTTTAGGTCATTCGATACTCCTGTACTTCGATATTTAGGTCTTTCGATGTCAATTTTGTAGATAATTAGATATTAGACATATTGGACGTAGGTTATCTAATCATTCGGCAATATAAACTTTCGTTATTTTAATTTTCGGTTTTATGGTCGTTCGATATTTTAATTTTCGATGTGTTGACCTTTGATGTTTTAACCGTAGTGTTTTCATTTTCGTTATCAAACGCGTACCCCAACAAAATAATAGGTCTTTACCTATGAAATTGCCGTATTGCAGTACAGACTTCTTCAAACAAAAAAAAGTTTTGATTGGCTATGAGTTCTAAATTCAAATTAATTTTGTTTTAAAAATATGACATTCTATTTACAAAATCAGTCTTTTGTTTATTGATTAGCGTTGTATTTTCATTACATTTCAACATTTTTCCTCATAATGGATACTTTGAAATTTCGTGTAATTATGGAATATGAGTTCCGTCGTGGCACCAACGCGGCACAAACGACCCGTAACATCAACGACGTTTACGGAGAGAACTGTACAAACGAACGCACAACCCGTTATTGGTTTGCTCGGTTCCGTTCTGGGAATTTTGACTTGAAAAATGAACCTCGTGGTCGTCCGGAAACTTTGGTCAACAATGATGAATTAAAGATGATTGTTGAAGCTGATGAAACTCAATCTACAGCTGAGCTGGCAGCAGCTTTTGATGTTAGCATTAAAACAATATTGATCCATTTGCGACAGATTGGCAAGATAAAAAAGCTTGATAGATGGGTGCCCCACGAACTTAACGATCGCCAGCGCAACGTACGCGTCGAGACTTGCCTTGCGCTGCTTAACAGGCACAGAAATGAAGGAATTTTGAACCGAATTGTTACGTGCGACGAAAAATGGATTCTTTTTGACAATCGAAAGCGATTAATTTTCAGCAAGTTGGTTAGATCCTGGTTCGGTACCAAAGCAATGTGCAAAACGAAAAATGACCCCTAGAAAGGTGATGGTCACAATTTGGTGGTCTAGTGCTGGTGTGATTCATCATAGCTTTTTACAAAACGGCGAGAGCATTACTGCAGATGTGTACATTGAAGAACTGACCACAATGATGGCGAAACTCGCACGTCTGCAACCAGCTTTGGTCAATCGGTCGTCTCCACTGCTACTTCACGACAACGCGCGGCCCCATACTGCACAACCGACCGTCTCTAAGCTGCATGAGTTGGGTTTGGAAGCTCTCCCTCATCCGCCATACTCACCAGATCTTGCGCCTTCCGACTATTACTTTTTCCAAAATTTGGACAACTTTTTAGCGGGAAAAAAATTCAATTCCCGAGACGCAGTACAAAACGCCTTTGAAGAGTTTGTTGTCTCCCGTCCAGCTGATTTTTTCAAGAAGGGCATCCATAAACTGCCACAGCGTTGGCAAAGATGCATTGATTGCAGGGGTGATTACTTTGAATAAAAGAAATAAATAAGTTCGAAAAAAAAAATACTTTAACTTTTTTCAAACAAAACGGCAATTTCATATGTAAAGACCTAATATATACCCTCACTATGCAGAAGAACTTAAGTTAGTCGAATATACGAACATAATTAGTCATCAGCAGTAATTAAAGTCACACAGTCACAACATTTAGTACAGCAGAATTAGAACGATTCCATTAATAAATTATATTTCTGCAAAGTGGTGTTTTTGGGATCTAATGTATATTATAAAAGTCTTTTCTATTCAAGTAAAATGTTTCTAAGTAGTATGTCAACTCTTTTGTCTACTTAGGCACTCAATATTTTGTTTTGAAAATGGTTATTTAAGTACCTTACCACATTTAAAAAAAAAAAAATTCACAATCAATCTGCAGAAAAACAAATTGTGGTTTTTAAATTTTTTAGAGTCTGGACGCCTTACTTACCTAAATGCACAATGATATCTTATCTCAGAGGACAGAAAGCATTAGGTAAATGACAACATTTGTGTCACTTATTTGATCTAGTATTTTTGTGATATTTTCTATTTATTTTTTGTTGTTGTATAGACTCTTTTTCTTATTTACCGATTGTTTGTAAATGTCTGGACATTGTAGGCCTTATAGATTCCTAGATCCTTGGTAACTTTTTATTTCGTTCTACGTTTTGTAGTAAGCAACGACTTATTGTCCTAGGCCTACGATGTCCTCCCATACTTTAGTACTAACGCTGTAACAGAAATATTGTAAAACCAAATGATTTTAAAACAGCATGGAGTTTCTTGCCGGTTCTTCTCCATAGGAAACGACCAACCCGAACCGAGCACCTTCTTCTCGACGTTTTATGAGTGCCCCTTTAGGCCTATGTAAAAACAAAGAGATTTTGATTTTGAAACAAAGACAAAGCACAGAATGTTTATTCTTTATATTTTTTGTATTTCCAAAATGCTTATATATAAATAACAGGTTTATTGTGCCACACAACGCAAACCTCTCAGGGTCTATCTGTGTGTGCGAGCCGTTAATTGATTAATCATTAGCAGACATAGTTGTTGAATGGATTAGCCCGCGGCTTCGCTTACTTTATATCGGAAAATATTACACAGGAACGCTTTACCTATAGCTTATGACACTCAGAGATAATGTAGCTTCCCATTAGTGAAGAAAATGTCGGAATCGGATCAGTGGTTCCGGAACTATCACCTGCACACAAAACATAATTTAACCACTTTAAATTATTAAGTACTGGTTGCCTACCATGTCGTCTTAAAACATTATTGTTTTACTCCTTTTCCACTGTGGGAAAGTGATGGCGCTAGACATCCTGTATAGCTCCGTCTCTTTCCCAACTGGAATAAGAGTAAAACAATACTGCTTTATGAGGTCATGGTATGTAAAATTCCGAGAATTAAAATAAAGTAAGTAACCTACTTTAAGTATAATAATTATCCATCTAGATACTAATAAGAGCAAAAATCGAGAACCCTCAATCGTCTTACAAAAATAAATTGCGGTGTTCGAATGCCAAAGAAACTTAAGTGCAATCCCAATTCCTTGCCTCCGTTCCGGATCACCTTCTCTTTCAGGGCTGTCACTTTCAGAAGAAAGGTGAATTTATTGAATTTATATAAATTAGAAGAAGAAGAGAGCTTCTTCTTCTGAAAAGGGCCAAATAACGCAGGGCACTAACTGTATGTTGGTTTGTATTTAGAAACTGCTTCATAGTAATAATTTTTCAAAGAATCATTTAGTACTTTAAAGTTTTAGTTTAAAGAAAAAAATTGTATTCTGTTTTTTCCGGCTAATCTCCGAAACAGCTGGACCGATTATGAATAATTAATTACTTAGGCTACATTTATTTAAAAAAAGGGTTAGGGTTCATCATCATCATCAGGAAACAACAATAACGTTCTTATGATAATAGATGGCGCAACGTGTCCGACACGATTATTGTCTAATTCTAAATTCAACGGCTGGTATCTATACTAATACATTAAGTATATATATATACTATATTTTTGTATTATACTATATACATATATGTATATATATTTGTTGGTTTGCTTGAACGCGCTAATCTCAGGAACTACTGGTACGATTTGAAAAATTATTTCAGTGTTAGATAGCTCATTTATCGAGGAAGGCTATAGGCTATATATCATCACGCTACAACCAATAGGAGCGTTGCAGCATTGAAAAATGTTGTGAAAACGGGGAAAATGTGACGCAGACGAAGTTGTGCGGGACAGCTAGTATAATAAGAAAATGACAGTGATTCTTATAGTTAAAGTAACAGAACCACTACAATAGTTTATTATTCTCCTCTTTCTCTGAAACCAATTCATTTTCTGAATCATCGTACCAAAAATCTTTCAATACATAAATTACATTTTTAATTCCACGTACTGAAAACAGTTAATTAACTTCCATGCGTACGTTGTATATTTTAAAAGCGTAGGAATTCTTTAAAGCTTCTTTTGTATATTTTAACCGATTCATCAGTCATGGCAGACATTTTCTGCTTTTGTTCGCATGTGCGTTGTAATTAAAGCTTGGCTTACAGGAACATAATACAAAATGTTTTGTTATGTTAAGAGTAGGTAATCATTATTTTGAATTTAGAGTATTATGTATGTAAAAGATACTACAGAAAATAATTACAGGAAAATTACGAAAAGCAGTTTATTCCGCGTAAATACTTTTAACACTTAATAAATTTATACATCGTTCTGTTTGAGTCGTTTGGACATAAACATCAAACATGTTCTAAGTACCTATCTTAAAATGCAAAACTCATTTTGTGGTTTGTAGTGCAAGCGCACTTATGTGTTTATAAACCAAGCCAATTTCAACTACTTCATAAAGTAACAAACGCCTTCGCGTTGTCTAAAATACGTTGAGAATACATCATATCACCATCATCTGCTTAGCCTTTTCCCAACTAAGTTGGGGTCGGCTTCCAGTCTAACCGGATGCATCTGAATACCAGTATTTTACATGAAGCGACCGCCTATCTGACCTACACACCAGTTAGTAATTTTAATACGATACTCTTTGGTAAGACTGGTTGTCAGACTTTCGGGACAATAACTACCTGTCTTACCAAGACGTATCGTGTTGCCCAGTTACTGGGTTGTGGAGGTCAGATAGGCAGTTGCTTCTGGTTAGACTGGAAGCCGGCCCTAAAAAAGTTTGGGACAAGGCTAGGCAAATGATGATGACTACCTGTAACGATTGTCAAGGATCTACAAATGACAGCCGAGACCAACGGCTTAACTTAACGTGCTTTTCGAGGCACGGAGGAAAGTCGGTATACAAAGGGTGGACACCCACGCGGCTTAACCTAACGATCGATCGATTTAGCCACGAGCTCCTTATGTTGAGATATACCTACACTATATATATTGCGTGAATAAATTTTGCAGTAACTACCCTCCCCTATCTCGGAATAGTATTTGCGACAGACAGCCCTACACGAATCTCATTTGGACTCACCTAAACCGTTGCATTTGTGGTTGATTAAAAATCCACTTACACCTGTTCGTGGTGTGGATTACCTTGCCACTGTTGATATACTCTAGACTGCCGTATTTGCATGATTGCGTTTACTTAGTTGATCAGACGAAGGAAGGGGCTGGTCTTCTGCTTACTGTATCGTTGGTAAAAAGTTCAAACAAGTTTCAGCCAAAATTGAACTCTGTAAACTCCGGTCGCGCACAGTCATTTGGCGCAAGATAGAATTTCGGCAATTATGAAAATATATATTTGTAATGACCTCATTGATTCGTCTAGTAGTCGCAAGCACGACTGCATGCTCAGCAGTCGTGCTTGCGACTGCTAGATTACTAGGTACTAGGTTCGATTCCCAGGTAGGGAAAAGTGTTACTGGGTTTTTCCATCAGGAATTTCACAGTAACAACCACGGGCTCGCCCCCTATTACATGGGACTTAAACATAATTGTATGTGTCAAGGTGTACTCTTAGGTACACTTCTGCCTAGCGTTTTGGGGACCACAGGCATGAAGTTATGATTATGATATTTTTAATCCAAGACCAAGGTCCCATGAACGCAAGACCTATGTAATTTAGAAAAGCTGAAACTTTTTCTGTGGGGACCTTACTATAGGTAAGAGCAATTGAATATTACGAAAAGTCAGTCGTAGTAGCTTTGGCAGATGTCAGTGTGTGTGATAGATAGCAGAAGGAAAATATCGCTAAATGTGTTCATAACCAGTTTAGTGATCAAAGCTTGGTTTTTAGGGTTGCGTACCCAAAGGGTCAAACGGGACCCTAGTAGTGAGACTTCGCTGTCCGTCCGTCTGTCTCCAGGCTGTTTCTCATGAACCGTGATAGTTAGCCAGTTGAAATTTCTACAGGATTATGTATTTCTGTTGCCGCTATAACAACAAGTACTAAAAACAGAATAAAACAAAAATTTAAGGGAACTCCCATAAAAAAAGGATTTTTTTGCTCGTTTTTATAAATAATGGCACGGAACCCTTCGTGCGCGAGTCCGACTCGCTCTTGGCCGGTTTTTCTTTGCATAAGAAGTAGTTTTTGTCTAAGTAGGCTTAGATATCAAGAACACCCTAGCCCAAGGTCATAGAAAAATCCGTGGTTTGTTGATGCAGTAAATAATTACGGTTACGTTAAGAAAACAAAAGCGTTATTAAATAAAATTGAACAGATGTAATATTTTGCCCGATAAACTTTTACGGGAGCAGCATTCTCATAAAACTTAATATTAGTTTGTATTGACATAAACAATAACCAAATCGTAAACGTTGAGAAATCACATCTCTCGGCATACAAGGCGGAAAATGTCGCGGGATTATAGGTAGTTACATTTTGCTCAAACCATTTACTTTTATGGAAACTTCTCGTATTTTCCACACCTACTTATGTTAAACAATATTTTCTCGTATATTTTTGTGGTAGGTAACGCTTTTATATTCATCAGTGTGTACACCTTATTTTGAAATTGAAAAGCTTCTTTTACGTGAGTTTTAAGATTTTATGAATTGACACTTGAAAAGATCGACTCAAAATTCCGCCGACTCGAAATTGCATTTAACTCGATATTGCAATCAATTGATCTCGATACAGTTTGAAATGTTTTTGTTTTTTTTTATTTCCGGTTTGGCACCTCTTGGTCCACTGACATAAAATGATAAAGCCTCATTGTCTCTTTGTTTATTTATCTATCCAAAGACGTTACTTTATGAACATTCCATGAAAACGTCATTTAAGTCATTATCTTCCTGTGACGTCAATCAAATGTTTTTATTAAATAAACGTATTTAAGTTTATTTTTAAGGTTTTCGCTAAGTACCTACTCTATTTACAGATGCAATAAAATATAACAGTCGTAATATTTGTGTCACGTAAAGACCCGTTTTCTTTGAAACTAGTCATTTTCAACAAGTTATTTACCGTGAAGTTTAAAATCTCTTAGTTTATTACTTTTAGAAAAGTTTAATATGTTAACACATATTTTATTTATTTTTGACATCATTACGGTTCCTGCTGGGTTGTAAAATATTATTTAATTGACCATCCTGGTCATATCGCTGAGATTAATATTCGTTATTCATTTTTGATCTCCTGCCAACATGTGTATCCATACAAGATTAGATGAGATTAGATTAACCCAAGACGCCACAAAATTTAATATTAATATGAGATGGAATATTTTATTTATATTTATGTTTTATTCATAAACAAGGAATATTAATATAAGAAATATAATTACAAGGTATTTGCTAATAACAATATGGCTGTAAATAATGTAAATTGGTCCGTTCAGAAATCAAACAGCAAATAACAACGGTGAATCGGGAAAATATCCGTCGAATTGCAAGCCTGGCGTTAATGGTGTTAAAGTCGGAACATTCCGCCGCCATTTTACCAAAATAAACACAAACAATACTAAGCGCTCAACCCTTCTCAGTTCCAAACAAGTGGAAACATGTAAACGCAGCACAAACAATTCGTTGACCTGGAAATCTTATAGCAGTTTTGCCCCAGAGATTAATTAGTTGAGCCAAACATCACGGCTAATCTCGAAATCTGCGTGCATCCGTCCGAAATAAATAATTATCTCGGCTGACGGAAAATGCAATATAAATTTAATATTCTTGACGTGTAGTTACAATTCTTGCTTGAGTCAGTACGGTCGTGGAAACACGCATACTCGCATAGGACACCTCTGGCTGCGAAAAAATCGTAGTTAAGAAAACTTTTAAATTATGGCGGAGCAAGATACGGACGGATCCGGGAAAAGAGTAAGTTCTTTCAAAGATTTTAAAATTTTCCCAGTCTAAGCTGCTAAAATATAATACGTTTTAAATGTTAAATAAATAAAGTGAACACAAGGTTTGAGCTCTTTGTAAATTAAACGGTGAACAAAGTTTTGACAAGTAAGTAATTTCGCTTCTCAAAGTGACTTGACTTTTGAGTTTGGGTAGTCACCAGTGTTATCTTTCCCGGTCACTTCAAACAGAAAATTAATATTTAACTGCCGGCCGATTGCAAACAGTTGATTTTATCAAACGGAACCCTTCATTTATTTCCTTAATGAATTTATTTCACGTTAAATCTATTTTTAATAGCTCTGTTTATAAAAAGAGGAACTTTTAATATTCTGTAATCGGATGAAAGTTTTTTTCCTATTAAATTGCGGCTTTACAAAGTGTATTGTATTTTCTCAGAGGGGATCAAAAGGAGAGCGCCGCCGGAGCAAGCCTGACGATGCTAAGGACGAAATAAAGAAATTTAAAGAGAATCTTCTACAATCGCTTTCTACTGGAGAGTAAGTCTTGAATATGCTAAGTTTTTCATTTCAATAGTGGAATTTAATAGCGTCGTTGATTTTATACACTTAACTGAGTTTATCAAAATTTTACTATAAAAGTGTATTTTTAATTGAAATTCATATTTTTTGTGATGTGTGGCGAAGTCAATTTTGTGGCATAAGTGGCAACTATTCATTTATGGCAAATGTCGAGACTCCAAAATATTGTCTTAATAAAAAGAAATAGAGGAGTGTTTTCAGTGTATGTCTTTTGATTGTGTTTACTTTACTTACTAGGTAAGTACTTCGTTCACATGATTTCGATCAAAATATTTTCAATAAAATCATATTATTTACCTGTTTTCCAATACGTCCGATTCCAATTTCCTGTTTTACGAAACGTGAAAGTACCAAAATAAGTCGACTTCACATTCGTTAAAAAAAACATCGCATACCTACCTATTAATGAAGTCCACAACTTCATTTATCTTTCTGAAAACTTTCTTGCAGACTGCTTCCATAAAAAATCTCATTATTTGTAATTTTTAATTTCCGTTTACGCGCACAGGGTTTAACAAAAAGCTATTTAGGCGCTGTAAAATGTCTTTATTGAGAAGTGATTGAAAAGGCGCTAGCTTGAATATTAAATCCGCAAAATATGGACTTTTTTGTTAATACTTTTATCGGCTATTCTATTTTGCGAGAAAGTGTGATATTTAAATATTTTCAAGACAGACCAAATTATCGTCTTTTATTTAAGAATTATCAGAGGCCCTAGCACACACCCTAGCATGAACTTGTCGCGAATGTATAATTGAACGATTTGATAAATGAAAATACTTGTTTTGCACTTTTAAAACTTTACTTAGTTTAAAAAAAATCATATCCACAATCTCGCTTCTAATTTTGTGCTAGTCGCATAAATGTAACCATAATGCTAAAACCTATTTGTATTTTCGTTGGAAAAATCGCTTCGTATTTACATTACTTTTACGTCGCGGGATTCGTGACAGTTTCCCAGAAGTCGAATTGTATCACGATGATTCATACTTCGAACCAATTTCTGATTGCACTGCTTTTATTGTTCAAAGAATCGAACTTGTCAAAACAAACTTCTGAGATAGCATTTTGTTTTCTTACAGCTCTATTATATCGGAGAGTGGAAACGACTTAACTGTCCCACCGCAGCCAAGATCTCGTTCAGCTTCTAAAGCAAGAGAAGCTCTTTGTATACCAGCCAATGTCGCGTCCGAACTCGACGATAATAAAATTTTTGAACTGAAAGAGGTAGGAATCCCGTTTATTGCATGTATCCCGGGAATTTTCGACCACTGCTTGATATTTTTGTACTGTTACTTATTTGATCAGTTTAGGGATATTATATTTGAAACAAAGATCATAATATCAAAGCGAGGAAAGGTCGTGAGAGATTTTGGATGCACTGTTAAGATTGCAACGTTTGGCTCGGCGGCCGCAGATGAATGTAATTTACATTATTATATGTATCTACAATTGTAGATACTAAATAACTTGTTCAGAAAGGTTTCTACTTCTTGTGTAGTTATTAAACGTAGTATTAAATTCTTCCATCTGAAACCGCTATAATAACTCATACGATTGATATAATTATGCAAAATGATTAGACATAAATTGAAATACGATGTTATTCTTCGATTTTGCTCTGACTCAAACTAATTACCTACTTTCCCATCCACGTATCTGTAAGTCTAATTAGCTTTCATTTATTTCTAGGCGTTCTTACTATTTGATATGGATGGGGATGGCCGTATCGATTTTAGTGATCTCCGTGCTACCCTGGTCAGCCTTGGAGACAAAATTGACGAAAATGCCATTCGCAACATGCTTTCTGAGGTAATTATAGTTGTTTATGAATTTAAAAAAAAATGGCAAGGAGATCACAAATGTTGTTTATGAATGATAAAAATCTAAATATTCTTGAAGATTTTTTTGTAACGTCTTTAGAGGAGTTATCTGCATTTTCCTGAAACATCTGTTACCTCTGTGAATACGTAATAATTATCTTGCTGATAATTTCAAAGTGTTTCAGCAGTGTAATATGGTATCACTTAAGACATTAGCAAGACCTAAAGCAATATCACACCAGTTTAATTACTGTACCAAGAAGCCACGTACAGCAATAACCAGTAGTAATTTCAGTGCAACGGAATTAACCCATCGTACTCGGGGAGCAACTATTACACAGTATAGTGTAGTAAGTAATATCAACATCTGGACACATAAGTAGCTACCGGTAGTTTGGATATGCTAACAATCTACCCATAAATTGTAAGCGCATAGCCAATTAGCCAGCTGGCATCTGTGTCAGTTGACAATTGTGGGCCAGACTTGTGTAACTGAGCTAGGTGACCAAACTCTGGCTGAAAGTTGTAGCCAGGTGTTCTGGATTGGAGTAAGGTTAAAGTTTATAGTGCGTTCATGTGTAACTTTGATTTACAAAGTTAGTGATCTGTGCTTGTAAATCGGCCGTATTATTTTAAAGAAAGAGCACGAATTTTTTGAGTTGGTATAATGAAAGAGTAATCTCCCAAATATCGGCACTTATTTGACAATTTTTTTAACCAATTTCAAGGCTCATTATTATTCCGAACGTATACTACATAGGCTACTTTTTATCCGGGTGCCAACCGGAAATAAACTAGTTCATTATAAAAGTATGTTGGGTATTATGGAGTGTGAAAGGACAAAAAAAATTGTTGCTGTTATGACAATGGACATATTTGACATTCCACTCTTCGCTCTCACAACAACAAACAGAAAATACAAACTAATTACATTCAAACAACAATAACACAATTTACCAAAACAACAACCTCGAGACACAAACAACAGATAAATTCATCCAAAGAAAATAAAACAACAGACTCTATTCGGCAAAGGCGGTCTTAAAACAGATACGAAACTTTGCTTTTCTTTTAATTCTACTTAAGTATTGTTAGAGAAGTTTCTGAGTCCTGACAAGAGAGACCCTTAAGCCCGTGTCAATCCACATCGCTGACGAGGTCACAGGGATTTGCCCTCACTGACTCAACGGATCAAATTTAAATTCCCTTGTCTAGAACACAGTCTGCAAATTCTTTGGCGTCTAGGCGGTTATCACAATGTATGCGAATGTCCCTTTAAATTAATTTTGAAATCCATCTATCACCGGTCCTTTCGGACGTAGACAATTTTTTGATTACGGTCTAATGGCTCGCGGTCCATTCGTTTTGGGCCATTCAGATTCAATACCCATATTTTCCTGTATCCCAAAGATTAGGGAGACTTATTAATTTTTTTTCATTTTTCTTGATGGAAAATTGAAATTAAATTTCTATATAATAGAAATTTAATTTCAATTTTCCATCAAGATCTGGAAATGACATCGTAATCCACTTAAATTTGTTTTATAGGAGACGATGGAATAGGTAGAGTTAGAATAGGAGAGTTTTGATATTTTTCTGAAATGCTACAACATCAGGGAGCGGTTTTCAATCAAGTGGCGAAACATAGGGTTTATCTTAGTAATTCGTACTAATTATAGCTTTACTTAAGTTATTGCCCTGTAATTGTTAACAATGAAAAAAAAGTACATATTTGGTCAGTCGCAGCCCGGTCCCACGAATAATGCATGCCTTAATTAATAAAATGTGGGTGTACTAGAAATCTGTGTGACCTTTCAGGAATCTATATATATATATACTAATATCTATACTAATATTATAAAGCTGAAGAGTTTGTTTGTTTGTTTGCTTGAACGCGCTAATCTCAGGAACTGGTCCGATTTCAATAATTATTTCAGTGTTAGATAGTCCATTTATCGAGGAAGGCTATAGGCTATATATCATTACGCTACAACCAACAGGAGTGGAGCAGCAATGAAAAATGTTGCGAAAACGGGGAAAATGTGACGCAGACGAAGTTGCGCGGGACAACTAGTGACTGATATTTTGATACATATTTGTGTTATGAATACTTATAGTATGAATGTGTACTGAGGAAAACTCATTATACTACGTCAACTGGTCGGAAACGGCAAACACGCTGTGAACAAGCGTGGTGATCATTGATTATTCCTTCTCTGCATGACAAAAGGGCTTTGCAGCCGACAGTCACAGGCCGGAAATATTGTTAGTACTTTGACGAATTATGGGTAGAAGACGAAATACGAATGCATTTACCACTCAGGTGGATATTTGCTTATTTTGTTTCTTAACTGCTGCATGGACTGTGTGAAGGATGAAAGGAAGTATCTGATGACAAGTAAAAAAGAAGTATGGAAGAAGACATGCTGCGCCGACCCCAAATAAATTGGGATAAGGGCAAGAGAATGATGATGATGTTTCTAAACTGCTAATAACTGCCACATATTTCCTCAAAACGGATTATGCAAAGTGTTGACATTCTTCATTGTAATTTCCATAAAATCATTATTTACCCCTCCCTAGTATGTTCATCGTGTTAATTATTTCATTTCACCCAATAAACAAGGGGATCCTAATCCAATATTTTCCTGTTCAAATTAATATTTTTCTTTTCTCTCACAGTTTGTTCGAGGGTGTTTAATTTTTTTTTAGATTAAAATACTCTTCAGTTCTAAACATCTGTTAAGGTGATCCAATTTATTTAAAATGGGGTCCGGTCTGATAAAAGCTTATTAACATTACAGGTTCCCTGTTCGTTTTACAAATGTTAGCTTTATCTAGTTACAGAATCTAGACATAGACATAACCATTGTAATTTTCTGGGGTCTGTTTTCTCAATAATTTTGGCTGAAATTGTACTTGTTCCAAATAATCATAATATCCATACAATAGTGTGTAACTTAGAAACTGATTTAAGTTATATTTACGTTAGTGCGGTATTTTCAATTACCTTTTATGTTTATTAACATAGAAACAAAAATCAATAACGTGAGGTTGAAAAGGAATAGGTTATTTGTATTATTGTCATGACTTTTTAACCGACTTCCAAAAGGAGAAGGTTATCAATTCAGATGTTTGTATTTTTTTTGTATGTTCTGCGATTATTCCGCTAATTCTGGACCTATTTTCATAATTCTTTTTTCAGGCGAAAGCCTATACTCTCGAGATGGGTTCATTGATACCAAGCCAGAATCTAATGGGCGTTGTTTGAAATTGTATACTTTCCATGTGATGAGATCAACAAATATACTGTATATGTTATGTATGATGGGATCACAGGAAAATCAAGGGAAACCCTCAAATTGTATGGGCACTTACAATGTTTTTTTTTTTAACGAACCTGACGTGTCCCGCTGCACGGCAAAGGCGTCCCATTCTTCTTTACATTTTTCTCTGTCTTTGGCTATTTGGCTCAATTTTTTTGGTAAGAGTCCAGCTCGTCACGCCGTTTCCGCCTGGGTCTACCGTGTCACTGGGTTCTGTTGTTCGGAACCGAATCTGTTGTCTCTTTGGCCCAATTTTGAAGTGCATGCGGACGTTGTGGCCTGCTCAATTCCATTTTAATTTGGCGACAGTGTTGCAAATGTTTGCAATTTGTGTCTTGGATCGTTATTATACTGTTCCTGAATATTTTTGAACTCCTAGTATCTATTTAGCTTTTTCTGAACTATGTTGGTGTAGGCTTCCTAAACCTGGCCTATTAAACTGAATGCCTTTCATGTATGAATATTTGTATGTGAAACAGACTTCCCAAATGAAAAACTCCCTTTTCGTATCATTCTTAAATGGTTTAGCAATTAGTAGTATTCTAATCATTAATCGCAACACATCCCTATTTTTGTTGAACGTAAACCGCATATAATCAGTACCTATCGATGGACTAATTAGTGCCTTGCGTAATGATTCCGCTTTTACTGATGGAATAAAAACGAAAGCAAGCTTTTAAATTAAATTATTTCTGACTAGATGTTTTTATTGAGTACAAATTAAAGCTAATCTAGGTATAAGTTTTTAAACTGACATGGTCACTAACACTATCAATAACACTTGTAACGGGATTTTTACCATGTTTCTTATTTGTTATGAGTTCCCGATATTTCGGCGCTGTTGCAAACGCCATGATCACGGATAAACGGTTAACGGTTTATCCGTGATCATGGCGTTTGCGCCGAAATATCGGGAACTCATAACAAATAATAAAAATGGTAAATATCCCGTTACAAGTGTTGCTAATCCAGGTACTTAGGTATTCCTATCGTACACTACCTGCTAGCCATGCTAAACTAAAGTATATCTATCAATAATGTATATATCTATAATGTACGGTCATTATCTTAATTTTGCCTAGCGTTTTCCCAAATATGTTGGGGTCGGCTTCTAGTCTAATCGGGGCGGATGAATATCAGAATTTTACATGTAGCGACTGCTATGTTCCACAATCCAGTTAGTACTGGGTGATATGAAACCCCTTGGTAAGACTGGTTGTCAGACTTTTGGGTCACTGACTGCCTGTTACTACTGTCGAAGACCAACAAATGTCAGCCGGGACCAATGGCTTAATGTGCTCTCCGAGGCATGAAGGAATCTCGGTATGTAATGTGGTCACCCATCCTCGGACCAACCTAGGCAAGCGCGGTTAAATCTAAAGATAGACCCGAGGGGCTGTTATTATTAACCCACGAGGTCCGTGAATAATTTAGGGTGAAAATTAATATTTTTGCTTATATTTTACTTTTCAGGCACCCGACCCGTTAGATTTCGATGGCTTCGTCAATCTCCTTGGATATAGGACCCTGGAGTTGGATTCTGAAGAAACTCTTCTGTCAGCTTTGTCTCGCTGGGACATGAATGATAGTGGATTAATCTCTGAAGACAGGTATATTTCATCTTTTTCATTTTTCCGGATAAAAAAAGAAAAAAAAGTATATTTAATCCTATAATTAACCTTTTTCTCTTTGAATATTGTCCATTTATTCAGTTTCTAACAGTAATCCGGGAAAGGAATTGATCGCCTAAATTACCTGAACAACAAATTACTACTTGAGGTAAGCACTTGAGTTAGACCACGAATTAGGTCTTCGGAACATGACGTAGTAGTAGTGTAGTAGTCTAAATCCGCCGAATAAGAAAAACTGGCACTCGCATTTAAAGGCGTAGGTACAATTTTATTGAGAGAGGATTGCGTCCACAGGCACCACGTCCTCTAGCACGGGTGCGCGTTATAAACGTAACATAAAAACATCGATATTAAAATTAAAAATACACTTTTTCATACAATATTTTTATAAAATGAAAGTATTTATTTTTATCAATAGATGATACTTATTGTGCTTGTTGCAAACAATTTCACTAAAATGCTAGAGGATAATAAAATTGTATTTTCGATTCAAAAATCGACCTACTTCCGTTACGTTACATAGGACCTCAGTATTCGCCGACTACAATAAAAATGAACTCAACATTTAAAAATATAATCCTCTGTCAGCTCGTTTCTTCGAACAAACATAATTTTAGTTTCCAATTAATTGCGTTTTTCTTTAATTAGTTTATTACTCGAACGTCATTTTCTAACGACACATACTATAAAAAATTTACAACATCCATAAATCTTAAATTTATTGACAATAAAGAATATTTATATGGGCCAGCCGATATCGAATTTACATCATCTCATTTCTAAAGTTAGCAAACTAAGAGAAAGGACTAACTTGTGTAATCCGCAGTGTATTGAGGACGGTAATAAACTTCGACTTGAAACTCCAAGTGTATGTACACATATATGAACTCATGTGTAGATCTAATTTACCCATCACACTGGTGAGTTTCGCAGAACTAGGGCGAGTTTTACCAATAAAACGCGATGGACACAACATGTAAACCGAGTAACCGATTTTTTTTACAAAAACGTTTTTTGGGCCCGAAGGTCCTCATAAATATGGTCAAGAGTAACATTTTTTTTTGTTGCTCTAATAACATTTGGCTAAAAAACTGTCCAAAGTTGCCTATTTTGACTAGGTACAGCGTCTTAAAAGCTGTCAATGTGAATATTGTGTATCAATAGTAACATAGGGAGCTCTTGAACGCCGTTAAGATGTGCTGATCGCATTCTCTTTCAATGGTGAAGTCGGCCCTTAAACGATTCGCAGAATGGAATATTTTATGTAAATATGTAGATATGACGAGGGAGCGGTGACAGTTCCAGGAAATTTTGAAGTAAACCATATTTAGGTTGTACTAGGCGAAATAATTACTGGAATTCAAGGTACCACTTACTGGTAAGGTAAAATATTGTACACTTTTTTCAATTACTAGATTATATTTAAATCTTTGTTCAATTGTTCAGTAAAAGATTAAATACACAAATAAATCATCAAATTGTGATCAATTAGTCAGATAAAACGACTTGGATCATGAATTGTTCTAAGTCAAACTCTTATTCTGTATGGTGTCGGACGTAAGAATAGCACCATCCCATATCTTCCCGTGGGTGTCGTAAGAGGCGACTAAGGGACTTTCCAGAGAATGGGCAGCAGCGTTCTCTGTGCTTCTGTAACAACCGTACTGCGATCGCCAACCCGCCTGCCAAGCGTCGCGATTATAGCAAAACCCCCCTTTATGTACATTTGGGGGAGGCCTGTGTCCAGACGTCTTTCGGCTGAAGTGATGAATAATGATGAAACTCATAAAATGTTGTAATATTAGTTCCAGAGTTTTACATCATTGATCTTTGCGTAATTCTGGTGTTTTAAAAAAAAAATGTAAGAAAATACTGCATACGAAAATTAAAACATTTCTAGTGAATCGGTATATTCCAGGCAAGCTTGTTCCACCCTAGGACGCATCATCACTTCACTTCAGGCGAGTTGCAGCCAACCGAACCTATTTAGTATAGAAAAAACATTTGCGGGATGTAGTTAAAAACGATAGAATTTTCAATGCATTTGTTTTTCTTTGTTATCTAAACAACTGAACTAGTTTTTTAACGAACAATCATAAAAATGGTTATTATTCGGCTTCCTATCTTCCAACGTATTGTTTTCCATTCTATCTATATAAAAGGCTTTTAAAAATATCGTTTTGCGGTTCATATTTTTATCCAAAACATATTTGAATGTTTGTTTACCCAAATACATTGACGTTTCTTTCTGTATATAGAGGATTGCGTAAATAAGGCAAACCCGTATCTGGAGGTTAGTAGCTTCGAGGAAAAACATCAGAAACAAGACTGACCGATCACTTATGAGAGAAACTCCATCTTGTCGAAACAACTTTGTGTACGATAGTATCGACTTCGAAAAGTAATAGGAATACGTGCAAAAACAATTGACTGTGTGAGTTGAATGTCCTCCAAGTTTGAGTAATAGATATTCGTACGATTATAATCTATTTAAAAGCATGAGTTCATATGAATACGGTAGAATTTTACTTACGAAATGACTAGGATTATCTCCGCAAAGTGATAAAAGAAAATAATCAGGGTGTTTCGTGCTATTTGAAGAATTAGTATCTAAGGTAACCTATAAATAAAATTCGTCGTGTATCAGTCACAGCATAGAAATAAAAATGTTTTATTGAAATTGTTAATAGTTTATAAAGATTTTTTTCATTCTCATCATATTTGTGTAGCGGTTTATAGAAGACACCTACTCTCCAAATTTCAACTGAATAGTGCCAATAGTCTCGGAATAAAAATTTCGTGACATGCGGACGGACATACCGAATCTAAAAGGGTTCCGTTTTTACCATTTGGCAACGGAACCCCTCAAAACACTATGTAAACATGAGTTCTTTAGAGTCGATCTCAGAAAACCCATTTTCATAATTGGTACTGGCCAGTATCTGTAATGCGGCTAAATATAATGACAACCCTCCTCCCTGAAATGTACACTGAAATCGATGTCGAAACAAAAAAAACATACAATTTGAATTCTCAGAAAAGCTTGTCATTATACAGCTGATACTGTCCATAATATAATTAATCCCCGAAGCAAACAACTCTCCTATCAGAATCGAAATAATAATTTTAATGATTATTAAGCCCAAATGAATTACAAAATTATATCTTAATAGCCATAAAAAGGTACCGTTTAAATTTTACATTACCCAAGGGACCGGTAAATATTGCCGAATCAAGATTTAAATTACATTTTCAGATATTCGGATGATGTATTTCTTGGTTAACAGTCATGGTATGATTTAGAGAGGTCTTTGGGCAGTCTCCGAAACGGAATGACGTTTGTTTCTGATTATCTGGGTAGGTTTGGTAATGTTTTAATTATATTTTAAAGTTGTGTTGTACCTAAATAGGAACAATTGGGATTTAAATTTGTGTTCGAGGAATTTATTTTTAAAATGATTTTGTATTCTGAGATTTAGCTGCGTGCTGTTGCTGAGGGTTATTTTCTTTTGTTGAAAAAGGGTTTTTATAGAATTTCTACGAGTCAAGATGTTAATAAAATGGCAAACTTCGGCAAAATTGCTCCATCAGGAAAACATTCTCCTGCCCTTATCCCAATTTATTTGGGGTCGGAGCATCATGTTTTCTTCGTCCATCCTTCTCCTCTATTACTCGTCATCTCATCAGACACCTCCTTTATTGCCATATCATACTTCAAACAGTCTATATATAATTTCTTTGGTCTTTATGAGCTCCATCAGTAAGTATTGAAACATTATTTTCCCTTAATAGAAAAAAAAACAAAATAAAAGTATAAAAATAATATATTCCTTAGCTTAAAAATGTAAAAGATAAATAATTTGATGCGTAACTTTATTTAAAAGTGTATGTCCTGTAGCAGGGGCACCATGGAGGTTTATTAAAATTCTCAGTGCAATCTGTGTTTTACGACAACCCTCGGCTACGCTTTTGTATAATTCTAAGGGCGAATTTTGACGAGAAAACGTATAAGAAAACATTTGTACGTCGTACAGAAGATCGTAAAATAAAATTATGTGTTCTTACATTTTGTATTCGTATGCTGTGAAATTTCTTAAAAATTACGAAATAAAAGAAACGTTTAATGAATAACATAAAAAAATGTATTTAACTGTTCATTTATTGGCAGTTCACAAGAATATATAAATGAATAAACTTTTTTCAAAGATAAAATATTATTCCTATACAGTAAGGTAAAAGTTTTCTAATAAATACATAGTTTTCTTTTACTGTTAGGTAAAAGTTTTCTAACAAATACATAGTTTGTTAAACACGAAATGCTTAAACTGTTTTTAATAGAAAGTTTAATTTTAATAGAAATGTTTTTTTGGTATAATTATGCTTAACTTAGATGTTCAAACTTTATCCAATTGATCAACTAAAACCTGAAACTTTGCATTAAAAATTTATACGAACTTTTCGAATTAAGTTTGCACGTTATTTTTATAGCACTTGTTATAAAAGGTAGATAGAATAAAGCCATAATTTCTGTTTATGCGTAGTATAATATAATTTTATAGATACGAGAAAGATGTAAAAATATAATAGGTTATAAGTAGTTAAGGTTAGTTTGATAATAAACATAAAAGTCGTAATAAATCTTATGACAGTAGCAGTCATATTATTCTGACAAATTTTAATGGTTTGAGGCAGGTTACCTATCATAAGCTCGAAAAACATTTGACCGAATTAAATTTCACACCAAAACTCACTAATATCGTTTCTTTTTTTTCACTTCATCGAAGTTACATCTGTCTTTGTAACAGTTGACCTATTAACAATTCGATTATTTTCGTTCCTTCAACGTTTCATTTGGTCGAACAACTTTTTACCGAAGTTACACTTAGCCGAAATAATATTTGTTCGACGTATTAAGTTTCCGAACATTCATTATACCTCTGTTATAATTGCCATATTTATTTTGTAAGCAGGCATGCTAAATTGATACTGTCACAGCTCCGGCGCCGCGGGGTTTGGGGGGCCCCACCCCTCTGCGCCTACGCAGGCTTAAATTATACTCTAGGGGTAGAGCAGACAAGACTGCGTGAAATCGGTTTTCCAGCGATTCGTTACTGTCACTAAATTTTGCAGCAAAACATATTGAATTTTTATGACACTATATTAATTTAATATTTAAAATGCTACCAAGTAACTGGCTAGGTATATATTGTGACCGGTGTGTTCGGTGTGGTGAAAATATGGCAAATGAAAAAGTTCAAAAGAGGCTTCAGCCAATAGCAATAAGTTATTTTGTAAATCGGCAAAGATAGTTCGGTAAAATAATACCACACATGATACTTCGATGATCTAAAAATATGTCAAATAATGCATATAACAAAAAAAATCCTTCAGTTTATGAAACGTCTTTCGAAGCGTTTCTTCGATAACGCCAGTAAACACCGTAATCCCCTGATCGCAGCGGCCGCCCGTTACGAACCCTCGCGCATTAGTACAGTACGCCGTCCTCGGCATACCCTCGTCACTCCTGATGATGCTATCACCCTCCTCCAGGAGAGTAGCAAAGAGACTAGCACTCTTAAAAAGTTCAGACACAAACCGCCGTCTTTCCGACCTCGCCGTCGAGGTCCGTCGCGACGTCCCGGTCCATGCCCTCCCCGACCCTCGCTCGAGCCAGCCCGCGATGCTGTGCCAGTAGTTTTAAATCAGCCCCTAAATAATGATATCACTCAGATCCAGCCTGTCCCCATGCAGTCCTCCCCCAGCGACGCCCTGAGCCGAGGCTCGTACCCCACAGGGGGTGCCCTCAGCGTATAGTCGCTTAGTTTGTAAGTTTTTATGCCCTGGCTGGAGGCCTTACTCTTAAGGCACCCACAGGATAGTCCGGTTAAGCAGACGACAACCTCCTAGGTTGAACTGCGAGATGCCATTCATAAAAAAAAAATAATATAACAAAAAATATGTCGAACAAAAGAAATTCGGAAAAGTGATCGGTTTCCAAGGCAAGTGTATGGCCATGGGTCGTGGCCCCGACCAAAGCGATCGTCGCTCGTGAGAACACTCAAACACACCAATCTTTTTTTTTCGATTTGTACACTCGCAATACGCAATTAAGAAAATACTGAAAATGATAAAACTGTGAAGGCGAAAGTTGCTTAATGACACAACCGATCACTTTGGTATGGTCGCGAACACGCAACCGTCGCGTTCGTTTGGTTTGGCGAATCCAATCGAGTGGTCGCACTGACAGAAAGAGCCTTCTAGTTTACAAAACAAATGACTAACATTTATGATCGCGATAGTCGCATATTGCAATACCGATCGCTTAGGTTAGGTAAGGCGGTAACAAAACACCCTTTTTATACCCCAACTTTCACATGATAGTAAGTTTCCGATACACTACGCTTTTCTTTTATTCCGAATGTAGGAGATAATGTGAAACGCTAAAATAAAATTTATTATATAGTAGCTGTTTCCCACGGCTTCGTTCCCGCGACCTTCGAGACTTGAAAAAAGGTTTATTGCTCAGTCACGTCTAAGCGGGGAGTAATATTTTATTCCGTTGCTATGGTCTTACACATTCTTACAGTAAAAGTTCCACTAAAGTCTACCCATGTTCCTAAGCGGGGCACGTAAAGTTCTTGTAAAAAGTGTAAAGTTCGCTTTATTATTTAGCGCATTGCCATTTCTTTAAGTACCGGTAAAAAGCTTTTTGTAGGCTTTCAAATAAACGTTAAATCTAATATTTTATTAATTGGATCTACAAAAGTTGCTTTTATTGACTTAATTCAATATTTTCTACGATAAACAATCAATTTATCTCTTTGTCCCAAGAAAAATAACTGTTTTTATCATCTGTCCATCCAGATTTTATCAATAACACAGATGAAAACAAATGACAGTGCCAATTGGATAAGCTGTTCGCGAGAAAAACAAACGAGTAAAACTTTCCCTTTTATCAATTTGGGATGATAAACACGACTGTTTATAAAGAAAACATACATTGTTTTATCTAATTTATATACTGTTGGTAATACTTCTCCCGTGTCTTCACAGAATTGTTTATCTCAAGCCAAAATAATTTATATTCGGCTTCCCTTATTCAAATCTGTATATGTTCTTTCTTCTTTGTCAGTTTTCTAATCAATAGAATCTCATGTTAAATTGATTTCGTTTTTAGGGTTCCGTAGCCGAATGGCAAAAAACGGAACCCTTATAGATTCGTCATGTCTGTCTGTCTGTCTGTCTGTCTGTCTGTCTGTCTGTCCGTCTGTATGTCACAGCCACTTATTTCCGAAACTATAAGAAGTATACTGTTGAAACTTGGTAAGTAGATGTATTCTGTAAACCGCATTAGGATTTTCACACAAAAATAGAAAAAAAACAATAAACTAAGGGAGTCCCCATACTTAGAACTGAAAACAAAAAAAAAATATTTCAGCAAACCCATACGTGTGGGGTATCTATGGATAGGTCTTCAAAAATGATATTGATGTTTCTAATATCATTTTTTTCTAAACTGAATAGTTTGCGCTAGAGCCACTTCCAAAGTGGTAAAATGTGTGTCCCCCCCCCTCTAATTTCTAAAGTAAGAGGAGGAAAATTCTGAAAATATTTACGATTGTAGAACGTAAAAAAAAACTATCAACGAAAATTGGTTTCAATAAGATATGATGTTTAGTTTTTGAGATATGGGAATTTTTCATCAAACTGCAGCAGTAACTTTGTTTTTCATGAACATACTATGAAAAACAAATTTAGTTTTGCGGTTGTGTGGAAGTTTACTAACTAATACTACTAACTAATGAATGACAGTTCAAAATATTGTTATTATATTGTTTGGAGCTATGGAACCCTGTGTGCGAGTAAGACTCGCACTTGGCCGGTTTTTTCTTAACTAACCTAAGGAGCTGTAGTAAATGAAGAAGTGTAAAAAAGGTCAAACAAGACATTTCCGAAGGGGTTGGAGAGGTGTATCATCATCAGTCTATAATGTTCCCACTGCTGGGACACAGGCCTCCTCTTAATGAGAGGGAGTGGGCTGTAATCCAACTCACGGGCCCAGTGCGGGTTCTAAGTCTTCGAATTTTTAGTTCTAGGACATGCCGGTTTCCTCACGATGTTTTCCTTCACCGTTTTTGAGAACAGCGGTGATGAAATAAATTACACAAAGTAATGCGCCTGCCAGGGTTCGAACCCACGGCTTACTGCTCGTAAGTCGGGGCTACCACCACTGGACCACCGCTGCTGCAAAGCAAGGATTAAATAAAGTTAATTCTGATAACATTGATTCCAGGATTAGACATGACCTCATGACCTTCGGAGACAAGTTCACCGCGAAAGAAGCCAATTACGCCTTAGACGAAGCACCAATGATCGTGCAAGACGATGGATCAACCATGATCGATTACGCGAAGTTTTGCAGAAAACTTGCAGGATTGAGAAAACCAACCAAAATTGAAGTGAAGTGAATAAAAGTGAATTAAATATTAAACATTCATGTTATCTATATGCATGATTTGAGAAATAAAGGTTTGGTTATTATTTTGTAGTTTCTATGCCATGGTGCAATAAACAGGTTTTTATTAACATGAAATTGTATTATATATCTGATGTGGTTGAACTTACCTACGAATAAATGCCGAGATATGATGACACACACACAAATACTTAAATTATATAGCACATCTGATTAATCCGATGTTTATACGGGCCGTTATTTTACACTTTCATTTTTATCTATAAGGGGAATGAAATATTAGAAACTCTGGGAGGATTAGGAAAGAAAAAAAAACGTAAAGAATTAAAATCTAATATGTGTTATCCACAGCCATTTTTAATACATTGCTGCTCATTATTTGACTTGGTCTCAATAAATAAAGGATTCAATGAAATAACAACTGCAAGAAATCAAGGAGTCTAAAAGCAAATTCAAGTGCTTTGGTTATAGACCAATTTCCAGAAGGATTTTGATAAAGAGGGGAAGTTTTGATTGTAGAATTAAACTTTGTAGACTTTAGGGACTAAGTAAAGCTGAAGTATTTTATTACTATTTGCCATACATCAATACTGAGGCCTTGGCACTAACTATTGTTAATCTTAACTTTATGGAATGTGAAGAGTTCTATTCCATCATTACTCTTTGTAGATTTTAGATGCTGCAGGATTATGTTGGGGTGATGAGATAAACTCGCGTTACAATGGTTGAACTCTATTTTGATTGTAACCGGCGTATTTACAAAGGGTTGTGCGCAATTACAAAATATGGGCGTACGCATCGACTCACCAATGGTGGCAGACTGGCGGGGTTCTCACTGACTAGCACGTAAGTGGAATCGCGTTTCTTAAAAAAAAACTTTTAACTAGGTACACACCAACACACATAATACTAAGTACAAATGAGCGCGTCGCCAACACTCTTATTGATATGACTATTTCAGTCACTCTGAAGTTTTATTGGTGTTGGAAAGTTATTATTTGGTTAATATTATCACGTAATTATTCAAGTTATCCTAACGTTTTGATTAAGTCTAAATTCATCTTAATTAAGATATCTTTAGTGTTAAACTTCTCTTAAACAAATTTAGTATTGTTTTCGTCTATCAATTGTTTGAGACACCTAAAATTGATTTCAGATAATTATAGAACGATAAGGTTATATTTAAAATGTAGTCTTTAGGAAACTAGTCAGAAAGTAGATTTCACAGTTAAATAGATTTCTTAGTTAAAATCCAGTTAAATTTTAAATTAAAATGCATTAAATAGTTTTTGAAACCAGTGAAGGTTTGAAAACCTATTTAATGCATTTTCTTTTAGTAGCTTTGCAAGCCACTAAAAGATCTTGCGAAGAATTTAACAGCAGCAAATTGAAACGAAACAAAAGACGCTGGAAACTTTGAACAATTTCCTTTGCCCGATGGCAAAGAAAAAGAAAGAAAAACGTCACTAGGAAATCTAAATTCAAATACAGTGGCGCATGATTCCTTTGGGGTTGACTGACATTGACAGATTTCAAAGTTTGTATGCTGCCCATGGGCTTCTGACTTGGCTTCACCGAAGCATGTGATAATTATACAATACGCACATGAATTCGAGAAATCAGAGGTGCGTGTCATGGGTTCGAACTTGATACATATGGCTTGGCAGTCCGACGATCACACCACTATCACTGCTTACAGGAAGGTGATGTTAGCAAACATTGCCTGTGGAAATTGTTTTGAAAAAAGAAGACGGTGGCGTTACGTTCGTTCAGATTAAGGCCACGTGCCATATGATCTACCAACTATAACTATCAACTCACTCGAGGTGCTCCTTATGAATGTCGAAGTCAGTGAAGACGAGCTCTACAATCTCGTGGGGTGCTGCGACGAATGTGTAGAGGAGGCAGTCGATCCGCGGCGGGTAAGGGCGCGGGTAGTCGGGGCTGCTGAACGTGCCACGCTCCTTGCCGTATGTGGACGTGTAGCGGATACATGAACAACCTGTAACAAATAAATGTAGTTGAGTAAGTATTCAGTAGGTAATTATGGATACAGTGTGTTAGGCCAGTATGTAGCCTCCTGCACAGCTCTAAAATTTGCTTCAATTAAATCCTGATTGGTGCTGGTGGTTATGCAGGATGGGCAGGACAGTAAGTGGGCCATATCCTGCAAAGAGACTCCACACTGTGATTCTGTTTAGAAAGAATCGGTGACCCCATTTGGACAGATTATATCTACAGCGGCCACCTGGCCCTACAATCGGTCGGTTAAGAGATTTCCAGATTGGCCACTGTAGTAGGTACGTATCTGGGTGGCAGATGGTGGCAGGTGTCCTTCCAGATTGATGAAGTGTGGAGGGATGGGATGTTTTATGCAGTCATTATTGATTGAGTCACATCATGATAGCCCGTTGGTTATTTTATATTGAGATTTTGAACCAGGCTAAAATGTAACTACCAATGGGTTTTCCTTCTTTTTAGAAGGCGCCTTGGCCCTGTAAACAATCCTTTGCACTGGTATGAAAATATTACGAACCAGCTGCGTACACTAACAGATACTTCAGTACAGGATATGTCAGTGACGGGTGTCCGGAGTCCGGAGCCGTGTCCGCTACTGGTCCGTATCAGTTTTACCAAACCTGAATTAACATGACACTAAAACCGATGTGTTCAGGAATGATTTTATTGTATTTAAGAATCACTTTGACTTTGGTACACTCTATATTTTGGAAGTATCAATGCATATGACTGGCCACGTCTGCCGCATCCCCAATGATGTGTGGGCAAAAATAACCACTTTCTAGAGCCCTGACACAGCCAGAAGGCGTCGCGGCAGACCTCTTAGAAGATGGCGGGACGAGCTGGACAAGACCAGCGACCAGTGGCCCTCTTTCAATCAAACTCAAAATCAAAATCAAAATATTTTATTTTACATAGGTACGGTTCAGGTTGGTCGTTTCCTATGGAGAAGAACCGGCAATAAACTCCATGGTTACTCTTTTAAAATCATTTGGTCTTAGAATATTTGAGTGTTACAGCGTTAGTACATAACTGTGGGATGACAGCGTAGGCCCGACAATAAGTCGTTGCTTACTACAAAAGGTAGAACAAGACAATAAAAAAATAAAAAATTAATACAATTGGAAGACATGGGAGAGGACTTTGCCCAGCAGTGGGATGATCCATGCTACCAGTATCAGTATGAATATCAATTTGTAAGTGCTATATATTTTCATAGCCTTCCACGACAGAACCAACTAAAACTTGAAACGACTGTGCATATCCTGCTAAATAAATCACTGCAGCGTTAAATGTAAGTAAATGAAACACTAAAACCTGAATAGGAGGGACGTTTAGTTGTGAATTAATCGCATGCCAGATTTGTTTAACTTAGCGATTTTGAAATGGTTAAAATATTAATGCATAACATAAAATCACGCCTGGAATGAGTTAGCCAGAGGTGTACCTAATAGTACAACTACATTTTGCCAGTTAAGTTTTAAATCTAATGTAAAAGGCGAGCCTATTATCATCAATCAGGCACAAATCCAGGCTCTGTTGCTGATGCTGAGAAATTCCTGAAGGAAAAACCCAATACAATCTTGCCCTACCTGAGAATCGAACCCAGGACCTCATGCTAACCAGCCGCGCTTGCGACCACTAGACCAACGAGGCAGTGAAATATTATATGTTTGAACTTACTAATGTGACGTTTTTATGACGAAATGGCATTTGCCCTAAAGGAAATTGAAACAAGTCCAGTATATGATTTCCTTGTTTTCCTGCTCAAGTTACAACTTGTGACTGATGCAGTGGGGTTAACAGCACTTCACAGCAATGTAACTTGAGTAGGTGTATATTACGCGAGACGTGTAGTTCTGTTCAAACTTTATGGCGGCTCTGAAGTTAGCTGCGAGTGACAGTCTGCGCAGGTATTTCGGTTCAAAATTTATGGCGGCTCGGTGATCCGCCTTACGTTACATGATTGTAACGTAAGGTACGCAGAACATAATTTAAGTCATCAGCGAGGCGCAAAGGACGCAACGTCTTGACTGTATTATGCGCAGAATGTTACTCGCTCAGCTAACTTCCGAGCCGCCATAAAGATTGAACAGAACTATACCAGCACCAAAGTTGTACAATAACAATATTCTTTCTCTCTTATGTATAAAAACTGATAGCTAATGATGTAATGTAGGTTTACTATTTCACAACGTTCGTAAATTATTATGATATGGTGATTAATGAAACCAAAAGCTTTCCCAATTATACTGCACTCAGCTGCAAGCTCAGCAAATATGGAATTAAACTTAAGAAAATCCTGAGACCCTGATTAGAAAGTTGTAGGTGCCAGATAATTAATTAAGATCCCCTGTTTCCTCTGAAACCTTACTCCAGGTACCAAGTAGTTCTTAAACCGCAAATTGCCCGTATAGTACAGTGTGGCACTAATTCACAAAGGTTAGTAGTAAATTATTCGCCCACATTCGATTACTCCAGAGACTGCAAAGGTAATTATGTGAGAAAGTTTGTTCACCGTTTGTATGTGAGAAAGTCTCCTTAGGGTCAGATCAGACTAAGTAAGTCAATGCTGTCGGTTTATAAAAACAATAATAGCACACTCGCTTGCTTCAAAACAGTAAAGTTTGTAACAAAATAGACAATAATATGCAACTGTAAAACCACAGAGCACAAAATCGTTGTGCTTCAGCAACGTCCAGAGACGGCTATCTCAACAAAAGTTTAAATAGCTGCCGAAGACATTTGAGTACCTAGATGAGTCAGGTGAGTAGAGTCACTTCGTCAATAGGAGAGTTACTTTATCAAGAGGAGAGATTAAGCATCATTTTATCACCATCTGCCTAGCCTTTTCTTGCTTCCAGTATACCCGAATTACCCGGATGATCTGTTTGACCTCTATCAGCACGTTAGTACTGCATAGTACGATACCCCTTGGTAAGACTGGTTATCAGACTTTGAAGCCACTGACTACATGTAACTACTATTAAAGATCTACAAACGACCGCCGGACCCACGGCTTATCGTACTTTCCGAGGCGATGAGGTGGTTTACCCATCCACGGAGCAACCTAGCCAACCACGGCTTACCCTAAAGATCGATCAGAGCGGCTGTTATTATTTAACCACGACCTCCTTGCCGATTGAGCATTATTAAGACAGTGTGAAACATGTCTGCGAGAGATCACCTGGCGATTCTCGCATAGACACAGGCATGCCTCTGCTCGTGTAAACGAAGCTTAAGTTACTTTTATTAGCTTTATTGTACGTGAGGTACCTACAAGCGTGAAGTGGATTGCGTAAAGTCCTCCCAGTTTATATAGGCTTTGGAGTTTAGACCTAGACTTGTGAAAAGATTTTGTAGCACTAAGTGCGGGTATTGTTATTTTAGTTTTGGTTGGTTGTTGTTTCATAGTTGATTGTATAAGATAAAAAACGTTTTCATAAATGGGAACATCACACTTGTAATCCCTGAAGGATTAGGCAGATGTAAAATGTCTACAATACATTGCAGTCAAATTTCGCCAGTTAAGTTTAAACCTACAGTGGCCTACAGTTTGTTGTCCCGGCTCTGGCTGTTTGTGTATGTGAGTTTAAATGTTTGTAAACTCACTCACGATACAGGAGAAAATATGTCTAGTGAGGCCCAAAGTTTTTGAAAAAAAACAAAAATTCAAAACAAATCCTATGTAATACGGGGCAAGCCCATTGCCATCAATTGGTCACAAATCTTGATCCATACTGCTACCAACTGAATAAAATCGTGATGGTAAAACCTAATAACACTTTGGCAGGCAAAATTAAATATTTAATTTATATTCAATAATACAAAACCAAATGAAACCACTTGTCTTTATTTCATGAATAACTTTTATGGGTTTTTAAACAAAGTCATATTTTTTTAAAATAAATATGTATTTATCATCCACATTACAAAGGGAAACCGTACTGTTCATGTTTTTCCCATTTCTAAAATTTCGATAGACCTGTTTAAATTTTGCGTATTATTTTTCCAAGCTTTGTTTTCACACAATAAAGTTACATATTTTTAATACAGCGTCCTACTGCTTCACTATCACGTTTTCATGAATTGTTTAAAAATCTAACCATATAATTTTATGTACAGTGCTGTTAGTGCTGGTAGTCGTCGTTACGAGTAGTCAGAAGCCAAAGGTCTGACATCCAGTCATACCAAGGGGTATCGTATTACCCAAGTACTGGGCTATGGAGGTCAGATAGGAGGGCAGTCGCTTCATGTAAAATACTGGTACTCAGCTGGATCGGGTTAGACTGGAACCCGACCCCAAGATAATTTGGGAAAAGGCTAGGCAAATGATGCTGTTACGAGTAGTGCGCCGGTAGGTTACAACCGGCACCAACAGCATTGTATCTGTTAATAAGTTTTATTTTAATACTAAATAGACTTGCGTTTGGCCGCAATTTGCCTGATGTTAAGCGATGATGTAGCCTATGGTGAAGCATTCTTGCCTAGAAGAAAACGATTCGCTCGAACTTTTTTCCGAATTAAACTCGGGTTGTGGAGCTCAGATATACAGTCGGTCTGTTTAAATTTGGTATTCCACTGCATCCAGCTAGACTAGAAGCCGAGCCCAAAATAATTAGCAAAAGGCTACGCAGATGATCTCATTGACTTTCAAATCCATTCAATACAAAAGCAAGTACACAATACCTCGATATCCACACAAGTGCCTATAAAATTTAATACCCACCATAAAAGGTCCCCATAACTTATCCCTTCGACTCTCTATCTCTAGTCCTCATCACAGACCTCATATTCAATAACTCAGACATCAGATCTTATCGTAGGCAATTTTCATTAACATGGTTAACTCCTTCAGTTAGTAAATTACTTACCCTTCGAACGGCTTCAGTCAACTATTCCAATTTAGTTTGGATGTTTCCTTTCTTGATTACAGAGCGGTTTAGAATTGATGGGATATTATTGTGCGTAGACCAGACGAAGTTCAGTCATTATTGGTAATAGTAATGTTGATGGAAATTCAATGAACAAAGCCGCCTTTGACGTTAGTTTGGCTGATTGATGGTGTTCTGCATAAAGAGTATTAATCTAACGAAGAGTTGCTGTCATGACAGAAGTGTTAACAATATTTTGTGGACGAAAACAATTTGTTTGTATTTTCTATTCACTAGATGTATCGTTGAGGTCTGAAGCAGATTATTGTCATTAATATTGGCTGTTGATAATGAAATCAAAGTTCTGTCAAGTACCATGTTAGGTAATAGCTGCTTTTTTTAATCTCTCTTTTTTTAAATTGAATCACTTTTTTCCTTTTTCTTTTCAAAATAAGAACAAGGTTCACGTCAATATATACAGTTTACACTTATCTGCTGATACGATGACATCATCATCATCATCATCATCCTTTCAGCCGAAAGACGTCCACTGCTGGACATAGGCCTCCCCCAAGTGACGCCACATTGACCGGTCCCGTGCTCGGTCCACCTAGTGGGAGGCCTTCCAACGCATCGTCTTATCATATACGATGACAAGTGAGCATAAAATCTCCATATCTCAAAAGAATAACCTGCATGACTTTTATGTATAAAAACATAAATATAAATCAACGAAAAAGGACTACTGACCTTAGTAACCCATACCCAAGAGACCAAAAGACAACAAAAACTAACTATAACTAACGTAAAACTACTTCTTTTTCAACTAATAACTTATTCATTAAAGTACGTAAAAGTTTTTTCAATCGAGACCTATTGGTAAAGTTTTCTGATTTCTTTCATTGTTTGGAATTTCAAACGACTCCTTGACTTTCTTTACTTAACGCTCGACATTTGTAAAGAGAGGATTCGATATACTTCATTGTATAGTGTGTGCTACCTATAGCTTATTTATGTTAACTGCAATTTATTACAATTTCTTTTGGTGGTCAATGTCAAATTGTTCCTCACTTGGAAAGATTACGAAGTATGTTATTTGTATCAACACTGCAAATAAATATAAAAAAGAAACTTCGCTGTAACTCAACAATACTCCTAAGAATCTCTACTCTAAGAATAACTTACTTATAGAAAGAAAAATATCCACGCAGTAGAAAACTTGCTAAAGAGCCGTTTGACCAATGTTAAATGTTCGGATCTGACATAAAATCTCTTTAAATAAAAATTGCAGCTCAACAAAATTCCCAAGGAATAAATTTCACCAACTATTACACTACTGATCTATTTCTATGTGATTCGGATCGGAGTGTCCGCAATCATTGGTGTGAGAGTGTCCGGAAATTGGCACCGCTTGGCCGGACGCCGGACTGTCCTCCCGGGCGAAGTTGCTCATGCTGGGAAGATAGCGGTCGCAATAATTTGGTTAGAAATTAATAGTGGATCTAGCTTTGATCATGTTTAGCGTTAGGTAATGCGGGCTGTAGGTATAAGTTAGGCTCTAAGATATTCTGCTAGCATCGTGATTTTGTAAATACATTTCTAACTTATGTACATTTATGTATTTGTTATCTGTATCTAGACTTATCCAAGCGTCAAATCCTCGAAAAGAACTTCGTATTGACATACTTTATTCAACCATCGTTTTTTTGGTCTTTCCCTTACTCGTAGAACCATCTGCGTAATGTTCAAAACGATCCTCTATACAATGAAAATTACTGACTACCAGTATCACACAACTTTTCAGTCACCCAAGCCACTTTCAAAATTGGAACAACAAAATTAAATATCCTATGATTACCTACCACAATTAGGGTAAGTAGATACAAGGCCTCATGACGTCAACCCTCAATCAATACTCGAGACGCCTTACAAATTCACTTCAGCATTAACCCCTAAATAAAATAAAATGACCTTGACCTCTAAATCCCTATCTTTTACAAAGCTTCACTCCGCTACGTCAAAAGGTGAAACAATTTCCTTTCTGCCGCACGTTCGGAGCAATATTACATTACATTGAACAAAATACAGGCGACTTCTTGTTAAAACGCATTGACCTTTTGCTAACTTGGAATTTCAAAATAATTGACCTTTTCACCTTTGCAATGTTGTTGTTCGAGTTTAACTGATTCAAGGAAATTATGGATATAACTGACTCGTTGATCAGTTGGGGCATGACAAGCAAACTAACCATTTTGGTCGATTGATTTTGTGTTGATAGGAATCGAGTCGACCACATATTATTATGAAGCCAAACTACGGTATTGACTTTAGAAACAACTAAACTCCCCGATAATATTTTACTTAGGATATAGCGTTTGATATTTCTCTTTTAAAATGGAAGGAGAGAGAGGACTAAGTGACTTGAGAGAGACTGTTGTGTTTTGCTTATCCTTCCTACTTGCCGATATAATACGTCATCAGTCCATCTAAGCGTAACTTAGTAAATGCCGTTTGTCTAACTTTGATCCAAAAAAGACATACGTTGCGTTCTAACTAGTGCAGTTCATTCGGTCGTGAAAATACGCGAATTCTGACTATTTTTAATGCACCTTCTGCACGCGTAGCATGACCACTGTAGAAACGCGTTTTGTCTACGGAAGAATCAACATAATGACAGATAGACAATGACTATGTGTCAGTTTGTCGATTCTTCCGTCGACATAGCCCGTTTCTACGGCGGTCATGCTACGCGTGCTGTCGTTGCATCCTCGGGTTTAGTATTGTCAAACAATATGAACGCGACTATCGCTTTGTTTAGGACGCGAACGAAGACCTGAATTAATTAATATTGTGTGTCAACTAAGAGAAATGAATTTGTTCCGGATTTCAGTCGATGAGTGAGTACTCGAGCCGTAGAGGACTAATGACAGTGGATATTAATCATCTTTATCGGTTCTCTCATTCGCACACACTCTTTCATGAGTAGTGTAACTGGGAATGTATTATTGTATGTGTTGTTGTTTTGTTTTTATTTTTGATATAAGAAACTAAGGGATAGTTGTTTATCTCGAAAAACACGTTTTGCTGCTTCAGTTCTACGTCAAAGGGCCAATTTCAACATTATCTGATAATTATTGTTGTAATAATAGACTTGGTTAAAGTTGTCGATTTAGAATAAACAGGTGTACCCCTAAACCATGGGCAAATACAATTATATGTTATCTATGGCGTAATTCTTTTTCTGAGTCAAAACTCACTGAATATAACCACTTACTTGTACATTTGAAAAAGTTTAATTCCTTTATTTAACTAAAATCATCAGTTATTTTGTCATGAAGAGTCAGCGGGTTAAATATAAAACACGATTTTTTCAATCATATGAACCAATCGATTAGGTGCAGGGGGTGCAGGTCCTCCAATTACTAGATAAGCATCCTAAAATCTACTCAATATTAACCAAGATAATGTTTTTTTCAAAATGAACCGGAACAGAACAGAGCACCAATTTCCCCGTTTTCATAAAGCATAATTACCAAAAACAGTGCTATAATCCCATAATGGAGACGAGGTCTGGCCTCCAGAAGATTGAAGTGGCCTTATCCATTATTTATCCGAATGTCTCGTCATAATTAGTTCAATTAGTTAACTGGTTCAATTAAGAATTTCCATCCATCTACCGAATTGCGGCAATTTCTTGCTGGCTGGTTTTAGTGAGATAAATGTATGGAGTTAGCGTTTTCCTATTTTGTGTTGCGTTATATTGTCATCTTGATTCATCGTCGGTCCCTAGTGGTTTATAGGTCGCTGTAGCAGCCGTTGGTGACGTCATAAGCAAGTAATGAATTATGGGGAGAGCTTTATCAAGAGTAATTAGTGTGTATCGATAAGACAACTGAATTGACAAAACAACCGACTTGGGTATGTACTAAGTTATTAATTAAGCTTTGGTGTTTGTCAGGATTGTGGTAGAAATCAGCTGGTATATACAGGGTGTAACGGAATATACAAAATTCAGGGTGTGCTAAAGACCATCAAACCGAACATGTATCTCTGCTGCCCCATTCAAAATTTCAATACCTATTCGACCCAAATGCATAGGGCAGCTGATATTTTTTTCGCAATTACGTTGTTTGTCCGATTTGTTGTGTTTGATGGTCTGTAGCACACCCTTAAGTATGCATATACCTGTTCGAGTTCACCATGGTTTCCAGTTAGCAGTTTTTGCCTTAACAATATGGTCATAGTTCGTGATGTTAACTATGACAATTTAATATTGCTATGAATGTGGATGGGTATAAGAGTAGACGAAGACCAAAGAAACAATGGAAGGACTGTGTGAAGGATGATATGGCAAGAATGGATGTGTTTGATGAGATCGTCATCTCATTACTCGTTAGTGATAAGGAAGTATGGAATAAGAAGACGTGCTGCAACGTTCCCAAACGAATTCGGAAAAGGGCAAGAGGATAATGATGAATAATTATGATGATGGTGATGCTAACTAACTCACCTACCTAAAGTTAACAGACATAGTACACAGTATTTTTTTTTTGTGTTTATGTGTCAGGCACTCGCACTGATACAGCAGAAGAAAGTTATATGAAAACGGATAAGCAAAATCTACACAGTGGAAATTCCACCTAAGATTTCTCTGTCTCACGAATTTGTAAGCAAAAGCACCAAGCTTAACCCAAAGTCTTTGTACATGGAACTAAACATCCTGTGTGCAAATATCCTGTAACTTAATTACACCTAAGCGTTCTTAGGTCTCCAGTTCTGTACACCTTACTGTTTTGGTTGCCTCGAGCATTAACCCTATCTCAGCCTGATTGCGGTGCGCAAGAGAGCATTTACTCGTACATTACCTGCGTTAAGCAGTGCTTATATGGACAATTTTTGGCAGCAAATATTGCCTGGCTATCATTGCTGGATATATGAAGCTTCATAGATAGAAAGAAAGAGTACACTTTATAGCGTGTCAAATTTGTTAAAATCTATTTCAAAATATTCTTAGTATATGGTAACCTTTGGATGGACTAGATTGCTTTATTTAATGAGAAGCATTCTCTTTCCACCCTTAGTTGTTTGTTGAGAACAGCGGTGGCCCAGTGGTGGCAGCCCTGAGTTACGAGCATTAAGCCGTGGGGTCGAACCCAGGCAGGCGCATTACTTTATGTTATTTATTTCATCAGCGCTGCCCTCAAAAACCGTGAAAGAAAACATCGTGAGGAAACCTGCATGTCCTAGAACTAAAACTTCGAAGACATGTGACTTCTACCAACCCGCACTGGGCCCGCGTGGTGGATTACAGCCCACTCCTTCTCATATAGAGGAGGACTGTGTCCAAGAAGAGCGAACATTATAGGCTGATGATGATGATACTGATTCTCTTTACAATTCATAAAATCAGTTTTGAAAAATTAAACAATATTGCCCAGAGTATATTAAGCATTTCAAGATCCCCATGTAAGCGCAACTTTAGTAACGCTAAGTGCAGTACAGAGGGATACCCCGAGTTGCTGCAGAATTGGGAATGTAGTGAATATGTTTTGTCTGTATTGCAGCTTGATTAAAGCTGCTGCTGCTTTATTGGGTTCGATATTGATAAAGTTGTAGCTGGTATTCGGTGTGGCCGCAAATTACAAGCTGTTGTTTTGCATCCTCGTCAAATTCAAGGTGATAACTATTTTACTGATTAGACCCGAATCAATAATAAAATAAGGAAGTTTTTTTTTGTTTATTACGGAAATTGGTAAGTGTGAACCACCCGTGTTTTAAACGCGGCCCGTCTGTTCCTCACCCTATAATAGCGCTTTAACACATACAAACAATCTCAAACGTTTATTTGATAATTTCTTATTCCCTAAGCCACGTTAGTTATTATGAAAAACTGTCAAATTTAAACAAAAAAAAAACAGCATTTATTAATAATTAAATAGGTAACGTAATTTTAATTGATTATTAATAATTAAGTAGGTACCATAATTTGAATTGATTATTTATGTCTTTTGTGACAACCTCCTGAATTATGACAAGGATGCAAAACAACACCTTGTAGAAGGGTTATTGGCTGTGCAGCTGATGCTGTTTAATAAAACTTCGTGTGTGACTAGATGTATGAACGTGGACGAGGCAAAAGGAGTATTTAAGGATCGTAGCAGATGCCGTTCTGTTTTTGCTATGTGATAATAGCGTGAGTTTAAGTAAGTATTTTTTAATGTATGTCATCATCATCATCATTTCAGCCGTAAGACGTCCACTGTTGGACACAGGCCTCCTCCAAGTGTCGCCACATAAAGGAGTCATAAAGGGTGGTTTTGCCATAATCGCCACGCTTGGCAGGTGGGTTGGCGATCGCAGTTGGTACTCAGATAAATGGTAACGAAATAAAAGATATTTTCCGTACCAAGAACAAAAATAACACTTCTATTATTACTGTAGACTTTATAAGTGCAATAATGAAGGACACTATAGTTAAGAAGGCTCGCAAATTTAATAGCACAAACAAACAAAACAAGCTATGTACAACCCACTTAAAACTCGACGGTCCCAGCAAACCTATATACATATCCGAAAAACTTACACACAAATCTCAACGAATTTATTATCTGGCCTGACGCTTTGCTGAAGAAAATGTATATAAATACTGCTGGACCTCCTATGGTAAAATTCTGCTGCGAAAAGTCGATGGTGACCGACATGTCGTTATTAAAACCGGCCAAGTGCGAGTCTTACTCGCACACAGGGTTCCATAGCCCCAAACAATATTTTGAACTGTAATTCATTAGTTAGTAGTATTAGTTGGTAAACTTCCACTCAACCGCAAAACTAAATATGGGTTTTTCATAGTATGTTAATGAAAAACAAAGTTACTGCTGCAGTTTGATGAAAAAGTCCCATATCTCAAAAATTAAACATCATATCTTATTGAAACCAATTTTCGTTGATAGTTTATTTTACTTTCTACAATCTTAAATATTTTCAGAATTTTTCTCCTCTTACTTTAGAAATTAGAGGGGGGGGGGACACACATTTTACCACTTTGGAAGTGGCTCTAGCGCAAACTATTCAGTTTTGAAAAAAAAAATATTAGAAACCTCAATATCATTTTTAAAGACCTATCCATAGATACCCCACAGGTAGGGGTACGATTAAAAAAAAAATTGGTTTTCAGTTCTATGTATGGGGAACCCCAAAATTTATGTTATTTTTTCTATTTTTGAGTGAAAATCTGAATGCGGTTTACAGAATACATCTACTTACCAAGTTTCAACAGTACCAGGCCCCTCAGAAAGTATTGCGAAAAAAAGTTTTTATATATGGGAGACTGGCCAGTTATTATGTTTTTCGAAAATATGATTATTTATAAGTAAAAATAAGTAAGTTCCAATTTCAAAATTTCCCTCCACATTTTTTGCGAGTTAATTCAAAGTATTGTGTCTCACTGAAATATGGATCTGCGCCGGGAACATTTTAGAGCTATGATTTTATACGATTTCAAGTGTCGCCTGAAACCGGATGAATCGTACGATAGACTTCAAATGGCATTCATGGATGAAGGCCCTTCCAAGGCAACCGTGTATCGTTGGTATAACGAATTCAAGCGCGGTCGACCAACTTTGGGGGATGACGAAAGAAGCGGTCGCCCTTTGACGGCTGTTACCGAAGAAAACGTGCTAGCAGTGAAAAATTTAATCCAAGACAATAGGCGAATTACATATCAGGAGATTCAACACATATTGAAGATTGGATCGGGAAGCGTTCACGAGATTCTACACAGCCATCTTCGCGTGAGGAGGATAGTATCACGCTGGGTGCCGCACAACCTCACCGATGCTCAGAAGCAGGCCCGGGTGGAATGGTGCCGTGATATGCTTAACAAATTTGAAGCAGGCTCGTCTCGGCGTGTTTACGACATCGTTACAGGTGATGAGTCCTGGATTTATCAATACGACCCAGAAACCAAGCGCCAGTCGACTGTTTGGGTGTTTCAAAATGAGCCAACGCCTACCAAAGTGAAGCGATCTAGAAGCGGGGGTAAGATTTTGATCGCTAGCTTTTTTAATTTGACTGGCCACTTGGTATCAATTCCCTTACGGGATCAAAGAAGCATTAATGCCGAATGGTATACTTCCAAATGTTTGCCAGAAGTTTTCTCTGTTATAAGCAACAAGCGACCAAACACAGGGCTCCGCGGGCTACTGCTCCACCACGACAATGCACCTGCGCACACCGCACTCAAAACGAGGGACTTCCTGGACAGCACGCCAGTCAAACTCCTGGGTCACCCTCCTTACAGCCCTGATCTAGCACCGTGTGACTTCTTTTTATTCCCAAAAATAAAAAATCAGCTCAAAGGGATACAATTTTCGTCGCCGGAAGATGCGCTGGCTGGGTTCGAGCAGGCTGTAAACGAGGTGTCTGCGGCGGACTGGAAAAAGTGTTTTGAAAACTGGTTTAGGCGCATGAATCTTTGTATAGAGGCTGGTGGAAAGTACTTTGAAAAGATTTAATAAAAATATATGTACGTATAGAACAATTTTTTTTAGTTTCGCAAAACTTTCTGAGTGTCCCACGTATAGTTCTTATAGTTTCGGAAAAAAGTGGCTGTGACATACGGACGGACGGACAGACAGACAGACAGACAGACAGACATGACGAATCTATAAGGGTTCCGTTTTTTGCCATTTGGCTACGGAACCCTAAAAATGAAGCAGACCTTGACAGCCTACGGCTAAGTACATGACTAACGTCTGGGTCCGGTTGTCTACCTAAAATACATAAAATGTCTTGCCTATTGTTTAAACACCTCTCTTTTAAAATGTACTCCTTGTTTATTTATAAGCCTAACCTACACACACATTCAGTCACACACACATATGACTCAGAAATTGTACAACACATATACTTATTCACACATACATACTTTTCAGGAGCAGAACACTACATAAATTCAGTCGCGAACAGGTACTGCCCAGGAACTAAACTTTACACAGTAAAACCTAATTTCATCCCCACAAATTTATATCTTAATAACTGGTTAATATGTTCTATATTATACGACCTAAGTGCTGTTTTAATTCTCGAGTTTGAACAAAACAGTCTATTAGCAGTGACAAAATTATTAATTCTAGTTTAAAATGATGAATATTGATCAAATATCTCAGGAAATAGACAATGTTTCTATTGCTGATTCCTATACATGTACTCCAGAATTATGCCAAGATTTTGTAGGACAGAGCGTTTGGGGTTTACGTATTATACATATAAACATTAGGAGTATAAAAAAGAATCTAGATCAATTTGTCACTATGTTAACACTAACAAAAGTTAAATTTGATTTTATTATATTAACAGAATGCTGGTTGCAGGTTGCGGGTAATATCCCGGTATTACAGGGCTATACTTCACATTTCACAAACAATAACCCAATAAAAAATGATGGCGTTGTAATTTACATCAAAGATACAATTAGCTGTACCACACATGAACCCTTGTTTTCGGATGCCAACTGTCTAGTAACATGCTATAATAACACAGCTATAATCGCAGTGTATCGTTCTCCATCTTATTTAAACCCGACAAATTTCTTGTCTAGTTTAAATGATACAATAACATCCGTTAAATCCCATAACAACATCATGCTCATCGGTGATATTAATATTGATATCTATAAGCCCGGAAGCAATGATCGCCATTCAGACGACTATTTAACGTTAGTAGCAACGCATGGGTTATTGCCTGCTCACACTCTCCCGACAAGGATTAACAACTGTCTGGATCATGTCATGATGAAGACCAAATCGCCTGCAAGGGTTCTTGTGCTCGACACCCACGTTACAGATCACCTTCCTGTTGCTGTATTCCTGAAGACTAATAAATCAACTGGATCCCCATCAAAAAAAGTTTCTGTCCGATATGACTATGAAGAAATAAAAAAAGAAATTAATAATCATGACTTTACTCCTATTCTCTGCACCACCGACGCAGACCAAGCAGCAAATACTTTAATTGCCGATATTCAAGCTATCATAACAAATCATACTAAGAATCTTCACACACCTAATAGGAAAACTGTTAAAAAACCCTGGATGACTCCTGGCTTAGTACGATGCCTCCGTAATCGCGACAAAATGCACCGACGGGTCAGTAAGTCTCCCAACAATCTAACATTAAAAACTACATACACTCGGTACCGCAATTTTTGTAATTTCCTTCTTAAAAAACTAAAACGAGCCTATGAAAAAGCGGAGCTTAAAACAACCCGAGAGCTACGTGGAAAGTTATTAAATCGATCACACACAGTAATCAACAAAGACACTCTCCTAATGCCCTTCTAAAACCCTCCGTCGAGCCTATTGTTTCGGTAAATAATGCCAATAAATTTTTTGTTAACGTAGGTACAAACCTTGCTTCAAAATTTGATAATGTCACACCATTCGTTTACTCATCCTCTACCCCGTCTCCAGTTAACTCTTTGGTTATTCCATTGGTTGACGAAGCACTTGTGGTAAGCACTATTCATAGACTACGTAGTGATTGCGCAGTTGGGTGGGACAGCAAGTATAATAAAACAATCTAGCTTTATTCTTGCTCCACCCATTGCCCATATTTGTAACTGTGCCATCAGTTCAGGAGTTTTCCCAAAGGCTTTCAAGCGTGCTATTTTTCATCCAATCTATAAAGTCAAAGCTAAGGATGAAGTTTCCAATTATCGGCCAATTTCAGTCCTCAGCTCCTTATCTAAAATTCTTGAACGTATCCTCAATAACAATTTAACAAAATTTCTGTGTAAAAATAATTGAATTGCACAAAATCAATACGGATTTCGGTCAGGAGTTTCCACAGAGGATGCTGTATCTGATTTTACCAACACGTTGATTGATAAATTGGACAGTCCTCTGAAATCTGAAGAATCTGAAGAGTCTCGTCGTAGGCGCTGAGCCATACGGTCACTTTCGTTACTAACACCTACTGCGTTTGACCATTATTCCAGCGTATCTCAAACATTTTGCGAACGGTGTATACAAAACCGAATCAGTCATGAACTCATACAAGTGCGGCGCCTGCGAGGATCCACTATCAGATGGAGTTCATTGCACAATATGTCATCAGGAACTACACTTCCACTGTGCCGGAATAACAGAAGCCGGATACCGGAAGCTGGGCGACAGAAAGCTGACGTGGCGTTGCAGCAAATGTAAAATAGCTGCCACTACTCAACCTCCAGTGTCAGCAGCCATTAATCAACCTCCAGCGTCACCAAGGATGGAATCAGAGTCGGTTATCCTTAATGAGATAAGAGCACTTGCTGAGAAACTAGCTCCTCTAGAATTTTTAAAAGACGAGATAACAGCGATTCGTATGGAGTTTGCTGATCTAAAGTCTTCATTAAGTGAAACTAATAGGGAGTTAAAGGATTTCAATAAGAAAATGAAAGATATGGAAGCGCGCCTTGTACATGTCGAGAAGGCGCAGGAACAGTTGGACACTCTTCAAGCCCGCTTGGAAAAGCTAGAAGAAGATAATAATGCTAAAGAGCAATGGACTCGATTGAACAACATCGAAATAAAAGGTCTACCCCAGAACAACCACGAGAACCTTTTTGAAATAATCATCAAAATTGGCACTAAAATTGATTATCCCGTGTCTAAGGCCCAGATAAACTTTATAACTAGGGTACCAACCCGTGAGAAAGAACAAACAAAACCTATCATAGTGAGTTTCTGCAACCGTTACGTGAAGGACGACTTTATTGCCGCTGCGAGACTACTTTGCAAGACTGCTCCTTTAACTACAGGGCAAATAAACCTTCCTGGAAACCAACGGATTTACGTCAACGACCACCTGACACTGCAGAACAAGGCATTGCTGTCCAAAGCTAAAAAAGCGGCCGCTGAAACGGATTTTCGCTACGTCTGGGTCAAACACTCCAAAATACACGCGAGGAAGGCCGACACGTTTCCTACAATAGTGTTAAAATCCGAAAAAGACCTCATAAAAATAAAATAAAACTTTGTCAATACCGATCTCAACCTCTAAATATAATCAAAATGTCTAAGTCTAGTCGTGCAAGACCAGACATTAAAAGTAAGTTTGAGAACCGTGCGCAGGAGAGTGCTACCAGCGTATTCCACCTATTTTTGTGTCGCTCAATAGTGCTGTGTAAATCAATTTCTAAATGTCATTATCATGTTGTCTGTTGTCGTTTTGCCAAATTAGTCCTTATTTTCATTATGTTACAGTGCAAATTTAATTACTTAGCCTACCCAGTTGTAACTCACCGGGCCCGAGTCGTTTCTTTTATTCCTTATCTTGACCCATTCATTGCGAGTATTTCAAAGTTCTGTGTTAATATTCACTGTGCATCGCTGTGCCTAAAATATTCCTACCAGATTTTGTTTTCTACCTTCATAATACATTATGATTGTTGGTATTATATATATTCGTTTAAACTAAATTCACTACAAAGTAATTATCGTAATATAGTTGACAATATTGTTGCTGTTAAGCTCAAAAGTGATTAATATCTACTATCAGAACGTACGCGGTCTGCGCTCAAAAACAAATGGCTTATATCGTAACGTTTGCATGAATTCTTATGACATTATTATATTTACGGAAACATGGTTAGTGGATAGTATTAGTAACAGTGAGTTGTTTGATGGACGATATCTTGTCTGGAGGCGGGACCGGGATTACTGTCGAACAGCACAGACACGGGGAGGCGGAGTGTTGATCGCGGTGAGGAATGACCTGACCGTTGTGGAAAGATGTGATTGGCGTACCTCCGCCGAGGATATGTGGGTAACCATCGTCCTGAAGCGAACTAGACCAGCGGTAAGTTACAACATCAATATCTGTGGCTTGTATTTGTGCAAAGAAAATGTTGGTAACTCATACTTAACTCAATTACAAAACTTCCACCACAAACTTAACTACTTAGTATCCGCCCACCCTCTAGATACATTTATAATAGCAGGGGACTTTAACTTCGGCGGCGATGTGGAATGGCAGCAGTCCGACGATGGTACTGGATTATATCCTGAGAATGTGTCTGTTCGATCTATTTTGGATTTCTTTGACACAATAAATGCTTGTAACTTGTCCCAGTTTAGTGGTGAGCGTAACGTCAACGGCAGATTATTAGATCTAGTTTTCTCAAATAGCGCAATAAAAGTGAATGATTGTGGTGACCCCCTGGCGGTGCCTGTTGATGTACACCACAAACCGTTGGTTATTAACGCTGGTTTCGTTGAAGTTCATAAACTCATTGAGAAACCAAGCACAAGATACGTATTTCATCGAGGTGATTATACTGCAATTACGTCTGCACTAGATCTTATAGACTGGAAAATATTGTTGTCAGTTGGATCACTGGACCAAGCCCTTAGCCTTTTCTATGCCAAGCTATACGAGCTCAGGGACTTGTACATTCCCGTAAAACCACTTTTAAAATCAACACATCCCCCCTGGTACACCAGTGCTTTAATAAAAATACTAAAAGAAAAACACAAATACCATAACAAATACAAGAATTACGGCAACTTATCCGATTACCACTCTTTTTCTCTCTTGCGAAACCGGGCTAAGGAATTGGAGGCGGTTTGTTTTGATGCTTATATGGAAAAAATAGAATCCTCAATCGCCATAAATCCTAAATGTTTCTGGTCGTACATCAAAAGCAAAAGAAGTGGTAATACACTACCTAACGTGTTACACTACATGGACTCGTCCGCAGACACTGGCGAGGGTATCACTGAACTTTTTTCCACCTACTTTCAGTCTACATTCCAAGAACCTGACTCAGAAACTGACGATTTGGATGTTAATATAGACATTCATTCTGTTAGCTCGGTGAACCTGAGTACGGTTAGCGTGTGTCCGGAGACGGTACTCAAGCTACTTATAGGTTTGGACCCATCTAAATCTGGTGGGCCAGATTTGATACCCCCCATTTTCATTATTAACTGTGCAAAGAGCCTGGTGGAGCCAGTATGTTTGCTGTTTGAGCGGTCGTTGAGAGAGGGTATCGTCCCAAAGATGTGGAAATCGGCCTTTATTACACCGATTTTTAAAAAGGGGGATAAATCTAAAATAGAAAACTACCGCCCCATATCTAAATTATGTCTTTTCTCCAAAGTTCTTGAACGAGTAGTACACACTGAAGTTTACTCAGTTATGAAACGCCATTTCGGCGACGAACAACATGGTTTCCTCAGAAATCGATTGACGACACGGTTGGCGCAGTGGTTGAGCGATCGACTGCTGAGCTGCGTGTCGCGGGTTCGATCCCCGCACGGAACAAATATTTGTATGACCTACAGGTAATTGTTCCGGGTCTGGCTGTTTGTGTATGTTAGTTTAAATGTTTGTAAACGCACCCACGATACAGGAGAAATTCCTAGTGTGGGGCAACGTTTTTTAAAAAAAAAAAAAAAAAAAAAAAAAAAAAAAAAAAAAAAAAAAAAAAAAAAAAAAAAAAAAAAAATCGGTCAACTGCCTCCAACTTGATACTGTCCAATGAAATTATAACCAATGGGATGGAAGAACGATGCCAAGTCGACGCGATATACACGGACTACAGCAAATGTTTTGACCGTATAGATCATCGGGTGCTTCTTCAAAAGCTATATTCCGCAGGAATTCACGGTGATCTATTCCGGTGGTTTTCATCATATATAGATAATCGAACGCAGGCTGTAGTTTTGCGTGGATACGCGTCTGGATGGAAATCCGTACCATCGGGAGTGCCCCAGGGTTCAATCTTAGGACCGTTATTGTTTACAATATTTATTTTTGACGTAATAAACTGCTTTAAATTCTCACATATCCTTCTATACGCAGATGACATGAAGGTCCTTAAGTCCATACGCACATTATCTGATACTGAGCTACTTCAGTCCGACCTTGACAGATTCGTACAATATTGTAAAACTAATAAATTACAGCTAAATGTAGCCAAATGTTTTCATGTAGTATTCTCTCGTCAGAAATCTATTATTGGTCCAGGCTATACACTAGATGGTACTTTTATAAGTAAAAAAACCAGTATCAGGGATCTTGGTGTGGTACACGACAGCAAGCTGCTTTTTGATGATCATGTGGAAACGATTGTCAACAAGGCGTTCAAAGCCTTGGGCTTCATTATTAGAGCTTGTTCTGGCTTTCGTTCTCTAAAACCATTAAAGGTTCTTTATTGTTCTCTGGTGCGTAGCCAACTTGAGTACGTTTCTCAAGTATGGAACCCTCAATATGAGATGTACAAATCTCGTATTGAGTCTGTGCAGAGGAAATTCATGCGGTACTTGGACTACAAGGCTGGGCAATTTTCAGTCGACTATGAACACCGTTGTAAGCGATATCATTTCTTACCGTTGGAAGTAAGACGTAATATCAATGATATCTGCTTTTTAGTGAACATCGCAAACGGCTCCGTTGATTGTCCCGAACTACTTAGCAAAATACTTCTTCGCACTAATATCAACAACCTAAGAAAACGGCCGCTACTCCATGTACCATTCGCATCGACAAAGTACAGGCGCAACGCTTTCTGCATTCGTAGTGTTATAGCTTTCAATAGTTTACCGTCACATCTAGAAATTGATTTATTTTGCACCAGCGCACATAAAATTAGAAATATATTAAACAGGGAGTATTTTGGTGACAGCCATAAATAGCATTTTATACTGCACTTATTTTGATATTGCACGACTCGACATGCCTAATATGCTGAAATTGTAATCTGTTTAGTTACTCATATCGCTGTAAATGTTCAACGCAAGTAACACCTAACTAAGTAGATATATATATGTGGAAGCTTGTAATTAGCAAATGTCATTGTTTATGCATAATACTTATGATTGTTATTAGTCTGTAAGCTTTCTTTAAAACTAAATAAATAAATAAATAAATGCTATGGTATCTTCTTAGATCTAACGAAGGCCTTTGATACGGTGTCTATTCCCAGACTTGTGCCCAAAATGGAGCATATGGGAGTACGTGGTGTGGCCCTAGATGTATTTATAAGGATTACCTCAGATTACGTAGCCAACGTGTTAAAATTGATTCCATTCTTATTGAGGAAGAATTTATCAGCTACGGTATACCTCAAGGCAGTATATTGGGACCCACACTTTTTCTAATATATATAAATTACCTCTGTCAGCTCTCTCTTACGCATTGCGACATTTTTACCTATGCCGACGACACAGCACTATTGATATCAGACGTGACAAATGATCAAAGAACTCGGATAAAATAATAGCGCATATTTGTCACAATTCCTTTCCGTGTAATTGCAATTGCCTTGATATGGTCCCAAATATCAAATATTTAGGTGTCTATATTGACGAAAGGCTAGATTGGCGCACCCATACAGATACTTTATGCTCGCGGCATAAGCTAAGCTTATGCCGCTTAAGCGGCGGCTCGTAAGCTAATTTATTTATTTAAAGAGCTCAGATATGCGGCCGACAGAGAAACAGCTTCGATAGTGTACCGTTCACTGTGTGAGTCGATAATTACTTACTGCATTCCGGTTTGGGGCGGGACCTTCAAAACAGTGATGCTTGGGGTGGAACGAGCTCAGCGGGCAATTCTCAAAGTTATGTATTTCCGTAAAAGGGACTACCCCACAGCTCAATTGTACTCAGAAGCTCAAGTACTAACGGTGAGAAATCTATATGTCCTCCGCTCTGTCTTGCGCCGACATTCCACGATGCCACTAGATGTCAATCTATGTAATCGGCGAATTGGATTTCCTATCTGTAAGTCTGTTCAGTGTCGTACTGCACTTGCGCGAAGACACTATCGTGCCCAGAGCTCTATAATGTATAATAAGATTAATAAAAAACTGTCAATCTATAAACTTACCCTACATAAGGTCAAGCAGAGTCTTAAGCCTTGGCTACTGTCGCTGAACTATGACGAAACAGAGAAAGTTATCCAATCTATTTCGTAACATTAAAACCCCTCCTGATCTATCAATTTACACACAAACAAACACACACACATACACGCGCATACACACATACACACACGCACGCACACACACACACACACACATGCACGCTCACACATAGACACAAACATGCATGCATTCATTCTCAAACCCAATTCAAGCTTCTTTTAACCGCTTTTAATTTATTTTTTGTTGTTATCATAGTCTTTTTATTTTAGTTTTCTTAATCTTATTGCATAAGATTCAGAACTTAATATCTTCTCCTGGGAGAGGGCACTGACTCTTGTAACACAGGTTTATCACCTAGCACAGGAGTCAGGGACTTCACACAATTTTGTAATCACTTTCTTGTGTAATAAAGATTATTATTATTATTATATTATTAGTACGGCTGGTTACAAAAGCACAGAGAACGCTGCTGCCTATTCTCTGGAAAGTCCATTAGTCGCCTCTTACGACACCCACTGGAAGATATGGAATGGTGCTATTCTTTACGTCCAACACCAACAGTATACGTACTTATTACGATATTCTAATATGATCTTGTACTTTGAAAGTTTTCAGTCTGTGGTTGGTCACTAAAGTTATTTTTCACTACTTCTGACTACTTTGATATTTAATTTAGTTCATCCAGCAATCGATTCAATTGCCTTTTCACACATAAATATTATTGGATTTTAATTTATTTTTTGGGTATTTATACACATTGTGTGTAATTACTAATATTTGAATATAAAAAATAGTAGCTCACCAGTATCAGGAACGGGAACAAGCTACCAGCGCGGCGGCACGGCGGTCAGGATTCCAGCAAGAGGAACCTCCTAACAATGCGCGCTGTGTCTATGTATAAGTACCGCTTTCTGAATCAGGCCCCAGATCCAACAGCCCAACGAGAGCCTCAGGTTTTAGTTGTGGATTTTGGCAATTAAGCTATTGGCTGACACGACTATCAGCACCATTATCGCTGAGTCCATATGCCTATGCATGTGGCTTATAATCTTGTTTTACCAATATTCATATTTTATCAAAGCAAATTGAAATGCAATATTTGAATTAAATTACATGCGTGGTTAATAATAATTAATTCTATTAGTACGTATTGAAATAATTTATTAGATTTCACCTATTGGAAATTGTAATTATAATAATCATATTATTTGATATTTCAGTGACCTAAATACCTATTGGTTATGGAAATGTCATAATTATTTACTAAATAGGCCAAACCTTAATTAAAATCCATTTCAAAAAAAAGCTAATAAAATCCAATAACCATCAACATTAATTAAGGATATTAATTAAAAACTAATTTCAGCAAACTTTTGATAAAATTAAAACATTTCAGTCTGCAAAGTCTAAAACAATTTCCAAGAGTGACGAAAAAGGTTTTAGAAGTAGGTACTACTTAGCTACTTTGGCTTCAATTATTCTGCTGAGTGTTACAACTACAAACAAAACTTGAGTGTTTAATCAAGATCGAAAGCAGTACCAATTAGATACCAAGGACGTCGGCACAAACAAGAGAAAATCTGATCCATACAACCTAAACGTTATCTAGAAAAGTTTTCCGATAAATGAATGACGTATAAAGCGAGTAAATGTTGAGAAAATAAGATAAAATATTATTTGCTTTCTGGATTCTTAGTCCCTAGGGATTTGGTCCGGATATATTGCCCTATCGTATTCGGATTCGAGACGTGATGGTTTCTTTATATTTATTGTCGACTTGACCAGGGTAGAGGACCGCCTTTATGTAGTCCACTTACAGGTTTTTTTATGACTGTTTTTATAATAACAAAACTGTACGTGTAGACTTATACAGGTTGTGCTTATTGAGTTAAGGTTTATTTGGAATAAAATATTTTATAGACTTCATTATGAAGGCAGTTTAGCTTGATCAGCGGATTTTGTATAGTCTAGAAAGGCAATCGTGGTTAATTAGGTCGACGGCCCGTTGTTTATTACCAATTTTCCTTAGTAACACAAAACCTTAATTTACTACCTACCAAACCTCACCTACGTAAGAAAAAATATACTGTTACGTAAAGCGACACCTTACAAAGTTAAATAACGTTACATTTTCAAAGCAAGAGACAAAATTAAGTTGACGCCATTAGACCCTTCTGGCGACATTTCTCAGTTGTCTACAATTATATCACGTTCACGTAACTATGTAACACGCGACGGTAGAATTACAAAATGAATACTTACAGAAGGATCGTTTAGGGATCCCTTCTTTTCGCATAATGTCCTTTGTCCTAATATACTTCGGCATAACGATTTTGGCACAATTTGTTTTGGCATAATAATACTTCGGCATAATTTTTTTAGGCATACATTTTATGTTGGCATAATCATCATAAAGACTAATATGTTTTGGCATAAATTTGATTCGCATGACGTAAGTAGGCCTAATGACTATTAGCATAATAATATTTAGGCATACAATTAATATAAATAACAAAAACAATTTTCATGGAAATGATTCATAACATTATGTAACCTAAATGATTTTTCAATCGCGGGATAACTTTTATCTGAAGAATATATTAGATGTTGTGAGACTTTGGGTGGAAATGGTGGTGGTGAACTTGTAGTGCCCCATACATGATTCTGATCAAACCAATTTGCTTTAATTTCTGTAACAATTAAATAATATTGTTGGTTAAAAATTTAATATGCCGTGCAACAAAAGTTAGTGACAGAACCGAATTGCTGCAAAACCGACACCACGTAGTCTTGTTTGTCCTACCCCTAGAGTGTCATTTAAAATCGCGTAGGCGCGTAGGGACGAGGCGGCCCGCGGGCTGAGGAGCAGGCGGCTGCGAGCGCGCCGCCGCGGCTGAGGCTGGCCGGCGAAGCCGGCCAACAAGCCGAAGCTGCGTTGGTGAGCGAAAGCCGTCTGCGACGATTAGCAGGCGTGGGGCCGCCGGAGGCCCGCAGCGCCGGAGCCGTGACAGAAACCCTGCCTGCTGGATGTTGCATGCTCGCTTGAATGCTGCATGTTTGCTTGCATGCTGCATGCTTGCTTGTTTGCTGCATGTTTGCTTGCATACAGCATGCAAGCAAGCGTAAATAGATTTATGCTTTAGGATATTATACTTAAAAAAGTTATGCTTTAGAACTTTATGCTTTATAAATTTATGCTTTAGAATATTATGCTTAATCATTATTATGGTTAGAGAAACTGTGCTTAAAAAAATATGCGTAAGCTGTTATGCGTAATAATATTATGCGAAAATATGATTATGCCAAACAAAATTATGCTAAATTATATTAGGTCTTAAAATTTTATGCAAATGGATAGGGAACCGATCGTTTAATACAACGAGTGAAAAATCGCGCACGCAAATACAACACGTGTGACGTGAGCTGTCAGGGAGAGCAGCGGTGGCACAGTGTTGGCAGCCCCGACTTACGAGCAGTAAGCCGTGGATTCGAAACCAGGCAGGCGCATTACTTTGTGTAATGTATTTCATCAGCGGTGCCCTCAAAACTGGTGAAGGAAAACATCGTGTGGAAACTAAAACCTACCTACCTAGAACTAAAAAATCGAAGACATGTGGCATCTACCAACTCGTACTGGGCCCGCGTGGTGGATTACCGCCCACTCCCTCTCATAGAGAAGAGGCCTGTGCCCCAGCAGTGGGAACACTATAGGCTGTTGATGATGATGATGAGCTGTCATAATTCGAACATCGATATGTTTGTTTTAACTCTTAAAATATATTTTCGCTATAAAAGTGGCCTAAAAGTATAGTAATACACTCTGAATAAGCTGTAACTTCAGTGATAGTGTCAGCAAGGCTGCAAATACGCGTTGAAGAAGGTGATAAAAGTGCAAGTGTACTACTAGGTGACGCATACGTGACCGATGCTTTTTCTGTTGCTTTTGTCATTGGAAGGGTATAGTCAAAGTATCTTAAACAAACTACAGTCGTTACCAGAGCAGATGTACTCGCTGTACGTAAAGCGTGCGTTTAGTGCGCATTAGATTTGTTCTTCGTTGTTCACTGAATGGAGCGCTCCGATCAAGTATAATCTGTCAAATGTACTAGTTCGGTCTTCCAGTACTTCTTCTTCTGAGCGCGTCGATGACAACTCCAATTTTGTCAGCCCAATATGAAGATAGCTAAATTACTTAATACATGTACTTCACCAACCTACATTTCATGCATAGGCCATTCCTTCTTAGCTTTTCTGTTTTGTGACAACGTTAACACAATCATTCTCGCTACAAAGTTATCCACATTGCGCCGGTGTTCTAGACAATATAACTCGTAACAGGCTTTTCGATCCAGTAACCTTACGATGCCTAGATTTGCTTGGTCGATAACGAGTATACGGTAAGGCTCGTAATACAAATTACAATAAAGGTTACTGGATGTATTTTAATCCAGCTACGTCATGTCCTATAATGTTACACTTGACTACAATATGTTTATTTTATTGGAGAACTACTCACCATGGTCCTCATCAGAAGGCCTAACGCCACCCAAAGGGCAATGGTGAGGGCTATGCCCGGAGTTTCCTTGCGTGATCAATCAGAAATGAGGACATCCGCAAGAGAACCAAGGTTACCGACGTAGCCCGAAGATTTGTCAAACTTAAGTGGCAGTGAGCAGGGCACATTGCTCGCAGAACGGATGTGCGATGGAGCCGAAAAGTTCTGGATTGGCGACCGTGAACCAGAAGACAGGGGACGTCTTTCGGCTGAAATGATGATGATGATAATCGGAGAACTAGTATTTTATGCCATGTAAAATTCTGAAAATTCAGCTGCATGGAGTTAAACTGGAAGTTGATCCCAACGTAGTTGGGAAAAGGCTGGGCTGAAATTTATAATTATTTCGTTCTCCATCGATCGTCGTTACTTGACCTTCACATTCAATAAGTCCCGATGTTTTTACCAACTATGGTGTACCTAATCATTTTTTCAACGCAAAGTAAGAGGCAATGTAGCGCTTTGTCTATTCCTAACATGTGTGATGTGGAAGTAAAAATGAGCTTTGGGCGGAAGATCACAATCATAAAATCATTAATAGTTTTGTTGTGGTTTTTTTTTTATGAATGGCATCTCGCAGTTCAACCTAAGAGGTTGTCGTCTGCTCAACCGGACTATCCTGTGGGTGCCTTAAGAGTAAGGCCTCCAGCCAGGGCATAAAAACTTACAAACTAAGCGACTATACGCTGAGGGCACCCCCTGTGGGGTACGAGCCTCGGCTCAGGGCGTCGCTGGGGGAGGACTGCATGGGGACAGGCTGGATCTGAATGATATCATTATTTAGGGGCTGATTTAAAACTACTGGCACAGCATCGCGGGCTGGCTCGAGCGAGGGTCGGGGAGGGCTTGGACCGGGACGTCGCGACGGACCTCGACGGCGAGGTCGGAAGGACGGCGGTTTGTGTCTGTACTTATTAAGAGTGCTAGTCTCTTTACTACTCTCCTGGAGGAGGGTGATAGCATCATCGGGAGTGACGAGGGTATGCCGAGGACGGCGTACTGTACTAATGCGCGAGGGTTCGTAACGGGCGGCCGCTGCGATCAGGGGATTACGGTGTTTACTGGCGTTATCGAAGAAACGCTTCGAAAGACGTTTCATAAACTGAAGGACGGTGGGCATTCTAAGGTCTACGTGTAGACGGTCGTTACGGACATAAAAAGGGGCTCCCGTGACTCTACGTAAGAACCGGTTCTGCAAGGTTTGCATCCTATGGATGTATTTAGGCTTGGTGTGAGCGTACACGACGCAAGCGTACGTCATAATGGGGCGGATCACCGCGGTATAAAGGCGCAACTTGCACTTGAGTGACAATTTGCTTTTTGCCGAGATCATGAAATGAAGCCTACCCATAGCAAAGGCAGCTCGGTCGCGAGCTGCTTTGATGTGCGCCGCGAAAGACAGGTGGTTGTCAAGTAAGACTCCTAAGTACTTGGCTTGCTTCTCCCAAGGGATAGGCTTACCGTACATAGTGATCGGGCTGAGCGCGGGTGGCTTATTTTTACGCGGTTTAGAGAAAAGAACTGCCTGGCTCTTGTCGGGGTTCACCTCGATTCTCCATTTCCGGAACCAAGCGCCTAAGACGTTGGCTGAGGTTTGGAGGGTGCTGTAAATAGCGTCGTGACTACGGCCAGTGTAATAGATGGCCGTGTCGTCCGCGAACAGGGCTAACTGTGCCTTCTTGCTCTTGGGGATGTCACTGGTGAACAGAGTAAAGATAAGGGGAGAGAGCGGGGAGCCCTGAGGGACTTCGGCTCTAATGGGGTGGGGGGAAGACAGTGCCTTCCTGATACGATAGCGGAAGGTGCGATCCGACAAAAAGTCTCGTAAGATGAGCACGAGACGGTCTGGCACTCCCAGTTTGTACAGCTTATATAATAAGCCGTTGTGCCAGACTTTGTCGAATGCCTTTGCTATGTCGAAAAACAACACACCCGTCATCGCTCCACGCTGGAAGCCAGCGCTCAAGTGTTCTACGATGCGGTGGGCCTGTTGAATGCAAGAGTGTCCGGTCCTGAAGCCGAACTGTTCGTTGGGGATGAGACTCTTAGCCTCGGCGAAGTCTTTAAGTCGCTTATACATAAGTCTCTCGTAGATTTTACCGAGTGCATTCAGGAGACTGATAGGTCTGTAGCTCGAAGGCTCAGACTTGGGTTTGCCTGGCTTGGCGAAACCGATGACAGTGGCCTCTTTCCATGTTTGGGGAATTTTGTTGTGGACTTCGACAGGCGAATAAAATGATGACACACTGTGGCGACCTACAAAAAAGCAACTTACAACAAAAAGTACCTACTACAGCGCATCTATGACACGACGGAAAAATTAATATCAATTTCTTACAAGTCGCTAGCAAAGTTCAACTTATGAGTATACAGGGTGTAACGGAAAGGGTATATACATGCTTAAGTGTGTGCTACAGTGTGTACATACTTAACGGTATGATACAGACCATCAAACTGAACATGTTTCTCCACAAAGAAACTTCATCATAGCGAAAAAAATATCAGCTACCCCATACATTTGGGTCGAATAGGTATTGAAATTTTGTATGGGGCAGCTATAGCATATTTTTTTCGCTATGATGATGTTACTTTGTGGAGAAACATGTTCAGTTTGATGGTCTGTATCATACCGTTAAGTATGTACATACCCTTTCCGTTACACCCTGTATAGGTAAACCCGACAACAACTTTCGGGCAGTTGCCCGCCAGGCATAACACCTGTCGGGTCGGAGAATCCTCCCTATTCTATAGGGGATTAAAAACTTTACACCCTGTTCCTCATACCGCTAAACACTATTGACAAACACAAACAAACTTTCAGACTCCACCCGTAAGAGTCAGTAAGTACCTAATCTTACGTTTTAACCCCAACCACAAACTACTAATTGAAACTATTTCCCGAACATTCGAGGCTTCCTTTTGATCTCTCGCCCGCTGAACTTACCCGCGGAACCACGATGCTTTATGGAGCGAACTGCTGTAAGTCACGATCTAAACTTTCCAGGGATATCGCCCGCTATTGCGGCAGGCTCACTGCGTTAATCTCCCGAGTATAGATGAAGATTCTGTTCGCTGGTTCATAAAACTTTAATTGTATAAATTCGGAATGGGGTGGGAAATCTGCTTTGTAATATAAAATACTTTTCATACAGGAGACCGGGAATTCCAGCATTGGAAATGTTATTCTAGGCTGACCATGCTTTAGGTAGGTCATCATATTCATCTCCCTAGCGTTGTCCAAACTATGTTGCCGTCGGCTTTCTGTTTAACCAGATGCAGCTACAATACAGTTAGTACTGGGTAATACGATACATATCCCTTAAAAAGACCATGCTTTAGGTAGGTATTGCATAATTAATAAACTTTCACTTTCTCTTTAATCATGATAACTGTGAATCATATCCAATTTATTTCTATTACTAAAAACAAAAACGTTACAAAAATAAAAGGAAACATCACTTGGTAACAAAATTGCGTAGATAGAGGTCACTCATAAAAAGAGCATTGCCCTTGCCCGTTTGCCCACACTAAAAAACACTGCAAGTTCGGATGTCACCACAGTTTTACTATCGTGAACAAAAAACATTAAACTCGAAATTTGGCAGAGATATAAAGCGATAGTTTTATCTTACACAAACACATTAAGTTGACTCTTACCCTCCTTATCTAATGATGTTTACGCGTGGTGAAATGGAACATTCCACATTAAATTTGCTTCATTCCCCGGTGTCATTTTGGACTGACAAGATGAAATATTTATTTCCTCTGTTTTTATTATTCACATTTGAGTTATGTGCGGGGAGGGTAGCTACAGGGGAGACGGAGACTATTGTTGCTCCGGAAAGAAATGAGGTGAAAGAAAGGGCGCCTTTGAGTTTTGAGTGCAGGTTCCGTACACTGCAAGGTGGTGATGCTTATCCTTCGGTCGTGGTGCGATGGCAGGGACAGATTCAGAGGCTCACTTGGGGTCCTGGAGGTGAAGTGAAGTCAGAACAGAACTACGTGTACCCCGCTGCTTTCCACATCTACCCGTCGTCTGACGGTCTTTCGGGAGGCTCCACGTCTGCACCTACGGATCCTTTCTCCGATGCTCCGGTAATTCCAGACGAATACGTGTTTGGAGACATTGTTTCGGCGTTTACCCGTAATTGTGTCAGACCTTATTGAATATTGTGATACGAGTGTGATAAATATAATAGTGTCTTTATCATATTGCTGATTTGTTTTATTATACTTACCTATTCAGTTTTCTTGACAATTATTGTATTTAGTGTTGTTTTAAATTCGATATATTTTATAACATTTATGGGATTTATTTAAAACAACTGGGTTCATCATCATCATCACCATTTCAGCCGAAAGACGTCCACTGCTGGACATAGGCCTCCCCCAAGTTTCGCCACATTGACATAACATGGGGGGTTTTGCCATAATCGCCACGCTTGGCAGGCGGTTTTGCGATCGCAGTAGGTACGGTTGTCACAAAAGCACAGAGAACGCTACTGCCCATTCTCTCGCAAGTCCCTTAGTCGCCTATTACGACACCCAAGGGAAGATATGGGATGATGCTATTCTTTACGTCCGACAGCATACAGAGCAGCATAAACAACTGGGTTATTTAGGTCCAAATAGTCACTCGCTCGATGCAATACTGGTATCCAGCTGCATCCGGGTAGACTGGAAGCCGACCCCAATATAGTTGGAAAAAGGCCAGGCAGATGATGACATTTAAAACATTTTGCCTATAGTAAGACAAATCCGTCAACCTAACTCCTAACTTTTAACAAACAATTACCAGATTAAGCGACCTTTATTCAATACAATAGGTGAGCGGTTTAAAACGAAGTTATCACACTAATCTTCCTATACAACCACTTTGGGAATGGGATTACGCTGTCCCAAATCTCTATATTTTAGTTAGTTTCCAAACACAAATTCAGTTTGTAGTTAACTTCGTCGAGTTTATTATTAATCGCCATACTGCTACATTAATCACTGAAACGACGTTCTAAAGAAAACGTGCCAACTGAAATAATTAAGGCTTTTGAGATTGTTAAAACGTTCCGTGTTTTGAATAAGTCGTTTCACTGAAACGGAAATATGTTTTAGTGGGAACTAACTGTTATTCAAGTGCTTAGGAGGGAACTGGAGCTGCGATTCTCCATATAAATGTATTCCCTTTTTTTCTTCCTCTAGAACAAACATTGTTTTTTTTTTTTAAATAAAATAAATCACTCTCCTGTAGACACGTCCCTATAATAAAGAAAATATGACCCTCCAAAAATTACATCCGACCTCATTTTTACCGCCGTGAGTATAGGAATACCAGACAAATTTGAAATGATTTAACCTAAAAGGAATTAATAGGAATCTAGATTTATTCTGTCTTTAAATTTGAATGTCAATAATAATAACGAAATACGAATCGTCGATCTCGTCAACATTTTTGTAATATAAATCGGTGTGAGCTACAACTCTATTGCCCACGCAATAGTAGCGCGACAGCAATAGTTTCTTCAAATATCTATTTTACAAATTCCTCGCAAGCCCAAATTCTTAATAGGTAACACAGCATTACCTACGTTTTTTCCAGTTGTCACTCCGATTTTTCCAGACCTTGAGATTAACGTGTAGCACGAGTATTACTAGAATAATTTATTAGGAACACTGACAGCCCGGACGGGCCTGATCGAAGATGGGAGTGTAGGTGCTGTTTGTTTCATTTACACGTGGTGGTTTACTTGCAAGAGTTGTCGTGGGTAAAGTTTTGAGCATGAATAAGAGTAGAGGAAGAACAAAGAAACGACGAATGGACTGTGTGAAAGATGATATGGCAAAAAAGGAGGTGTCTGATGAGATGACGAGTAATACAGAAGTATAGAAGAAGAAGACATGCTACGCCGACCCCAAATAAATTGGGAAAAGGGCAAAAGAATGATGAGTTCATATAGAACAGTATTTGTGCCATAAATGTGTTATAAGTTAAGTAATAGTTAATACATATTAAAAGCGTTCCCTTTCATAGTGTCTATTACTATCGCGGCTATAACAACAAGGTTAAAAAAAACCGTAGTTTTTTTACGGAACTCATCGTTTGCGAGTCCAACTCGCACTTACCCGATGATTTTTTCAAATCTTTTTTCATGAAGTAAACCTTTTGCTATAAAACTCCTTCAGAAATTTACCATTGTAATGAGAACACCCATTAAAGGACAGGTAAAGCTATACCTGAATTCAACAATCAATTATTTCTGTTTGCTTGAATATTTAACAGGAATGTATCAATAAGCTCTGCATGAATTTTAATTGACACGAATTTTAAAGCCTCGGTGACTGAACCGAGTATTTGCGCAATGTTGTCATAATAAATAATAACAGTGTCCGTGTAAATAGTGTTTTTATAAACGTTTGTATCCTTATAATTCGATAATAACTTTATTCATCATCATCAGCCTGTAATTTTCCCACTGCTGGGACACAAGCCTCCTCTCAATGAGAGGGAGTGGGCTGCAATCCACGACGCGGGCCCAGTGCGGGTTGGTAGATGTCACATGTCTTCGAATTTTTAGTTCTAGGACATGTCGCTTTCCTCACGATGTTTTCCTTCACCGTTTTTGAGGGCAGCGGTGATGAAATAAATTACACAAAGTAATGCGCCTGCCTGGGTTCGAACCCACGGCTTATTGCTCGTAAGTCAGGGCTGCCACCACGAGGCCACCGCTGCTCTCAATAACTTTATTGCAATAGATTACAATCGTATTATTGTCCCGGTGCAGGGCAAAGACCTCCCTTCTTTCTATATACTTGGCGACCAGTAATTATTAAACATTGTGGTGTAATGCTCATGAGGTAGTGACAAATGGGAAAATCAAGGCAGACTTGATTGAATCAGGATCCCACTTAAAAACAACAGTATTAAGCATAGAATAGTAGCGGGTAGGTTCTTAAATACGTCTTCAAAGCTTAGTTATCGTAAATACATTTACCTACAGAGAATCTTACAAACACAAACAAACAAGCCAGTCAAACAGTCTCCGAATACTAAACTATCCATAGGCCAAACAAATATTTGTTCCGTGCGGACATCGGAGCTGCGATCCGAAGCTCGGTAACCAATGTGATCTACGTGACGTCATTACAATATTAGCCTGGAGACGAATATTTTTGAACGGGAAAAGTGTTTTTTTAATCACAAAGTCTAGCAGCTACCTACCTTTTTATTTAACTTTCAAGGTCATTTTTAAGCGAAGTTCATTTAAAACAAGTTATAACAAAATAAGCTCACTTGATAATCCAAGTAAGTACTTACTAACTAAATGTTATTAACCTTTTTAATGGCGGTAATTTCAACCTACAAGCTAAGCTTACCCTCATAACCACTATCTAACCACTCTTCAGGATGTTTGACTTGATCCATGGGCTTGCCATATTGTTGGCCCCTGGGCACGCCACTGTCTTTCGTCATGAGCTAATGATATAGAGAGACCTTGTGTCTTTTCTTTTGTACCCTTCTGGATTCTTCGTACCTAACGAGCTTCCAAACATTGATACATACCCGCTTTATTATCACAAATCACTCAGTAATTACCACGTCAACTAAACGTTTATTACTCACTACATTCTTAGAGCTGTCACGTAAACAATTAACATAACACGAGACCCTTGTTTTAATCGTCGAGAGCACAGTTATAGTGTCCTTAAGGTCGCATTGTCTCTGGCACAACCACCAGAACTTTACCCATAAACGGAGCCCGTGATTTTGATCTCGGACTTCGAGATTAGAACTTGAACATGATGAATCTGCCAACTTGACTTCCATATTTCTTAAGATGCTGCTCCACAACTGCTCACAGCTAAGCTACGCCTGTGTGTAAGTAGCTTCACTTTGTATGAAGATGTAAGCGGGATCTTGCCATGCTTCTCACAAATGCGTGGCTGTGGCTAGCAAACAAAAGAACCGCGCAGCCAAAGCGTAAACGTATCCGTGCGAATTCTACGTAGCAGTGGGCGGACAACTTTATAAGAGAGTCTTCTGCCCGTGGCTTTGCCGGGTTTTAGTCGGAAATTATTACAAGAGAACGTTTTGAACACTCGGGGATAACGTAGCTTCCCATTAAAGAAAGAATTTTCGGAATCTGATGAATCGTTCCGACAAGGTCCTACATCTAAACTTACAAACTGTACCCTCTTATTGTAGTACTCGTATGGATATGTAGACAGAATCATCCCCTATGACCCACGGGTATACTACGCACGGATACGTGGCTGGTAAACAAAAACCTCTCCGTGCACATCCTAAATGGCAGTGGTTGTTCGACTTTACGCTATAAAATGATCGGAACTTTGATTTAGGAGTTAGCGATCTTGTAATAGCATATTACTGTCCAATATCAATTTTAAAGTTAGGAGCGTAATGCTCAGTTTTCAGATTTGATGCAAGCCGTTTACTGAAGATCAAATTTGATGACGTTGTATTACTGTGGAAAAGAAGATCGTTGCAACCGTTTCCGATAAGTTTGAAGCATGCATTTGGTAGTTGAACTAATGTACGTTAATGATTGATCCTTTACAAGATAAGAAAAGGAATAAGGTGCACTGGGGTAATCCCTAAAATGGGTATCTTCCCAAAGTATAAAAAATCTAACAATCCTAGCGATATTTTCCTACACATGTGCATTTTCGTGCTAAATAAATATGTGGGTATATAGTGATGATATAGATAAAGACGTCGAATGATTTGTGCGAGTTAGTTAAAATTATGTATTTTTCACAAATCCGTGTATTATTTTTACCGAAATAAGATTTTAAATCCACTCTGTCGTTTGAAAGCCAAAATATCACTTATTAACGAAGTCATTACGGGAGATGTACAGATCTTCCAACAAGTTAATAATTCTAATGCTACGTAATTAGATGATAAATAAAGCGAAACTTGCATGGTAGAACGATTTCGAACGACCTTTTTATTAGTTCTTGAGTTTTAAATACTTGTACCTGTGTTGAATTATCGTTTTAAATACTTATTTTTTTATTTTCAGAAAAAGTCAAGTCATAATAAAATTAATAAATGACTGGTAATATTAACAACATCTACAAAAACATTGATTAAACCTCTAGAAACAGCTATTTGTTTAGGCTAATAAATGACAAATTAAAGACAGGTTATCAACGAAACACGAAATAACCATATTAAATCCTAAGATAGGTACCATTATCAGAACCAAAAACGTGACGTTAAAATTCAATGTATATTGTTTTCTTCAATATACATAAACATCCAATTTCAAAGTAGATATTCACAAACAAACTAAGGACCATTAAAAGTTGACAACGAACTCGTAAAAGAACAGACCCACTATCCTTATTAAAACCAAATACTGAAAATATACGACGGCATATTATTTTTCATAAAGACGACCGACACCTGTACATAAGGAGGTTTTCATAAGACATAAATATAGAGCACCTGTGGCAGAGACAAGGTAAACAAAAGTAGTTCCGTATATCAAGTATTCGGTAACGTCAATATTGGTTTTGCTGTATGTCCCTGCTGGCCCGTATCTTAGTAGAAATATGGCTGATGTTTTTCAACACAGAAATTGTAGAAATGGCAAAGTGTGCAAGATTATTGAAGGTTGATTAAGAAAATGATGTTATGATTGCCAGGATTAATACCAACAGTTGAAAAATGTCATTCCACAGGGGTATGACGCTGAAAAGATGGGTATATTCTTTCCATAGACACAGACTATACTGAGTCAGTAACCATCAGTGTCAATGTAAAAGCGTGGTGACTATCAGGAAGAACCCTTAACAACGGAATGGTTTTGGGTCTCTGCAAACCCCTCACAACTTGTCGAAAGTATAAACACCATAAAACCGTACTTTCCTCAATCGGAAAAGTTTACGGAAAACACCTTCCTACATATTGTTGACTGATCAGGGAATTTAAGGCTTTAGAGACAAAACCCAAAGCATTTACTACGAATTTCCATAAAACCGATGATTTTCGGGTAGGCCCGTAGTAATCCAAGCGTAGGGTGACGGTGACCTTATTTGCGACCTTAGCCCGGCTGTCATGCGGCCCGTAGGCAGCCACATTTAATATTCAATTAGGGACCATTTGCCCATTCATCAGGTTGGACGGACAGCCAAATATGTTTGGCTAGATGGGCCTTTGAGCGCAGCTGTGGGGAGATAATGTTAGCACACACGTGTTACTGAAAATTGCTCATGTTTTAGAAAGGTTTGCGGTACTGTTTGCGGAGTAATCATACACAATTGTACAGTCACATTATGATACGAGTGTATGACACATTAAATACGAGAAGCTTCTCAGTTATTGAGTTTACAATCCAGAGACTTCATAAAAACTTGATTAAGGTAACAAAGAAAAGCATGTTGCTTTGATCGGATTTCACTATCATTCACCATACGAGTAGTAAAGCGTACAGCACATCTAAACCGTTCAAGTGCTGTCCGGCGCATTATTGAAATGAAACCAACAGCTAAACGTGATTTAGATGTGCTGATCGCGCTCAATTTGATTGATGAAACTCGCCCTTAAAAGCAATAAATTCTTGGCCGTTGGTGACAACATGGATGTCTGTTCTCGATTTATTACGCCCCCATTAAATCAACTTTTACGATGCTAAGCAGCTACTTTATCCATCTTTCCAGTCCAGTCCCTTGTGTCCTTAATTCGATAGTTTCCAGGTCACACTATGCACCTATCTAGTCTCTCTATATCTGTAAACATGTCTCTGAGATAAAGTATGTAATGGACACGGTGTGCATAATTTATGTTGTTTGTGAGAGGGTAACAACATTTTGCATTCATTTGTTTAAAGGGTGCTGGAATTGAGCTACGCTTATAGCCATGAGTTTAGCTATTGTGTTTTATGTAAAGGAATTAAGGTGTATTGTTTTAATTACCAAATAATACCGACAAGGAATAATTTATTTGTTATTCCTAAAAAAATTGGGGACTTTCATAACATCACGCCAAAAAAAAAACGCAAAGTGTAAAGCAGAAATGTACCTAATACGTTTACACTCCTACATTTTAGTTCCATGTAATAGGGAGCGAGCTTATTGCCATCAGCTGAGCACAAACCCACACCCCATGGCTTCCCAATCAGCTTTGACTGACTGACCTGGCAATCGAGCTCAGACCAGCAGGAAAATTAATCTTCATAACCTGATCTTTGTTCCACGTACCTCCATATTTCTTCGAAATTCTGTCAGAACCCGTTACCGGTTCATGCTGAGCGATTGCTGACGGATATTCGACTACCCCTTGGGAAATTAGAATTTTGCAGGAGGCTTCTGACCAAAGGGGGAGAGTACAACAACTGCAGACGTATTCTGATTAGAATTGAAGACAAATAACACTGTGGAATTACCTTAGATGCAAATCACCTTCATAAATAACTAATATTTCAAATAAGATTAACCAGAATCTTTGGCAGACATATCTTTCTTGTGTCGTTGCATAACACGTGGTGAGTTTAAAAACTTCTTATCTTACTCCATATTTCGCTCTCTTATTTTTTTTTCTTTTCTTTAATCTTTCTTATTTTTTTATTTAAGGGATAATAAACAACTACAACATAATGTAAAACATAGGGTTAACAAAACTAAGTAGTAATGTTGCAGTCCACTGCATTATCCGTAGATAGATATATTTAGAGAACAGTGGTTGCCACTAGACGAGCACTACCACAGAAAACAACTTACAACAACAACTTATCTTTTTATGATTTCGAAAGTTTGTAAGGATGGACAGAAGGGTGCTTGAAACTCTATCACGCAAAATCCAATGAACGGATTTGAATGAAATTTGGCACACATATAGTTTACTAGCTGTCCCGCGCAACTTTGTCTGCGTCTCATTTTCCCCGTTTTCGCAACATTTTTCATTGCTGCTCCGCTCCTATTGGTCGTAGCGTGATGATATTTAGCCTATGTCCTTCCCCAGGTTGAAATCTATCTTCTTGCCATAAATTTCATTGAGATCCGATCAGCCGTTTAGTCGTGAAAAGGTAACAAACAAACAAATAGAGTGACTTTCGCATTTATAATATTAGTATGGATAACCTAGATTAATACAAAGGGTACCCATATTTTTATCCTGGCTGGAAGTAGGATCCCGTGGGACCATTACCGAATGCGGGCGTAGCCACGGGCATTAGAAAGTAAAACCTAAAGTGGTGTAACAATTTTTTTTTTTTTGAAAAACTTCCTAAAGCAACTTAGTTCAACATACAGAAATAGTATACGTGTATGTATATGTGTAGTGTAGGTATTCTAAATCAGATGGAACACAAAACGTGGTTAGAACGGCTCCACACACAATTATGGCAAGGCGTATAATTGTGTTACGTAATGGCCCAGAACTGTATATTCTGAGGGTTATTTAACACTGCCTGAGTTTTGGTAATGAGAGAATTATTTTTTAAAACCTGCTCCTCCCCCTATTTCCTAGCACTTAAACATAACTGGCGAAATGTGGGTGTACTTGTAGGTATACCTCTGCCTAACCCTTTGGTGATTACAAAGCGTGATGTTATGTTATGTTTAAATTGACAACGCGGTTGGCGCAGAGGCTGGGCGGTAGACCGCTGCGCTGCGTGTCGCGGGTTCGATCCCCGCACGGGACAATTATTTGTATGGCGTACAGATAGTTTTTCCGGGTCTAGCTGTTTGTGTATGTGAGTTTAAATGTTTGTAAACGCACCCACGATACAGGAGAAATTCCTAAGGTGGGGCAAGGTTAATAAAAAAAATAGTCTGTTTCAGTTTTACCAAATTGACGCTTTTTAAGTCCAAGTGCATTTAACTCAAAACACGATAATCTACTTGAGAGCTTAGTTCTATAAGTAGAGGTTACAGTACTTATTGCACGTTCAGAGCATGAATTGCAAGTACCAGTCTCAACTATGAAAAATGAGCGCTTCGAATCGAGTTCAAGTGAATGAAACTTATGTGAATGAAATATGGAAGTGAAGGAAACTGGAGAGATTACAGTTCGTGGCGATGAAGATCGATTCTTTCTCGTTATTTTGTAACAGTTACAAATTATATGGAATTCTTCAGCAAAGACTGTTAATAAAGTAACTTCTAGAAAAGCATGTCAATGGTTTTTTGAATATCGATGTACGCCAAGTTCCTGTTACCATAATTTCTGCAGTAAAACCTCATGAGCTCATAGCTAAATAATAACTTACCAGCCGCACGGGTCGATCTCAACGGAGCGTGCCTGCGGAGGTTTTTCCGTGGATAGGTGACCATCATTGGGTCCTTTGGCTGTCATTTGTAGGTCTTTGACAGTCGTAACAAGTAGTCAGAAGCCGAAAGTCTGACATCTGGATGTCAGACTCTTACCAAGAGGCCCATAACCCAGTTACTGGGTTGTGGTGGTCAGATAGGCAGTCGCTTAATGTAAAAAAAACTGGTACTTACCAGACTCGGTTTGACTGGAAGCCGAAACCCAACATAGTTTGGATAAAAGCTAGGCAGCTAATGATAATAAAAGAATGGACTTTCTAATAAAAATGGTTCAACAAGTTCATGTTCCATATTATAAAGAGTATAACAGGAAAACCTGTCACCTCATACGAAAAAATACCGCAAACCAATACATCGTAATGCAATATTTATACACTTAACCCTGCGACCGCGTCACTCTCACCGCCGCATCGATCGTAAAAACTACAATAAAACAACATGAACTGAAAAAGGTACAGGATTATATTTCAACTACGAAAGAGTGCTGTAACAACGGCATTCATATTTAATTTGGCAGTGCCGAGGCACTTTCACTTATTACCTGTAGGCCCAGGATTTCTGTGTCGTTGTTTTCACGAAGTATTTCGGCCATCTTTTTTTGTCGAGAATGTTTCGCGGCCGGAATGAAAAGAATCCGGCGGCCACACGGTTAATTTTGCGGGTAAGTATTACGAATTGTTTTGTTTTAGGATTTTGGACGCTTTGTTTTAGATAAAGTATTTATGAGTTCGTGTTGGTTTTGGAACTTTTTTGTTTTTTGATTTCGGTTTTGTTATTTCTTTCTTTATGCTCGTGCTGGCTTTGGTTTATAAACACTGATATAAGCTTTCGCGTTTTATAACTAAATTTTGCATCGGCACTTATAGTATACTTATAGGCGGATTGAGATTTCGTAGTCGCATTATCGGAGCACCCAATTTGAGAGTAAGTTTGTGAGAAGGTAGACCAGCCCCCGTATTCACGAACGCTGGATTTCGATTAGGAAAGTCGTATGTCTATCTCGCTTGCTTTCATAATGCCAAAACAAGATTGACATACGACTTATCGAATCGAAATCGAATCCGAGCGTTTGTGAATACGGGGGCAGGCCTCTATTCACAAACGCTTCGATTCGATTTCGATTCGGAAAGTCGTATGGCTATCTTCCGTGGTTATTATATTTTTATTGTAATATCCAGATATTTCGACGCTGTTGCAAACGCCATAAACAACCATGGCGCTTGCAACAGTATCGAAAATAAAACAAAAACTATTTTAATTGATTGTTTATTGATGGCACCAATAAACCAAAGTTTTACTAACGAATATACCTATAGCCACTGTAAAGTACAACCTTACACACATTAACCAGTATAACCATTTTCGCGATTGACCCATATAGCTCATACGAGCAGTAAGAAGATAAATAATTGAATACCCTTAGAGCGTTTCAAGTTGGAAACGGCCAGTAAATACAATTTGCAGGTTGCATCAATAAAACACATCGTATACCTATATGGTCCTACCAAAAAGTAAAGCCCGTATTTTAGGTATTAGAGACACTTCTACATATTCCCTATAATATTTTAAAGTGGTAAAGTTTGTGAATTTCGATAGAGGGAATAATCTTCGGACCTAATCTGATCCGATTACGATAGTTATTTCACTAACTAGCTTGTAGAAAATATCCCACGGGCACGTACTATCGGGATTAAAAGTACCCTATGTGTTAATCCAGGTTAACCAAATCAAAATATTTTATTTCACATAGGCCTACATGGGCACTTATAAAACGTCGACAAAAGGTGCACGGTTCAGGTTGGTCGTTTTCTATGGAGAAGAACCGAAAAGAAACTCCATGGTTACTCTTTGAAATCATTTGGTTTTACAACATTTGAATGTTACAGCGTTAGTACTTAAGTATGGGAGGACATCGTAGACCCGACAATAAGTCGTTGCTTACTACAAAAGGTAGAACAAGATAAAAAAAATACTTTATATTTACAAAGCCTACAATGTCCACACATGACAACAATGTCTTCTTACACAGCTTAATATATTACAACATCCAAGGCGCGACGCGCAGATTGATATATGATTGCTGGAGGATAACAAATCCTTTGAGGCGGCGAGCCGCCCACTACCTGAACGCGCCCCAGAAGGTGGTAGCCGTAAGGCTGATCCGGGGGTACCGCACGATCTCCGGCGAGGCGGCGAGCCTCTTGGCCATATTGCCGCCATGGGATCTGGAGGCGATAGTCCTCGCGTGCCTGCACGAATGGCGCGCGGAGGCACTACGCCGGGGGGAAACTCCGCTGCCGCGGCAAATTGTCGCTCAGCGGACAGACTTCCGGCGCGATCTCATGGCGACATGGAGAGAGCGACTGTCGCAACCCCGTGCAGGGCACGCCACAATAGTGGCGATAAGTCCCCTCTTTGAGGAGTGGCTAGAGAGGCGCCACGGCGCCCTCACCTTTCGCCTGACGCAGGTCCTCACCGGACACGGTTGTTTCGGGAGGTTCCTGCACCGAATCGGGCGGGAGGAAACGTCCGGGTGTTACCACTGCGAGGATCGGCCGGAGGACACGGTGGAGCACACTGTAGAGCTCTGCCCTGCTTGGGCTGAGCACCGCCGTGTCCTCGTAGCGGCGATTGGCGGCGGCGACCTCTCGCGTCCGGCCCTGGTTCAATCCATGGTCCGGAGCGAAAGGGAATGGGAAGCCGTCGCCTCCTTCTGCGAAGCAGTCATGCTAGCGAAGGAGGTGGCGGGACGTGAGAGGGAGAGAACCTCACGTCCCAGCCGCCGCGGGAGACGCCCCGGGCGTCGGGGGGCAAGCAGTGGCCCCCGGCCACCGTAGGCGCGGGCCTGTGGACGGTGAGTAATGGGCTAGCTCACCGTCCGTCCGTCTTATGACGACAGACCGTGCCGACGGCGCGTTCGTGTTCCACGCGCGCCTCAAGGAGATGTCAGCAAATCGGAAGGGGTCCGAGAGGGCCGATGCCTGCCAGGGCTGCGGGTTGTTCGAAAGAGATACCGTGCCCCTGGAACGCAAAGGGCTAAGAAGGAACATGGATGGGTTTTAGTCAGTACAAGTCTGACACTCCCTTCCGCTCCGCCCAGAGCGGAAGAAGTCATTTGATGACTTCCCATCCTAAAAAAAAAAAGAAAAAGGATAACAAATCCTAAAATCTAACAATAGGAACGGAAAATTACCTACTTGAATGCCGACAACTATAAAACGGAAATTTACATCATATTAAAAAGTTAAGGTAAATAGTTACTTAAATAATTTAAATTACGCTTTTAGTTATACTGTTATTCACAGGGGGTTAGGAATATTTATTTTTTTAATTTATACTTAAAGTAAAGTAAAGGGTTCTGCCCTCGGGTGCTATTGCTGCTAGATGTGCCCACTCTCGAGCAGGCCTCGTAAAACTGGCCCTTCGAGAAACAATCCCCTCTAAGATCAATTCCCGCTGTTTTCAGTGACTGGCCCTAAGCCTTATTAATTGTCGTAATGCCAAAACAAGATAGACATACGACTTGTCAAATCGAAATCGAATCGAAGCGTTTGTAAATACGGGGGCATGTGGGTTTAGTGCATTTAAGAATTCCACAGGACAGTGTACAACATCAGCTGTATGCACCACAGTGTCCACAGACTTGTATTGGTAATCTGCTCCTTCGCACGACTTCAACAAAGTATCGTTAATCACGGAAACCTGATCATTTTTAGGTGCCAGCCATTCCATGGATTTGCTATGTAGGTTTTGGACATCTGGATATATCGATCAAGATATTATGCACAAGTTACTTACCTCCTCGAAGTTTTGGCAAATATACTCTACCTATTCCGATCCCTGCTAATGACTAATGCAGCATTATCCGCGAGTATCATAAGCTATAATTAGAACATTTCCGTGGGATGATTTCCGACCACAACGCGATTTAATCCGCAAACTAAAGCTAGTATTAAATAATTCCTTTCATTGATGCAGATTTAAGATAACCACAAAACATCTTTGGAGTTTGAATGATATTCACAGGGCGCGTTGTTGGTAGATATTTTTTGAAATTGTATTTAAAAAGATGGCCGATGGGGCCGAAAAGTTCTGGAATGGCGACCGCGAACCGGGAGACGATGCGTTGGAACGCCTCCCACTAGGTGGACCGATGACCTGGTGAAGGTTTCGGGGATCCGCTGGATGCGAGTCGCACGGGACCGGTCAATGTGGCGACACTTGGGGGAGGCCTATGTCCAGCAGTGGACGTCTTTCGGCTGAAATGATCATGATGATGATGATGATGATATTTAAGAATATAGTGGCGCTGGTTCCGATTTTGCCACAAGATAAAATAATCCGGCTTGTAGACCTACAACTAAGTCTAACTTCATTGTAAGGTCGTTACACACAAGCGGACAAGACTAGATCAAGGTCGAATATCTAAGCTAGCATAAAGCAGGATGCTTGTACTCGGAAGTAAGCACTGTAGGCTGAAAAGATAGATTACGAGCAGCTTCTTAGAAGTTACGCATCATCGCTAACCTGTTAGTACTACAACAACATATTTTAAAACAATTCTCTCAACCCACATTTTCCTTTCCATTGAAAAAACAATATTTTAAAGAGAATATACTCACACTAAGTATTGTACAGTTACTGGAAAGCTACTGATTTCATCGAATTGTGTATCTCTACTTGTGAAAGTCAAAATAAAGAATCAGTAATCTAAAAGCACTTTGATATTATACACACGCACAGCTTAAACTTTAGCTCTTTGAAAGAAAACCGTCATTGTTTTTCCTCTGGTTCCCTAAGATAATATAAAAGAAACGAAGATTAATTGTTAGTAGAAAAATAGAACGCTTTACGAAGCAATTCGAAGACAATCCGAAAATGTCTGACAATCTTCGGGTCTTTAGCAATGATTTTAATTACACCCTTTTATTTTATTGTTGATTACACCAGCTATCCTTGTCAACTCGTTAAACCTAATTACGTTTTTCAGTTACGAATTACTGTGGCAATTGAATACGCCGATTTCCCTGGGGATGGCAGAACACCGCTGAAAAAAAAACCGCTTGTAAAATTTCGAAATGTGAAGAGTTGGATTATGGGCTCAACTTTTTTTAATTAGGTACTTCAGGTCTTTAAGAGCAATAAAACGGAGATAAAAGTAAGTACTGGCTGTGTTGTTGTTAGGTACGAAGAGATTTAGATCCGAAGTGATTGTATCTGGGGTTCCTTTGTCGTTGGGACATTATAGTTGTTGGTCAAAATAAGATAATAATTTTTCTAATATCTGTTAACAATCTTGTTTAGTGCCACAATTGAGGGCAAACTTTTGTTTGTGCTACAATTGTATTAATAGATAGGAAAACATCTCTAACTTTTATTAAGAAGAACTTTTGTTAAGGGTTGTTGACAAAGTTATTCCTTACTTAATTTTTCCAGATTGTCGCTTGAATTGATCTACTTAAAGAAGGGATTTCTTGCTCATGATAAACCAGGCTGGTTGTTCATTAGAAGATACGGTTTACGCTGAACTAAAAGAATAATCGATGTGTTTAATTCAAATGTTCTCAAAAGAACTGTGAGGAAAACTACGCTTCCGCTAATAGCTCTACTTAGTTTATACGTAAAAAAAGGTAAATGTGCTTCGGATAAATAAAAGAGTTGAGCAAAATTTAAAAAAAATCGAGCCATGCAACAGTTCCATTTTTAATAATATTAAGAAAAGTCACTGTCATTTTAAAAATAATCCAACTTTTCACATTTCCATCTAAATATCTCCCACAAAATTTCAACACTTCTAGAACTAAAAATAAAACGCCAGGCGTCGCCAACATAAAATACTAAAGTAAAAATATTTTCAGGATAACTGTAAAAACTTGTGACGTTTAAAGGCAATGGACCCAATTAGAAACTTAAGGGGTCGGCATTTCATCCCTTGAGCCAGTGGGGCGTAAAATGTAGGGGTCGCGACTTACATAAGGTCGTTATTATATGTCAATGGATTACTTAAGTTGAGAGAGATATAATTAGTGATATGAGGATGCAGATTTGACAGTTTTAAGGATGAAACTTAATTATATATTTTATTTGGGGGACTTGTACATATACATTCTTAGATTCTGTAAGCCAATCCAAAAGCAAATCAAGAAAGGACCGGTACCTAAGTTAATAAGATACAAGGCTAGTTCTTGTAATTCCAAAAAAAAAAACATAATATCTTCTTCTTCTAATAGTATAAGTCCTTTTACCAGAGAGTCCTTTAAGAATACCAGCGCTGTGACATTTTTTTAATGTTACTCACAGCACAATACTGAAAACAGCGAACAAAAATTTAAAATTCATTCACACAATAATTTCCAACATAACAATTAACAACAATAATTTCAATTTATTGACGCGAATATACCCTGGTGGTTGAGTGAATGTCATGCTCACTTAAATGTCACGCTGATGGTGGCGGGTGTGTCGGGTCATTTAGTTCCCTTCAATATGGTTGAGTTGAATGATGGCTGATACATGCGTGATGTTCGTGAACGGGCGCTGTTAGTTGTGACTGGTCTGGTATCTCTTAGCTGCCACGGTTTATTTTAATTTCTTTGTTTTTGTATTGCTGATTTAATCTTTTACTCTGAACGCTCTTAACTTGCCCGTATTTCTACATCGTTCTCACATATTTGTAATTCTTAACATGAATGATGTAACCAAGATTTTGAAACATAATTTGATTTAAAAGAGTTTAGTTTGAAAGAGTGTCCATGGAGTTTCTTGCCCATTCTTCTCCATAGAGCTAAAGCGTAGATCTCTATGGAGAAGTCGATAGAGATCTACGCTTTGGAATGGGCAACTACAGTACTTTCACAAGTTATTATGCCTTGTGACTGGGACTGTAGCTTAGCGTTATTTTTGTTTTTTTGACTTTCAAAAGTGCCTGTAATGGTCTAATTGAAATAAACGCTTTGAGTTTGAGTTTGAGTTTGAAAAGCTGCTATAAAATGATTCATTTCTTATCATCTGACATTAAACACGGTATACATTTGAAACATTGTATGTGGCCACATACAATGTTTCAAATATCTTTTTTTTTGTTATATCTTTACCGTCGAAAATAATAAGCATAATTTTCCTCAATCGATATGTGCACATTACGAAGACTCACTGTAGGTGAAATGCAGGTAGATAATCTTTCTAAAGCTGTAAAAATATGTAAAACTGTTTTCATTAAAAGGGTACTAGAGCAGCTGTCACATTCAGAATGATAAACAATTTAATCAAGTTAGCGTTTGGATGTAAAGTTTTGCCGAGCCTCACTTTGGGACTATTTGTCACCCTTAGCGTTTGACCAAAAAGTCAATAATAGGCGCTTAATTAAAGTAAATAATGAGTTTTAAGTGCCGCCAATCTGTCAAGTTGGTCGTGAAATGTCAGTTGAAGAGAGATTCTCCTGTCCCAGCAGTCATTTATTTTCGAAGTTCTTTGGCGAAATTCGGAACATCTAAAATAAACTTTTTCTCGTCGAGTGAGTATCGTAACTTTTCAACAAGCTAGGTACTAAAGTTGGCGGCACATAACTTCATAATAAAACTTGTAACATTAAATAATTTCCCGCATATAAATAACAGGAAGAATATAAAAATTGATAGCGTTTCTGGAACCCATATCTGCTTTTTTTTCGTAAGTTAACTTGGAGTTGGCGTTTCTAAAAATAGTGGTATTTTATCGTGATCCGGAAGTACCAGACTAGTTTCAAACTCCGTCGCATATTCCCTTAATCATGAGCTCTTAACACGACCCCTGAAAGGTTACTTTCAAATTACTTTATCGGCAGGTCAAAGATCAGGGTATTGATTAGCCAATATGTGACAGTGGACTTAATAAGCCAAAGTTTCCGGTCCTTTGCAAAAACGTTATTGCTAGCTAGGCATAGCAGCTTTCGATGTTATTTTTGTCGTGGAAAATCTCTTCTTATTCTTGTGTCAGTATTCTTGTGTGTTCTGTTAAGTCCTAATAGATTTTGCTTAGCTTTGCTTAAGGCAATATTCTCTCAAATGAGATTCGCGCTTCTCATGAGGCATACAATTTCGTCACAAAATATTGGCTTTATTTAGTTATTTATCACAATCTATCATCTGATCTACATAAACTTACGTTGTAAATAACCCAAAAAAATCAACAGGTAAATAACTTCAATAAAAACCATGTACGAAAACCCAGTATGTAAATAAACTCTCGACAGTGTCACAACGAAAAATACATCAATTTTTTTGGCTGTACGACATAAACGACTTTGCGCTATAAACACGACTGGACAGTGAGGGGCTCCAATGATAAATGACCTGCTATCCTCGACGCGTGTCAGACTTGTCAAGCTTCAAGTTTTCGAATTACCTTCCACCAGATATTGACGGGGTAATAATAGGATACTTGCTGTGTGGGGTCGACTGTAACTACTAAGAATTTGGTATATTTTTTAACTTTGCCCCACACTTGGAATTTCTCCTGTAACTTGGGTGCGTTTACAAACATTAAACCTAACATACACAAACAGCCAGACCCAGAACAACTACCTGTAGGTCATACAAATATTTTTTCAGTGCGGGTATCGAACCCGAGACACGCAGCGCAGTAGCCGATCGCTCAGCCACTGCGCCAACCGTTTTGTAACACCGATTACTAAATACCTAAGTTTTTACAGCAGTCAATGAAGAGATGCAAGAGTGTGGCTTACGAATGTCGTCCACGATTGAGACTTGAGTCCCACCTACAGGTAGACGGTAGGTATGTGTGTTAGGGGTTGCGCCTCATCTAACAGCACGGAATCGCATTTTTCCATACTCGTATCATTTTCTATCACTCAGACCCGGCATTTTCTAGAGCGAGAAAAGAGCTGCCGAGCTCATCGTCGATGCTGATGATGATGTTCAACCCTCAGGCATCAACGGATGCCAACGCATCGAATATACAACGCCATAGAATACACTAAACCCATGACGTATTCACTGAACCAAGAAAGTACTTATAGGGCTAATATCTATAATCTTATTTAATCTCCCGGTCAACAGTTTGCTACTTATGTAGATAACATGTAGGTAATTTAGTGTGAATAGTAACCCTCACGATAAAAGGAAACGACAAGGACTAAATAAATATCAGTTCAGTACGAATATAAGTCGGGAAATGGTCGGAAAATGGGTATTGTATCTTTTTATAGGCCCACTACCTATAAGGAAATTGGTGTTACGATGTGAATAGATTTTTTCAATGTCAGGTAAAATTATTCATTTATAACCACACAAAATATAACTTCTGTAGAAAATCAAGATTTATTTTTGTTAAATTGGATCTGATGTGGCTTATTTAGCTCGTTAAACAAAAAGTATTTGGACACCTAATGACATTTTGACGATGAAATAACAATAGAAAATAAAGTATGATGATAATTGGTTTTGGAGTGCGCTGGTTTTTTAAAGATGGTCGCCTTCAAAACTATCAAGGAAATTATCTCAAATGGAATGACACGAAACTGAAAGGGATTTGTTTGCCTACTAGCTTTTGCGCAGCTTCGCCTACGTGTATTTTCTCAACCTGGGATATAAAGTACATTTTATCTTTACCCTTAACAAACGTGTGTAATCCATCCAGACGTAAGTAACAAACAGACAGAGATACCTCTACATTGGACACAATTTTTTTTCGCCTCCATAGAATGGTTACGGTAACAATTTCGCTCGTTTTTAGGTTATTGTATCTCACAATAACCACACGTTTTCTTTTTCGTATTCTTGCATATTACTGTTAGACAATGCTTAGTCAATATTACCACTATAATCTAGAGATTATAGGGAATAAATCAACATGCATTTCATTATTAAATGCAGCAATTTAGTGGGTGGCCTATTCTCCAAACAAAAAAAAATGTCTCCTTTAGAAGTTGGGTTTGAGATAGATCAGTATCGAATAATATAACAAAATACAGAAACACAAACACAAACAAATTATAATTTTGACTAACTAATAGTACAGGCCACGGCACAATGAATAACAATTCACCAATAACAGAATTCATCAGGTTTTGCCTTGAAAATGGTAATCCAATCAACTGTTCGATTCAGATTGAGGAAATTGGAGTCACTTAACATTGTTCCGACTATTGCACAAATATTTTGATCACGTTTGCGCCAAACTGTGCGTAACTGTACTTTGCTTGAGACGGCAGTTCGTGAACTTAACTGGGATTTTCGTAGATGATGCGTAAAAACGTTATACGAATAGGAAATTGTCTGTTTAAGGGGATTTCGAGATTAATTTTTACACAGCTAAATCCTTGACTTTCTGTGTATCCAAAAAATACATCAGGTTTGTTTCAGAAACTTGGGTATAAGTAAAAGGGAAAAGGTGCAATAGAGACCGGGATTCTCAGAAACTGCAGGATTCGCCAAACATAGAACTGAAAATATAACATAGAGTTACTAAGCTTGATATATTCCACTAGTTGTCCGGCGGCGCAACTTCGTTTGCGTCACATTTTCTCCGTTGGTCGTAGCGTGATGATATATAGCCTTCCTCGATAAATGGGCTATCTAACACTGAAGGAATTTTTCAAATCGGACCAGTAGTTTCGGAGCCTATTCAATGCAAACAAACAAACAAACAATCAAATCTTTCCTCTTTATAATATTAGTTTAGATGTATTTTAAATCTATTTCTTCCTAAAAACTTTTCAGGAGCTAGATAATAAGTCTCAGAGGAAAAATACATTGGGTTTTCACAATTGCCCCGCCCCCTCTCTCCTTAATAATTCCCACTAAGGGATATTCCCGGAAACGAAACGGATCCAAATAATAATAACTACTTTCATCCTAGACAAAAACTAGGGTAATAAAATCAGTCTTAATGTTCCCAGCCGTTACAAGTAGTCAGTAATCCGAAAGTCTTACAACCAGTTAGTAAATAAGGGTATTATCGTATAACCCAGTACTAACTGGGTTATGAAGGTTAGATAAGCAGTCCCGCCATGTAAAATACTGGTATTCAGCTGCATCCATTTAGACTAGAAGCTGACTCTAACACAGTGGGGATAAGACTAGATGATGATGAATGTTTCCAGTTGTGGGACATTGCCTTCATCGTTATGAGCAGTTATGAGCGTTTACACCTTACGGCTTTTCATACAAGCTTTCAAGTCCTTATTTTCCGAAATGACTGAACCGATTTTATTGAAACTTAATACCCACGCATAAGCAGAATACATAGGTCTAAAAAGTTACAAAAAACATTTTCGAAAAATAGTGTTACAGCTAAATTAGACCGATTATAAATCTATACTAATATTATAAAGAGGAAAGATTTGTATTTTTGTATGTATGTAATAAACTTAAAAACTACTGGACCGATTTCAAAAATTCATTTGCCGTTAGTAAGCTACATTATCACTGAGTAACATAGGCTATATTATATTTTCAAACAAATTAAGGATCCTTACTAAAACTCCATTAATAAAACCCAAGACGTAAAAAAATTGCAAAACGCAAATGACATTGTGTGAGATTCCTAGCGGTAAGGTGCTAACGAAGTACTAGGAAATCAGAAAAATGAAGGAATGGTATAACAAAACGCAACTGACATTGTTTGAGATTCCTAGCCGTGAGGTGCCAACGAAGTACAGGAGATCAGAAAAATGAAGGAATAGGGTAGGTAGGGTTGGGTAGGGTAGGGTAGGGTAGGTAGGTAGAGTTGGGTAGGGTAGGGTAGGTAGGTAGGGTTGGGTAGAGTAGGTAGGGTAGGTTAAGTTGGTGAGGTAGGAGGTAGTTAGTAAAAAGTGCATTACAAGTTTGCAACGCATGCGGGCACAGCTATTCTATATCTAAAACTAACAACTACATACTAATTATAAAGCTGAACAGTTAGTTTGTTTGTTTGCTAGAACGCGCTAAACTCAGGAACTACTAGTCCGATTAGAAAAATTCTTTTAGTGTTAGATAGCCAATTTATCGAGGAAGGATTTATCACGCTACAACCAAAAGGAGCTGAGCAGCAATGAAAAGTGTTGCGAAAACGGGGATAATGTGACGCAGACGAAGTTGCGCGGGACAGCTAGTTATCTATAAAAACAGAAATTTACAACTATCTTTTATCCTCCCCGACCCTCGCTCAAGCCAGCCCGCGATGCTGTGCCAGTAGTTTTAAATCAGCCCCTAAATAATGATACCATTCAGAGCCAGCCTGTCCCCATGCAGTTTTCCCACAGCGACGCCCTGAGCCGAGGCTCGTACCCCACAGGGGGTGCCCTTAGCGTGTAGTCGCTTAGTTTGTAAGTTTTTATGCCCTGGCTGGAGGCCTTACTCTTAAGGCACCCATAGGATAGTCCGGTTAAGCAGACGACAACCTCCTAGGTTGAACTGCGAGATGCCATTCCAAAAAAAAAAAAAAACTATCTTTTATTTTTTAGACCTATGTATCCTGCTTTTGCGTATGAAGTTTCATTAAAATCGGTTCAGTAATTTCGAAAAATAAGGACATGAAAATTTGTATGAAATGTCGTAAACTAGTACTAGTAAAGGCGTAAACGCTCTTAACCCAGATACAGGGTGTCTACAACAGCCCACTAGACAACACTGTCACTCGTGATAGCCCATAAAAGGTCGCACATAGGCCCTATCAAACCTGAAGCATAAAATATATTCTAACGATGTGATAAAGATTACTTTATTCTAAATTGAAGACACATTAGGCGAAGTACCCCAGGCTTTTAGCTTAATGGTTATAGCTACGCGTTCGGCTCGATGCCGTTAGCGAGTTATTAATACCAGGAATTTAGCCCAGATTTCTTATTATACTGGCTATTCACACCCCTTGCTTGATTTCAGTGCCGTTTAAAAACGGATTCAGATAATTTTATTTTGTTTGAACGTGTTTTTAGGGGTGGCTTATTGCCTTTTATTATTGTTTTAATGGGATTTTTATTTGCGGATTAGATTCTGATTGTAATGTTCTCGTTTATGAATTGGGGTGGTTATACAAACATTGGAGATTAATTAATTATTTTTTTAGAATAATGGCTCGTAATCTTTACTGTAAAATAATGTATTTCTCAATGAAGTACAGTAATCCTAGGATCTTTTTTCAGAACTTGTAGTTTTTTTAAATGGTATTTTGAAAAAAGACGGAATGTTTATATCGGAATAAGGCACATCGTAAATGAAACAGAAAAAAAAATAAACGCTAGAATAAAAAAGGGTTAAACCAAGAGGAAAAATTGTATGGCCCTTTTGTAATTTCTAACAAAGGGAAGTTGAATTACTCTGAAGATACTTTAAAACGATAATAAATTGAGCGCATAACAATACCATTACTTCCTACTGGCTTGATTAATTGCTGAGCTCACAATACAATGTCACCCGAAGACATCTAGGCGGTTATTATAATCTTGATGCTGAAAAGCCCTTTTGGAATTGGTAAGCCCGTTAGGGGAGGGGAAAAGAATTTCTTCGACAGTGTTTTTGCTATCAAGAGCGTTTACGCCTTACGACATTTCATACAAACTTTCAAGACCTTATTTTCCGAAATCACTGAAACGATTTTAATGAAACTTTATACACATAAGCAGAATACATTGGTCTAAAAAGTTACTAAAAACATTTTCGAACAATAGTGTTACAGCTAAATTAGAACGATTTTAAATTATCTATAGAAACAGAAATTTCCAATTATCTTTTTTTTTCTTTTTTTTTTTGCGTATGTATCCTGCTTTTGCGTATGAAGTTTCATTAAAATCGGTTCAGCCATTTCGGAAAAAAAATGACTTGAAAGTTTGTATGAAATGCCGTAAGGTGTAAACGCTCTTATATGGCTTTTTATCTCGATAGGTTGTTTTAATTTGTTCATAAATGCTTTGTTTTCTATAAGTCGCCTGAATAAATTGATCTTAATTCAACATATTTTGATCGAGTTCTATGCATACTCACAAAAAACAGATCAAACGAACCACAAACTTGACGTTTCATAAGAAACCCACACTTAAGCCATGAAAAATAAAATATTTTTTATTGGAATACAAACCAACCAAAATATTGACTTCAAAAATCCATCAAATCCGTCATACCCTGCCCCAATAAACTAAGCAGAGTAATTCCTTAAGAGGGAGAGACGCATCCACCTCCTCGTTAACTAAAGACTCAACCGACGCTGATACATCGAGGTCTAAACGCTTACCACGATCACTAGCACTTGATTGAGTGTCCCTGTTTATCCTGCAAGGGAAATGAGCGTGATAATTTATGGGCAAAGTTGTATCTTTACGTTATCAGTGTTTGGAGATCACTTAGAGGTTGAATTTAGATGTTGCCCGTCACGAAAGTGAAATGGGGTTGCTGTTGACAAGACAGCTAATTAAATAAAAAGCAATAGTTAGGGCTGGACGTCATCGCAAGGAGAGAGACGAGAAGAGAGGATATGTGTTGTAAACCTCCAAAAGAATTTCGTTATTTACACTTCTTGTGTCCACTTAGCTTTAGTGGAAAAGGTTGAGCAGAGAGAAGACTCGTAATTGTTTAGACCCGCGGAGTGGAGAAGAGACGTGAGCAGCATGCGGTGAGTGGTGTGGTGTAAGCGGCGTCCGGTGAGTGGTGTGCTGTATGCGCAACTATGGCCCATAGATATAATTATAAACTATATAACTTTGACACGATACTGGCATATAGATACTGATCGCGACAATAGGTCTTGGTGTAGTAAATGAAAGCGAGTGGACTGTATAACATGTAATATGAACAGATACAATATGAAATAACAAACGATAAAAAGTAAATATGAAGATATGGAGATCTAAAATGCGCGAGCGCAGCCGTGCTTAAAGGCGAAACACAGCTGACTGGTTGTCGCGGAGCCCGCTCTCGGCCGTGGGCTGTGCGACGAGCCGCTGTCCCCGCACCTCTCCTTCTCTGCTGCCAGCGCCCGGGTATGTTGAGGTCTGTGTCTGCTAAATAGATACCTTACCACCAGTTGAAACCAAAAAGTGCAAAACCTACACGGTTAGAATGTGGCAGGGTTCAGAATGATGTACTAAGTACGTGGTAACCGTTTTCACGTCGGGGTCCCCCCTCCACTCCGAAAAGGCTTTATTTAGTATAGGCTGACTATTCCTACATTTATTATGAAGAGTTGATGACATACGACAATGGTTTCTGGTTTCACCTGCATTTGACACACAAAGGCCAACAGGTAACAATCCCATTAAAACTGTTTCAACGCGTTGCATTCCAACAAGACAATTACGAATTGTGGAATAGCGCGGTATAAAGCGTAAATTTATTTATTTATTTTAAACAATGATTAATGTAAAAAAAGTAACATGATTAATTCTATTTTGTTTTTGTTCGTCTCAGGAATTAACATACGTGACATAAAGCTCATTTCATTTAAAACAAAAAAAACGGGGTTTTATTGTCCTCAAAAATATCAAAAATGAAGATTATACCGCATTCAAATCTGGTTAGATTTTACCAAGCCATCTTTTATCTCTTACAACCAGCTGTCGTATTGTTTTTTTCTTGAACAACCTACAAGACTACGGCTGTTTTGAAAAATAAAACGAAATTTTCACAGCATTTTACTCGAGCCGTGTGCACAAAATTGTGATACGTGTGTCACTTTCACAAGTCGAAAATGTTTAAACTAAACGACACTAGAGAACATAATTTTTCATGACAATGCTGTAGAATTTTATTCTGACCTTTTCTTCTCTGAATTAGATCTCTAAACGGAAGTACGCAAGACGACACATCCAGCTATAGGTACATTTCAAATACAATGTAACATGGCCGCGCATTGTTTAGATTTCCAATACAAAGAAAGATTATAAATAAACTGGTTTTGTAAGGCTTGCTGGGTCGCCATGTGTACGTAGCATATGCGTAAATGTACGTTTCTATAACAGATTTCCCAGAATATCAAAAGTTACTTTGTATCAAGCAATTTCTACCAGCCTTCGAAAAAAAGCTCTTTTTATTCCTTCATATTGCCAGGTTTCTTAGAAAGCAAGATACGTGCGTTAACAGTACCTACTTTTTCGTAAAAGTCTGAGTAATATCGCTGTGGTGAGCATTATTGCCACTACACACCGTAGTTGCTCCTACGAAAGAATATGAAATGGAAAATTTAATAGTGGTAGGTGTATCACTGCAGTAGTTTTTTTTTTCAAACGCATACCTTCCGATTTGTTGACATCTCCATAAGGTGCGCGTGGAACACGAACGCGCCGTCGGCACGGCCTGTCGTCATAAGACGGACGGACGGTGAGCTAGCCCATTACTTGCAGTCAATATACCCGCGCCTACGGTGGCCGGGGGTCGAACGCATTTACTGTTTTAAACTTTCACGGTTTTTATCTAAACTAATAATGACTTATGGGATATCTTCCGTGATTATTGATTGTTTTGAGTTCCCGATATTTCGACGCTGTGGCAAGTGCCATTGTCGTGGGGTGACAGAAGATTGCGGTTGGATGGAAAATGAAAAACTTTGTCTTAATTTATTATGACAGATAAGTGTTAGTTCGATGTTTTTGTCCATTATGAAATTCGCAATACACCCTAAATATTATGTTACTAAAAACAGCACTTTTTCTTTCACTTTCACTTTAATCTAAATAACAGAAACAACTAACAGTCCGCGCCAAAATGGAAAACAGTTGTTCCAATCGAACAAAAAAAAAAAATGAATCTGGCACCATACACAAATCACCCATTCTGTTTTTTGGCAGAATGTATAATTTATTAAAGTACGTTACAACAATTTATATCATTTGGCAACCCTAAGTAGACAGATGGAAGGACTGCGAGGCTATCGCCTTTCAGACCTCTCCTAGCTGTCTAGTTCCTGAAGACTGCTTGTCTATCGATGCAGGAACTAGGCGTACTTGGGATCAGAGCTCACTGCTGGCTACCGAGCTCAGAACCTCAAGCTTGTGAAAGGTACATAATGACTGCAAGCGTATTTACATTGAAACAACTCTCTCACACATAAGCGTTTCATCATCATCATCATCAGCCTATAATGTTCCCACTGCTGGGACGCAGGCCTCCTTCTCTATGAGAGGGAGTAGGCTGTAATCCACCACGCGGGCCTAGTGCGGGTTGGTCGCGGGCCCAGTGCGGGTTGGTCCATAAGCGATTACATAGAATAATTCATTGCTCTAATTATTTATCAAGCAACTTTCTTTCCTTGTCCCACCGAAGAATAAAACAGTTATGATAAATAAATATCCACTATTTCCCTCTAACTTTTACTAGCGCCCTGTTTATTGTCCACGAGGTTATCTCCCGTCGGGAGGCTCCGGCCCTTCATACATTATTCAGCGATGGTCGGTCATCATACGCCCATATCGGGTCGAATGTGGCCCAGACTTTATTGCTTATTTTTCTCCTTTAAATATTATATAATGATGCTTTCAGTAGATTTGTGATTTGTTTACTTCCATAACGTAAAAGGACGCCTGTTATCAGTTAAGCAAAAGTGTACCTAATCGTACACCCACATGTGGAGCGAGGTTCTCTGACGCTGAAGTCATTGTACCGATTGTTGTTACGGTTAAGAGCGTTTTACACCTTACGGCATTTCAAACACACAGGTCGTTATTTTCCGAAATGAATGAACCGATTTTAATGAAACTTCATACGCATAAGCAAGATATATAAGTCTAAAAAATTACTAAAAAACATTTTCGAAATGACTTAAAAAAAAAACTGGAAATTTCTGTTTCTATGGATAATTTATAATCAGTCTAATTGAGCTGTCACACTATTTTTCGAAAATGTTTTTAGTAACTTTTTAGACCTGTCCTGTTGTAAAATCTGTTCAGTCATTTCCGAAAATAAGGACTTGAAAGTTTGTATGAAATGTCGTAAGGCTTAAACGCTCTTAAGTCCCATGTAATAGGCGAGCCTATTGCCATAAATCGAGCACAATATCCAGACTCCGTGGCTGCTACTGAGAAATTACTGATGGAAAAACCCATAACACTTTGCTAGACCTGGAAATCGAACCGATGCTTCATGGTCAGCAATCGCGCTTGATTGAGCGTGATTTAATTTACTTGCGTGTAAATAAAATACCATGAACTTGCACTAGGCCCGCATAATGGATTATGGTCCTATGGTAAAGGGGCACACCTGTGTCCCAGCAGTGGGACCTTTATGGGAAATTGTGCTTATGCTGATTGTGAATATGCTAGTGTGGAAATTAGAGAAACGTCGAACTTGATTAAATTTTGTAATTGAACAGATTTATATTCTTCCTGGTGAAAACAATCTATTACTAGCATAATGCTTATGCTGATTGTGAATATGCTAGTGAGGAAATTAGAGAAACGTCGAACTTGATTAAATTTTGTAATTGAACAGATTTATATTCTTCCTGGTGAAAACAATCTATTACTAGCATAATACATAACGCACAACATACAGAAAATGTGCCTTGCGTTGTAAATTCAATTTTGTCCGTTATCACATTAAAAACTTGTACTTTTAACCGGCATCATTCACCTGAGAGTCTGAGGGACTATACAAAGTTAATTTGAGGCGTAGGAGCTTTAGTAAATAATCCGAGGCAGTCTTTGACAGAAGAAGAAGATGAAATTCAAACAACACTTCGCGCAACAGTAAGAAATTAACACCAAACTGTAAACAAACTATCTTTTAATCAAAACTGTGTAACTGAAATCGAACCACAATACTATTCCTATTCACACTTTTCCACTATCACAAATTCCTACCGAATGCACGATGTAATAGGTCCCCTTTTTCATTTCAAAAATGGTGACCGCAACGCTGCAGACAATCCATTTGCCTGGCTTAGAACGCAACCAATAAAAGCCATAACTATCGAGCAATACCGGTCAGTTCGCAGACTCGAAAGTTCACAATAGATTCACAAAAACCGCCGAACAGTTGTGCGAAACTGGTAGTTTTAGTTACGAGTCGAATACGAAACGACTAGTTTCGAAATGACAGAAGTAGAAAGTAGAGAGGATCTATCTTTTTAAAGTAGCCGTTGAAAAGAGAAAAAAGTCACGTTCCCTTTTCAAAAATGCCAAGCGAGCCTAGTTCATTAAACAAAGCCAATAATTACTGGCCAGTTCGCAGATTCGCAGAATAGCCCCACAAAAAACGCCCTAAACTGCGGTTGAGCTCCGCGAAATACCCGGGTGTGTGTACAAAGTGCAGTGAATTTTCGCCCGGCTCCCTTGTTTCCTGTGATGAACATTAACCTGCTCAAAAGCTGAAACGGCTCTCCTGTGTTGAAAGCTCCACTCCAATAAAACTTTTGCTTTTTGCCCAAAAAAAATGCGCACGACCCATTTCAACGCAACGGCCGCAATTATGTTGGTTCCTATTAAATTTGGGATTGGATATTGGGCGGGTTCTAATTTTTTTCCGAAATGAATGTTGTGTTTGTTAGAAAGTATTTAATTAAAGTCAAAATTCAAGCATTCTTGTCTTTTGGCGCCGAAAATAAGAATTTCTTATCACGTGGTTTACAAATTCCATAATAAGTACTTTTTCTCAGAAAAAAATACCTCATTTTAAATATGAATAACCTGGTTCGTTGAAAAAGTTTTTCTACAAAATCTCTACACTCTCTACAAACAAAAACTATTTCCTTTGACTGATGAAAACAACTTCAGACAGGGTAGTCCCATTTTTCTAAATGAAGTTTTAAAACACAAAAATAAAATAAATCAGATTTTGTAAAAAGTATAATAAAAAGCGAGGAAATTAAAAGCTCTTACTATGTTCGCATTCAAACGTTCACATCGAACGCAGCTCCGAACAATAATTATGACACGAAGCCATATATTGGTCTCTAATTTGCATGCAGACCTTACTACTACAGCCTGTAATTTCGCAGCACATAACTCACACGCGGTCATACCAACATGACAATCCACAAAACGTAGTCCTCGAACCGCAGACCAAATGCGACGTTGCAAAGGGTTTCTTTACTCTATTCGTGGCATCGCAATAACCAATGGTCGTCGAATTATCACTTGCTAACCTACAATTGTGAACCTTAAATAACAAAGTACAAAGTGGAAATTCCTCTGAGCAGTTGAGGGTCACCCCTCACTATATTTACGGGCCCAACACTGCCATCGAGATAGTAAACATACAGTAGTGGCGGTGCGTATCGATAAAGGTTTATCGAATTTATGCATTAACTTGTGTGTTTTGGCGCTAAAATCGTTCAAGTATATGGTAGCCAAACAGAGATGTGTTCAAGATTAATCTATGGGAATGTGGGGTTAAGCTTGAAGTATAAATAAAACAAGCTTTACCTGATGTGTTCGTTAGAAAGTCAATAATAAAACTTCTCCAAAAAAAAATTTTAGGCATGTAAAATACTGGTACTCAGATGCATCCGGTTAGACTAGAAGCCGCCCCAAAATAGTTGGGAAAAGGCCAGGCAGATGATGACGTATGTATGTATTTATGCTTGTATACATACCTATCTACGCAAGTACATTTTAGGTTGACTGATTAATACTCCAAGTATCAATAGCATTGCCTACTGAGTCATAATAGGGATTGATTGCGCCAGTGTCTAAGCTCTGATTAATTCACAATACCAGTTGATATAGCTACGATAGTGTCAAATTTCGGGTCGGTTACTGTATAGCTATTCATCGTAATCCCATCAATTGTATTTGGTTCTTGATGAGGAAGTGATAACGGTTGTTTTGTGGTATTGTTAGTACGTAGATGTTTAGTTAGATTAAAAGGTACATAAACACGAATCATCCCCGTTACGTCGATTCCCGTAACGTCGAATCGTGTTTTTTTGAAGTGAAAACTTCTTTAGCATCGTTGTGATTTTTTGAAACTCGATGAAACGAAAAAGCGACAGTAAAAAGAGACAGACACATTGTAACGTGGGAGAAAATGAGATAGCGACGGTAAAAATAGACAGACACATTTTAACGTGGGTAATGAGATAGGAAGCATTATACATTGCTTCTAATGTTCGTGGTTCTCTTTGTGCTATAGCACAAAGAGAACCACAAACTAGCCTAAATTATATTTTGTGGATGGGTGATCAAGGTAAAGCAACGGTAGCCGAGGTCAGTATGAGGATGGTTGATCAAGGTTAAGCAACGGTAGCCGAGGTCAGTATGTGGATGAGTGATCAAAGTAAAGCAACGGTTGCCAAGTTCAGTATGTGGATGGGTGATCAACGTAAAGCAACGGTAGCCAAGGTAGGTCTGCGGATGGATGATAGTTACCTACCATAAGCCGTATAGTCCGGGGAATTTACGCCGAAAATTAGGCTAACTTTGCATTAATTAAAAACAGCGATTTTTTTCATTGAATGTGTAGGGTATGGACAGGAGAGTATATTAAGCTGTATCCCGCGAAAAGTTCACCTCCGCGTATATGTTTTTTTTAAGAAAACGTCTAATAAGTATATAACTTGGTGGAAAAAAATATAAACAGGTATGTTTATTTGGAGTATTTGTAGAAGAGATTGAGTACTACAAGTAGGTCAGAAAATTAAACATTTTCGTCCACGCAAAACTCGTTTTTTTTTTTAAATCTTATAATTTGACTTCGTACTTAAGGCAAAAATATTAACAGGACAAAAATAGTGCTAAAATGATTTATATCACCATGTCTAACTATTATTATGAAAATTAAACAAATTCTGCTCCGGACTTCACAGAAAATCAAGAAAATCAAAAAATCTTAAATACTACTTACGGCAAAAATGTAACAGGATTTAAATTCATTTAATAATGAGAAATATATAAATCCAAACCTTAATCCCCCCAAATTAAACAAATTAGAGCGATAATTAATATTGTCAAAGTAAAAATTAAATTACGATGCACGGTGTCTGCGCAAAGCAGTCTGCGGCGTACGGCGTGTGCTAGTGTGTGTAAACAAGATAAGCGCTGCGTTCATTGTGTGCGTATGACTGTGTTGTTGTTTGAGTCGGTGTTTTATTGAGTTACGCGATTGTACACCTTATTTCTATTAAGGAAAGATTAAATTTCTATGAAAGTGCTGCGCCAAATACAAGAATAAAGCTTGCAGACGTATTTTACGTAAACATTAATTGATTTTTTTTTCACGATTTGCTTTAAAGTGTTTAATTTTCGTAAATAGGTTAGAAATAGCCTTTAGATGAAAGTTAAACTAAATTAAACCCTGTTACCTTTTTTCCTCAACCGCTATTGTAAAAAAACTGGTAATAATAACTTCCGGTAGTACAATTTGTTTAATTTTGTTTATTGGCGGTGTAATATATTAATTTAAGTTATTTTATGTAAAAAAACTGCTGTTTATATTTTTGCCTTAAGTACAATCCAAAAATTTCGTAAATGTTTTTTTACCGTAATTTCCGTGGACGAAAATGTTTAATTCTGAAAAAATATATTACTGTCACCAATTCTTTACCTAAAGTAACTAAATTTGTCCTGTTAACTTTTTTTCCCATGTTTTTATTCACAAAAACGTGTTTTCGTCTTTTTCAGCTTGATCCGGTCTCGGAAAATGTTTAATTTTTTTTTATTATTTGAAGAGCTAAGGTCAAGTACACGATTCAAGAAAAAAATCGCTGTTTATATTTAATGCAGGGTTCAAATCTAAAAGCCCCGGACTAGTATCATTTATCGAAAATGTAAACTCTGAGTCTGAATAAATCTATGTAATATTTAGGAATAAAATGTAAAACAATTATCAAACTTTGTATCACTATGATCATTACTAGTGATAGGAGTTGGTAGATTGATTTTTGATACAAAATACATTTTTTTCGGAAAGTAATTCCGGTATTTCCGGATTCAACTAAATATTGTTAATGTTGGTAGTGATATTATTACTACTCAATTCAAAATTTAAAGGAAGGTATCAAAACTAAATTAATTTATTATTTATCTGTTGAATAATAAGAACAATCGAATTCCGATCGAAGCATTCATAATTATATTTTTAGCCTTTTTATAGCCACAAGTTTTTTATAAATTGTAGCCCTTAAATTTTAATCGGATCCGAAACGTATATTATACGTTTTGGATCAATGACCCCAATTCAATCTACCTACTCCGATCTATGATCATTACTAAAACCTACAGATTATTCTCATCCCGAAATTTTACATTCGTCTCATTATCTTAAAGCAAAATTTGTTGAAGGTTTCACTTCTACCACGTGTGAATTGCACACATGTCTTTTTTTTTGTTTCGATGCAGTGTCTTTCGTTTCACCTCGACCTGGCTGTCACATTAAAAACGAAATATGGCTGTGCTTTTAATTAATAAAGTAGTTTCGTTCATCCGGTGATACTGCATTTTTTATAATACTTTGAAAACCCACCAACAAGTACTAGGCTAGCATGAAATACGAATAGGTACGTGTGTGCTACTCACACATGTAAGTTAGTAACACACGTGTGTCAAACAACCAGTCTTACCAAGGGGTATCGTATTGCCTTGGATTGTGGAGGTCAAAGAGGCAGCCGGTCGATGTAAAATACTGGTATTCTACTGCATCTGGTTAGACTGGAAGCCGACTTCAACATAGTTGGGAAAAGGCTAAGCAGATGATGATGACGCTCTAGCACCCACATAGCCTGATTACTGACGAATTAACGATGTTTTTACTCCAGCCCTACAAGCCCTGTGTAACATGGAATGGGTAAAACTGACTTACTTGCATACAAATTGTTAGCCCCTATTCAAATCTTTTAGGAAGTGGAATCTTGGATTTTAAAAAACCTGTAACTGCCTTAACGTCCACTGCTGGGCATAGGCCTCCCCCAAGTGTCGCCACGTTTACATTTTGAGGGGATTTGCCATAATCGCCACGCTTGGCAGGCGGGTTGGCGATCGCAGTACGGTTGTTACAAAAGCACAGAGAACGCTGCTGCCCATTCTCTGAAAAATCACTTAGTCGCCTCTTACGACACCCATGGGAAGATATGGGATGGTGCTATTCTTTACGCCCGACAACATACAGAGCAACTGCCTTAATATTATGAGGAAATCGTATGGAAAATTTCATCCTTCTAAACCTAGATTTTGAGATTTTTACTAAGTAGAACAATGATTAAAAAACTTTTTTCGATTCTTATCTGGTAGTTTTTACGTTTATCCGAATTCCAATGATGTGAAGTAACTACCTAATGTTTTTGATGTCGGGTTAAGATAACTAACTATATCTACAACTAGTTAGTAATAATATTTATAAATATTACTTCCTTATTTATAATCAGAATTTGTTAACAATTTCAAAGACTTTTTTTAGAAAAAATATAAGAAAATATTCCTTATTATAAGTACCGTATAAGCAGTTAGTAAAAAGCTGTTATTTTAAATAAAAAATAAGTAAATAAATAGTGAAGAACATTTTTAACAAAATTATACAAATATTTGCCGAATGTCAATTGTTACTATTTTCACATAACTGTCTCTATAACAGACATAAAACGCGATGGCATAACAAAGGTTTTGTTAAGGCATTTCATTTTATAGTATGAAAAACACGAAAACGTTTTGTTGAAAAAAGCGCGTTACGGAGCTCTATTATGCTATTAGTTCCCAGTTTGAAATAGGTACAGTATATGGGCCATATTCCCGGTATGCCATGAAGCTACAATACCTATCTAAATAATATTTTAAAGAAATGCATCTACAATACCTACAAAACACCACAATGTCACAAAAATAACAAGTACCAAAATAAAAATCAAATATTTAATTTCACATAGGCCTACATTGGCACTGATAAAACGTCGAGAAAGGTGCATGGTTCGGGTTGGTCGTTTTCTATGGAGAAAACTGGCAAGAAACGCCATGTTTGCCTGCTGTATTAAAATGTACGATTGAAAACTAGAGCTTTCACTGTTGGTCAAAAGTTGGTTTAGACCAAACAAGCGAATGCACGTTATATCACATTTTTGTCTAAAGACAAAAATAATATGCTAGTGTGTCTAAACGGCATTCTAATATTCTGAAATGTCAAGAACAAAATAAAGACTATAATGTCAGGAACATCAAGAAAAGACAGTTGTTGTTCTTGGTGTGTTTGTGTGTATTCCTTCGGGTTAACGAAACCCATCTGTAATCAAAGGTTGTTTGTGCACATTACCCTGAATGAATAATATTATCATACACAATTTATTTATTTCCAAATTTGACGATAAACGAATCATCGATGACGTTAATGCCTACTGACATAATCAAACATTTAATCAAGATATCGTGCTACTAATAGGACAGAAGGAAATTATTACCAAAACGAAACCACTTGCCAAAAGTGGTGGTGATTGTCACAAATGCGAATTCTCCCGATCCAATAAGGAAAGTCGGTATTATATTATTTGTTCACATGTCAGAAAGCCGACAGACAAAAGCACTTAGCGTGTTATCTTTTACCCGATACTCTCTTTTTTACTTACATTAATAATAAGCTTGGTTGCCATGTAATTGTGTCGCTACAATTTGAGCTTTTATTACTTTGTCTTCGAAAATGAAACGGTGAAATATCATTACAACTGACTAGTGGACAGTTGTCGTAAGGGTTGTATCATTGCGTAATATAAATCCTTAAAAATTAAGTTTATGCACGCAAATTTATTACAAAACTTAAAGGCTCCTTCAAACAGGCGCTACGCGACGCGACGCGACACGTGGTGACAATACCTACGTAGAACAATTTATATGGAATCGCACGCGACTCGAGAGCGCGATACTTCGAGCATTTCGCACGGCACGCCGCGGAGCTTCGCGACAAGAAAGCCGGTTGTACCTGATGGCCGTCGCATTTGACTATGAGAGTGACGGAAGAGGGAATGTACCTGTGTCTGTGCACACACTTGTGCTCAATAATATATTCTCCCACGCTGATGGCTAATCCCTGCTGCGTTTGGCCGCCGTAACCGAAATTTGGTCAGGAGGACTATTACTTACCAATGGTGCATCAATAAAAACAAAACAAAATCATAGAATGTGCTGTCTAAATGTATGCGCTAGATTTCTCATGCAAAAGTTGCGTGAGCATATTCACTACTTTACTATCCAGCTGGTATATTATTGGTTGATTAGCACAATTGGCCGGAAGTCAATTCATTACATGATTGCAGCCGAGCAAGAGTGAGTGATGAGGTTTTATACAACGGTGGAAATTAAACCCTTGTACTATGCTAAAGACTTGACGCTTATAAGTTTGCAAAGACACCAAGTAATATACAAAACTTGGTGTTTTGTATTTTATTCTCTCCACGTTTTTATTTCACAAACCAAATGAATACATTAACAATTTATAAAATGGATTGGAAGTTGAAAAGTGGATAAAACTTAATGATTTATTTCAAGGTTTTGACACTAAGTTAAAGCTTCCAAGTTGTAAGTAGTCAGTTTGGAAGCGGGATTTAAACTTAATACCTACCACCAATTTTGACAGCGTTATCTTATCTTATAAAGGCTGGTTTAAAAATTGGAAAAATTAAAGTACTAGCTAAAACTAGGATATACCTACCAATTGAACGATATTTTACCTATTTATAAACGCTGCTATTAAAACAAAGCTTTTTACATAAAACTGGATACGATTTGAAATTTAAAATTGTTTTTACAACAAAAAATAAAACAACAACACGAAGCTATTAGGGTAGCTGCTCGCTTCATCGTCCACTCGTGTATATTGACCGTTTTTCCGCATTGCAATGGCACGCACGTAGGGTGAGCGCACTAATCGTCGGTGTTCACTATTGTCATCGAGTTGACTACTTCCACACGTGTTATTATGAATCCGGGCATAGAAAATATTAACTAAAAATTATGAAGAAGAACAACAAGGAGAAGAAGGGAATAACAGTACTTACGATCCTTTTCATAAGTACGAGATTGTTTTGTAATTTGCAACCCAAAACTAATCAACAGTTTAATCCCGAGCTTTTCCAGCCACAGCTGAACGAACGAGCCAATCGACGGAGTCATACTTATTAGTTAAACTGAAATAATGACTCAATTTTGCATTTAAATAAATGCAAAATGATAATTATGACACAAAACCGCCAAAAATAGAGAGATTTCGAAGAGGCTGGCCAAAGAAGAAGAAACTATGGTTATCGATTTTTAGTACACAGGTAGACTTGGCCTAAGTTTAGAATATAAGAAACTTGGTTACAAAATTGTATTAATACAACTGGTGGCCTATCAGGACGTCTTAAAGCAGGATTGTTTTAATCTTATTCTAGAGTGGGAAAGAAATGGCGCTAGACGTCCTCTATAGCTCCATCTCTTTCCCACACTGGAATAAGAATAAGACAATACTGCTTTAAGACGTCATAGCCCCTGATCTTGATGGTGGTATTTGACTGAAGACAGCTTTGCCTCTTGTCGTAATTTTCATGAGCGGACTGGAGTCACTTCAACGTTCTGCACAGTTATCATTTAATCGTAGATAATTTAGATGTATATCTTAGTTGCCCTTACAAAACCCGTGAGACAGAAATAATCGCGGTTATTTCCTGCTATCATAAAACGAACATTACTAGTGCTACAAACAAAAGAACATGGCTGCAAAGCCTTTGGGACGACCTCAAAACGGGTATAGTATAGGCTTATAGACGTCTATAATTATAATCCAAAGTGCTTAAGTTAGGCTATTCTGGGATTTTAGTCGAATTTAGTACCTACCTGGTGGCCTACCACGACCTCTTAAAGCTGTATTGTTTTACTCTTATTCCAGTGTGGGAAAGAGACGGAGCTATACAGGATGTCTAGCGCTATCTCTTTCCCACACTGGAAAAAGAGTAAAACAATAATGTTTTAACACGTCATGGTAGGCCATCTGGTAGTGTTTTACGTGTTTGAGAACGTAATCCTAACGCTTGTACTTATAGTGCACAAGTGTCACGATCACTAATATATGAATGCACATAGCAAAATTAAAAAGCGCTTTTCTCGTGAAATGTCGGTTTCAACTTTGAGATAAGGTCTATTTCGAGAATGGTATGTCTCCCAAAATACTCTGGTCGTGAAAAGGTGTAACGTTAATAAATTCAGTAGGAGGAAATCACTTAAAAAAATATTACATTGCTCTTGACTGTACATTTTGATCACTTGCACTAAAACTGCCTAAATCTAAAGCTTCTCTCTTCTCTCTCTTCTTCTTCCCTTGGCCACCTATGGTGATTGTAAGTCTCTTCCAAATCTCTTCACTTTTGGCTAAATGCATTTAGTGACTTATAGTGCAAGCAGGCTTTAATGCAACTATTACTCTATCGTCCTACTTACCTATTACTGTATTTACTTCATGGTTTTCTCCCAAGTATGTACCATTTGTATGTAATAGGACCTAGGCTTTAATGAGAATCTACAGTGACCTCAGCAAGGTTAGGTTAACGTAATTTGAACATATACACCGAACCGACCGAAAATTAATCTCCGTCCAACTAAACCGTCATTACAGTTAACTATAAATAAATTGGAAATCTTAGCTTTTATCTTGACCAAGTTTCCTTCAAGCCATTAGTTTAATACTTGTATAGTGAATATCCATGAAAACCGCCTTAATTACAGTAATAGATTGCTTAGACCTTGTTCTCAGCACCAAAGAAATAAGTGTCATATTTGTTATCAGTGGTCCAATTTTCCGACTAAAGGGCAAAGCACTACGTAAGTTAGAAATTAAAAGTAAGTAACTATCTATCCTTTTATTTTATGCAACAGTTCATATTTTTGCTACTGACAACCTCGATCGCTTCTCACAACTTTCCCACGCAAATTATCAAAGTATAACTTTATCAAACTTTAAAATATTAATAGCCAAGATATGGCCAGTTAACCATCAGCTTATACCGCTCAAAAACTCTTTACTGGTTATTCCGTTCCTCGTTATTTACGCTTAAACTTGTACTGACGGAATTACCCGGTGAAGTTAAGCTGGATGATTGCGTTTTGCTCGCGGTGAGTCCGGGTTTCTCTGTCAAATGCATGGTTAAGCCCGGATTTAAGTATCAAACAACAAAAGCAACCCGATTTAGAGACCACAGAAGTACAATGTGTGGAGAAAAACTATATAAGTTTACGTCTCATCTTGAATGTATTATGACCCCTATTTTAATGAAAGGAGGGTTAAAAGTTAGGTTATATTTGGCGTGGTTCTCTTTTTTGAAGGAGTAGCCGTTTGGTCTCTTCGCAGAACTCATCGGTAGTTTCGCTTATTTTTAGTTTACCACTGTTACGATTTAATATCATAACATACCTAGGACTATTTTCTGTAGACATTGTCAACTTACTTATGTCTTTCAAAATCCTTCTGCTACCAATCTAAAGTAAAAAATGCACAGTTATTATTTTAAAGAGCTACAGTACTCCAGGCATTTTTATGCAAAACGCCGATGAAAAAAGTTAATGAAGCGTGTCCAAGCGCGAGAAGATCATTAAAAACAAGTGTCCGTTGTCAAGTTTCCCTCGCAAAGTTACTGTTTCCACTAACCGCAATGAAATTAATCAGAATATAAAATGCAGAGGAAGGAAGGAGTTTCCTAACTTCCTCATTTAATGGCTTACAATGACCGGATAATTGGATTAAACGGAAAGTAATTCAGCTATTTTGCGCTGAGTTCTGTGGGGCCAATGTAGTGGAGTACTTTTTATTTGAGTTAACGATCCGTTTATTATTCTGTTTATTCATAGTAGCAGTTTTAATTAGAAATATGAAAAGACATCCCTTGACATGTCAGAGTCTACCTAAATAATGTATACATAAGTAATTAGATATTTATCAAGCTTAATTTAAAGCGTTTACGCCTTACCGCATTTCATACAAACTTTCGTGTCCTTATTTTCCGTAATGACTCAAGCGATTTTATTGAAACTTCATACGCATAAGCAGGATACATAGGTCTAAAAAGTTATTAAAGAACATTTTCGAAAAATAGTGTTATAGATAAATTAGACCAATTATAAATAATCCATAGAAACAGAAAATTCTAAGTATCTTTTTTTTAAAGACATTTCTAAAATCTTCTCTAGTAACTTTTTAGACCTTTGTATCCTGCTTATGAGTTGACATTGAACTTCATTTCTTCATTCATCCCTTAATTTCATTGGCCTAACGTAGCAAGGAGTTTCACTAGTATAAGAGGCCAGTTTTTACCTGTTTCGTTACCAAAAATAATAAATAAAATACTTACTAGGATTGACAGCATGTCCTTCGTCGACGACGTTCATGGAAAGGTGGAGGAACACCAGCAAAGTGGCTGACAACTGCAACAAAGAAACAAGAACATTATTGTCTGCTGGGGGTAATAGTTGTGTAACTATTTTTTGGCGCTTGGACAAAATCGAGACCAACACCGCCATCTTGTATTTTAAATAGAAATTTGACGAAAGGTAGTCAACAGCGCCCCTCCACCAATGACCTTGTATCACTGTGAGCATGATACAAATTCAATAATGCTTATTTTTTTTGTTTTTTCTGCCAACCATAGAAGGCCGCTAATTTTCACGGGTAATTTTCTATCTGACATAGGATAGATTTATGAAAAATCAAATTTTAGACTTTCAAAAAAGGCCTCCATCTTTCAAACCAGTGCGAAGTGCCATTTTTTTTCGGGAAATTACTGACTGACAAAGGTTAAAATTATTCTTAAACCTAATTTTAGAGTAACAGAAATGTACACTCGTCTTTCAAAAATACAGCTACCATTTTATATTTAAACCGCGACGCACTTCACTCAACATTTCGATACAAAATATTTTATGAAGGCGAAAAATTTTAGCCCTACTCATACGCGAGCTCTCTTAACCCTTTTAAAAATGCAAGGCTCACTTATAATATCACTGACGTGGGTGAGTAATTATTTTTTTAGGTCCATTCTCGTCGTGACACCTTTCGTAAGCCGTGTGCTGTAAAAATGCCAACAACTCTAGAGTACAATGCCAGTACTAAATTGCATTAAAATTCCTCTTTGTCCTGACGCCGGAGCAAAATGAAAAATTGTGTTCGTAGTTCGTGCCCACAAACCCGGTCTTGGATACACCTCTGGACTTTTTGTAAATAATGCTGCAAGTATTTTATGAGCTGCCTTCAGCTATTTAATTTAATATTTAATTTCACTGAGTAACGGTGTACTATTTTATTTAAAGTATTATTTATAATGTAACTTATATTTTTATGTTTTTGAAACATTATGAAGCAGTAAATTAAATGTACCTTTTCCACATATTTTCACAATTAGCTTCAATCAATTCATGTGACTAAAAGAAAGATGGATGTATCGTGTAAGGAATGACGTGAAGGCAAAAGGAGTGAATGATGTCATGACGATTGACGAGGGAGAACGGTAGATAAAAATGTGTTGCGCCGACCCCAAATAAAATGGGAGAAGGGCAAGAAGATGATGATGAGTAACTTTTATTATTCTTAATTAATTTAAGATCCCATTTTATAAAATGTAAGGAGCTGTGTTAACGTCACTCAACGATGTATTTTTTTCACTTACGAGTAATTAAAACGGGACACGACATGCTTATTATAATATCAATGGTCTCGTGATGGTGGATTCGTATTCGCGTGTTTTCACTGCTACTTTATCACGATATTGTAGAGTGACATACTCTAAATGCAGGTACCTAGGTGTAGGAGGACTTTTACGTATTTCGATACCGTATCTTGGAAAAAATATGCGTATTAGTAAAAATGTATGCGGAAACTGTTATGCGTAATTAATGTTATGTGAAAATGTAATTAGGAGAAACAATAGTATGCCAAGTTATATTAGGTGTTATTTTTCACTGTCACGCCAGAAGAACTTATAGCACAAATAATTGATAATAAGTAAGGTTATAAAAGCCTCCTATTTCAATTAGGTTTTTGATTACTTACTGTTTACTTTATTTTAATTATGCATGGAATTAATAAAGCTATTTTGATTTTGATTTTGATTTTGAAGGTTATAAAATTACTGCCATTGTATTACATGTGAGTATTTTTAAATTAAATTAAATTTTCTAGGAAATTAACGCACGCATTTAACTAATTTTTTACCATTATTTCGCGGACATTGGTTTGGGTTACACATTTATTTCATTTTAATTAATTAATTTATACTATTATACTTTAATTGTAACGTGTAACTGTAAAATGTTCCAATAAAGTAAAATAAAATAACAAACTTACTCCTCGTTAAAAACCCAAATGTACGAACCTACGTTGTTCTTAGTTCGACAAATAAACAATTCTACTTGGCTCTACAGCTTTGTACAATACGGTGTAGTGATAATATCACAGTAGCGCAGTGTGTTCCGGGATTTATGCGGTGCAGTGGCATAGCATTATTTTGAGGTGTAGCTTTTGCCGTCCCGCACTGTTGTTTTCGGCATTCGTAATGCAATTTTATCACCTCCGGAGTATTTAGCCTAGTCCAGGAATTCCTGAAACGCTAGACTTTAAAATGGGGGAACAATATGAAGTTGACGGAAAATTTACAGGAAAACTTACAGGAATAGGGAGATTTGCAAAAACTAACGTATTTGGTAAAACGATTGTAGAATTCACCTACTGCGGTCTATAATATATCGTTTTATCATTGCCACTCGAAAAACGGGATTCACCGATAACAGTGAATAAAACGCTCTTTTACTGACTGAAATGAATAAAAACATTTTTGGAACAAACACGAAACGTGCTGACAAGAATATAACACTGAATTTCGAAAACTGCCTGTATGCCTGTCTCTCTGTCTGTCTCTCTGCCTGCCTATCTGCCTTCTTTCTGCTTGCCTGCCTGCCTTCTACAAGCCTGCCTGCATGCCTGCCTTCTGCCTTCCGTGTGCCTGCCTTCTCCCTGTGTGCCAGCCTATCTGTCTGTCCTCCTCCTTTGTTCTCTTATTACCCATTTTAATAAAATGTGATAAATATAATACTATACAACTTTTGATTTTCTCGAAGACTTTTGTAAAAGTAGAGTACCTACAAAGCTTGTGAAAAAAACATCTTAGTCCTTGTATCCTCGCTCCGCTCAGGATTCTACTCTAGAATCCTTCGCTGCTCTCGGGATCCAACTTAGTCCCTTCTATTCTACATACTCTGTCTCTCTGTTTGTTATTGATTAGTCTGTTTGTTACCGATTCATAAACACTAATCAAAGTTTTGATATGTTTTTAACGTCAAAATATTTATATTTAATCTTTACTTAACTTTAATCCTTAATTTATGGATAAAGCCTTTTATAGTCATGCATCTGAACAAATTGGGGCAAATGCGTCCCATATCCTTCCAGTTCCACTCTTCCTTCGCCACCTCGAGCTAGCCTTCGCGATGCGCGTCCTGATCATCTCGCCACCTCTTCGTGAGGAAAGGCTACTCGTATATCATAGACCACAGTAGGAATCGCGAGCAACTTCTAGTTATAAATAAATAATTTCGTGATACAAACGTATCAACGTACGTGAAAACTCTTTGCCAAACAGCACTTAAAGAGTCGCTTATCAATTTAGAACAAGTCTCAAACAAACGCTGATTGCTGTAATTGGCAACACCATCCTTGAGTTGCCTCACGTAGAAATTATTTGCTCTTAATTACTATCTGGCATTTTCATAACTTCCTTTCGGTCGCCCAACTGTTTAAGTTAATGTTTTGAAAGTTACAAGGAAATGGAAGTATTTACATTGAGGACGTTTGTTGGTTCAACCACATTAAAGCTGAACGTGGTTTTTCGGTTGGCTTTGACACTCGTTTTTGAATTTGGGTGAAACGTTTTCTTTTGTGTTTTCTTGTTCTATATGTGTTCTGCGATGAGAAGTATTTTATGTTGCTCACTATTAATCTAGTTCAAACGCTGGCATACATTAACTTCTCATTTTTAGGGTTCCGTACCCAAAGGGTCAAACGGGATCCTATTACTGAGACTTCGCTGTCCGTCCGTCCGTCCGTTCGTCTGTCACCAGGCTGTATCTCATGAACGGTTATAGTTAGCCAGTTGAAATTTCTACAGATTATGTATTTTTGTTTATGCTATAACAACAAATACTAAAAACAGAATAAAATAAATATTTAAGGGGGGCTCCCATACAAAAAAGTTATTTTTTGTTCGTTTTATAAATAATGGTACGGAACCCTTTGGCGCGAGTCCGACTCGCACTTGGCTGGTTTTTTATTTCGTTACTAGTTGTCCCGCGCAACTTCGTCTGCGTCACATTTTCCCTATTGGTTGTGACGTGATGATATATAGCCTATAGCCTTCCTTGATAAATGGGCTATCTAACACTGAAATATTTTTTCAAATCGGACCAGTAGTTCCTGAGATAAGCGCGTTCAAGCTAACAAACAAATTAACAAACTCTTCAGCTTTATTATATTAGTATAGATTTTTTACAGATATTGTCACTTACATTTACAGTCATCGTAAAGTACCGGGATCTAGTAATAGCTTTATCATCCAAACTTCAAATTGTTCATTAAGTTCTATTCGTCTATGTGCCAGTTATATAGTTTTCACTTGAATTTAGTAAATAGAGAATTGCTGTACAAAACGTGGTAAAGCATTGACAAGGTCATGTCTTATATTTAGACATCTAACACAATATTATATAAACTTTAGATGAAACTCTTAAGTCTCTAAAGAGTTTTCATTTACACACTGTATCCTTGTAGTCGTATTTTAGAAACCCTAGACTGAAACTTATGTCTATCTCTAAATCTAGTTCTAAATCCTCCCTTTAGCAATACTAGGACCCCTAACCCACTTTATCGCCTTTCACGACCGTGAATAGATTTTCTCTTCGAAGAACAAAAAATATTGTCCAGCCCCAGAATTATGGACGGTGCGCTAAATCAAGATTTATTTGCCAGAGGTATACAGCATGAGTTAGTATAAAGGTAATTTATTTCAACTCAACTATACGCTATTTGTCGAAAGAAATCAACTCATCCGCTAGAATAAGACATAACTTATCTTATGTTGCAACACTACGCTGCACTATCGGACACTACATTTATTTGTTTTATTTATTTGTTACATTAAGTACAGCGTAAGCCATTAATACTAAGTTAAGTAATCCTTTAATTCGTTTTCTCACAGAACGACAAACATTCTTAAATTATCATCTTCCTTTAATCAGCAATCAAGTCCAATCCAGGGTTGGTCTACACGACATAATTATACTTGTTATTAACAAAAGTAACTTTGTAGCTCACTGATACCTCTTTCAATGCTAAGACATCTCATCATCAGCCTATAATGTTCTGACTGCTGGGACACAGCCCTCCTCTCTATGGGAGGGAGTGGGCTGTAATCCAACACGCGGGCCCAGTGCGGGTTGGTAGATGTCACATATCTTAGAATTTTTAGTTCTAGGACATGCCGGTTTCTTCACGATGTTTTCCTTCACCGTTTTTGAGAACAGCGGTGATGAAATAAATTACACAAAGTAATGCGCCTGCCTGGGTTCGAACCCACGGCATACTGCTCGTATGTCGGGGCTGCCACCATTGGGACACCGCTGCTCTCACACTTCATCATCTCTAATACATCTAAAAAAGCTATTTACCTGATAATTCTATCCCTATCCGACTGAATTCCTTTCAACAAATCCCTTGTTAGGAAAACAGCCTGTACATTGAGCCTTAACTAAGCACCGTTTATAAGGTAAGGGGTATGAGATCTCATGATTTATTGGTACCAACAGTTCACATTAATCTTTTTCTCATTTATTTGGCCAGGTGGTAGGGGTGAAGAAGTTGTGTAAGGAGTGGGGGGTTATTGATGGACGCTTGTCGTCGTGCCGTCAAACCTTAATGTCCGTTATTATAGTAAATTGAGATGAAACAGCTACGGAGTTTAGACTTGGTTTAATGAACTGGAATTTGTTTCTAGCAATTTAAGTCATTATTCAGTTCATGTAAAGTTCAAATTTATTTGAAAACAGCCTGTAGGTAGAAATTATCCATTACTGCTACTGCCTCAGATCACATGTTTTTATCATAAGTGTCAGCTGGAGCTTTACGACAATAGATCACGACATCAAGACTCGATCCATACAGTATGACCACATTAAGTTTGCAGTTCAAGTGGCGCTGTATGTCAAGAAAAAAAGCGTAGATACGTCACACTTGGTACATTTACTTTAGTTCTGTGTTTTCCCACCCGCAAATATAAGTTGGTTTGAAGTATACAAAACCGGCCAAGTGCGAGTTGGACTCGGGCACGAAGGGTTCCGTACCATTATTTAAAAAAACACTTTTTTGTATGGGAGCCCCCTTAAATATATTTATTTTATTTAATATTTATTTTATTCTTTTTTTTATTTTTGTTATAGCGGCAACAGAAATACATAATCTGTAGAAATTTCAACTGGCTAACTATCACGGTTCATGAGATACAGCCAGGTGACAGACGGACGGACAGACGGACGGACGGATGGACGGACGGACGGATGGACGGACGGACGGACGGATAGACGGACGGACGGACGGACGGTGAAGTATCAGTAATTGGGTCCCGTTTGACCCTTTGGGTGCGGAACCCTAATAAAAGGCTGTGAGGAAATTAAAAAACATTAGGTACTTATAAAGAAGATTGGCAATCACTATCTACGATTGCCTGATGAGAGATGACAGTGGGCAAAATATTCCCAAGAAAATATTTTAATGTCCAATGTAATACTTTCCAGACGGGACCCGTCAGGTAGATTATGGCACACACCCTCACACAGAACCTGTCCCAGCTGTACCTTTATAGGGTGATTTTGGTTATAATATTTTACTATAATAATTTTATAACATTTTAGCTGAAATTGACGGCTGCTAAAGTCATGGTAAGCTAATAAAATATCGGAACCACAAAACCACATAATTATATTGTGTAGTTTATAATAAATGAATAATTTATTATCAAAATAACCGGATACCGCAAATTGGTGCATTAATTTTCCAATAATTCGAACATCGTTGGGCAAAGGTATCTATTAGATTAACAAATGGCGCATGTTCGCAGCAGCTAGTAGGCATATATACCTAGGTATTATTACAATGGAACTATTTAACCTGACCGACTGACTGCAATAATAATATTCTTCAAATGAAAAAAAAACATAAATTCCTTCTATTCCTCGGACTGTGAAACGCATTGAATGGCTTCCTTGTATAGCAATAAAAAGCATAACATGGATGAGTTTTAGTCAGTCAAGTCTGACACTCCCTTCCGCTCCGCCCAGAGCGGGAGAAGTCATTTGATGATTTCGCATCCTAAAAAAAAAGGGTTGTGACATTGCAGGTGTCGATCAGTATTCTTGCATTTTTGAAGTTGAAAAATCAAGGGTCAAAAACATAACCCTTGTCAGTGAAAATAAGGTCGTCATTCTATAACTGTTTTTCAGTGCTTCACCAAGTCACGAATGTACGAGTAAATAAACAATTCGTAAGCCACAAAGTACAGTATTAAACCTGCGTACAGCAACAAACAATACTAATCCAATACATGCAACAAAAAGTCACATACGTTACACTTTACGAGGTTCGACGGAGAGAACCGAGAACAGTGTGCACAGTGGTCAGCTGTGTAAGTATTGAAAGAAACAAAACATGCTCTTCCCGTAAAACGCATAAAACATTCCCTTGCGGTGATATTTTATCTTGTCCGTTTTTACTGCAACGAGTTAGTTTCTAAACAAACTTCCAGGATGTGTGGTCGTGTGCTTAAAATTCAGCACGGAACAGATGCCGTCTAAAATTTTAGTTTTATTTTATATTAAAACTAAAATTCGGTTCAAAGTTTATGCTTTTTAGGAGCGTTGTATAAGTTTTAGGTTGAATTTGTTTATGGAATAGATAGAAACTTCGTGTTTTATTATATTAGAATTTTATAAAAGAACAACATTAAAGTTTTCTTTTTGCAAAAATGGTTATTTTAAAGGTTAGAACCTTTATAAGCGAGCTGAGCTGGTTTAAGCTCCACCTGGCTAAATAATAACACCAGTTCGACCTTCAGCTTAAGCAACGCCTAATACATACCGAGTTTCCTCCGTGCCTCGAAAAGCACGTGAAGCCTTTGGTCCCGGCTGTCATTTAGAACTAGATCTTTGATAGGCGTTACAGGTAATCAGTGGCCCGAAAGTCTGACAACCAGTTTTACTAAGGGGTATCGTATTACCCAGGGCTGAGTTGTGAAGGTCAGACAGGCAGTCGCTCCACACAAAATAGTGGTATCCAACTGCATCCGGTTAGTCTGGAAGCCGACCCCAACATAGTAAGGAAAAGGCAGATGCTGGTCATTAAAAAGGTTCCGATGGAATACCATGATGTCTTAAAACATTATTGTTTTACTCCTTTTCCAGTGTGGGTAAGAGATGACGCTAGACATCCTGTATAGCGCCGTCTCTTTCTCATACTGAAATAAGAGTAAAACAATACTGCTGTAAGACGTCGTGGTAGGCCAGCAGATCCTTCTTATTATCCTCTTTAACATCGTCTGCATAATTTTGATGAGTTAAGGTAGGTGGTTAGGTAATTTACTTCGAAATGTCATTAAACATAATGCGGAAGCGAGGACCGCCGCGGGGTTTCCGTGAGTTATTCCGGTCGGATACCCCGTATTTGATACCCTGGGGGATCAGTATTATTTTATAATATTTTCTATTCCGGTCTGATTCACCGTGCAGGGTATCACAAATAAATTTAATCATTTTATTCCGTTCGAATACACTAGTTATCTATTAACAGATTTTTGGGACAGTCAGCAACAAAATATGCATACAGGGTTTATTGAAATACATATGCTCGTAATACTTAATATTGTAATAGAAACGTGTTACATTGAGAAACAACGACTCTACATTTTCGTCTTGGCTAAGTCACCGCGCCCGGTATGTACCCTTTTTAATATTTTTTTACCTGCAAAAATATGGGTGTGTATTGTTCTACATTGTTATCGTCTCGGCTATTGTCTAATGATTCCAAAGTAGCCAATCAGTGACGAGTGAAGTTTTGTTGACTACGAGGAAAGGGTTATCAATGTGTAACAGTGTTAGTCGATATCTAAATTGTGCTCTGTGCAAGTCAAGTAAAAGTGTTATTCCGGAAAAGTAAGTATTTATTAATAATAGATAGGTATTTTATTTTTGGATGACTTTGAATGATGTTATAATTATTTTTTTTTCTGCTTTTCTTACGTTAGCCAAACTAAACAATCTGTGAAACTATGAAAAGAAGACTTGGTTTAAATGTTGATAATTTTATATTTTTCTTAACACAATGGTTGTTGTTTTGTGTCACATTAAATAAGTAGATGTATTTGGTAAGATAGTTAAGAGACCGGACTTGACTGTGACACATCTTGCTAAATTCTATTTTTGATTACTTTCTAAATTCTATTTAATGCTACGTAGATATAGGCCTCATATTAGGTTTTGATTCGATCATAAACGTTTTAAAGAGTAGCAAATTTATTTTCTATTCCTCTAACCATGGCGGAAAAAACCCCAATCTGATTAAAAAAAAAACAAATTGTAAATCCGAATTCACCCTTCATAAAACTAAAAGTAGGTACTCAAGTTCTCTTATGGTAACTTACCATAATATTCATGTTAATTAGCTAGTTAAAAGTGGGACATATAAATGAAAAAAAATATCTACAAAACAAATTTGAAGTGAGTAAATAACGGACTAAAGCGAACAGGAAAACAAAATGGCGTCCCGTGTAATGTTGCCAGTGAAGAAAAATATCATGAAGTGTAGGCACACAAATTCAAGTTAAATAATAATTATATATTTTCACCATGAAGGCTGTACCAGTCGCGGCTTAATACGTCGAAGAACTTTTTAATCTTGATGTTTTTTATTGTTTGACAAACTTGTCAAGAGATGACAGTGTAAAAGAAAATCCCGAGATACATATTTTTCCAACGTACGTTCCTTGTTATCATTACATTCTCTCACACCGACCCTGCAAGAATACTGTAAACCTCTAATGTAGAGACCAGAAGGTTTACAGAATTTTTCTTATAATAAATATTCACATTCTATTTCTATCCGTTCCAGAATGTATGAGGATGGTAGTAAGCCGGCATCATCCTCTAAAAATTCTGATAATTTAATATATATAAATAGAAATGGAGGCATAGTTTTACTAAGGGCTGGTTACCAGTACACAAAGAAGAAACAGTATAAAAATGGATGGAGCCTATGGCGATGTGTCAACTGGCGAAGAAAAAATTGCACCGGGTCTCTTAACATTCAAGTATTTATTACGTTTTATGTTATTTATGCAGTCTTTTAGTTATCAAGCAATGAGTGTAAAGATCTAAATACCTGTTATGTTGTTTTAGGGTAACAACATTAGTAATGAGAAACATCATCAATGCGAGCCCAATGAAGTGGATAATATAATGGCACAGAAGTTACACAATTGCCGAGAAAAAGTATTATCATCCTCTTTTTCACCAATCCCGAATATTTACAACAACTTTAAAGCGGAATTCAGTGATGCCGGCTTAGACCTAATAAAGAAGCTTCCGTCGTTTACAAACATAAAAACTGCGTTGTATGATGCTAGAAATAAACAAGCCGGTATATCGAAGATACAGTGTAAAAATGCCCAGGAAGTAGAAATTCCTTCTATTTTTGAAGATTTTGTGTTGGTCAATCATTATGACGAGACCTCTGATTTCCGAATAATAATTTTTGCAGATAAAAATGTTCTGAAAGATATACGACTCATACAATTTTATTTAAGTGATGGAACTTTTGATTGTTGCCCAACACCATTCGTTCAACTTTACACTATCCATGGGGACCTTGGGAGTGATGAAGAGCACACACGAATAGTACCTTTATTATATGCTTTATTGAATAGAAAAAATGAAGAAATCTATATAACACTATTCCAGTTATTAAAGGAATATATCCCAGAATGGAAGCCACTGAAATATATGACTGATTTCGAACAAGCAGCTATGAATGCCATTTCAACTATTTTCCCCTCAGTTGAAGTAAAAGGATGCTACTTTCATTTTTCTCATAATGTATGGAAGAGAGCTAAAGCGTTGAATTTGACAAAAAACAAGCGATTTCGCAAACACGTAGCGCTATCAGCCTTATTGCCACTGCTACCTAGAAAATATATCTCAGATGGCTGGTGCTACGTAATGGAAGACAGTCCGGAGTCTAAAGAAATACAAGCATTCAACGATTACATGGTAACACAATGGCTGGAAGATGAAAGTTTTGTCGATACTTGGTGTGCCTATAATCAACGCCATCGCACAACCAATGCTGTGGAATCCTGGCATAAAAAGCTCAACAGCAGTCTGCCAAGAAACCCAAATTTATATCAGCTTTTGAAAACTTTAAAAGACGATGCAAAGTTGCAAATAGTGAATACTAATAGTGTTGAAATGCCAAACCTAAAACGACGGCTAGCAAAAGAAATCGTAGTCGATAAGTGGTACCAACATGTAACTGACCAACTTCTCACTGGAAAAATAACAGTTGGTCACTGTTTAGAAAAGTTAAGACTGTAAGTGATTGGTCCAAATTAAAAGACACAATTATGTTTTTTTGGTATTCGATTTATCTAGTCGAAATCTTTTATTATTTAAAAACGATTACTTTTATTTAATTTGTCATGTCATTCATTTAACTCTCAAATTTGATTAAGCTCTAGAACTTGTGTTTATGTTTTTGTTATCTATCCAAATAGAAAGACCAAAATTCTGATTGTCTGTGATGATTTTATATCGTAATTTTAAGTTCTGTTTTGTTATTTAATTAAGATGGTCAAAATCCTTTTAAATTATTAAGGTTTGTCCAAATAGAAAGACCAAATGTCTGATTATCTGTGATGATTTTAAATACTAATTTTAAGTTTTATTTTTGTTATTTAATTAAGATGGTCAAAATATTTTATTAATATTAAGGATTGTCCAAGTAAAAATACTATTTTATATAGTAATTTTAAGTTCTGTTTTTGTTATTTAATTAATATGGTCAAATATTTTTTATAGTTAAGGTGTAGTTGTCTAAATAAAAAGACTAATTTTCTGATTGCCTGTGATGATTTTAAACAAATAAAACAAATATTTTTACATGAACAACTGCTTTTCTCTTGACTGTACTTACCTGTCAAAAAAGAGTAACGGGATCAGACCGGAATGACAAAGTTAATAGTGGATCAGACAGGAATTAAAATACTATAATAAACAACAGGGGATCAGATCAGGGGATCCGACCGGAATAACTCGTTTCCGTAGTACTTTTTCAATCTAACTTATCATTTCCGCACTTTTTACATGTACTCATTTAACTTTCTAGAGTTATTGAATGTACCTACGTTCACTTTAAATGGGTCAAGATAAAATGGTAAGCTTATGTAGTAGCGTCGTTGGAAGAAAAACTTTGATTGCAATTTTAAACTTCATAAATGTTAGGTATCGAACATGTTTTAAATCGGTGGTTGGTGAAGTGTAATTGATTGACTTTTGATGTCCATTCCATAGGGATACGAGCATCGATGACCAGAAGAAAAACTCATTCAGGTAGAAAATTGGGTCTTGCAACGTAAGTTGGAAGGAAACTACATTCTACAAAAGAGATATTTTGAGAATAGCACAACCTCGCGCTTGTAAACTCCTAAAGATTAGGCACATTTGGACACCCACATTTCATCAGGTGGCCTAACATGATGTTGATGGCAATAGGCTCTCCCACAATTACATAGTAATTAAACACTACTGTGGGGTTACTCTGACGTCTTAAAACATTATTGTTTCATTCGTATTCCAGAGTGGGAAAGAGACGGAGCTATACAGGTCGTCTAGCTCCATCTCTTTCCCACTCTGGAATACGAATGAAACAATAATGTTTTAAGACGTCACACACTTCTGAGAATTTCCTATGAGCGCAGAATCAACATATCACATCGTTTTCGGCATTCAAATATATTTCTCGCACGTATTCTTCCTAAAAGCAAATAGATCCTAATACCTAACATGATTAAGTTTATTTTCCCTGAGGTAAAAATCTAGCTCGTAGTTTTTTTACAACAAACAATTCCTGTTAAGTGCGAATCGACGTGGGAATAAGAATTATACTGGATAAATTCAATCGGATTGAGATTCAGGTTGAATTTGGTATGTGCGAAGAGAAAAACGGAAAATTCGTTTTCCATACTTTTTGTTTTGTTTTTTTTTTCTTAATTGTAAGTTGATAAAGAAACTACGCAAACATGTACCTGTTTGTTTGTTCTTTGATATGACTTAAAAGAGAATAAAGCCTGATAACATTAATCATCTGCCTAGCCTTTTCCCAAACTATCTTGGAGTCGGCTTCCAGTCTAACCAGATGCAGCTGAGTAGCAGTATTTTACATGAAGCGACTGCGTATCTGACCTCCACAACCCAGTAACTGTATAATACGATACCCTTTGGTAAGATTGGAAGTCAGACTTTTGACTTCTGACTACTAGTAACGACTATCAAAGGTCTACAAATGACAGCCGGGACCAAAGGCTTAACGTGCTTTCCGAGGCACGGAGGAAACTCGGTATGTGATTATGGTCACCCATCCACGGACCAACCTCGGCAAACACGGCTTAACCTTAAAGATCGACCCTTGCGGCTGTTATCATTTGTAGCCACGAGCTGAGATGACAAGTAATAGAGAAGTATAGAAGGAGATGACATGCTGCGCCGACCCCAAATAAATTGGGGTAAGGGCAGGAAAATAATGATGATATCTACTTTAATTTATTTCGAAAACGGGTCTTTAACCTACCTACATGTTCTTGTAAAAAAACAATAGTAATGAATGACCAAACTTCTACGTTACTGTATTTAATTTGGTCTTATAACGGCGATCAATCTTCATTGATTGACTAACAAACATCCATATTGCAAACCAATAAAAAAGACAGACGCATTTGTCTTCGACACAACCAATATTGGATTATACAGCTCCCATAAAACGTATGGGTATTGCCAAAATTTCCACTCGGAATTGTTACCTAAAAGAAAAAGTCTAACTGATCCAAACAACTGCTATACGACGAAGGAACGCCGATGACTTAAATGGATTTCAATTTCGGAAATCGGAGAACAAAATACGAAGTTTCGGGTAACAGTTGGATACAGACACTTCTCGTATTAATACGAATAGTCGGAAAGCGTTTCCCTTACAACTGAAACGCGTAACTTGATATGTAGCGATTTTTTGTTGTTTTCTGCTTGTTTGTGGCGTGACAAGATTTTAGTTCATTGTAACCCCTTCAGAAGTTTTCGCTTTTTGAAAGACACAAAAAGCTATTAAAAATTTTGAATTTTCTCACAATACATTTTCGGTAAATAGACAATCTGTATATAAACATAAAATATGTATCAACTGAAAAGGTAAATCCTTTGTTTCACAACTAATTCAAATTCACTACAATTTTAAAATGTGCAAGAACTTAATCCTACAACGTGCCCGAAACAGCGCGTTCGTATTTTCGTAGTAGGTACGATTTCGTAGCAGCAAAGATAAAATATACCAACGTCTAAACAAAGCCATGGAGTATGTAATAACAACAGAGGGCTAACATAGATGGCGTCTTTAAGTTTTATTTTAGTGTTATTTCAATATCGTTCTAATGAATTTCAATTGGTTCTTTGTATATGTGCGACATTTGTGATTCTGCAATTAATAGAGATCAATAGTTTTTTTTGTAGTTGATAGTATATTGTTGGAAGATTTTTTATCATACACACATCAAAAGTGTCTAGGGTTCAACATATATTTTTGCAATAACTTTTCTCCTGATTGATATTAATTAAAATTTTCTTTAAGGATTCATCAAATAAAGTGTTTTCGTTTGTCACAGTAACGATAAACCAAGTCACCTTTGCATTAATGAAGAAATTTGCCATTTTCTAATAAAGGGATTTTTGACATTTGAACCACTAACATTAAAGTTCGAAAAAAAGACTGAAATAACAGTTTTCTTTAAAATTTTATTGGGTAACTTAAACAATTAATAATCCGTGTTTCTACCGCGAACACTAACAACACAAGAACATCGGTTTGGCATACTCAAAATGAGTTCATCCAAATCACGCTGTGGAATGGCCGCCCATGTTCGTTGCAACAACAAAAAAAGGTCTTCTTGCGACTGGATACCCTCCATATTCGGCAGAGCTCTTCTCTGTAGCATATCCCATGCATGCTCAATCGGGTTCAAGTCTGGCGACTGAGCAGGCCAGGGCAGGACATTGATGTTAGCTGCGGCGAGAGTCTGTCTTACAACTCTTGCGGTGTGCGGTCGTGCATTATCATGCATTAACTGAAATAAGGGACCGATTTGCACTTGTAGAGGAACGATGACGTCTGATACAATCGTCTCAGCATAAATTTGAGCGTTGAGGTTGCCTCTGATCCAAATCAACTCAGTTCTTCCGCCGATCCAAATACCCGCCCATACCATGATGGTTCCACCACTATAAGGATGGACTTCCTGGCAGGATTTTAATCGCTGTTGGCGTCCAGGGGTTCTCCAGTGTCGTATACGTCTTGTATCCGGTCTCATACCAAAACGAGACTCATCAGAAAAGCACACGAAACGCCATTGTTCTTCTGCCCAATTTCTGTGTTCAAGAGCCCATTGATATCGAATCCTACGATTGTGCATTGCTATAGGTGGTACCCGTAGCGGTCTTCGGGAATGAAGGTTCACTTCATGCAAGCGGTTTCTGACTGTTTGGTCGCTAATTAAGTTCCCTGAAGAGTGATGAAGCCTCACGGCTAACATCATGGCGGTTATTGTTGGAGCTCTTCGAGTTAAGATTTGAATGTATCGGTCTTGTCTCCGTGTGGTGCAGCGATACCGTCCTCCATGGCGCTCAGCCACGGTACCAGTGCTTCGGTAACGTGTCCAAAGTCGACTGATAACACTCTGACTTGTATTCAGAGCTAAAGCCACAGTACGTTGCCGGGAACCAGCTTCTATCATTCCCACGGCTCTGAGCATTTCTTCCCTGCTTAAATGACGTCGCCGCTCCATAATAACGTTGGTTTTAATCAGTAGTAGGGAAACAGTAGCACTAATAATGTCTTCAATGCGTTGTATGTTTTTATAGGGAAAATATTGACAGCTGATTTTCATCTTTTACTCGAATTTGATTCACAGTTCCTGATTCAAATTATGAAATGCACCAAAAAGGATCCATATAAATTTATAAAATCATAAATTTATTACAAAGCCACATCTCAATCTCAAGAAATCCGCATAAAAATGCTTGATCCCTAGACACTTTTGATGTGTGTAGTTTTCCGTAATGGCGAGAATAAACAAGACGTAAAAATGAGCCTTCCAGAAAAACGCCATCAGAACGCCAACAATTCCATCATAATATACAGTATTTTGGACCTCTTTCACAAGTCACCTTATTAGCGAGTTGCCATTTTTGTCAATTAGAACAGCGACAGCTTCAATTACTGCTGCAGTTCAGTTCACAATTCATCACTCCATTTGTACATACTCCGTGGTCCTACCAAAATACAAGGATTATCATATTATAAAATAATGATGCTTCATTAACTTCACCTAAAGTCGTAAGGGTTTCATAGTACGATTGTAATTAAAATTATAATTACAAGGAGCGCTGCCCCTGATATTGCTTACATTAAAATAGGATCTTGATTAAATTGTATTTATAGAACTCTTAAGTTAAGTGGAAAGATATAATACCGTTATGGCATTAATCTAAATAATTTAACAGGAATTATTTTTTGAAATTATTTAAACATCCTTTTGATCATTGGCTGAGTCACACAGACCGAAATAACTGTGCTTGACCCATTGCCTGAAAATCAATGCCAACTTATAGACTGCTGATAATTTTCAAAAATTATTTTATATGCATATAAAGCTGCTTACCCGCTGCATCGGAATTACTTATGATATGTGGCACCAGATTTAATTAGATTAAGCAAACAGACGTCGGCGATCCGTCAACGTCTCGTTACGCGCCACCTTCCTTGACAACTGCCCAAGTCATTATGGCATTATGGCTACCCGCAACGACTTGACGTTTCGCCAGAGAGAATTGTAGACCGCTTCTCTCTCGTCTGTGGTCACAGTTTAGTTTGCAACGTGAATCATATGAAGCCTTTCTGCAAAGGCGCCGTCACATACAATATGTTAGAAAACCCTGTCCAGTCCGCAAGCGGGATATAGGTATACCAATGATATAATAAAATAAGAGCATATAGTATTCATGAAAAGTGAACATATTAATGAACTTTAAAGACTTGTTCCCAAATTACCACCATTTCCCTTAAAATCTAACAAAGTTTTAAAACGTGAGATCATCAATTGTTTGTTCATGCTGAAGTGACCTGAGTGTTGTCCTGTACTGCCGTGTCAGTTTCTTCATTTTTAACCACCGACCAAAATAAGGGGTGTTATAAGTTTGTTTGTGTATCTGTGTATTTGTGTATCTATGTGTCTGTCTGTGGCATCGTAGCTCCTAAACGGCTGAACCGATTTTGATAAAATTGGTTTCATTTGAAAGGTGTTTTAATCGAAAATGTTCTTAGCTATGTTTCAAGAAAATCTGCTCAGGCGTTTGAATGTTATCACCTCCTTTCTAGTTGATGAAGGAATATAAACTATTACGGGTCTGGTCGTTTCGAAATTTGAAATCTTATCACTTGTCACCATGGGTATCGCCAAGGGGGGGGGGGGGCACCCCCCATCCCCCTAATATGACAACTTTCCTTTTTTTCATTAATTTGCGAGAGATGGCGCAACACCGAGAAAAGTGGAAGGAATGGTAGGAGACCTATGCCCAGGAGTGGGATAGTCAAGGCTAAGAAAAAATAAGTTTAAAAAGCATGAAATAAAAATTAAATTAAAACCGCTATTATTATTTTACGATTAATTTATTTTTGGTTTTTTAGAGGTTTTTTATGTCGGGGGTTTTTTAAATTTTAAATTTTTTTACTACATTTATTTTAATTTTTGTCGGGGTATTTAAATTTCCTTGTTATCCAAAAAGGACTACGTAAATAGAATCTAATCTCGATACCTAAAAAAACCATCGTGAATCGGAGAGGGTTTTTATAACATATTGTATAGTATAACGGTCCCATCGCTGGTATACAGGCTTCGTATGTGTGAGTGACTGGGCCATTGGACCACGTGGTGGACACCACGTGGTCCAATGAATGGTGGTCCACGTGGTCCCAGAATTATTTGGCAAAAAAAGGCTGGCCAATAGAATAACCTCTTCCTTTTGAGGGTTCCGTAGCCGAATGGCAAAATACGGAACCCTTATAGATTCGTCATGTCTGTCTGTCTGTCTGTCTGTCTGTCTGTCTGTCTGTCTGTCTGTCTGTCTGTCCGTCTGTATGTCACAGCCACTTATTTCCGAAACTATAAAAACTATACTGTTGAAACTTGGTAAGTAGATGTATTCTGTAAACCGCATTAGGATTTTCACACAAAAATAGAAAAAAAACAATAAATTAAGGGGGTCCCCATACTTAGAACTGAAAACCAAAAAAAAAAAAATCATCAAATCCATACGTGTGGGGTATCTATGGATAGGTCTTCAAAAATGATATTGAGGTTTCTAATATCATTTTTTTCTAAACTGAATAGTTTGCGCTAGAGCCACTTCCAAAGTGGTAAAATGTGTGTCCCCCCCCCTCTAATTTCTAAAGTAAGAGGAGGAAAATTCTGAAAATATTTAGGATTGTAGAACGTAAAAAAAACTATCAACAAAAATTGGTTTCAATAAGATATGATGTTTAGTTTTTGAGATATGGGACTTTTTCATCAAACTGCAGCAGTAACTTTGTTTTTCATAAAATAACTATGAAAAACAAATTTAGTTTTGCGGTTGTGTGGAAGTTTACTAACTAATACTACTAACTAATGAATGACAGTTCAAAATATTGTTATTATATTGTTTGGGGCTATGGAACCCTGTGTGCGAGTAAGACTCGCACTTGGCCGGTTTTTTAGAAGTCGGTTAAAAATAATAAACATGTAACACCATGTTATCTTCAATGATTGCTCAAAAACAACAAACAAAATTTCCAAAATATAAAATATAAAGTTTGATTCATCAAATATTTTACAAGAATGCCCAGAAATAATAAGGTTGTATGTATAAGTAAAAAGTTTTGTGTAGGTAGATGAAATTAAATGCCTCGAGCGAAACATGTTTAGATTACGGTTAAACTTAGTTCAACAAAAACAGAAATGAACATGTCAGAATGTGTTTACACACCCTTTAAGGAGTCAAGTTTCAAACATAATCAAATTAGTTGCTCGGTAATTTCTTGTGTAAAACTTTAATTTTTGCTGCAAAAGTTAAGGAAACTTCTCGTATTGTTTTAAGTTTTAATTAATAATTAATCATTAGCGAAAATGAAACTTTGGCCATTTGGCTTCTAACATTAGCCAGCGGAGAATTTCCTGCGAGGTTCGTTTATTTTCTTAATGTTTTTATTTATTATTCAGACTCGATGAACATGGCCAGAACACTGACACTTCAGTATCCTTACTCTGCATGCTATTTCGGTAGCTTCAGTTCTTTTCCAGATCATTTTACTTTGGATCATTTTCTTTAAAGAAAGTCTAAACTGACCCCGCCCGAACGAGCCCGCTCTATCTTCTAACACTGACAGTCAAGCTATCTTTATCATCATCATCATCATCATTTCAGCCCAAAAGACGTCACTGCTGGACATAGGCCTCACCCAAGGGGGGTTTTGCCATAATCGCCACGCTTGGCAGGCGGGTTGGCGATCGCAGTACGGTTGTTACAAAAGCACAGAGAACGCTGCTGCCCATTCTTCAGCCCGATCACTGTGTACGGTAAGCCTATCCTTTGGGAGAAGCAAGCCAAGTACTTAGGAGTCTTACTTGACAACCACCTGTCTGGCGCACATCAAAGCAGCTCGCGACCGAGCTGCCTTTGTTATGGGTAGGCTTCATTTCATGATTTCGACAAAAAGCAAGTTGTCACTCAAGTGCAAGTTGCGCCTTTACACCGCGGTGATCCGCCTCATTATGACGTACGCTTGCGTCGTGTACGCTCACATCAAGCCTAAGTACATCCATAGGATGCAAACCTTGCAGAACCGGTTCTTACGTAGAGTCACGGGAGCCCCTTTTTATGTCCGTAATGACCGTCTACACGTAGACCTTAGAATGCCCACCGTCCTTCAGTTTATGAAACGTCTTTCGAAGCGTTTCTTCGATAACGCCATTAAACACCGTAATCCCCTGATCGCAGCGGCCGCCCGTTACGAACCCTCGCGCATTAGTACAGTACGCCGTCCTCGGCATACCCTCGTCACTCCCGATGATTCTATCACCCTCCTCCAGGAGAGTAGCAAAGAGACTAGCACTCTTAAAAAGTTCAGACACAAAATCAGTATAGACATAAATTATTTGTAAGATTATTTATTAGATAGTTCAGACATAAATTATTTGTAAACCAACCCGCCTGTCAGTGCCCACATTTCCATGTTTTGACACCGTATGACATAAAGTTGCTATCAAAAAGATGGCAATTTTGTTTTTTATGAAACTGTTTCAGCATTCTAAAGATTACATTGTTTTGTTATTTCTTAAAGAAAACGATATCTGAAACTGACTGGAACGTAGAATTGCTGACGCAACTAATTTCTGGGGACGACTGCCGTCTGATCTGGGCTACCCTTATCAATTTACAGATGGATGCTGCTGCCCATTTAAAATACTCGATTGGTAATGTACTGGATGAGCTAGGATTAACTTATAGGCTCGTAATAGGGTCCGTGGCTGAGGCCCCCAGTGGTCAAGGCACCTGTGGCCGACGCCCCCGATTCGATTATTTTAATTCAAAGCTATTTTTGATCAAATGTACTGTCTGGCACAAAAATGTTATTGCTTTTTTGGACGGAGTGCCACATATAGGCGGATTTGTTCTAAAAACATGATCGTGGTATTTTTTTTAAATTCATATTGTATTAGGAATCGTTGTCCTACATACAGTATACATGGTGATATTGCTTATGAGAGGTGGCGTAACAAGCCGGTGAAGATTGAATACCTACCTTCGAAGACTTGGGTCCATGGTACATATTTTGGATAAAGATCCGAAAAAGGATAAGTTTGCAGCAAGAGGGATCGCAGGTACTTTTGTAGATACTCAGGTACCTAATGCAAAAGGATACAAATAATGTTTTCCAGAGCAAAGAAAATTCATGATTGCGAGGGATGTGAAATTCCACGAAAGTAAAATCGCGAAGCAAGAGACGAGACCGGTGAACTTCACAGAAGACAAGGATAAGGATTTTATCGAAATTGAATTCTTGCGGAATGATGTTCCAGAAACTGACTAACATAGGGGCGAGAATGAGAAATAGCAAGTAGAGACTACTGAAGAATTATGGAGTGAATGTCAAGAAAATCCTGGAGATTATCCAGATGATTGTTTGTCAAGACCTGCAGGAGTTGAACAAACATCCTGCGCCTCGCGCTCTGCGTCTAGCGTCTGTACGCAATATTCGAAGTCTACCAGGAGCTCTCTTCATCAATCTCTTTTGATCATCATTCAGATAAGGTCTTAATTATTATAGTGAAACACTTTTTTCTTTTACTGTATTAAGTGAAAAAACAATAAATCGAATCGGGGGCGTCGGCCACAGGTGCCTCGACCACTGGGGGCGTAAGCCACGGACCCTCGTAATACACTGAAAAACTGGCAAGACAAAAATTCGATACAGAAACATTGTTAACCTTATTTTCTGTTTTTGACGTGAAAAAGAGGATGATTTTAAATGCGTTTAAGACAATTTGACTGTATTGTGCTAGCTTTATATCTCAGAACATACTAGTATAATAGATGGTGGTACGGGAGTTGAACTGTGTATTAGACATATGAGTCCAAACGGAAAAGTACCGGGTAGGTGCCATAGGCGTAGCCTAGTAGCGTCAAAAAATTGAAACTAGAAACTCCGCGAATTTACAAAACAGTAACGGCAATGTCGCCAAAGGTACTCTACCAGCCGGATTTTTCAGAGGTCATAGCTACTTAGTTACTTAATTGGCTCTACTTATACAATAAATAATTGAAAAGTGCTCATTATTCCATACAAAAAAAAACGGCTTAGTCGTTAAATGCCCAATTCGTAAAATGCCCAACAGCTTGAAAAAGGGCTAATTCGCTAAATACCTAGTTCTGAAAATACCTATTTCTTGAAAAGCCTAATTCTTAAAAGGCCCAATTCTCAAAAAGTCCAATTCTTAAAAATCCCAATTCTTAGAAAGCCAAATACTTAAAAAGACCAATTCTTAAAAGGACTTTTTTGGCCAATTAGATGATAATTCGAATAATAATAATGTAAGTACCTACATATGTATATAAAACTAGTTGACCAGTGCAACTTCGTCTGAGAAGCGCGTTCAAGTTAACAAATAAACAAACAAACTCTTTAGTTTTATATATTAGTTAGATGAGGAAATAGGTACATAAAATAAAATTGCTGAAAGACGGTACAAATCTAATTTTGTAATTCTTAAAAGTAATAACAGTCACTATCGGTTGTATACAATACCAACATTGATTAATTGTACAAACCTGTAAATTAAATGCAATAATTGTTCTTCGGTAAATGGGACTGTATCATCGATTATACGTACGAAAACAAAAGTTAACCCATGAAAAAAAAAACGGAAAAATAACTTACAACATCTCCGGGATTAAAAACAAAACATAATATTATCATCATTGGGTTTACTCATTTAGAGTAATAATGTGGTGTTATCATTTATAATGCAAAGTCATCATGTATAATTATGTAATAAATTACACCAGAAGTTGGAAGTAGATCATCTTTTTAAAAAAATCGTGAACCGATATCTCTTGCCTCTCTAGTGCTGTGAGAAGTTTTTTATATTTCTTGTCGAATAAGATAACTTTATTACTTCGGTTTTTTCTAAGTCCATTAAATAAACTCCGTTTAATAATCAAATCAAAATGTGTCGATTCCTTTTTTAATTTATGAATAAATAAAAATAGGCTGGGACGTTTTGGAATGACAACATTGAGTCTCCTGTGCCATGCTTCTACAGCATTGGTGGTTCGATGGCGTTGACCGGAACAACTTAATAATGTAGGGGACAGTCGATGCCAATGTCTCTCTAAATATTTTTGATACTCCTTCATTGCAGCAGTTAATGATTCAATTTTGCCATAAATAATTTGCCATCCCTCTGGTATATAGCGGGGTGGTAAAAGTGGTAATACAGCGGCCATACGAATAACATTACGGTTTTCTTTGCATCTTGTTAAATTCATTTTTTTTACTTTTTTTCCAATTTGCTTGTTGGTAGTGAAAATAACAACCACTTACCTTTGCATTCGGATAAACATTGCTTACTGAATTCATAACTGCAAGCTCATAATCACATTTGAAGTTACAAATATTCAGACCAAATTGATCTTTTAATATATTAAAAAGCCGCGTATATGTTTGTTCAGTCTTGTTTGGCAGAAGACAATATATAACGGGAATTATATTGGTTGTATTTTTGTCTGATTCTAGGTCAAAATGTATAGAGTATAACTGATAAAAGGGGCTAGGAACGCACTTAAAAGTTCCATCTCCATAGAAGCAGCATTTTTCTTTTTTTGCACCACGTATAATCTTTCTTGACATTTCCGAAGCAAACACTAATATTTTGTCGGTTTCGCCATTGTTAGCAATCAGAAATTTTTTTGCTAAACATTCTGGTACAAATACATCCTCCACGTTACGAAAAGTCAACTTATTCGCATGTAAAAATCGTTTTCTGGCTGAATACAGACTATCTTTTATTGAATGAAAAGATGGGAGTTTAGATGAGCTTGTCTCCGGCAAATTATCAAAAGTCTTTTCAAAAATTCCTTTTATAGGTCTCAAATTTCGACACACCTCTTTTTTCAATTCATTCCGTTTAAGAAAAACAATGTTTTTTTCCTTGTCGGGTTCGCATTTATGTCTGGACAATCTTAAGATTTTCTTCTTTGTCACGTCCAATGTTAGCGATGCACTACACTCCATTTTGTTTATGCATCGCCAAAATATGCTTCCATTTTTATCCACCTGTCTTGTTTTATTGTAACGGTGCCCTTTATGGAGCAGAGTGTCGTTACCTTTCTGATTTTTATCAATACTAAACTCAAGTTCTTCCATTATTAAACGCGAGCTCACACAATGGAGTAACACAACAACAAAAATTTTAGTTAGAACTTAGTTTTTTTTACAAAGGTGACATTAGTGACACGACTATTTTTTAAAGAGCAACAGAATAAAGTTTACATATTAAAAGAGTTTATGATTTCGGAGTAAAACCTCCTCCATAACAGACTATACATTCTTAAAGGTTCATCTTTTTAATTACTACTGCTAGCTGCCCGGACAGACTTCGTTCTGTCAAAAGTTAATGCAATGTACTTTTTCTACCTACCCTACCCTACCTACCTACCCTACCCTACCTACCTACCCTACCCTACCTACCTACCCTACCCTACCTACCTACCCTATCTACCCTACTCTACCTACCTACCTACCCTACTTTATCTTACCTACCCTACTCAACCCTACCCTACCTACCTACTACCTGCCCTACCTACCCTACCCACCCTACCCTACCTACCCTACCCACCCTACCCTACCTACCCTACTTTACCCTACCTACCTACCCTACCCTACGTTTCTCACCTTTTAAACCTTCCCTGGACTACGACAAACATTTCAAAACCAAAAGCAGCCAAATCGGCGCAGCCGTTCTCGAATTATAAAATTACAACGAAAAGTGGCATTGATTTTTATATATATAGAAACAAGTTTTCAATTAGGTAACACCGTTATGAATAATTGTAGGATAAATTGCACGTATATATAAGTGTGGTTTCCTATATGTTTATCTGCTGCACCAGGCTGCACCATTTGTTATGTACGGATGTAAGGAGGGTAATATTTTTGGATCGTTCATAATGTGTATTTATTTATGTATGTCTGTAAGTATTTCCAGTCCTTTTGCGAATTGGTCATTTTAAGAACTAGTCCTTTTCAGAATTGGTCATTTTATGAACTAGTCCTTTTGCGAATTGGTCATTTTAAGAACCAGTCCTTTTGCGAATTAGCCGTTTTAAGAATAAGTCCTTTAACGAATCAGCCATTTTCGGAATTAGGCATTTGTAGAATGCTAGGCATTTTACGAATTGGGCATTTAACGACTAAGCCAAAAAAACAATAAGCCAGACAATAGAGTAAAAACCCAGATAAGAAGGATCACTAGTCTTATTTTAACTAACGGCAAATGCAAACTAAGGCCGTGTTCACATACAACGTATACACAGCCACCGACTTTGAGCGGCAAGTTCAAATTGTATGGAAAAACAAAGGACAGTCAGAATTTTTTCTACGTAAATTTTTTCTCAACGCTCACAGTCAGCGGCCGAATGTACGTTATAGTCTGAACGCGGCCTAAGGGTGTTTAAAATCACAAAGACTATTACTAGTACTCCCAGTGTCTTGCCATTAATCCTAAGACTTATGTCGGGACAAAGTTAAATGGGGGATTTAAATACAAAGAAGCTTTATACTTTTGAGACAGTACCCGCTGATATCTAAAGGGCACTTTTCATTGTTCCCACTATAACGATAAGAATGATAGAAAGGATTTACTTGTGTACTTAGTACTACCGCTTTTCGATTAGCTTTGCTTTATTTATATTTACGGACTAGCTTTTGCTCGCGGATTCGTTTTCTAAACTAATATTATAAAGTAAAGGAAATGATTTGATTGTTTGTTTGCATTGAATAGGCTCCGAAACTACTGGTTCGATTTCAAAAATTCTTTCAGTGATAGCCCATTTATCGAGGAAGGCTATAGGCTACATATCATCACGTTACGACCAATAGGAGTGGAGCAGCAATGAAAATGTTGCGAAAACGGGTAAAATGTGACGCAAACGCCAGAACGAAAGTTGCGCCGGGCAGCTAGTCATATAATATGTTGAATATGACCACGAGAAAAAAGTCCAAGTGCACAAACAGAGAGATAGACATTGTTACTGTCGTATTTTATAATGTTAGGGCTGGTACACAAAACTGCGACACGAATTGCTGCGCTTATAAGATTCGGGTTGACCATTGCTTCGACGACCGTCAACCGTACTGAAAGTATTTTTGTAAACTATGTCGTGACATGGACCGTAAAAAGGGTCGTAACATCGCAGGAGTGCGCGATGCGAATCAATTCGCAAGTTCTTGCGATGCGTCGTGGGAGCCCATAGATTTTTACGATGCGACGCCGCATCTCAAAAATCTACGACTCTTTTGTGTACAAGCCCTTAAGCATGAATGGAACTTTTTTTTTGAGAATTTTATAAAAAATCGTTTCACCATACCTATTTTGTTCAGTGTTTATATTTACCCACAGCCTAGTTAACTATTCTCCAAGTTTTATGTTAGTAGATCATCATCATCACTATCATCATCAGTTCAGCCTAGTCTCATCAACTACGCTATGGTTTAGGGCCATTTACTTAAACTCACAAATTATCGTCAGAATATACTATCAAAATATCATTATTCCACCAAATCCACCAATAATCCTGTCAGAAACGCAAAATTAACCTTAATTGCTAAATAATTATCTTAGGAAACCAATACATGCCTTTAATATAGGGCGTTCCGAAAACGTCGAACTGGAGCTGGCTAATATTTAATTAAGATCAGGCTAACGTGAATTCCAGTACGTATTGGCTGCGGCTAAGTCTGCCATAAGAATGTACCGAACACTAACTTGTAATTATTTACGAACCGAAGCTTAGAAACCCTTTTAGTTGGTATATAATTAGTGAAACTTCAGCTACGGGTGTTACGTTAGAATTTCGGCCGCATTTTGTGTTAATGTTGTGTTTATTAAGGGAGTATGTAAGCGAAATAGTTTTTGAAGACGGTACTTTAGGTATTTCACATTTTTTTACATTATTAAACTGGGCCCGTGTCCTCATGTAGAGGATACTGAGCGCTAGAATAAAGGTCTGAACTTGAGGGCCGGTATGGATAAATTGCGCACGTGTGTCTGGACACGGAAACCTCTGTATAAATACTTACCGTAGTATTTCTCAGTGTCCGTAACAGCCGCGCAATAAGAGCCTTCTATTCTGTGGTGTTGGTCGAGGCTTTTTGTTTTTAGTCCATTAACCGTAACGACAATCAGTACAAACTTTCAGACTGCAGCGTCAGAGAACCTCGCTACACAAAATTATTTTAACTTTTTCTACATTTACAACACACATAAAATTCACTTTTAACATTACTCAACCATAATATTAAAATTCAACCAACAGAACATTTTCCTACACATTGCTCACATCAGAATGGTTTCCAAATAATAAATATTCAATTCAGTGCAAGGTTAGCAAGATTAATTAATCATGACCCTATTAGCATACGTGTCTGGGGAAATGAATGTATCTAGCTAGATGAATATTGGTCACCACACGCTGGAGACTGACGTGTCAATCTTCGACTTAATTGAGATGAAACTTTATGCAGTCATGGCACTATTAGAGGAAGACCAAGGAAATGATGGATGGATTGTGTGAGAAATGATATGAATGAAAAAAGAAAGCGTGTCGGTTGACAGACGAGAATGGAAAAAAAAGACATGTTGCACCGGCGCCAAGTAACATAGGACAAGGTTAGGAAGAAGAAGGAATACTGTTGCTGGTGATGCTCTGACAATGTCTTGTGAATTTGTGAGTTATCCCTGGAGATATGAGCTTATCGTGAGACACGACGAAGATTTAGTGGAAGATTGATAACAAATCAGTCTTCTACTAATTCTTCGTCGTGTTACACGGTCGCTAGTGGCTGATGCCCTATGTCCCCAAGTTCCAAGTACCCAAAGTAAAAAAAAAAAAAATGTACGTACTTGTCTTAACCGAAATCAAGAATGGTACAGTCGCCGAATCGCCAATGCTTTTACGTACGTATTCTATAATCTTATTATTCAAAATGTTTTAATGTTATAGGGCGTCAGCCCCCTTAGTGAATGCGAAGTACAAACGCCATCAAATCAAGGTACAAAATCCGTCAAATCTCTTGAATAGATTTTCAACATTACCGTTAAAGAATACGGTTCAAGGTTGATTGAAAATTGAGAAAATTTGACCGTTTCGGGTACTGTTGGCGTCTGTACAAGATGTGATGTTCAAGGGAGACCTATACCTTTCTGTTGAATGATGACGTGCACGCACAAAATTCAATCATTTCAGAACCTATGTAAGTGTAGAAGCTTGTGTCGATGTTTTTTGATACTAACAATTTTGTTAGAGATTTTGTTTTGATTCGGGATCATATGTTTCTTCCAAAGAAAAGTCAACATTTTCTGGCTTCACTTTTATCATATTATATAAACGCGGTTATTAATGATTTAACTGAGACTAGGTTAAGTGATGATTGTGATGAAACAGTATTATCTTGTGTCTCTAATAATACTGTTACAGATTCTTTAAACTATTAGAGCCGACAAAAGAGAAGCCTGGTAATAATATTTTACTTTATCACCAGAATATAAATCGCTTCTCCGGCAAAATTTTAGACGTGGAACTGTTAGTTGATAAATACCACATGGATATTTTATGTTTCTGTGAAACTTGGTTAAAACCAGATAGGATGTTGTTTAATGTGAATAATTTTTCAGTTGCCAGTGCGTACAACAGATCCTCAGTGGGCGGTGGTACCCTGATACTTTGTAATAGCTGTCTCAGGTATAAGGAGAGGAAGGATATCACTGCTTACTCTGTTGATCGCTTATGTGAGGTAGCATGTGCAGAGATTGAAGGTCATACTGTCTTATGTGTTTATAGACCACCAGCATCAAACCTGTCATTATTCTTAATCACAATGGAAGAAATATTAAGTAAACTTTTCTTAGATAATAAATTAGTTTTTGTTTGTGGTGACTTAAATATTGATCTGTTAGTCAATTCACCAGAAAAATATAGGCTGGTCTCATTGTTTAAATCATTTAATTTAAAATATTTATTTAATGAAGCAACTAGAATAACAGCAACCTCGGTTTCATGCATAGACAATGTATTTACTAATTGCATAGTAAAAGAGTCGTTAATAATTAGTGGCGTCAGGTCAGACCATACTGGTCAACTTGTATCGTTTGAGTTAGACAAAAAGTTACACTTAGTTAAAACAATTCAATTAAGACCCCTTTCCAAAAATAAATTAATTTCTTTCAATAATAATGTTCTTAGCAACCTTAATAATGCTAGTTTTGATTCAAAAGACCCCAATATAAACTACGGTACATTATTTTCCACAGTTTGCCATGAATTCAATAAAACGTGTCCTATAAAAAAAGTTAAACTCAATTCAAAATCTAAATTTAGCGAATGGGCCACTACGGGAATAAGAAAAAGCAGAGATATTTTATATAATTTATATCACGAAAAATCTCTGACTTCAGATCAAGTCTTTCACACTTATGTTAGAAACTATTCGAAAATATTCAAAAGTGTCTGCGCTCAAGCAAAATCTCAAATAATAAGTAATAAAATTGGTAATTCTAATAATAAAATAAAAACGGTGTGGCAGGTAATTAACAGAGAAACCGGTAAGACTCAACAACAAGATAAGAGTGAATTGTCTTTAAACATAGATAACAAAACAATTTCTGACAATTTAGAAGTCGCTGAGACACTAGATAATTTCTTTACTAACATTCCGTTAGAGGTTACGAAATCTCTCCCCTCTTCGGTTGAATTAGCTGAGGGCCTTCTTAAAGAGAACTTCACAAAAGACATACCAAACTTCAAATTTAAACCAGTATGTATTGCCACAATCAAAAACGCATTCAAAAGTCTCAATATCAAAAATACTGAAGACTTATGGGGGATTTCGGTCAAGGTTCTTGGAAACATTATTGACTCAATTGCGCCTGTCCTAACAGGCATATTCAATCAATGTTTGGACAGCGGCAAGTTTCCTGACTTGATGAAACATAGTAAAGTGGTACCAATTTTCAAATCGGGTTGTAAGAGTGATCCTTCTAATTATAGACCGATATCTGTGCTTCCAGCACTGAGTAAAATCTATGAAAAAATCATGCTGGACCAGATGTTGTCTCACTTTAACTCTAATGGGATACTGCATAGTCAGCAGTTTGGTTTCACGAAGGGTAGGTCGACAACGGACGCGGGAGTAAAACTCATCAGTCACATTCTGGAATCCTGGGAGAAGTCCCAGGACGCTATTGGCATTTTTTGTGATCTCTCAAAAGCGTTCGACTGCGTCGACCACAACACGCTGATCTGTAAATTACATCACTACGGAATTCGTGGACAAGCTGCTGATCTTGTTCTTTCCTATTTATCAAACAGGCAGCAAAAAGTAAATGTAAATGGGGCGACATCCTCTGGGTCTATAGTCAGGATGGGTGTGCCCCAAGGTTCAATTCTTGGTCCTTTCCTATTTCTTGTTTATATTAATGATCTCCCATATATGATGGCAAAATTATCGGATATAATTCTGTTTGCTGATGACACTTCGCTAATTTTTAAAATTCATAGGAAAGATAAGGATGTCATACATGTCAACGAAAGTCTAACTGTTCTCTCGAAATGGTTCGCAGCTAACAATCTTTTACTGAATACGAACAAAACTAAATGTCTAAAGTTCTCTTTACCAAATGTAACTCAACGTGACCTTAATTTAAATCTTGACGGCAAAAAACTTGATGTTATCGCGGAAACTGTATTCTTAGGAATTACTATCGATTCAAAACTGCAGTGGGGCGCGCACATTGGAACTCTTTCGGGGAGGTTAAGCTCAGCCGCCTATGCAGTTAGGAAAATAAGGCAGTTGACTGATGTAGCCACAGCTAGGTTAGTATACTACGCGTATTTCCACAGTATTATGTCTTATGGAATTCTGCTGTGGGGATCGGCAGCAGACGTTGATTCAATTTTTATATTGCAAAAGAGGGCAGTTCGCGCGATCTATAAAATGGGTCCTCGCGAGTCCCTTAGAGAAAAATTTAAAGAGATCGATATACTGACTCTGCCTTCACTTTATATCTTAGAATGTATTTTATACGTCCGCAAAAACCGAGGGCTTTTCAAAATTAGAAGCGACTTCCATAATATAAACACACGCAATAAACACGAAATTGTAATACCCAAATTTAGATTAACAAAAACTAGCAAGTCATTTCTTATAAACAGTATACGCTTTTATAATAAGTTGCCAAAGTCAGTTATTGAACTGACCGATGGAAAGTTTAAAAATTGCATCAAACGTGTCCTTATTAAAAAAGCATATTACAAAATTAAGGACTATGTTGAAGATAAAGAAGTTTGGCTGTAGTTCCCTCTGCTCATGCGGCTTCCCTGGTAGCTCAAAAACGACACAAATATGTGGATGTCTCTAACTATTCCGAATTTTATTTATTCTATTCATTTTTTTTTCAGATCTTTTACAATAGTTTTCAAATCATTGCACCGTTTATTCATTGTGCAGAATAGTTCTAGTACTGATGACTACATTTGTGTTAATTGTTAATTGTTCTTAGTTTTATTTTTACTTTTGTATAGATTCTTTTTCATTCATATTTTTTTGTGAATGTGTGGACATTGTAGGCTTTGTAATTTTTTTTTTTTTTTTTTTTTTTTTTTTTTTCAGCTTCATCTTTTTCTACCTTTTGTAGTAAGCGATGACTTATTGTCGGGCCTACGCTGTCCTCTCATACTTAAGTACTAGCGCTGTAACATCCAAATATTGTAGAACCAAATGATTTTAAAAGAGTAACCATGGAGTTTCTTGCCGGTTCTTCTCCATAGGAAACGACCAACCCGAACCGTGCCTCTTCTGTTGACGTTTTATAAGTGCCCATGTAGGCCTATGTAAAATAAAATATTTTGATTTTGATTTTGATTTTGATGAGTCAGCATCTCCTTTGAGCCCTATCCCAACTACGTTGGGGTCGGCTTCCAGTATAACCAGATACATCTGAATTCCAATATTTTACATGGAGCGACTGCCTATCTGACCTCGACAACCCAGTTAGTACTGGTTAATACGAAAACCCCTTGGTAAGACAGGTTGAGAGAATTTCTGGCCTGTGAACATTCAACACAACCTGTAACGACTATCAACGATTTACGAATGAGAGACGGGACCAACGACTTAATGTGCTTTCCAAAGCACGAAGGAAACTTAGTATGTAATGATGGTCACTCATCCACGGACCAATCTAGGCAATCTATCTAATCAGGGTAAGCCACGTGGCTTAACCAGAGCGGTTGTTGTTGTTTAGCCACAAGCTCCTCATGCTCTAGTGTCGGTAAGTACCTCCTTAAAATAAAATTTTCAATAACAATGCTCACAAAAACAATTTACTTATTTTCGTCACAGTGCGAGTAGGCAAAAGTTTTTTTAAACAAGCTAGACACAAACTGGGTTACGCCAGTATAAATAATTTGCTAAAGCGTGTTCATGTTAAAATTGCATCAAAAGCTTTTGTACTACACCTACTCACTAACTACAAGCCGGCGAAGTTTTTAACGCGATTTGACTGAATGTATTTTCAAGTTTTTTGTTGAGGTGCTAAATTTTCCTGGCATAAACTAGTGCAGAGACAAATGGGATTTTTAAGCAAGGAGTGAGAAAATGAAATAAAAACCCTTTTTACAAATAAGCTTTTATAAAAATGCACTTAAAAGTTAACAATACAAATAAGTAAACTTATTTTCAAAAAGGCTTGTTTGATTTAATTTTCTTTCGTTTCTGTGCTATTAACCGTAGAGGAGTTCCCTCGCGAGAAGTTGATTCTGGCTGCACGATGAAGTTATTATAGAAATCATGTTTCACCATTTAATATGAACATTAGCCGTTGAGGAGTTGTCTCGTGAGAAGGCGAGCCTGGCTGCAGGACGAGGCCATGATAGAAATCATGTTTATCTATCAAAATTAAAAGCGTATAAAAAGTTTCGTGTCCTCGCTATTAACCGTTGGGGAGTTCCCTTGTGAGAAGAAGATCCTGGCTGCAGGATTAAGTAATGTCTATCATAAAAATGTATTGTCACCAGCATCAAAGGTGTGTGCAAACTTTCAGCTCAATCGGTGGGGGGAAATGGTTTGAAATTCAGTTACAAGATTTGACCTAAACATACTAATATACTTAAGTAACATATTAACTAATACTAAAACAGCAAGTTGAATAAAAGCTTATAAAAACAGACTACGTGTTTTGTTGGCAGTTGCGTAAACTTTGAGAATAAACCAAGATATCTAATTAATTTGAAATAGCTTACGAAAACAAATAACATAACATCACGCTTGTAATGCCCGAAAGGGTTAGGCAGAGGTGTAACTAACAGTACACCGAAATTTCGCCAGTTATTCCCATGTAATAGAGGGTGAGCCTATTACTATCAACTGGGCACAAATTCAGACTTAATGGCTGCTAATGAGAAATCCTAGGTGGAAAAATCTTATTGCTAATAACACAATTAACAATTTGCTTGACCCGGGAACCGAACCACAGGCCCTAAGCTCAGCAGTCGCCCTTGCGCCCACTCGGTCAACGAGGCAAACAAACATCCCTTGAAATGAGTCAGACTTATATTACTAGAATGTAATTTCCAATCTAATATACTCAACGTCTAGATACTTGTCTGAAGACCCTACTCTCACTTAAATTAATTTCTTATCTACTCGATATTCGTACAAATACCGACTAATTCAATCTCTGAAAATAATCGAAATCTTCTGCCAAGATATGAGTAATAAGTCTGTTACGAAAACTTTAATTAAACGACAAGATCTGATCAGACCAGCTGATTCTGACATGGACTGAACTGAGATCAGATATCGATAATCACTCCTGTCATACTTGCTAGATATAAAAGTTGCATTTCGTGAGCATGATTCAGTCATCGCAATTAAAGCCTTATATTAATCTCATAAGACATGGATCTGACATGGCATCACTGTCAAAATAAAAGTGCAGGGATTCCCGTTACAAAAAGGTTTGATAATGGGATACCTTTGCCCAGCAGTGGATCAGTACAGGCTTAAAAAAATAGGTTACTACCACTAACAAGACTGACAAAAATACTAGGCATATTAATCGGTATTGTATTTGCATTCCGGCTGCTTTTAGTTTGCAGCTGTGAGAGATAAAATTACAGAGAATGGACTGTATACCTAGTTCTACGATAAAGTAAAATAAACTTTAGTTCTTTTTTTTACAAGACGAATTCAAAAAAAGTTTTTATACCAACAATTGGCGCGAATGGAGGACGTCTCCAGGGCATTTGTGAAAGACCCGACTAAGGTAGTTTTTTGAAAGATGTTGTTCAAGGGAGCAATTCTATCTAACCCTTGACGACCTATTTGTTGTAAGTTTTGCAAATAATTTTCATATTTTATTCTAAGTAAGTATTATAAAAAACTCAATCTGTCTGTTTTTTCACGCAAGGCGTATTTATAACGGCTGAATGGTTTTCGACGAAATGGAAAACAGATAGACCATGACCTAGGTTAAGATAAAGGATTCTTTATATCCTGGTAGTCTGTTCCCGTTGGATGATTTACGATTTCAATGAAGGTGTAGCCGGAAGCAGTAAGAGATAAAGTATTTCATTATCAAATGACAGATGTCCCAGATCATTTACAACCTGACCTAAACTGAAAAGACAAAATTTCAAATTCGGGTTAGTGAGATAAATAACATGAGAAGAATTTAAACAAGAGTTAATTACATTAACATCCAAACAGCTGTGTAAAACACACGGGAAATGCAAAACAAAACTTCAAAATTCCATCGACCAAAATACCCTGCATTTTTCAAAAGCCCACCTTATAAGACAAGCAAAACCAGTTCAAGAGTAAGTAATGAGACAAACCCTCGCGATGTGAACGCATCACTTGCTCTTCCTTTATCTAAACAACTGTACAGGGCGCCATCTCCGTAAATTGGCGGCAGCGCGGAAAGATGGCGCCCATTTGTTAAATTCAACAGATCAGCGCCTTGCTCGGAGCTCATACGTTTATATGGTCCATCTGCTTCAATATGGTAAGTGGCTATAAGTCTAAATCAGGTCAATGGATGTGGTGGAGGTGTTAGAAAATTTAGAAGTGAATAGTCCATTTTGTTTGGAGTTTATTGGCTGAAGAGATTGTAGGTGGTTTTGTGAAAAGGCGTAAGGAATTTTACCCCGTATTCTAACCGAAGTATCGGTTGTGCATCCGTGATCGCCGCGTTCGTATATTGTCATAAGATTTGTGGAAAAACAGAAGGTGCTCTCTATCGAAACAATACTAAATTAATAATCACGTCATGTTTACACAACGTTGTCGCCTTTTAAGAAACCGTTTTAAGAAAAGTAAAAAAGCCTAAATATTTAATGAATTGTAGCTTGAAGCGTAGGTAATAATTATAATATAATAATAATTTAAGCAATAAAAAACAAAAAGACAGACTGGTATTTGTTTAAACATAACTTAAAAAACCGGGCAAGTGCGAGTCGGACTCGCGCACGTAGGGTTCCGTACCATTATTTATAAACCGGTCAAGTGCCAGTCTTACTCGCACACAGGGTTCCATAGCCCCAAACAATATAATAAAAATATTTTGAACCGTCATTCATTAGTTAGTAAACTTCCACTGAACCGCAAAACTAAATTTGTTTTTCATAGTATGTTTATGAAAAACAAAGTTACTGCTGCAGTTTGACGAAAAAGTCCCATATCTCAAAAACTGACAATCTTATCTTATTGAAACCAATTTTCGTTGATAGTTTTTTTTACGTTCTACAATCCTAAATATTTTCAGAATTTTCCTCCTCTTACTTTAGAAATTAGAGGGGGGGGGGACACACATTTTACCACTTTGGAAGTGGCTCTAGCGCAAACTATTCAGTTTTAAAAAAAATGATTCTAGAAACCTCAATATCATTTTTGAAGACCTATCCATAGATACCCCACATGTACGGGTTTGATGAAAAAAAAATTTTTGGTTTTCAGTTCTAAGTATGGGGAACCCCAAAATTTATGGCTTTTTTTCTATTTTTGTGTAAAAATCTTAATGCGGTTCACAGAATACATCCACTTACCAAGTTTCAACAGTATAGTTCTTATAGTTTAGGAAAAAAGTGGCTGTGACATACGGACGGACAGACAGACATGACGAATCTATAAGGGTTCCGTTTTTTGCCATTCGGCTACGGAACCCTAAAAACCGGCCAAGTACGAGTCTTACTCGCACACAGGGTTCCATAGCTCCAAACAATATAATAATAATATTTTGAACTGTCATTTATTAGTTAGTAGTATTAGTTAGTAAACTTCCACACAACCGTAAAACTAAATTTGTTTTTCATAGTATGTTTATGAAAAACAAAGTTACTGCTGCAGTTTGATGAAAAAGTCCCATATCTCAAAAACTAAACATCATATGTTATTGAAACCAATTTTCGTTGATAGTTTTTTTTACGTTCTACAATCCTAAATATTTTCAGAATTTTCCTCCTCTTACGTTAGAAATTAGAGGGGGGGGACACACATTTTACCACTTTGGAAGTGGCTCTAGCGCAAACTATTCAGTTTAGAAAAAAATGATATTAGAAACATCAATATCATTTTTGAAGACCTATCCATAGATATCCCACACGTATGGGTTTCATGAAAATTTTTTTTTTGGTTTTCAGTTCTAAGTATGGGGACCCCCTTAATTTATTGTTTTTTTTCTATTTTTGTGTGAAAATCCTAATGCGGTTTACAGAATACATCTACTTACCAAGTTTCAACAGTATAGTTCTTATAGTTTCGGAAATAAGTGGCTGTGACATACAGACGGACAGACAGACAGACAGACAGACATGACGAATCTATAAGGGTTCCGTTTTTTGCCATTCGGCTACGGAACCCTAAAAAGAGAACTAACACAAAAACTTTGATTCTTTAAAAGCCTGACCTGACCAAACCACCTCGAACAGAAAGATCGCATTTATAAATCACAGATATAATTCTGCTTCCTCAATAAATTCAGTTCTGCGGTATATTTATGGTCTAGACGAAAACATGCCGAATACGCTTCGAACTAAACGGGCCACGATATATACAAATTATGGTATTATATGGTAAACTCACACAAATCATGAGCGCGGTAAAGGAGCCAAGTTAGGCAATAAAAGGGGTACAATATGGCGCACTGCAAATGCCCGAATGATGATAACGTATGAACAGATTAGTTCGCGTGACCTCGAAACCGTTACCGAGATATTAATACATACACGTACTCTGCGGATGACCATTCCATCAGATTGTCATGCTTCAAACTATCTTCTTCTAGTCTTTAGCTCACAATTTTGTCGCTCTCTATAATATCTTACCAAAGAAAACCGTCACTTATAATAATAATTCTAAAAGCCTTAATTTGTTTCTGCAACTGTCACCAGAAAACTTTATTAAGGCTGACCCAAAATTAGCCACTCACTTAAAAAATTGTGAGCTTAATATAAATTCTGATGAAAATATTTCAAACAAAAAAAAAGGAAAATAAAAATGCTGATTCAGTGGCTTTATTACTTCTTTGACATTCAGACATTGAAGGCCGTTTGTACGAAAATTCCGCGGCGTCATTCCTTCATATAGGTACAACGATTTATTATTGTTGCGTTGTCTGTCGAAGTAACTCGTTTTGAATCGGAGACAAATCTAATATTGTAGTGTCTGTCGCTGAGACACACTCGTCTAGTGTAATAACAGCTTTCTTATGTGATATCTCTGTGGTTACATTGTTTCATATTTTTGGGCTAAGATATATAAAGGGAATTTGTTTCGTAACCACGGAGTAATCGATTTCATCATTTAATTTGTGGGATTCGAATGGATTGGCAATAACGACAATTTACTTGGGAAATTATACCAACAGCCATAATGGAAAACAGGCCCCCTCTTCCAACAGTGAGCGTGTAATCCACTAAACTTGCCCAGTGTAGTCAGTAATGTCAAATATGTCCGAATTGTTGTCCAAGGACATACCAGTTTTCCTGGACCGTTTGAAAACACTCTTAGTGAAATAAATTACACAACTCCCTCGGTTTGAACCCACGACCCATAATACGTGAGTCAAGGTTACCATTGGATCACCACTTCTCAGTATAGCTATGCTAGATTTCTCACTATTCATACTTGCATTATTCTATTCCTACTAATCCACAACTGAATAATCGAATATGTACTCAATATCATCCATAACAGTCACTAGAGAAATAATACCCAGCCGCCAAGTAAGTGCCATCTTAATAACTAAGTTAGTTTAACTTAGGTCCGTGTTTTGCCAACCATAATGCCTATGTCATAGTTAAGTTGTGTTATAGAGTGCACTAATGTTGCTTTACTTGTGCTTGTACTGGATATTGATTGAAGATTGTTGTAGATAATGCCTGCATAAGAATTAAACCACCACCAGCGTGCTCGACCATAGGCTGCATCATCGCTTCACTACAGGGGAGTTGCGGCCAGACGCAAGCATATTTACTATAAAAAACCGGTCAAGTGCGTGTCGGGCCACGCGCAGTGTAGGGTTCCGTAGTTTTTATAACAGCCAAGTGCGGGTCGTTTTCCCTGACTGATAGTTTCGTACCATGCTCTAACTAAAAACCAAACATGACTACCTACCTAATTTGACTTCCTATACAAATAAAACAACAACAACTGTTTTTTTTTTATAAAACTTATTTATGAATCAAACAACGCGATACAACTGACGCTTAGCGCCACCTATCGACATTTATATGGAGTTGTTCGAAATTTTCGAGTCAAATACAATTGGTCGACTATTACTCGTGAACTTGTAAAGCCCACTTATGTGTGAGTTTTCCTTTAAACTTCGTTATATATAGGTACTACTGCCGTGACATTTGTGTTTCGAAGTACAACAGTTTAGTCTGTAGAGGCCCCCCTCTACTGACTAAACTTAACTACGGACACTTGACCTTTACGAAAATTGGTACTTTAAAGCTTGATAAGTCACGAACGGTTTACTTAATCAAAAAACGGTCTACACAAACCCCAAATATTTTTAAAAGACCTATCCAACTATATCCCACACTAAGGGAAAAACGAAAAAAAAAAATATCATCTCCACTTTACATGTAGGGGAGGTACCTTATTATAAAATAGTTCTTTTCAAAATTTTATTTTACCACTTTTTCGGCGTCGTTAACGTGTATACTCTTGCCAAATTACAACTTTCTAGTACCAACATTTTTTGAGCTAAACCGCGGACAGACAGACAGACAGACGGACATGGCGAAACTATAAGGGTTCCTTGTTGACTACGGAACCCTAAAAACAGGTTATTTTTGTACATGTCACAATATTCATCATGCAATTTTATGGTATTTTAAATGAACTCCGGATCTGATATACCAATTGAAATAATATACGATAAGTAAAAACTTAAAAATGCCTTTTCGATTTACTACAAATCGAAAAGGCATTTTTTAGTTTTTAAAATAAAAACTTAAAAATGCCTAAAGTTTTTAATCTTGTATCTAACAATTTGGTTCTTTAATTTTCAATATTAAGATTAAAAACCGGCCAAGTGCGAGTCTTACTCGCACACAGGGTTCCATAGCCCCAAACAAATATTAAAACTATATTTTGAACTGTCATTCATTAGTTAGTAGTATTAGTTAGTAACCTTCCACACAACCGCAAAACTAAATTTGTTTTTCATAGTATGTTTATGAAAAACAAAGTTACTGCTGCAGTTTGATGAAAAAGTCCCATATCTCAAAAACTAAACATCATATCTTATTGAAACCAATTTTCGTTGATAGTTTTTTTTACGTTCTACAATCCTGAATATTTTCAGAATTTTCCTCCTCTTACTTTAGAAATTAGAGGGGGGGGGACACACATTTTACCACTTTGGAAGTGGCTCTAGCGCGAACTATTCAGTTTAGAATAAAATGATATTAAGGAAGTTGCATTGGTGGTAAAATCAATGAAAAGAGGTAAGTCACCAGGTCACGATGGCCTCAGTATCGAACATCTGAAATACGCCGGAGTGCACTTGCCACGTGTACTTGCCATGTTTTTTAACTTATGTATCAGTCACTGTTATTTACCAAATAACTTCATGTTTACAGTTGTGGTACCTGTTATTAAAAATAAAACTGGGAATGCCTCTGATACCTCAAATTACAGGCCTATATCGTTGGCAACTATTTCAGCCAAGGTACTGGACAGTCTGCTTGATGCGCAATTGGCTAAGCATCTAACACTGGATGACGCTCAGTTTGGCTTTAGGCCGGGGCTGTCCACTGAAAGCGCTATATTGTGTCTCAAGCAGACTGTGCAGTACTACAAGGATAGAAAAACGCCTGTCTTTGCCTGTTTTTTGGACCTATCGAAGGCTTTCGATCTTGTTAGTTATGACGTGTTGTGGACTAAATTGCTGTCTGAAACTTCAGTACCAGTTGAAGTTATATCAATATTCAAGTATTGGTATGGCAATCAACGCAATTGTGTAAGGTGGAACGGTTCCCTGTCGAGTGTGTTCCGGTTGGAATGCGGGGTGAGACAGGGCGGATTAAGCTCCCCTAGGTTGTTCAACCTCTACATTAACCGGCTGATTGTTGAGCTCAGCAGCACCAAGGTCGGATGTCATATTGACGGAGTGTGTACCAATAATCTAAGTTACGCAGACGACATGGTTTTGCTGAGTCCATCAATCAGTGCTATGAGGAAGTTAGTGTCGGTATGTGAATCATATGCGGTGACTCATGGGCTCAAATATAATGTTGGGAAGAGTGAACTGATGCTCTTTAAGGCCTGTGGTTTTTCTTATCCAGCTTTTCCTAATGTATCACTGTATGGCACTCCTCTGCGTAGGGTGTCTAAATTTAAATATTTGGGTCACTGGGTCACCGATGATTTATGTGATAATTCAGACATCGAAAGGGAACGTAGGTCGCTGGCTGTCCGTTGTAACATGCTGGCCCGCAGGTTTGCACGGTGTACGAGTGCAGTTAAACTAATGCTTTTTAAAGCTTATTGCCAGTCTTTCTACACCTGCAGCCTGTGGGTCAGGTATTCGCAGCGGGCATACAGCGACTTGCGTGTCCAATATAATAATGCACTCAGGGTACTGTTGGGGCTGCCATGGCGTTGCAGTGCGTCAGGGATGTTTGCTGAGGCACGGGTGGATGGCTTTGCCGCTATCGTTAGGAAAAGGTGCGCCTCCCTGCTCGCTCGCGTTCGTGGCAGTACCAACACTATACTGGGTGTTTTCATTGATCGGTGGGAGTCCCCCATGCTGCAAAGGTGGTTGCGGCTTCATGTAATAATTTAAATTTCGTGTTGTTTAATTACTAACATTAGGTTTAAGAACATTGTTACTAACAAATTATGGACTTAGTCTGAAATAAATGTTTATTATTATTATTATTATTATTAGAAACCTCAATATCATTTTTGAAGACCTATCCATAGATACCCCACACGAATGGGTTTAATGAAAAAAAAAAATTTGGTTTTCAGTTCTATGTATGGGGAACCCCCAAAATTTATTGTCTTTTTCTATTTTTGTGCGAAAATCTTAATGCGGTTCACAGAATACATCTACTTACCAAGTTTCAACATCATAGTTCTTATAGTTTCGGAAAAAAGTGGCTGTGACATACGGACGGACGGACAGACAGACAGACAGACAGACATGACGAATCTATAAGGGTTCCGTTTTTTGCCATTCGGCTACGGAACCCTAAAAATGGATTTTTTGTTACCGATTTAGATATTCGCTTTCAAATCTATTTTTATTTCTACAACGGCTTGGTCCCAACTGTCCCATACATTTTTACTCGTCCATCACCGTCTTAGCTGATAAAACATTAGGGAGTTCCCCTTTAGATTAAATCAGGTAAGTAGCGTCGTAACTCCTTTCACACTTCATCAAAATAAACAATCTACAACACGACTACGATCAAAAAAACAATACACGATCATCATAATTCTTCCCATCACCCATTATTATCAGCTCTACAGGAAATAATGGGTCTCGTACGATATCTGTTTGTCTTCGTTACCGTCGTGTGCCCACACACTGAATCCAGGAGTGGCTAGGTTTAATACCCGTCAACACGGGAAGTCGTAATGGTGATTAAATAAGGGCTGAATCCGGTAGACCGTTACAAATGAGCCCATTTATAGAATACGTTACGTGGGTTTGAAGGTAAGATAATTTTGGTGTGTTTTTGTATGTGACTATGTTTTATAGGGAGTTTTTGTAGAGATTTTATTAACCGATGAAGACGATGTCGTGACAAATTGGAAACCTACCTAAAAATTGGGCCCAAATACCTAAATAACGAGGATTTTTTTTTGCATTGAGTCAAAACAAACTTATTATAATAATTTGTTAGCTAATCTTACCCAGGAGTATAGTATCCCTTCTACCCAGTAACTGGGTTATGAATGTCAAATAGTCATTCCATTTGTATTCTGTTTTCATTTGCTTCCAGTTAGATTGGAAGGTGTCCTCAACATACTAATAAGCCTTTTTTCCTCTCTGATCCTTATTAACTTGAACATTCAAATTTCAATAAAGCAATATTATCCTGTTGGTACCACATTACCACTAATAATTCATGACTTATAAAAAATAAAGTTCCAATCAGCTCAAAAACTCGTAATACGTAGTTCCCGAGCGTACATTCAGTTTATTTTCATAATGCATCTCTTAATATCAGTCACGTTAAATATTAAAGAACAATGCATTCAGGGATCATTAATAACGCTCATATTAACATTCAAGCTGAATATCAACTTGGGACAGTGAAAAATAGATTACCAAGAGAGAATTTAAATATTTTCCCTAGTGCGTAAACTGACTAGTATATTCCAAAAACTTAAAAGAAAAACTTTAAAAGAAAATCTTTTCCAGCGAATACACATACACTTAAAAACTTTTCGCACAGACACAAGAGAAAAAACTAAGCTTAGAAAAATAAAATGAAAAAGTAAAACCTCAAGTGAAACTAATAAACTGTTTATGACATTCTCGGCGAAAAAAATGTTTATTCACTTTACGTCTACGTAAATCGTCGGGGTAAACAGCCTTGTAAGTTTCTATAAAATAAAAATAAACTAACGTAACAATAAATATTGGGTTTTTTTTTTCATCTTTATCGAATTTAAACTAATCAGTTATTTGAATAACACTGCACACAACATCATAACTGAATTTGCCTTAAGGATTAAGCAGATATAAACTTAAGAGCGTTTACACCTTACGACATTTCATACAAACTTTCAAGTCCTTATCTTCCGAAAGGACTGAACCGATTTTAGGGAAACTTTATACGCATAAGCAGGATACATAGGTCTAAAAAGTTACTAAAAACATTTTCGATAAATAGTTTTACAGCTAAATTAGACGGATTATAAATTATCTATAGAAACAGAAATTTCCAAAAATCTTTTTTTTTAAAGACATTAATTAGTACTTGTTTTTAATAACTTTTTAGACCGCTGTATCCGACTTATGCGTATCAAGTTTAATTAAAATCGGTTCAGTCATTTCGGAAAATAAGGACTTCAAAGTTTTATGAAATGTCGTACGGCGTATACGCTTTTAAAGCATAAGCACATTACTCCAGTTATATTTAAGCCTGACTTAATAGAAGGCGAGCCTATTATCACCAACCGGTCACAAATCCACGACTCTGGGCTGCTATTAGGAAATTCATAATGAAGAAACTCAATAACATTTTGCAAGACCTAGGAATCGAAAGTTCAGTTCAGGACCTGGTCTGGTTCAAGACTTAAGGTCAGCAGAAATGCTTGTGCCCACTAGCCCAACGAGGCAGTACTAATGAGACTTTTTTTTTATATTATAGTGTCCCACTGCTGAGCAAAAGCCTACCCTTTCTCCTTCCATACCTCTCTATCCTGTGCGATCTCTGGCCATGTTAGCCCCGCAAACAGGATCAGATCGACACGCCGCCTTCGCCGTGGTCGACCTCTACGACGCTGTCCGTTGTGCGTCCAGTGTGTTACCATCTTTGCCCATCTCTCCGGGTGCATCCGTGCTACGTGGCCTGCCCACTCCCACTTCAGCTAAGCTGTTATATGTAATGAAACTTTACCTATTTTAAATTAAAATGATAAGCAGCTAAGCAAATGATCATAATACCAAACTATGCCTTTTTTCAGTAAACATTGATCTGGAATTTATGTGGTGTGTTATTTGGCTCACACCACCTGGAGCTGAAAAAACGATTCTCCTAACCATGATTTATCGAATATTTTTAAGACCCTAACACCAGTGACCAACCGCAGCTCATAAACGAAGAGTGTACTTAAACACAAAATGGAATTTATGGACCCCGTGAAGATGTTAAGCTGTAACATTTTTTAGAAGCATTAACGTTACTTTTCTCTGATATAAAGTGCGGATTTACGACGAAATTACGAGCCATTATGTACAATTTCGTGGGTGCTTTCGAATTGATGTTTTGTTCCAGAAATAGACGGCAAAAAGCTTCATAAAGAACTGAACAGTCCTATTTTTTAATTTATTTTATTGATGTAATCTATTCCTACTTATATTTTTTTCTAATTTTGTTACTTTATCCTGTATCCAACACACAAGTTACTTAAATTTTAAAATAATGTTATTGACAAAGATAAAATTTAATTATTGAAAAATTTGCAACTAGGTATAAAAGTTTGATACCTAAATTACGACTACATTTTGTTAGTTAATTTAAAGTTTGCATGCTAAAGGAAGTTATAAGACCATAACGTACCATATTTCATGCAAATCAAGAATCTTGAATCTTGAACTATCGGAGGAATTGTCCTGTTACAGTTATCAAACAGACTCCGGAGAGTTAATTTGTATTGATATAACACACACAATAGGTTCATAAACTACCAAACTCAAAATTCTCGAACACAAAATATAGCAACAATGTATGCAGAACTGCAAACTACATTGACAACGTTTGTACAGAAATTGTATCAACTTTGCAGCTTATCTTTAGATAGCGACAAAGAGAACGCTGTGCCAAACACGAGCCTTGCCTTGGCTTGCCTCGCCTCGTTTCGCCTCGCCTGTGGATAGCGGTACGAGGCACGACGAGGCAGTCTTGCCTCGTACCGCTATCCGCAGCTTTTTGATAAGCGCACCGCTACACCGTCTTCAAAGTGAAGATTTGCGTACCCAAGCATCCTAGTAACAATGTAGCTAAAGGCTCAGCTTAACTTCAGACGTTCAACTAGGTCAAACAACAATTTATGCGATCGGCATGAATGTATTGCCTTCCGTAGGTAGGCACTATTATTTAGATTTATCGTGATTATTTTACTGTTATAGTAAAGGACCTACACTAAAAATTAATCCCAAAAAATGTGATCTACAAAACTGATCTTCGGCGTAGCCTGCTACGGCGTAGAGGTACTACGGCAGGGGAAGCTACGGCGTAGAGTGCTACGCAGGGTCTGCTACGGTATATTTCAAACAGCATTAATTATAAGTCGTTTAAGGGTCAAAGGACAGACTAAGGGGTTCATTAAACCGTCATCTACCCCGGTCGCACCGGAGAATGGAACCGGCGAGAGGTATCGTGCGGTGTTCCGCAGGGATCGGTTCTAGGGCCGCCCTTGTGGAACATCGGCTACGACTGGGTGCTGCGCGCCGACCTCCCTAGCGGTGTCAGCGTAGTTTGCTACGCTGACGACACGCTGGTGCTGGCACAAGGGAGGTCGCACGAGGCGGCGGCCGAACTTATGACAAGCGGGGTTACGATAGTCGTGGAGAGAATCCGGCAACTGGGTCTCGAGGTGGCATTGCACAAGTCCGAGGCCATGTGCTTTCATGGGCCTCGGAATGGGCCACCGTCGGGATCCATACTGACGGTAGGAGGGGTTCCCATCGGCGTCGAGTCGACGCTGAAGTACCTAGGGCTTGTCCTCGACAGCCGGTGGAACTTCGTGGAGCATTTCCGACGTTTGGCCCCCAAACTGGAACGGGCAGGGGCTGCGTTCAAGCGGCTCTTGCCCAACCTGGGGGGTCCAAACGCCTCCTGCCGGAGGCTCTACGCGGGAGTCGTGCGGTCCATGGCCCTTTACGGGGCCCCTTTGTGGGCGTGTTCTTTGAGGCGGCGAGCCGCCCACTACCTGAACGCGCCCCAGAAGGTGGTAGCCGTAAGGCTGATCCGGGGGTACCGCACGATCTCCGGCGAGGCGGCGAGCCTCTTGGCCGGATTGCCGCCATGGGATGGAGGCGATAGTCCTCGCGTGCCTGCACGAATGGCGCGCGGAGGCACTACGCCGAGGGGAAACTCCGCTGCCGCAGCAAATTGTCGCTCAGCGGACAGACCTCCGGCGCGATCTCATGGCGACATGGAGAGAGCGACTGTCGCAACCCCGTGCAGGGCACGCCACAATAGTGGCGATAAGTCCCCTCTTTGAGGAGTGGCTAGAGAGGCGCCACGGCGCCCTCTCCTTCCGCCTGACGCCGGTCCTCACTGGACACGGTTGTTTCGGGAGGTTCCTGCACCGAATCGGGCGGGAGGAAACGCCCGGGTGTTACCACTGCGAGGATCGGCCGGAGGACACGGTGGAGCACACTGTGGAGCTCTGCCCTGCTTGGGCTGAGCACCGCCGTGTCCTCGTAGCGGCGATTGGCGGCGGCGACCTCTCGCGTCCGGCCTTGGTTCAATCCATGGTCCGGAGCGAGAGGGAATGGGAAGCCGTCGCCTCCTTCTGCGAAGCAGTCATGCTAGCGAAGGAGGTGGCGGAACGTGAGAGGGAGAGAACCTCACGTCCCAGCCGCCGCGGGAGACGCCCCGGGCGTCGGGGTGCAACCAGTGGCCCCCGGCCACCGTAGGCGCGGGCCTGTGGACGGTGAGTAATGGGCTAGCTCACCGTCCGTCCGTCTTATGACGACAGACCGTGCCGACGGCGCGTTCGTGTTCCACGCGCGCCTCAAGGAGATGTCAGCAAATCGGAAGGGGTCCGAGAGGGCCGATGCCTGCCAGGGCTGCGGGTTGTTCGAAAGAGATACCGTGGCCCTGGAACGCAAAGGGCTAAGAAGGAACATGGATGGGTTTTAGTCAGTCAAGTCTGACACTCCCTTCCGCTCCGCCCAGAGCGGGAGAAGTCATTTGATGATTTCCCATCCTAAAACAAAAAAAAAAAAAAGGGGTACACTAAAAATGGACGTAATTATTAGTGATCATTACAGAGCTGGATGTCTTCCAATTAAAAATGATTTCCATAACTTATTAATATTCCTAGATCTAAACCCTTAAGATCTTGTGACTCGGATGCTAATTAATAAATAATATAACATGAATGCAAGCCTAATTGTAAATTGATAATATTATTAACTTGAACCGAACAATTTAATTATGATCAAGAACAGTGATTTGCGATTTAATACAACCTGCAAATTACATGTAACTCCTTTGATTAATTGTAATAGAGTTCAATTTACATCACACGCAGTTTATATCCCAGCATTATACTGTGATATCCATATTTAGGGTTGTCACTCTTTATCCGGAAATGTTCGTCTTTTGGTTTCGTTTGGTCAAAAATTGGCATGTATTGGTTGCAAAAAACGCAAAAATAGTTTTCATTCAATTCGGGCTCGAGACTACTGTGAGTGTTTTTCGCTATTTCTCATAGTTTCGAATTTAGCCATTCAAACCCATTAAACAAATTAAAAAACATCCTGTCTACTCGGATATGTACGTTTCGGCTTCGTCCGGTCAAGAATTCGTATCATGTATAAGCTGCAAAAAAATATCATTTAAATAGTAGATGTAGTATCTAGGATTAGCTGGTGTAGATAGGAGATCACGGCTTTGTTCTTCTATAGGTATACGCTAGGCCTTAAGGCCCGGCTACCACCGGAAGAGACATGTGGAAATCGAACAATCACATTAGTGGAAATCCACGTCGCGTCTCTGGTTGATTTTAAGTGGAAACCTGTGCCAAGGCTGCAAGACTGTTCGAAAGAGATACTGTGGCCCTGGAACATAAAGGGCTAAGAATGAACATGGATGGGTTTTAGTCGGTACAAGTCTGACACTCCCTTCCGCTCCGCCCAGAGAGGGTCATTTGAGGATTTACCACCAGTAAAAAAAAATACCAAAGGAAACTTAAAAAAACAAAATAAGTAACTTGGTACTGATTTGCGCAGGTTTGCTAAATATCGAGAAGAGAGTTGTTTTGGAATTTTAACAAGGTGATTTTTCTCCTTCTAGATTCTATGACTCATTTTGTCCAAACAGTGCGTCGCAACCTGGACAAGGTGGCAAAATACACAGTCACACTATTACAATAAACTAATGTTTCTAGTTTACCTATGAATGTCCGGTTTTTCTCATTTTGTGTTCTGGCAACCCTAACCACATCGCTAGTTTATAGCGAGCCCCATTTAGCTATAAATGAATTGTACTGTATGAAATAATTGAAAATAAACATTGATCACGAGATATGTATGCATTTAATTGGTTTTGAATGAATATAAACATTTGTGTTACGATTTGAGTTTCAAACGGGAACGCTTTGAACTGATTTTCGTTTAACACATGTTTTACGATATTCTCTTCTATAAATATTATGTTTAAGCCAATGATTTCATTCTTCTATATTGGATGTTGATTTAAAATTGGCATTTAATAATTAATTCATTTGAATTGACATCTTTCTTTCTGTATCGAGTGGCTAGTGCCTAAGCGGGTGTCAGAGTTTTTATGGCTCTAACTTGGCTTTACATGCCCTTGAGAATTATATCTCAGGCATGCTGGTTTTGTTTGCTTTTAATGTTTTCCCTCAACTCAAAGGTGCGTGTCTAAGGTTCGAACTCGAGACCAATGACTTGGCAGTCCGACGGTCACACCACTAAGCTAAGGAAAAAAAAACGGGTTGCACTCCGGGAGTGCCGGCAGAAGTGAAAACTTGAATATTACCGTTGTGCATTTATGATATTTTGGAATGGTTAGAGAATAATTTTGCACGAATTCTTTTAGTCATCAGTATTAAAGTACTATCATTTATGTGGCAAAATACAATATTCATTTATTGCGCTATAGTACACAAACATGACAATTTATATTACATTAAAAATTTAACTCTTCAGAACTATTACAATCCGTCTTACGAATTTTACCTCTTTGAAGAAACTGAAGGTTTTGTTTGTGCATAAGATAATTATCCAGTTTTAGAAGCCCAAACTCAATGAAAGATGTCATAAAGTTCAAATTCCTTCGTAGCCTAATGTCAATCTGTCTTACGAATGTTACCCACCACAAAAGTGTAAAAAACATTCAAATTTAAATAAGAAGATGAAATAGACGTGATCTTTGACATCTCATTAAAATGTGTAATAAATATACCCCATTTCACCTATGTGTCAATAATCATTTTCATACAGGCTCTAATGCTTCTTCTTGTATTGACATTAATTTACCAATTATGCAGGTCTAAATTTAAAGTAGCTTCAAGTATTTCAAACTCGTCTCAAATGCCAATCGCAATCATTTATTATTATTATACCACCGTTTTATCTTAATTCCCCACTACATAAAGACCTCTTAAGGTCTTGAGGTCCCCCAAAGAAACGTTCTAGTAATATCCTAACCTTTTGACTTACAGCAACTCGTGTAAAAACCCGCCAAGGCTCTGTACCGCGTGTTAGATCACTAAATCTTCGTTAAGCGAGGGACGACAGATGGTACGAACCCGAGTAAACCGCACACTAATATTATATATATGTGGACGACGCTTATATTGAATTAAAGTACGTGACAGTTTTAATAAAACTTCAACTTCATTTATCTTGTATGTCCTTTCAAGGTTGTGCGTTTGGGAGCAGTATACTGAGTATTGGAGTGGCAAGTTCGTTGAACTGTAACGGACATGATTTTGCTCGCATTTTTCAGTGAATGTTTATTCATTATTGTTACATGTACACAGTCAAGGGCTATGGCTAATCGAAACTTATAACTGCATGATCCTGTTTGTTAGGCCGCAGCAAGTGTTACCAACCCGCACTGGGCCCGCGTGGTGGATAACAGTGATAAAAAAGAAGTGTGTGAAAAAGAAGTGTGTGCGAAAAATAAGAAGTGTTTATCTTGGCCTCGAACTTTAGATCTATGGCCTGACAGTCCGACGATCACACCAATAGGCTATCACTGCCTGTATTGTGTAGTGTGCAATAAAATGTTGGTAACACTTAATTCATCATTATCAGCCAATAATGTTCCCACTGCTGGGACACAGGCCTCCTTTCTATGAGAGGGTGTGGGCTGTAATCCACCACGCGGGCCCAGTGCGGGTTGGTAGTGTCATATCAAGTCACATGTCTTCGAATGTTCAGTTCTAGGACATGCCGGTTTCCTCACGATGTTTTCCTTCATGTTTTTAGAGTAGCAGTGTTGAAATAAATTACACAAAGTAAGACACCTGCCTGGGTTTGAACCCACGGCTTACTGCCCGTACGTCTGGGCTGCCACCACTGGGCTACCGCTGCTTTCCCACCATTAGACCAACGCTGCTCTCCAATTTATAGCCATCAATAAGGCCTTTACCAAAAGCAATTTTCTGGAACTAGAAGATAACTATGTTTATTGGAGAATAACATGTCGCGATACTTGTTTTGTATTCTACTGATTCAAAAACGATCAATTTCGGCAGATCACGATATTTATTTCTTCTTTTGTTGGCATTGTGGTAGAGGATTAATACAAACTGTGGAGAATTTACTAGCTAGATTACAGTAGCAAAGCCTGACTGCGAAAAAGACGTCGTCAAATATAATAATATATGAAATGTAATATTGTTAATATATTGATTATTAATACAATCCCAAGACTAATCTTGTTAGTCTAGACAGGCTTATGTGAAAATAATATTATTCTCATACATTCTGCATAAAGTGGATAGTAATAGATGTAAATCTCATTTGTAATCTTCGACGAATAAAACAATATTGGAAACTTCGAACCAGTATCAAAGCACTAATTGAAACCACTTTTGGCGTAATTGTGGTGAGTTCTAACCTTGATCGAACACGAAGAACACTATTCAATGTACGATTAAAGACAGGAGCATTTTTTTGTATCAGACAGATACTAGAAATGTACTCCTGTCTTTTCTTCTTTTACCTTAACATACATTGACTTTATTGGTGATATGATCTATACGAATATGTATATCTATACAAATGAATAAGATGGAAGTTAATTTTTAATTTCAAAATAGCAGCTTCTTACTGAATGCATATAATTATATATATGAAAGGGTTTACTTACGATACTGACATTTACTCATTTTGTTTTTTGTCTGTAGGTCCGTTTATCCGGCTAATCTTCAAAAAGGCTAGACTAATTTTCCGAAAATCCTATTCATATAGAGAAGTCATATTTTTATAATAATTTCACGTGGACATACGTCGTGGGGCACAGCTAGTTCGTCATAAAAGTTAGGTGCGTAAGCACTCACAACCGTCAAGCATTTATTACCAGATTTATGATCGTGCGCGAAGAAAAAGGTCTTAAAGAACTGCAGTAGCCGTTTCGTAGTTTCTGGCTACTATCATGGGAAAAAGTCATGAGTTACTATATTATTTTATATAGAGAAACTAGTTGTCCCGCGCAACTTCGTCTGCGTCACATTTTCCCAGTTTTCGCAACATTTTTCATTGCTGATGATGATGATATTGGTAATACCGTGATGATATATAGGTAGCCTAAAGCCTTCCTCGATAAATGGGCTATCTAACACTAAAAGTTTTTTTTTTATGAGATCATTAGTTTCTGAGATTAGCGCGTTCAAGCAAACAAACAAACAAACTCTTCAGCTTTATTATTAGTACAGATATGACACTTAACATTTGTAATCTTTTAAATGTTATCGAAAATATTTTTACAAGAGCTATGGTCACTGTTTTTTTTGGTAATAACCTCCATCCAGTTATTTAAATCAGGAATTAATCTGGAAAGTTCAAAGCCGCTATAGCTGTATAGTTTGTAGACTACATTCAGTCTACTCTATTCCTACAACATAGTTTCTAAAGAGAAGAACGAGCAAGAAATGGGAACGTCTGTTTCATCAAGATAATGAAATAGTATTGGTAACATTGTTTTCCTGGCAAAGTATATAATTTATGAGGAGTAGTCATAACAAGTTCTCCAAAGTATCGTCGCCATATGAACTAGTTTAATATAATATAATAAATGCTTAGGAAACCATGATCATCTGTACTTCTCGCGTTTATCTGGATGCTGTTTGGTCTGCTATCTTTTTAGGGGTGATCAAAATTGGTAATAAAGAGCTGTAACATACGGACGGTCAGATAAACAGACGGACAGGACAAATGTATAAGGGTTGCGTATCATCATCATCAGTCTATAATGTTCCCACTGCTGAGACTCAGGCCTCCTCCCAGTGAGAGGGAGTGGACTTTAACCCAACACGCGGGCCCTTTGCGGGTTGGTAGATATCACATGTCTTGTCTTGTCTGAATTTTTAGTTCTAGGACATGTGATGTCCTAGACGCATTGCGGGTGTCCGCAAGATGTTTTCCTTCACCGTTCTGAGAGCAGCGGTGATGAAATAAATTACACAAAGAAATGCGCCTGCCTGGGTTCTAATCCACGGCTTACTGCTCGTAAGTCGGGGCTGGCACCACTGGGCCACCACTGCTCGCACTCCGTTTATAAAAGATTAAATAATTCCTGGTCAATGTAACGTTTGTGATGACAAAATGAACATATTATTATAATTTCCAAATACAACGCAGGTGAATCTGCGAGTAAACGCTAGTTCTTTTTATATTTATTCAAACTTCACTAGTTTTGGAGACCGATGTGTCCACGTTCCAGTTCTAATCTCATCTTTAGCTCGAAAAATCTTTTTGGGTAGAAACTTTCTGAGCTAAAAGCTCTTTGGACAATACAAGTATTTCGCTTTTATCTGGTCGACGTGAATTTGGTGTGTCTCTTTTAAAGTAGCCTCTTTTTTTACTTAACTGATTTTGTTTTTTAGCAACAACCATGCTGGTGGTTTTGTGTCGAGAATCAGTGTTAATAGCATTTCAATTGTTTTGTGTGACATAAAGGCTCCTTTAGAAAGGCGCGATGCGGCGCGATGCGACTGCGCAACGCGGCATAGGAGTGTAACCGCGTTGCGAAGCCTCGCACACAGTCGCGACGCGGCGCGGCGTGGCATCGAATTGATTACTCAAATAACGTATTGAAAAGCGACCGAAAAGTGATAGTTTAGGACATCTTAAAATTGGGTAGTCCAATGGGCTTAAATCTTTTTGGAAAATAATTTTTATGCCTTAGTCTAACTTTAAAAATCTAAATTAATCAGATAGCACAAATAAAAAAGTAGATTTTCAAGAGTTTTGTCATTATACTCAAAACAAATTTCGAAACTTTACTTCTACCACTCTGGGCGGAGCTGAAGGGGAGTGTCAGACTTGACTGACTAAAACCCATCCATGTTCCTTCTTAGCCCTTTGTGTTCCAGGGCCACGGTATCTCTTTCGAACAACCCGCAGCCCTGGCAGGCATCGGCCCTCTCGGACGCCTTCCGATTTACTGACATCTCCTTGAGGCGCGCGTGGAACACGAACGCACCGTCGGCACGGCCTGTCGTCATAAGACGGACGGCCGGTGAGCTAGCCCAATACTCACCGTCCACAGGCACCCGCCGATATGCCTTAAAGAAAGTATTGACTGGCATTATCAGAGTGCCTTCTAATTCTAAACTAAATTAGAATTTTGCGGCAAAGTAGTCTTTAATTTTGTTGTCATAAGGTTTAGAACAGAGGTAAAATTGGTGATTGGACTGTGCTCACTCTTCGTTTGCCATAGGATGATCTGTTGTCCCTGACTCAGAAAATTCTGTCTTCAACAGAGTATACAATCTTTGTAAACCCTTTTAAGGACAGATTTTCCTCTTTCAGAATATATCTGTAATATAGTTCTTAGAGATGTCTCTATGAACCATAATACAGATGTCTTTAGAAGATAATGTCACTATCCATCTTCAAACATACCGTTGTTAATTTGGTCTTTAAAGAAACTGAAAGGCCTTAGTCAAGTTTGTTTAAGCTTCATAAAGGCTTCATTCTTGAAATACGGGTAAATAATCTCCATTTGATCTTTCCTTTGTGTGTTGTGAAGATCAAAATCGAACTTGTGTGAGAGTTAAAAGGGGTAAGGCGTACGAGCCTACAAGGGTGGACCCAGATGTCGTAAGCGTAATTTAGTCGGTTTCTTTGTCCACATAATAAGTGGAAAATAAACGGAACTCTCTTGAAACTTTAACCGGAACCACACTTAATATGAGTAATTATGAAAGTACGGGCCTCCCCTGCACTCATTTTGTCTACAATAAAATTGTGAACAACAAAGCAACGTGCAGTCTCGTATGAAATAATTAAGGGTTTTTATATAGACATAGGATTTTTATGGCGACGGTTTAATTTATTTCACGTTCCACTGACACCATTCTTTTTATATTGTCCGACGCAACAAAAGGGCTCTATATCATATCTTTACAATGAACAAATGTAACTTTTTCACTTTAGACGAAAATATATTACCGACGATTTTTCACGGACCTTAAAAAGGATAATAATTGTATTATATTGTCGCCAACTTTGACTTGATTAATTGCTATATTTTATAACAGCCCATGATTCTGGGGTCACTGTTTATATTTTATTCATCCTTTGAAACAAATGAAAGGGTATCTGAAATGCGTGTTAAATCGCCCGAAAGTTCTTTCTCTAAATAAAAGGAGCTCGCTTTTCCACTCGACTTAACTTTGATTATGGCCTGTCATAATACAAAAATCAATTTCGTTATTGCCTTTGTAATCCATTTTGTTTGCGCATTTGAATGTGTAAAAGAATTGTTGGAAATCTTTTGAAAGTACTTCGACAATGGATGATTGTTTTTTTTTTTATAAAATTGCCTAATATACCTGCTAGTGTTGTTTATTTTAGGCACTGTGCCTATATTTAGGACCAGGAAAAATTACTACTGTCTAAATTAATACGCAGACGGCTAAGTTGCAATATTAACAGCCTAACTTCTGAGGTCCTCCTCGTTAGTCTAGTGGTGGCAAGGGCTACTGCTGAGCATAAGGTCCTGAGTTCGATTCCCAGGTCGGGAAAAGTGTTATCAGGGTTTAACATCGGGAATTTCTCAGTAGCAGCCACGGATTCTGGATTTGTCCTCGGTTGATGCCATTAGGCTCGCCCCTATTCCATGGGACTTAAATATAACTGGCGAAATGTAGTTGTCCAGACAGCGTCACTATGTGCTTACTACCCCTCAAATTTTAAAATTTAACTCTGCTGCAACATTGAATTCGTTACGAATTATCTAAAAAATGATTCAAAAAGAGTTCATTGTTTCAACTTGGATTCGAACCATCGCATCACCACCAATCTCATGCACGTCAAGTGGTCATGAAACCTCCGGTCTATTTATACGTTGAGTAACACATTGTAAATGTAAAGCCTATTATTTCTTGTCGTTATACCAGATAATAAAAAGTTTTAAAGACAATTTTTTTTTATTAAAAACAGTTTAAAAATAAAAAATTATACAAAATTATAGATTAACTAAAACAATAAATTAATTACAATAAAAAATGTTTTTGCGGAAAACAAAACCAACTAGGCCCAACACGGATTTAAACTACCATGTCTTTTGGGGGGTAACTACATAATGGAGCTGTAGGTACTAATGGTTACATCTCTGCCTAAACATTGAGGGATTACAATCCCTCAATGTTTAGGCAGAGATGATATATGTTTAGATATATGTTTGGGATGTTTAGGGGGCCTGTAGGCGTGATGTTATGCTATGTTAGTTTCTTAAGTCCACCATACACGACAACACGAGATGTATAAATTGCTACAAATTATTCAAAAACTATTAAAACAACGAAATCTATTTTAAGTCTTGAACAATACAAGTACAAGTAGCTACATTCGTCGTCGTTTCCTCGTGTTTCACTTTTAGAAAGTTAGTCCTGTCGCACGAGGTTTAACGAGCTAACTTTCTGAATAATTCTACTTCCCTCCAAGAGTTCAGCTGAAAGGAATAGTAGGGCTTAGGTAACTCTAACTATTTAGTGAGACTAACATATTAGCCGCTGAGGTCACACAAATTAGTTGTATGTTCATCATCAGCCTATAATGTTCCCACTTCTGGAACACAGGCCTCCCCTCTACGAGAGGGAGTGAGTGAGTGAGGGAGTGGAGACTGTTATCCACATGCGGGGTGCGGGTTGGTAGATGTCAAACGTCTTCGAATTTTTAGTTCTAGGATCAGGGGAGGTCATGCCAGTTTCCTCACGATGTTTTCCTTCGCCGTTTATGAGGGCAGCGGTGATGTAATAAATTACACAAAGTAATGCGTCTGCCTGGGTTCGAACCCACGGTTTACTGCTCGTAAGTCGGGGCTGCCACCACTGGGCCACCGCTGCTCTCTGTTGTATGTTAAAGGCACACATTACATACCGAGTTTCCTCCGAGCCTCGGAAAGCACCGTAGCTTCGTGTTTTAGCCATTGCTCCTTACTTTCAACTGTAAAGACAGTCGTTAAGTAGTCAGTGGCCTGAAATTCTGGCAACCAGTCTTACCAAAGGAGTATCTTATCACGCAGTACTAACTGGGTTGTGGAGGTGAGATACGGGTATTCAGCTGTGTCCAGGACGACTGGAAGCCGAACCCAACATAGTTTTTAGTTCAATTAGGAATTTATTGGTAGCAGCCAGGAAGTCTGGATTTGTACTCGGTTGATGGGAATTGGCTCACCCCATATAAAATCGGACTTAAACATAACTGGTGAAATGTGGGTGTGCTATTAATGACACCTCTGCCTAACCCTTCGGGGATCCCAATTTCCTCTGACGGGGAAAATCCCAACAGCGTAATCATTATGTGCTGATTATGGTTACGCTTATGGTTTCCAATCACCTAAATACAAAAACTTACACTGTTTGCTACTGCGACTGTTTAATTTGTTTACGTGTTTGAACCAACAAACAGAATTTATAATTAAAGATACAGAAATAGGTACTGTTATTTTCACAAAAATTACAATACTTACTACGCACGTACGCACGAACCAATAGTCAACTTCGGACTTCCTGAATAATTTACAAAATCATTCACAGAAACGACGAACAGAAGTTTTCATTTATATTATTAAAAAGAAATATGAAAACAAAAGAAAATAAATCCAGCTCTAGAAATGCCTAATTGTAAAATACGGCCTAGAACTTTTGACAAAGCACGCGTAGCATGAGCACTGCAGAAACGAGTTTTTTTTAAGGAAAGAATCGACACAATGACAGATAGACAGTGAAAATGTGTCATTTGGTCGATTCTTCCGTCGACATAACCCGTTTCTACCAGTGGTCATGCTACGCGTGCAGAGCCTTTCTAGACTGGGTGAATTCAGAAACTTTAGGTTTATGAAGGCGATAGCCTGTGTATCTTTGTTTTCAACCCGTCTATTTCGCTTGTGTTATATTTAGACTAGGCGAGCCCCACGACCTTCGTCAGCGTGAAATTATTATAAAGATATTACTTCCTTATTTCAATCGGATTTTGTTAACAACTTCAAGGGCTTTAATTTATTTGCACGGTAACAAAATACCTTTTTTTTTAAATAAACCTAAATTAATACTTATAACATCAGCTATCTGCGAAAAGGTCCCGTCAAAATCGGTCCAGCCGTTTCGGAGATTAGCCCGAATAAACAGACTGTCTGACAAAAATTAAAAGGGGCACAATTTAAGGTGATATTTAGCATTTTTTATTTAAAATGTCAGAATTTATTTGTTTAAGGTCAGTAAAACATTTTCGATGCTGATGATTTTCGATTCTTGTTTTCTAGTTCGGAAACTTTGTTAGTTATGTTAGGTCAACGGTAAAATTGTATTTCATGTTTCCATCGCTTTGTATTTTACGATTGAACGGTTGTTCATTGCTTTTGAATATTATGTGACCAAATGACAGTTCTAGTCAGTGTAGCATTTCCATGATTACCTTCCAATGCAAAAATTCTGAAAGTGTTGATCAATTTAAAAATATAATAAATGTTAGATTTCATAAACTTGTCTTAAGTTTGTTTTAATTTTACCATTAAACCAAACCAATACAAACCATGTCTGGTTTAATGGTACCATTAAACCAGACATTGGTTTGTAATGGTAAATAAATAAATAATATTTTACATTACTATTTTTAACTTTGATTGTATCTATCACAATTTTAAATGCTTTCGATTCGTTTCCTCACCACGGAACAGATTAGTATTCGCTGTCCATCCTGTTCTACGCAAAATGAACGTTTTTGCCCCACCAATGTTATACAAATGTAAAAAATCGTGTTCGCTATGTAAGTAGGGTTTCCTAAGTTGTTTTTGTAGTGATCTGAATAATTTTGAGCGAGCACTTAGAGTAAGCTGATTTTATAGCAGAAGGTAACTTTTGCACCCGGAAATAATATAAAAAAGGAATATTTTTGCAGACGCGCTTGTTATCCTTGCATTAATTGGAAAATGTCATCACCATCATCATTTCAGCCAAAAGACGTCCACTGCTGGACATAGGCCTCCCCCAAGAAGGGGGGTTTTGCCACGTTTTTTCATAAGTCGCCACGCTTGGCAGGCGGGTTGGCGATCGCAGTACGGTGGTTACAAAAGCACAGAGAACGCTGCTGCCCATTCTCTGCTAAGTCCCTAAGTCGCCTCTTTCGACACCCACGGGAAGACATGAGATGGTGCTATTCTTTACGTCCGACACCATACAGAACATTGGAAAATGTGCAAGAATATAAATAAATAACTAGCTTACGCTCGCAGCTACGCTCTCATATTGTACTGAAATTAGCCCACGGGAACGTTTTAAATGTAGCTTCCCTTTAGTGAAAGATTCTTCGGAATTGGATCAGTAGTTCGAGTTCGGAAAATTACCCTCTACATAAAAACTTACAAACCTACAAATTAACAATAAAGACCTTTTTAGAATCTTAATAATTATAAAATTCTCGTGTCACAATGTTAGTTACCATACTCCTCCGAAACGGCTGAACCGATTTGTATGAAATTTGGTGTGCATATCGGGTAGGTCTGAGAATCGGCCAACATCTATTTTTCATATAAAAAACACCCGCGAACGAAGTCGAGGGCAGCAGCTAGTATTAGTATAGATATATCAGGAGCTAGAGGTAGAAATAAACAAGTACTCACTAAAAACTCAACATACGCAAACGATGTTATAAAACAGTTCCAGTTTCTCCCACCTTAAGTACTATAAAGATACCACAAGCATAAAACCATACTGTGGCGCAAAAACGAGGCAAGAAAAGAACACCCACGGTTTGAAAATACTTTCATTTCTAGAAATAACGAGACGATGCATTAAGTCGTTAGAGTTGTTCAATGTCGTCTTCGGTCGCGTGCTACAACTCGGGGGCACAACAGGCGACACCTCTATTGTCACCCAACCAAGAAAGGAAGGCACTTTGTCATACCACCCTTTGTTACTGAACTAATGTTTCTTAATGCGGCCGGTGTACCTAAGAGCACGGAAATGGGCGGCATCGTTTGCGATTTTGTGCTTTTTCTTTTTTTAAAGCGACTTTTTAAACGAGCTTCGAGGTGCAAACGTGGAGCCATGATATTCATGAATACGTAATATTTTGAAGGATACAGATTACTTTTTATGTTTTATTTTTGAGGTCATTTGAAAAGAAAGTTAGCATGAGTATTAATTAACTGTTATTTAAAGAATATGAAAAATTTCTTAGGAGACAGTACCTTATTTTTAACCGACTTCTAAAAAAGGAGGACGTTATCAATTCGGATGTTTGTTTTTTTTTAATAACATGATTCTGGCCCTTACATTTTGTCGAGTTACACAAATACAAAAACACAGTGTTTTTTTTTCAAACTTTGTTACTATGGAAAAGTACAATCCCTTTTAAAAACCCTTTGAGAGGTATTAATATGTTTTTGAGTTCAACATTGAATGGAAACAGTTTTCAGGCTTATCATTCAAATCAAACTCTCTCATAAAAATATAATTAAAAGCAATGAATGAAAATTCCAAAATTTCAACTTTTTAATACACAAAGCAAAACTTTTCCTTCCAAAATTTTCCAGTTCTTTGTAAAGAATTTCTGAAATCCAATAATACGTAAAATCGCGTATTAAATGTATGACAAAATGATTACTTGATCTATGTCAGAGGTTACGGTAATCAATCATAAAATCTATAAGTCATGGTTTTATTGAAAACGAGAGGAAATATAATGGTAATTTTATGTATTTTTCCCAGTATCTGGTATTTCACTAACGCAGGTGGGAAAAGGGGAGGTCGTAGGTAAATAATAACAGCCGCTCGGGTCAATATTTAAATTAAGCCGTGCTTGCCTAGGTTTTTCCGAGGATGGGTGACCACCCGTTACCGAATACCAAGGGATATCGTATTACTCAGTACTACTACTATTACTACACAATGAAGCGACTGCCTATCTAGGCAGTCACTTCATGTAAAATACTGATACTCAGCTGCATCCGGTTAGACTGGAAGCCGACCCCAACATAGTTTGGGAAAAGGCTAGGCAGATGATGGCAAAGAATAATGACTGCTCTTAACCCATTATAGCCGCGCAAGATGACCGTTCTAAACCGGTTTTAAACGGGTACGATACTTCTGTTGAGAGGATCTAGTGGGCAGTGTAGTCCGTTTGATGTTTCTTTCCGTGCCTGACGTACATAGCACGGTCAAGATGTGGTACGGTATTGTGGGAGACATTTTTATTTAATTTGTCAATTGTTGAAGTTATAATATTATTGTTACCTAGATTATTGTAGTTTTCAAAGCTTTGAAAATTCCAATTGAATAAGGTTATTCATGCAAGAATTATTTGAAACAGGTGTGAGACATAAAGTTAAAACCATCTAAATACAAACTAGTGTTACTTGATATTTAACCAGAACAGGTTTTGTTTACATTTTCACCAAATAGTTTTGAAACAGATCATAGTTGTTTGCTTACTGACTGTGGTAGTTGTAAAAAAAAACAAATAACAACAACGAAAAAGTCTTACCAAAACCGCACCAAAATAAGAAAACTAGCCTTACAAAACAATATAATAAACTCAACCATACACACAAAACGAGAACCAAAAACTATTCAATGTTCTTAGTGAAGTTAATTGTGTTTCAAGTAACTAAATCCAACTTAATGAGACAACTTGCAGTAAACTGGCCCAAACAGTAGCAAATACTTTGGGAGTATTAAGCGCCCGTACCGTTCGCGTATTGGACGCAGAACCTCGGCTTATGCTATGTTCCATTGTATGTACGGGATTCATCTTACTAAGGGGTATCGTATTACCCAGTTATTGGATTGTCGAGGTCGGATAGGCTGTCGCTTCATGTAAAATACTGATACTCAGCTGCATCCGGTTAGACTGGAAGCCGACCCCAAGATAGTTTGGGAAAAGACTAGGCAGATGATGATGATGTACGGGATTCGTTTGAATTAGACCATGTATAAAACATAGTGATACAACACAAATTTTATACCATGTACCATATTATCTATGTTCGACTAATAAAATACTTTGAAAAAATTAACACTTTTATAGGTCTACTCAAGTGTATATGGTCATGTACAATCACGAGCAATGACATAACACAATTTACACTTGTAAAATCATAATTCAAAATCAGTTTTTTTTTTCCCACAAACAACCTAATAGTTTCTATGTAAACGTATTGTAAAAATAGTTTCAACCGCTCACAAGTAGTTTTGACTGATTTACAGTATTGACAGTGGCACTGTTCGAGATTTGTTTGAATTATACACTTATACAAGGTGTATACAGACCCTTCACGAAGCCTTCAATCAAGCATTCTGAACATCAAACTAAGTAACCCTACGCAAAAATATTGCTGAGAAACGACTTTTTTTTGTGTGAAAATTCTCGTATTCCGGTAAAAACTCAATGTAACGCATTCAAAATATTGTGCTGATGGATGAATTGATTAATAAATTGGTCATAGATGTATTTTAAGTAAATTTGAAGCCTTCAAAACTAGTAAATATTTTTCAAAATCGTGGAATTGATCATATCAACATCTCCGTAACTAGGTTCCCAGGTTATAATCCAGAAAAAAAAATCGGAATGATAGGGGAAATAAGTGTTTTTCGCTTCGTTAAGAGTCTATTTACACCCTTTATAGACCATGTACAGTCATCAAGTTGAGTAATGTATGTGGGTCAGTCTTACGGAGATCAGGAGTTTATAGCTATATTTCCATTTTATTTAACATCCATATTTTTTTACGAGGTGTTGATTGCAGTTCCGGGCTTTGGTCTGACATAGTTTGTTTTTTTAAGTGACAATGTTTTCATGTTGGCAGTGTTTATTTGGAATGGCTGAAAGACTTAGCAATGACTTTTTTAGAGTAATTAATTTTAATAATGTTACTTCAACTATAGTATAAATAGATATCGTCTACGTATCTAAACTAATATCATAAAGAAGAAAGATTTGATTGTTTGTTTACATTGAGTAGGCTCCGAAACTACTGGTCCGATTTAAAAAAATCTTTCAGTGTTAGATAGCCCATTTATCGAGGAAGGCTATAGACTATATATCATCACGCTACGACCAATAGGAGTGGAGCAGCAATGAAAAATTTTGCGAAAACGGGAAAATGTGACGCAAACGAAGTTGCGCCGGATAGCTAGTATTACACGTAATACCTACACGGTCAAAATATATAGAACAGCTGTTTTTATTTAAATTACCGATGAAAATTTTCTATTGGGGGGTTCAGAATGATGTACCATCTGAGTAAGCGTTGGCAAGCATTTTTGTATCGGTGCCTTTTTCAACTCGTACAGTCACAAACGTGTTAGAAATCTAACGGTACAAAAAAAGACTAACAGATTTATTTCCGAAAAATAATTTAATAGTAGATACCTTCATCAAGAAATGAACCTATTATGAAAAGTATGTGATTCTATTCACGTACTTCATCTCAAATATTTAAGTAAGTACCTATTTGTTTTGATCTATTTGATGCCTACTAATACTAACACGTGTTTCTACGCTTAAAAAAAAAGTTTGCGTGTTGTCGTCACTAAATAAGTTCTTTGATTACGTTGTTTTATTAATGACTGTAAAAATGTTAGCTATTGGACTGCGTCGTTGGTCTAGTGGTCACAAGTGCGACTGCTGAGCATGAAGCCCTGGGTTTGATTCCCAGGTCGGGCAAAGTGCTGTAGGGTTTTTCCATTAGGAATTTCTCAGTCCCCTTTTGACATGCAACTAAAACATAGCTGGCCGAATCTGGTAGCACTATACAAGGTGGCGTTTTGCATCCTCGTTAATTTCAAGGAGGTAACTATGCTAATGATTCTCATCCCGAATCAATAATAAAAAGTAGTATTTTTTATTTATTTTTTTATTTACGGAAATCTGTAAGTGTGCACCACCCGTGTTTTAAACCTGGGCCGTCTGATACTCGCCTTATAACCGCGTGTCTGTACAAATACAAACAATCTCAAACTTTTATTCGATAATTTCTTATACCCTTAACCACGTTAAGGGAAAAAAAACTGTAATACTGACAAACTTAAACAACCAAAAAAATCAGGGTTTCAGGTACCGTAATTTGTATTGATTATTTATGTCTTTTGTGACAACCTCCTGAATTATGACGAGAATGCAAAACAGCAGCTTGTTTATTACCAAGTCTGAAAAATTCTGTTTATCTCATGGTTTCTCAACAAAATCTAATAATAACACAGAGCAGTTAACAAAGTTTTCTTTATTCTATTAGGTACCTACTTACTACGAGAGAAAACCTAACCACTAATGGTAAGAAGTTAGGTAGGAGCTAGTTAGTAACATACATAAGCCTGATTGACTCGATACAAATCCGTTGCCTCGTTACTGCAAATGTTTTTTTTTACACTTTGAAACATGCTCGTATTTTATTTCTCGATCCTCCTTTGTTTCGCGTTCTGTGTTCTTTGAGATCGCTTTCCGTTGTTATCATTCTTGAGATTAGTGACTTGTTCTGATGGATAAGATATGACGAGTCTATCCTTCATGCTAGGTCTCAAGTTATTACGCTCTTCGGTTATTGGAATTTAAACCCTATGTGATTAAAATAACACACGAACTGTTACAAACATGTTGTCGTGTCACACATTTACAGTTATGTTGGGCATACAAAATTTCTATTTTGCCACGACTACCTCAGATTGTACAATGACCTTTATACTGGTCTATCGTCAAACCAATTAAATTATGAACAGCAAAATGTATTGGAAACAAATAAAGGAGAAAAAATCTGAACGTTCCTGTTTCACCGTCAACACCGTCTAACTTAGTTTAAAATTTAATTAAGTACTGCTGTAGTAGTATTGTAACAAACAATTGCTTATTTCAACAGTTGCTCGGAAAACCAACCTTTATTTTTCAGACAAGGAATAAAACATTATTTTTTTACAGTGTTGGTCCATGGATGGGTGTCATGTCAAGGCTCCTCCATTTCTTAGAAAGCACGTAAAGCTGTAGATCTATAACAGGCCTTTGTTTTTTATTTACGGATGAGAAATCATCAAATAACCCCTCCCGCTCTGGACGAAGCGGAAGGGAGTGTCAGACTTGTACTGACGAAAGCCCATCCATGTTCATTCTTAGCCCTTAGTTTTCCAGGGCCACGGTTTCTCTTTCGAACAGTCCCGAAGCCCTGGCAGGCATCGGCCCTCTCGGACCCCTTCCGATTTGTTGACATCTCCTTGAGGCGCGCGTGGAACACGAACGCGCCGTCGACACAGCCTGTCGCCATAAGACGGACGGACGGTGAGCTAGCCTATTACTCACCGTCCACAGGCCATCTAAAACAGTCCTTACAATGGGTATTGTATTTATCACCAAGTAGTAACCAGGCTGTGACCTGTGGAGGTCAGATAGGCAATAGGTCCAGATAGATAGGTAATGTAATGGTATTCAGCTGCATCCAGCTAGACTGGAAGCCAACCCCATCAAATTCACGAAAAGGCTATGTAGACGATGAAATATAAACATTAAACGCTGTAGTCATAAAAGTCAAATGTCCGCCATATTTTCATTCAATTCCAGATCATCGAAACGCTCATTCAATACAAAGGGAATTCCGAAATTAAATCTTCATTCACTTGCCTCCACGGTACAGTCGGGTCCATAAATACATGTGATGGCAAGTACCGTCATTTCCATTCTCAGAGATACGGTTGTTAATGGCTATAATAAACGGATCATTTCGGATAGTGAACGTAAAGTGTGATCCGGGGTATTATCGCGTATTGTAATGTAAAGTTCTGTGTTACGACTGATCGTTTTGTTCGCAGGAAAGAAGATGTTTTAGTAAGTTTTGATTGTATCTTGTTTTATTTGCTTGTATCGTCGTAAATTAGTTCTGCTAGTAGGTAATGTACCTATCCATAGTGTGTTTTATTACCATTTGGAATATGTTTATATTAAGTTACTAAGCATTTAAAAAAACACGTATATTATAAATTAATAAAATATCGTCGTGTTCTTGCCACCGTCTTAAAACGCAATGGCTTGGCACGCGTTACGAGACCATATGGAATGACCATAATGCCGTGGAAGTTGGGTAGGCCTTTGGTCAAATGACACAGACACAGGACCTATGGCTTAACGTGTTTTCCGAGGCACGGAGATACCTATCATATGTACCGACTGCTCATTGTTAGGATTTTAAACGCGAAAGGTCATGTTTCGATCAATTTCTTAATAAAATCGGAAACTTCACTAACCAACGGGTTTGGTTCGCCAGTGACCAACTCTTCCCATTTGATTTTCTATAGAAATATTTCTAACTTTAATAACACAACTCACGTACCGCGTCGTTACATGACAAGTTCCTAGCTCATCTAGACTTCATGTATCTCAGTCCCTTGACGGTTGACACAGACAGAAAAGTGGGAAATAAAATAAAATATAACTGTATTTGCTGTGAGCATTAAAATGTTAATGTCTGATATTTTTGAGTAGTCAGAAGCCTGACATCCAGTCTTACCAAGGAATATCGTATTACCCAGTTACTGGGTTGTGGAGGTCAAATAGGCAGTCACTTCATGTAAAATACTGGTACTCAGCTGCATCCGGCTAGACTGGAAACCGACCCCAAGATAGTTTGGGAAAGGCTAGGCAGATCATGTATGATATTTATGAGTTTTCTGGCGGGATAGATTATGGTCTTTTTTTAGATTCTTTGATCTTAGTTATATTTTATACTGACTTATGCCCGCCGATTCGCCCGCGTGTTTTTCGGAAATTCTTCCACGTAGTCGTAGTACAAAATATATCCTCTGTGTTAATCCAGGTTATAAACTACCTACCCGTAGGCCAAATTTTATCCAAAGCCGTTCTGTAGTTTTTGCGTGAAAGAATAACAAACACCAATACATCCTAACAAACTTTCGCATTTACAATAGTAGTAAGATGCTAGTAGGTAACATGGCGAGCAGCGGTGGCCAAGTGGTGGCAGCCTCGACTTAGGAGCAGTAAGTCGTAGGTTCGAACCCAGGCTAGCGCATAACTTTGTGTAATTTATTTCACCACCGCTGCTCTCAAAACGGCGAAGGAAAACACACCTAGAACTAAAAACTCGATGACATGTGACATCTACCAACCCGCACTGGACTTGCGTGAAGGATTAAAGCCCACTCCCTCTCATTGAGAGGAGGCCTATCCCAGCAGTGGTACTGTTATAGGCTGATGATGATGATGATGATGATGATGATGATGATGAGGTAACATGCGAGCGTTTGGCACTATACTATCTAAAATGAAATAAAATAACGACTGCTCATTTTAGAAACAGTTGTACATCAACTTCAATTAATTAGTAAGCATGTCAAATAAAACTTTAATACCTAAAAGCTTTCCCAGAGTTTTGCTAATTAAATTACTAATTAGATTACCTTTCAAAATTCCAAAATTTATATCTGAATTTAATGCTATCATAACCAAATTCAAACTTACATTTACCCCAAAAAATAGCTCCAAAAATGAATAAAATAACCATAATGAAATTCGCCTCCATTGAAATGATAAACAAAACCGGGTCACATTTTTCGCTCAAAACCCGCGCAGACGTGATTTAATAGAATACTAAAGCGAGGGGGTAAGTTAAGACAGCGGCACATCATTAGGCATGAGTTAATGAGTCCACACTTACCCCAGTTACGGGCCCTCTGAGTACCTTCAGTGTTACATACATTCCGCGTCTCACTTAATAATGACGCTTGCTGATTTATACGGAGCGAAGATGTTGGTACGTTACAAAGTTTCAGATTTTCTGGGTTAAGACAGTAATGTTGTTATTTAGGAGCCTTTACACCTTACGAAATTTGATACAAACTTTCGAGTCCTTATTTTCCGAAATGACTGAACCGATTTTATTTAAACTTCACACTTGTTAGCAGGATACATAGGTCTAAAAAGTTACACAAAAGCATTTTCGAAAAATAGTCATCATCATCATTTCAGCCGAAAGACGTCCACTGCTGGACATAGGCCTCTCCATAGGACATAGGTAAGGGGGGTTTTGCCATAATCGCCACGCTTGGCAAGCGGGTTGGCGATAAAAATAGTGTTACAGCTAAATTATACCGATTTTAATTTTTTTGTATAAACAGAAATTTCCAAATATCTTTTTCTTAAAAAGACATTTCGAAAATGTTTTTTAGTAACTATTTAGACTTACGTAGCCTGCTTTTGCGTATTAAGTTTCATTAAAATCGGTTCAGTCATTTCGGAAAATAAAAACTTGAAAGTTTGTATGAAATGCCGTAAGGTGTAAAAGCTCTTAAATCTGGTTTGATAATACTAATATTAATACTTTTATGCTTATTCTGACAAATATTATTACGAGACTATGGTTCAGGGGATTGTTTAAACATAACAAAACATGACGCCTGTTTTAGGCAGAGGTCTACCTAATAGTACACCCACATTTCACCAGTTATGTTTTAAGTCCCATGTAATAGGGGTTGAGCCTATTGCCATCAACTGGACACTAATCTAAACTCTGTGGTTGCTACTGAGAAATTCCCGATGGAAAAACCAAAAAACACTTTGCCCGACTTGTGAAACGAACCAAGGACCTCAAGTTCTACAGTCGCGCTTATGACCACTCGACAAACGATGCGGGGATTTTTTTTGTTAATTTATTAAAACGTCGAAAACTATCAGTGACTGCGATCATAAGTATTTGATCGCAATCCTGCTAGCCTACCATGACTTCTTAAATCAGTATTGTTTTACTCTTATTCCAGTGTGCGAAACGGAGTTATAGAGGACGTCTAGCGCCATCTCTTTCCCACTCTAGAATAAGATTAAAACAATGCTGCTTAAAGACGTCATGGTAGGCCACCAGTTGTATTGATACAATTTTATAACCAAAGTTTCGTATATTCTAAACCAAGGCCAAGTCTACCAGTACCTACCTTCACTAAAATGTCTAGCGCTATCTCTTTCCCACACTCGAAAAGGAGTAAAACAATATTTTTTTCAGACGTCATGGTCCACCTGAACTTGTAAAAACAAAGGCAACTGCACTACACCCAGTCTTCTAAACGTAAATTCTAGAAGTGGTTATTTCGTTGATTTAATCTTAATAATCTTATTGAATTAGCTGAAACAAAATACGTTCTTAATAAGTAAAAGGTAGCAAGGCGAATGCTTGTATACGGGAACGACGGAACTCTACGCTAAACAGATGCCTGAACAACTGAACAGTAATAAATAAAAATGTAAAGACTTTGTTTACGTTCAAACAATTTTGCAACATTTTAACGTATTTTCGTTTAGGTTGGTAAAATCCGTGCTCAAAAAACTAGTTTGCATAACAAACAAAAGCATTGGCGATAGTTCAATTTTCCATAAAACCGACAGTCGAATTGAACATCGGTAAAAGGTAATTGTATTGTGCACTGATACTGAAATGCATAGCACAGGATAGAGAAGTACGGAAGGAGAAAGGGGAGGCATTTGCCCAGCTGTGGGACACAAATTGGCTTGTTAAAAAAAAGACTATTATAAAGGTAAAGTTAAGTTTTGGATCAAGAATCAATCATCATCATCGCCAGCCTATAATGTTCCCACTGCTGTGACACAGGCCTCCTCTCAATAAGAGGGAGTGGGCTGTAATCCATCACGTGTGCCCAGTGCGGGTTGGTTGATGTCACATGTCTTCGAATTTTCAGTACTAGGACATGCCGGTTTCCTCACGATGTTTTCCTTCACAGTTTTTGAAGGCAGCGGTGATGAAATAAATTACACAAAGTAATGCGCCTGCCTGGGTTTGAACCCACGGCTTACTGCTCGTAAGTCGTGGCTGCCACCACTGGGCCACCGCTGCTCTCAAGAATCTTAATTGAGAAAAAATATTAGAACATCAAGGGGTCAATCTGATGATATCGTGTCCAACAATCGGTTACCCTGGTGTTATACCTTCTGGCCTTCACACACAAATATGTGTGGCAATAAGAATACGGGAAGATCAAAGAAACGATGAATGGTCTATGTGAAAGATTATGTGGCTAGCTACTAAGGGGCTGACTACAACTTTGATAATTAATAGAGAAGTACGGTGGTGAAGACATGCCGCGCTGACCTCAAATAAATTAAGATGAGTGCAAAAGAATGAGTTAATTAAGCCGTTGATCCCGGCTGTCATTTGTAGATCTTTGGCAGTCGTTACGAATAGTCAGAAGCCAAAAGTCTGACATCCAGTCTTACCAAGGGGTATCGTATTATCCAGTTACTGGGTTGTGGAGGTCAGATAGGCAGTCGCTTCATGTACTGGTACTCACCTGCATCCGATTAGACTGGAAGTTGACCCCAATATAGTTTGGGAAAAGGCTAGGCAGATGATGAGTGCAGAAGAATGATGATGTCTAATGAAACCGCACTGATTATTTTATTATGGCAAAGCTATTGTTATCTCTATTCTGAGTTTGAAAATGGCCAGATTCTATAGTGTTAATATTTTAAACTGCAAAAGAACAAGCATTGTTATTTCACAGCTGCATTGTTCCAAGATCTTATACGTTAAAAACAAAAGAGAATCGATGACGCAACACTGAATCTGAGCTAGTTCATTACCCAGCCTTTTGTTTAATGTAGATAATCTGACTAAAGTCTATATTGTACTCTTTGTTAGCATGCAGAGTTAAGGAGCCGCGCTTTCCTTGAGCCCTGCATTCATACTATGACGTATTTAAATTGGGTGGGTTTTGTTTAAGTAGATTGGGTGCTGGGTGGAGCTTTTAAAATAATTTCATTCCGTTTTTTCAGTATTGTTGAGGCAAGTTTTTGGTTTAATGTCGAGGGTTACATTTTTGGCGTGAAGATTTCTGCACTCAAATATTCGGTTATACCTGGTTCGATTTTGGCCACTGTATGGAATTATCAGTCCGACCCGACCCAAACATATTAACCTTATGATAGCAATGCAAACTAACTTCTTGGTTTAACACGTTGAGTGCGATACCAGGTCTAAACACCTTGTATACGCCTCGCTTACAGTGCGGCTAAGAAAAGTGTAGACTTCCTTGTCGTGCGGATGGCATAACTTCAATTTGGTTCGGTTTAGGAAAGAGATGAATATATGCCTAAGATGTATTATTAAATAGAACCTTATGGTGTACCTATACCTTAATACCGGGTTTATAAACCTGGGACCGCACGGAAGAAATAAAATTTCAACCCAGGCATTACTTTGTGTAATATTAAGTTTCTTAAATGTTACAGGGTATATACGCCTTGTGCCGCCAGAATGGAAGTTTTATTACCAGGTGTATAGACCTTGCGAGCGTTTTAAGCAGAATATTACAGGATGGAACAGGTTGGACATCATTCCCTCCCAAAGATACATTTTCATCGGTACTAAAAAAAAATAACCAGAACGCACAAATAGCATTTTTTATATGGCTCTAACCTCTAACCTCGTGCATTGTAAAATTTTATCGAATCAAATATTTCGATCAGGGTGACCCCTGATCGAAATATTTGCGATGCACGAGGTTCACAACCGAGAAATCCTTTTGGGACATTAATTAAATGCACACTACTGGAGAATGGAGCTCTGTCACAAACAAATACACTTCGAAAGTAAAGAATATGATATCGGATCTTTTCAACCTCTGGATTAAACAACGATATCATACAGTATTGTCATTGAAAGCTATCAAGTAACCTGAAGCAGATATTGTTGTATAAAATACATATTATATGTATGAGCTACAAACCAAACCAGACTTTGATAAATTGAAACACATTCAAACAAATATTATACTACAAATATAATGATTGTAACTCCTCATACTTAAAAGAAGGCCTCTATAATGTATCTGTAAAAACCTCTTGATTACGAAATAAACTTTATTTATTTAATAACTTTCACAAATATTTCGTCGTCCAAAATATGCATTGATGTATCTAAATAAGTTACGTAGTATTTCATGAGGACTTTAAAATACACATATTTTTATTTATTTAATAACTTTCACAAATATTTCGTCGTCCAAAATATGCAATAATGTATTTAAAAAAGTTTCAAAATATTTCATGAGGACTGTTTTCACATAACATCACGTTTGTAATCTCCGAAGGGTTAGGCAGAGTTGTACCTAACACCTACATTTTGCCAGTTATGTTTAAGCTCCATGTAATAACGGCGAGCCTATTTCCATAAATCGGACACAAATCCAGACTCCGTGGCTGGTACTGAGAAATTCGTAATGGAAAAACCCAATATTAATCTACCCACCCCGACAATCGAAACCAGGACCCCAGGACCCCAGGTTCAGCAGTCACGATCACTAGATCAACGAGACACTTAACTTAGCACTTTTATAAACTTGCACAGTAGAGCCAAAATACCACGTACCAAAATAAGGTATTACAGAAAACTAATACTCATAACTCATTCTTGACTTACGGGCATAGCTTAGTACTAAATAATGTACAGTAGTTTCCTAAACGTAATATGTAGGCAGGCCTAAAACGGCACGCCTAGCCGAGTAGGCAAACAAACAGGTACATGTACCTAAGATGGTTGATACTCACTGAATACATAAATGTTTTGGAGATAAATAATAACTCTTGGCAAAATGGTTTCGTGTTTATACATTATATTTTCAGTCCTTAGTTCTTTTGTTTAGTGATGATTAGATGATAAAACGAGAAAAACTGCAACACTCAGTTGCAGCTTTACATTTATTGCACGAAAAACGAAAATGAAATTCACCTCAGCCATACGGTTGTAAAAGGAAAATATATCGATCCAAAAAAACAAAACCTTTTATCGATTACAATGAATGATTAAACAAACAATATTCCCAAGGAACAAACTCTACACAATATAAGTTTCTTTCATAACACAAAAATCCAAACCAAATATTAATATTAAAAGATATTTAACCAAAACATGCCTTTCATTTTGATCCCGTTGTGTTCTCATAAGCCTTTATATTCATACAAAAAATCTATCTAATATGTAAGATTAATAGAACATTTTGTTTTCAGTTTCAATTATTCGGTGTTCCTTCATAAAGTAATCCGCCATGATGGATTAGGTACCAAAGAGTATGAATTTTTTAAATACGCGTTGTGGAGAAAGGAGGGAGCGAACGCTTTATAACAAAGGGTTAATAATGCTGGCCTGAAATTGTCCCGCTGCAGGTCAAAGGCCTCTTTTCATATAAGAAGGAACGGATATTGATAATATGACTAGTTCTCTGCGTGTTGATTTTTAAAGCTTTGACAAAAATCCTTTATATCTAATACCAGGCCCCTCTAGATGTTTCCTTTCAGAAGTAAAATACTGGTACTGAACTTTTTATTGACTTGTACAGTACAGTAAATAAATTACAAAATATTTAGTTTTAATCCCGCAAAAAAAGATCCAGGTCTAGAAAACACTAAAAAACCGGTCAAGTACGAGTCGGACTCGCGCACGGAGGTTCCGTACCATTATTTATAAAAACGAGCAAAAAATAACTTTTTTGTATGGGAGCCCCCCTTAAATATTTATTATATTCTGTTTTTAGGATTTGTTGTTATATCGGCAACAGAAATACATAGTCTGTAGAAATTTCAACCGGCTACCTATCACGGTTCATGAGATACAGCCTGGTGACAGACGGACGGACGGACAGACAGACAGCGAAGTCTCAGTAATAGGCGGGACCCTATTACTGAGACTTCGCTGTCCGTTTGATCCTTTGGGTACGGAACCCTAAACTACCCTAAACTAGTTAAAACTAAATATTTTTGATATCATTTTAATGCCATGGATTTCCGCATAGTAACGCCTGATTCTATGACTTAACTTAGTTCAATAATTTTGTCTAAAATAGACTTAAAATAAAATTAACCCATCAAAAATATAAACGGCTATTTATTTTGGTGGAACATTTTAGTAAGCTATTTCTATGATCAATGAACAAAAGTTTAACAAGGAATTCCTCTGTAAATAGTTCGGATATTTAATATCAAATATAGACAAATACAACGAATTTTGCTATAATTATAGTAGTACATCCTACACTGTAGCTAAATTCGTAGAAATGATCTCATATTGTTATATCAGGAATGTTTGTGGTTTCCCAACTAATGCTAGTTTTAGTATTTAGTTTTTGTATTCAAACTGTTCCTTTGAAACTTTTTGGTATTCGTATAATTCGCATACCTTTACAAACTATCATTAACACAATAAATGGGGTTTTGTTTAGTGTTAGTGACTATGTCAGTTTAAAAACATAAGCCCTTATACAGGGTGTAACGGAAAGGGTATATACATACTTAAGAGTGTGTTACAGACCATCAAACTGAACATGTTTCTCTATCGGACAAACATCGAAATAGCGAAAAAATTATCAGCTGCCCCATACAACCTATTCGACCCAATATATGGGGCAACTGATAATTTGATGTTTGATGGTCTGTAACACGCTCTTAAGTATGTATAATTATACCCTTTCCGTTACATCCTGTATAATCTGAAGAAGTCCTTTACCTTTATATCGGTTACTACCTATATTAAGAAGAGTCAACAATGGCAATGTTTTACAAGCTTTTATAATTAAATTATTTTTGTTGTATATAACAGAAAGGATTCAATTAATAGCATGTAGTACCATAGTTTTAATCTAGACCTTTTAAAGTCTCTAACTATGAATCACAATTAAATTAAACTGTTATAAAAACTCCTTTGATTAAAAAGTACCTACTTACCTATCGAAAGTGAATATCAAAATATTATTTTCGCAACGATCTAGTCGGATCTATAAGCTAGATTAAAAAGTTATTTATTTTTTTAACACTTCAAGCACATAGTACAGAGGCGGGGGCGAATTTAGAAGAGTAGGTATTTTTTTAAGAATTAACTGAGAAAAAGATTTCATTTTCGCTAAGTAATAGGCTTAGCGGGCCAAATTGTGATTCAATAATGAAAAACTACGAATAATCCAGTTTGATTTAAGTTTTATTAAGGGTCTAGATAGAAAAAAAAAATATTTGGTTTTAGATTAATAACGTTATCTTTGAAAAAAAGAAAAAGATTATGTAGTTCGACTTTTTTCGGCAATAAAATATTATAGGTTACTTTATTTTACCTAATTACTATGTATCTTGTTAACTTAGTGCTACGTCTGTAAAGTGTTTAACAAGATGACTTAAGGAACGATTCAATCCACTTACAAACGTAAGGAAGACACCAAATTTAATTTCTTATCATCAAACTCAAAGCATTTATTTCAATTAGACCTTAGCAGGCACTTTTGAAGGTCAAAAACAAAAGGATGAAGCTACAGTCCCAGTCACAAGGCATAATAACTTGTGAAAGTACTGTAGTTGCCCATTCCAAAGCGTAGATCTCTATGGAAAATGATGGGCAAGAAATTCCATGGACACTCTTTTAATCTCAAATCTAATTTGTGTGGTGCAAACTAAACTTGTGTAAACAAACAAAATGTTTAAAACACCACCAAAAACTCCTCCAAATCAATACCCGTCCCAGTCAGAATCTGACATTCAAAAATTATATTATGCAGATACCAGTATAGAAGGAAATATAACACAGCGAGCTAAACGCAGGTGCCTATCAGGTGGGGATACAGGAGATGAATTAGATGCATTTAAAAACGACATCAAGAGTATGCTTGAAGAAATGATAAGTGCCCAAAATTCCCGGCTAGATAAATTAGAGAACCATTTCATTCAGATAAAGAAGCACTACATTGAGATTAAGGCAACCAATAATGAACTCGAGAAAACAATGACTTTTATCTCGGATCAGTTGCAGTCTGTCGAGGTTAAAATAACGAGTCTTGAAAAAGAACGTAGTTCTATGGCGATCAAGCTATCTACGTTAGAGGAAAAGATAGAATCTTTTGATCGTAACCTCGTTAAAACGTCCATAGAAATACGCAATGTTCCAAAAAGGAATCAAGAGACAAAGATTATGTTGTTTGAGACTATGATGCACTTATCTAAACATTTAGAAGCTGACATGGAGCGTACCAGTATTCGTGATATAACCAGACAACCGTCTAAAAAGGAAGCCCTGACATCAAATATATCTGTCGAGTTTTCAAACACACTCGCGAAAACTAAGTTCCTTACTGCTGTCAAAAATTATAACAAAATGAATGCCAGTAATAAAGTAAACTCCGACCATCTTAACTTCAACGCCGCACAAAAAACACCTATCTACATTGCGGAGCAGCTGACCACACTTACCAAACGGCTGTTTTACTTAACTAGATTATACGCCAAGTCACATCAATACAGCTACTGCTGGACATCGAACGGACGTGTGTTTCTCAATAAGGATACGGATAGCCAATCCATAGTGGTTAAAAATGAGGAACAACTGAAGCAGCTGCCCTTAACCATCAATGCATGACTGCGTAACTATAAGATCATTTACTATTATTTTTGATTAGTCTCACTACTTTTAAATTCCGTTTTTCTACCTTTGTTTTTTAAATTACATATTATTATCGCATGTTTAACTTATATACGCAAACATAACTCACGAACACACCACTACATCATTCTCACAACTCATTCTCAATACCTTACACAACTTACATTTACACAACCACTCAATCATTTCAATAATTGGTTTGAACAACCACTCGGTGGACGTACATGGTATCTATTCACTTGCTTGGCTTACCGAAATATTATACAGTATTATATTTTAATGCAGCCACGATAAATTCTAAATCACTTTATGAAATACTAATTCCCTTCGCCGTCACCACAGTTTTGTCCGTATTTAAAATGTTTCAATGGCTTGTGACATTAACCAAGTAATTGACAATATTGACCAGCTCTCTGTTTCAATAACTCATACATGTTCACCTGAGGAGACTCATTCGATACTATTGCATCCGCACAAGTATATAAAAATTCTGTCTCAAAATATTCGATCTATTACTCGTAACTTTTTGAGTCTGCAAACTCTCTTACACCGCATTTCTTTTGATTGCGATTTGATCGTATTGACCGAATGCTGGCTACCTTGTGCTAGTAACTATAATATTCCAATCATGCAAAACTATAATATATTTAAGACTTCTAATCACAAAAACCAAAGTGATGGTGTTGTGGTATATCTCAAGTCAAACTTGTCAGCCACCTGTGAAGAACCAGACTTTTACCAATCAGCTTCTGGTCTTATTATAAAGCTTGGTACTGAGGTAGCAATAGTGTGCATATATCGCTCACCATCTGCTGACTGTATACGTAGTTTTATAGCTGCCCTCAACAATGTTCTCTCGTCACTTCAAACATTCAAATCTGTAATTATAACTGGTGATTTTAATTTGGATATAAAATCAAACACATCTGACATGCGTTCTCACGAATACTTGAATTGTCTTGCTTTTCATGGTTATCTTCCTGCCCATGTCCTTCCAACCAGAGGTGATAACTGTCTAGACCATTCGATACTAAGAACAAAGTGTCCTACTCGTTCATTCGTCTATAGCTCTACAGTTACTGATCACTTCTCCACTTTATTATGCATCCAAACCCAAGACTTGAAAATAGCAGCTTGCTCTACAATCACGAAGATAGACTATGAAGGGCTTGATGAGAACATAAAAAAATTAGATCTCAAGCCTCTTTACGACGAAAGAGACGCTAATATTGTCACTGATAAATTTATAAAACCTATTAGTTGTGCCATTTTGGATAATACGATTATCAAAAAACTTCCTTCTAAAAAAAGGATTTTAAAGCCCTGGATTACACCTGGCTTATTGCGGTGCATTAGGAATAGGGATGAGCTTCATAAAAAGGTAAAAAAATCTCCAGAAAATGAAACATTTAAAATTACATTTAAGAGATACAGAAATTTTTGTGTTAGAATTCTAAAGAAAGCAAAAAGACTATGATACTCAAGAACTAGCTAAGGCAGGTAATAACCCAAAAACTTTATGGGATACCATCAAACGTGTAACTAATACTACAAAATATAAAACCACAGCTACACAATTACTTTCATTGTCACTCTCACCTACAGAATCATGTAACAGCGTTAATTCATTTTTTGTTAATATCGGCGAAAAGCTTGCCAATGACATTAAAAAGGATACAGGCTATCAAGCAATGCCACAAGATATACACAATCCCTCAACGGCTTCCTCTTTTGTTCTAGACCGTGTAGATCCCGAAGAAATTATTACTGTCATTGACTCGTTGCGGTCTGTAATGCTGCTCCTGGTTGGGATGGCATAACGCCTTATTTTCTAAAAAGATACGCAAGTATCCTGGCACCTATACTAAGTCATATCTTTAATCTATGCTTCGATACTGGTATCTTTCCTACATCTCTTAAGAAGGCAATAATTCACCCAGTGTTTAAGGGAGGGGACGGGAAGGAGCCTAGTAATTATCGCCCAATAGCTGTTCTGAGTGCCGTGTCAAAGGTACTCGAACGCATCATTAATAAAAGACTGGTTAATTATCTTGAACATTATAATCTAATTTCTTCGCAGCAATTTGGCTTTCGCAAAGGTAAATCCACCACGGTAGCAGTGCAATTTTTGCTTAACAACATAGTGCATAACTTAGATAAAAGTAAAAGGGTGTTGACTATGTTTATAGATCTCGCGAAAGCCTTTGACACCGTTCCAATTTCAATGCTTTTACTAAAACTGGAAAGGATTGGTGTCAGGGGCTTGCAATTAGATCTTTTTCGAAACTATCTTTCGGGTCGCGCTCAAATAGTCAGTATAGATACCCATAAAAGCAAAGAGCTTCCCATCTATTACGGAGTACCCCAAGGAAGCATATTGGGCCCGACGCTTTTTCTAGTTTTTATAAACGAACTATGCAACCTGAACATTGCAAATGCTAACATAGTGACTTTTGCTGATGACACTGCCATTACCTTTATTGCTGACTCCTGGTCGGAACTTGAGCATATTGCACAGTCCGGTTTCAATAAAACTCTAAATTGGCTCTATTCTCACTCACTAACACTCAACACCTCCAAAACTAACTTTATTACCTATTCAATAAGTCCCGCCACCCAGCCAAGATTACCTATATCTATTAAAGCCCACAAATACAGATGTCTATAAGGAAATGCCTCTTGCGTCTGCCCATCCCTAAATGTTGTCGACCATATCAAATACTTGGGAGTATACAGGGTGTAACAAAAAGGGTATATACATACTTAAGGGTGTGCTACAGGCCATCAAACTGAACATGTTTCTCCACAAACAAACTTCGTAATAACGTAAAAATTATCTGTTGCCCCATACAAAATTTCAATACCTATTCGACCCAAATGTATGGAGCAGCTGATATTTTTTTCGCTATGATGATGTTTCTTTGTGGAGAAACATGTTCAGTTTGATGGTCTGTAGCAGACCGTTAAGTATGTATATACCCTTTCCGTTACACCCTGTATATAGATAAAAATCTTAATTTTAAAACTCAAATTAACCAACTAAGCAGTAGAGTCCGCAAGTTAATTTATATATTTAAAACCCTGCGAAGTATCGCGAACCCAAACATTATACGTGTAGTTTATTTTTCCCTGTGCTTATCTATTGTTACATATTGTATCACATGCTGGGGTGGTGCTGCGAAAACTATACTAAAACCACTCGAGATCGCACACAGAGCGATACTGAAAGTAGCTACTTCGAGACCTATCATGTTCCCTACTGATCTATTGTATAGTATATGTAATGTTCTTAACGTTCGACAACACTTCATCCTTCAAACAGTTCTCTTACAGCACCGCAAAACCCCTTATAAAATAGTAACAAAGCGTAGGAAAGACTTGATTTGCACTCTTCCACAAGTTCGCACATCATTTGCAAGTAGATTTTGTAACTACTTAGGCCCGAATCTTTACAATAAATTTAACAAAGTCTGCTTGATCTACGGATTATCTAACTTTAAGTGTAAAAAGATTCTACGTTCATTTCTTCAAAATAAAAGCTATGCTGAAACAAAAAATTATCTCAGTAAGTTACAGTGACAGTGTCAGATCAAATATTACCTTACACGACTTCAAATAAAACAAACACACACTATCTCTTTCACTCCATCACATACACACTCATACACGCACTCACTCACACCAACAAATACATTCAATCACACACTCACACACGCACGAATTCAATTAGAAATATTATTGTAGTCATTATCTTTGTACTATTTTATTGTAACTTTTTGTAAGGGACAGGGACTGTTTTCCTTAATACAGATAATACACATACATATTCTGTAACCTAGCTAGGAAAGCAGAACTCCACCCACCAGATTGTGATTGACATGGTATAAACTTATACGTATAACTTTGTGTATGCCTCATGTACTACAATCTCCCTTTTTATGAAAATATAAATTTACTATTTACTATTATTTAAATCGAAATATTTTTACAAGATCTTGATAACAGCATTCAAGTTGAGATTTTTCATTTATGTGAGAACGATGTTAACAGTACACTCCAGTACATTAATAGCGTCCAGAGTACAAGATTTAATCAAAAAATCAAAAACAAAAATCTCATCACGATTCTTCTAACTCTTACGTTAACACGACTTCACGAGTGTCAATTTTAACAAGAAGGCCAAGAAATACCTAATGGAACAATTTCAAAATTGGAGATGAAATTATTCTCTTAGGTTTTCCTCATGTTACCGTCTTTGTAAAAAATCATCTTTAGCAACAACAAAGCATAAAGTGGACCATAATTTATTACGTTTTTTCAAATCGTAGAGAGGCTATCGAGATGGACGAAGCGATTTATTTGATTGAGGTATTTTACCGAAATCTTTTATATTTACCAAGAGTTTTCGAGTTTGTATGAAACTTCTAAATAGTAACATTTTACGATTTTTGTCGCGTATGTTGAGAGCCAAGTTTGCATCAAAACGACTTGCATTCCAGCTGGTTTTATTACCAGTTCAGAAACAAATTTCAACTTAAGCGGTAAATGCATTCGTATTTCGTCTTCAACGCCCCGTCACCATAGGTACTGATAGTATTTTCTGTGACTGTCGACTGCAAAGCCCTTTTGTCATGCAGAGAAGGAATAATCAATGATCACCACGCTTGTTCACAGCGTGTTGGCCATTTCCGACCGGTTATTAGACGAATTTTCCTCACAACACTCGAACTTTATGTAAATCTAGTAGTTATTATTGTATTTGACATTGTGACTGCCTCGTGTTGTTCTAGTGGGTCATAGGTTCGATTCCCAGGTAGAAAAGAGTGTAATTGTGAGTGTAATTGGCTTTTTCCCACCAGCAATTTCTCAGTAGCAGCCACGGAGTATAGATTTCTACCTGGTTGATGGCAATAGGCTCGCCCCCTATTACACGGGAGTTAAACATAACTAGCGAAATGGGCATGGATTATTAGGTGCACCTCTGCCTTACCTTTCGGGAATTACGGGCGTAATGTTATGTTACGTAATTCATTTTGCTTAATTTTAACCAGCAAGAACTCAACTAAGTCATCATCTTTCTACCCTTGTCCCATTCTACTTGGGGTCGGCGCAACACGTTTTCTTCTTCCATTCTCCCTTGTTGACGTCATGGCATCATCCTTTATCAGGAACTCAACTAAGTATCACAGAATAATCAACTAAAAAACAACTTGTCAAAACGAATGCATTTTTAGGGTTCCGTACCCAGAGGGACAAACGGGACCCTATTACTGAGACTTCGCTGTCCGTCCGTCCGTCCGTCTGTCACCAGGCTGTATCTCATGAACCGTGAACTGAACATGATAGTTAGCCAGTTGAAATTTCTACAGATTATGGATTTCTGTTGCCCCTATAACAAAAAATACTGAAAAAACAATAAAATAAGTAGTTAAGGGCTCCCATTCAAAATAGTGTTTTTTTTTGCTAGATTTTATACATAATGGTACGGAACCCTTCATGCGCGAGGCCGACTCGCATTTAGCCGGTTTTTCTACATAGCCAGACACAAATACTATCCTAAAATGGCACCCAACCGCTATTTTCACACGCTCCCAAGATTAAAACCTACAATGTACAATTCGCTACGGCTAACCTCCTCGGTGGAATCCCCAGTGGTTAGTACAATAGTACCAGTATGTTACCTGACGCCGTTAAATCTCCGGTTTACAACACGATAATGTCTCCTCGCGGCTAATGTTGGCCATCATGCCGGCTTTAAACTTGCTACGGACGCGTCAAGAATATACCGAGCCTGATTTTAGTAGAGTCTGTATGTTTTGGCTCCCGTTTTGGCTGCCTGAGCGTTGTTTAGAGACCGTTTAGAATTTTGTGGTTATTGAACCGAGTTTTGTGCTTTGGATAGTTAAGTTCGAAATTAACTCAATACAAAATTGAGCGATATTTAATTGTTTCAATAAATGCTTCATCATTTCAGCCGAAAGACGTCCTACTAACTGCTGGACATAGGCCTCCCCCAAGTTTCGCCACATTGACATAACATGGGGGGTTTTACCATAATCGCCACCTTTGGCAGGCGGGTTGGCGATCGCAGTACGGTTGTCACAAAAGGACAGAGAACGCTGCTGCCCATTCTCTGGCACATCCCTTAGTCACCTCTTACGACACCCACGGGAAGATATGGGATGGTGATTCTTTACGTCCGACACCATAGAGAGCTAGCAATGTGAAAAATGTTTAGTAGTTAGTAAATAATCAATTCAACATAATATAACGTCACGCTTAGAATCCCCGAAGGGTTAGGCAGAGGTGTACCTAATAGTACACCCAGATTTCACCAGTTTTGTTTTGCCTGTGTTTCCCAACGCTTACAACACCAATCTCTTCAAAGTTAGAGTGAACAGGCTTCTTCTGGGTGAGCTCGTACCATCGTCGACTTTGTCTCTGTCATCTCTGACTTAGACTAAAGTCAAGAGCAAAAAAACACACAACAACAAAAACACTGGCGAAATGTGGGTGCCTAGGACGGCCCAATTGCCATCAACCAGCCACAACTCCAGACTCAGTGGCTGCTACTGAGAAGTTTTTGATAGAAAACCCCAATAACACTTTGCCCGACCCGAGAATCGAACCCCGCTTGCGACTACTAGGCCAACGAAGCAGCAAAACAATATTTTTTTCATTTGATAAACTATCAGTAAGAGATAACTGGCATTATAAAGTTCATTCACAGCAATTTTCTTCACTTTAAGTATAGTTCAATGAACTTGAAGACTTGGCAGCGAATAAGGGAACACCCATCAAGACAGACAATGGATTATTCAGTGAACAATAACTATGTAGGCACTAGGCACTATTATTTCAAGAAGTACTACGATATTCTTGGTACTTTCAAACTAATGGTTCATAAATAGAACTTAGAATACATTATTGACGAGCTGAATCGATGAAAGCATGTTTAGGTGTTACTTTTTAGACAATTATTACTATTTAATACAGTTGCTCAAAAAGTGGCGTATTGCAGGGACGTATAGCGTTCGGTATGTAGGCTATTACACACTCGAGCTTTTTCTTTACCTTTTCCGAACTCGTGCGTTCTTTTTCCCAACTGTCAAAATAAAGTCTATTAAAAAGAAAAAAAACAACTACCGAGTTTTTACTAAAAAAAATCATAGAAGTTTTAATGATTCATGCAAATATTTCTAAAAAGAAGCTACTAATTTGTTTCAATATCAGATTTAATGATTTGAGTCAATGAGTTAGGTTAGGTTTCATTTCATTTCATATCAATAAAAAAAAATACTGAAGACTTGGCTGTATGGGTATAGTTCCCTTTGCCTACCCAAAATGGGTAAAGAAAATCTCTGCTTATATTCTTTTACGGTTAGCGCCATTTTCCAAAAATGTTCTTTTTTAAATTGCTTCATTTTTTCGCAACTGTATTAAAAATAGATGTTCAGTACACGTGCGGAACCGTCATAGCAACTTGTTCCGACTGTCAACCCTCACCTTCGGCTGTGCCTCGGCTCGGGTAGACATTTGTCGGAACTCTTTGCAATGACAGGCTTTCCGCACTCACAATGAAATATACTATTTCTTATTCGTAGATATTACTGGCACGACAGTATTTCTTTGACCCATAATGCTGGTTTCGCACGAGGGCATAACAGTGACACAGAATAGTGGGACAGAACAGTTTGGTTTTTTTTTTTTGGAATGGCATCTCGCAGTTCAACCTGGGAGGTTGTCGTCTGCTTAACCGGACTATTCTGTGGGTACCTTAAGAGTAAGGCCTCCAGCCAGGGCATAAAAACTTACAAACTAAGCGACTATACGCTAAGGGCACTCCCTGTGGGTTACGAGCCTCGGCTCAGGGCGTCGCTGGGGGAGGACTGCATGGGGACAGGCTGGATCTGAATGATATCATTATTTAGGGGCTGATTTAAAACTACTGGCACAGCATCGCGGGCTGGCTCGAGCGAGGGTCGGGGAGGGCATGGATCGGGACGTCGCGACAGACCTCGACGGCGAGGTCGGAAAGACGGCGGTTTGTGTCTGAACTTTTTGAGTGTGCTAGTCTCTTTGCTACTCTCCTGGAGGAGGGTGATAGCATCATCGGGAGTGACGAGGGTATGCCGAGGACGGCGAACTGTACTAATGCGCGAGGGTTCGTAACGGGCACGGTGTTTAATGGCGTTATCGAAAAACGCTTCGAAAGATGTTTCATAAACTGAAGGACGGTGGGGATTCTAAGGTCTAAGTGTAGACGTTCATTACGGACATAAAAAGGGGCTCCCGTGACTCTACGTAAGAACCGGTTCTGCAAGGTTTGCATCCTATGGATGTACTTAGGCTTGGTGTGAGCGTACACGACGCAAGCGTACGTCATAATGGGGCGGATCACCGCGGTATAAAGGCGCAACTTGCACTTGAGTGACAACTTGCTTTTTGCCGAAATCATGAAATGAAGCCTACCCATAGCAAAGGCAGCTCGGTCGCGAGCTGCTTTGATGTGCGCTGGTGGTTGTCAAGTAAGACTCCTAAGTACTTGGCTTGCTTCTCCCAAGGGATAGGCTTACCGTACATAGTGATCGGGCTGAGCGCGAGTGGCTTATTTTTACGCGGTTTAGAGAAAAAAACTGCCTGGCTCTTGTCGGGGTTCACCTCGATTCTCCATTTCCGGAACCAAGCGCCTAAGACGTTGGCTGAGGTTTGGAGGGTGCTGTAAATAGCGTCGTGACTGCGGCCAGTGTAATAGATGGCCGTGTCGTCCGCGAACAGGGCTAACTGTGCCTTCTTGCTCTTGGGGATGTCACTGGTGAACAGAGTAAAGATAAGGGGAGACAGCGGGGAGCCCTGAGGGACTCCGGCTCTAATGGGGTGGGGGGAAGACAGTGCCTTCCCGATGCGATAGCGGAAGGTGCGATCCGACAAAAAGTCTCGTGAGATGAGCACGAGACGGTCTGGCACTTCCAGTTTGTACAGCTTATATAATAAGCCGTTGTGCCAGACTTTGTCGAAAGCCTTTGCTATGTCGAAAAACAACACACCCGTCATCGCTCCACGCTGGAAGTTAGCGCTCAGGTGTTCTACGATGCGCTGGGCCTGTTGAATGCAAGAGTGTCCGGTCCTGAAGCCGAACTGTTCGTTGGGGATGAGGCTCTTAGCCTCGGCGAAGTCTTTGAGTCGCTTATAAATAAGTCTCTCGTAGATTTTACCGAGTGCATTCAGGAGACTGATAGGTCTGTAGCTCGAAGGCTCAGACTTGGGTTTGCCTGGCTTGGCGAAACCGATGACTGTGGCGTCTTTCCATATTTAGGGAAACGCGTTGTTGCTCAGGGCGCCATTGAAGATGGCCGCCATTAACACGACGAGCTGAGCGGGAAGGAGTTTGAACACCCTACTGGTGATTCCGTCGGAGCCGGGTGCTTTCCGCGGTTGAAGTTTGTTAATGATGTCTTGCACTTCGTCAGCTGTGTCCGGAGGCAGAGGATCATCAGGGTCTTCTTCAGAAGGCAGGGCGGTTCTTTGTTCGACGAATGCTTTCACCTCATCGAGATGTCGCTTGTCTACTGGTTGAGAGCTGGGGGAGCACTGGGACTCCAGGCTGTCGGCTAGTCATTCGGCCTTCTCAGAGTCGTCGAATGCGACGCTCTTATCGGGTCGGTTGAGGGGAGGCATCGAAGCCTCTTCGGTGGAGCGCAACTTGCGTTGCAGCTGCCAGAAGGCTAGGTGGGTAGGCTCGAGTTCGCTTAGCGTTTTGTCCCATTGATTATTACAGAACAGTTTGGAAGGACAGTGGCGTTTAAATATAGAACAGTCCGCGACTGATAGCGATGGAGCATGCTACAAGCAAAACAAGTCGAGACGCGCGCGCGCACACTGTCCTGCTCTTTACACTGTCCTGCTCTTTGCACTGTACTGCCTTCGCGTTCACATGAGTCCAGCCACAAGACAGTCGAGCGATAAAGGTGGTGGGGGAGCAAACTGCCCCGAAAAATAGGCCGGAGAGCTTTTAACTGTTCTGCCTTGGTTACTGTCAAGACTGTAGTTTTCTGTGCGTTCAAACAGAAGCAGTTTTGCGCTGCTCGCTGTTCTGCTCTCGACTGAAACCAGCATAACTTCGCCTCTGCGTCATCATGTGCAGCGCAGAGGCATAGTTAGGTACTACCGAGTGCACTGACGGTCAACCACTTTCCAATCTTATTACTTATGGCATGAGGGTGAAAAGTGGCAGACTGCAGTGAACTCGGTAGTACTTAGACTTTGACTTCAAGTTTTGGGAGACAGGATAGGAGTTGGGCAGTTGAAATTTCAACCCAACTGCGGGATGGATGAACGGAATGTACGCGAATGATGTAAAGAATAGCGAGTAGAAGGTAATCAATGCCTCAACATTAATCTTTGTTTAGGAATGCTAGGTATCCCACCTAGCATTCGTAAACAAAGAGTGACTTTTTCTTCCACCACGATGACATGAGCCATACACAAGTAAAACAAAAGCTGAAAACAGTGTCACCTAACGTACATCAGGCACAAAAAATAAAACAAACTACACTGCCGTGTTAAAATTCAGCGTGACAAAACCAACAAGTAAATAATAAATGTGTACGGTCAGCAACGAAAGTTGGTATACATATCCAAAATTATAAGACGTGTTAGTTTTAGAACGGTCCATATTAACAGACTGGAGTAAAAGACATAACAATCATCAATGGTTACACAAATTCGCAAAACAGTATTAAATCAGATCACACTGATTAGCAGAAAACTTGGTGCAATATTGATAAGTGTTAACCGACTTCTGATGCCGACTGTACCTACATGACAATGGCTGCCACGTGTCAAAATGCGAGAACTATACGTAGTACACACAAACCTACAATTACTAACTTAATTATTAATGCTAGGTTCCTATCATTATCTAATGAGCTGCCATGGATTGAATAATGAAACGTTGCTTTTGTGTCAAATGTCAAACATACTGAAAGACTGCATGCATAATATATAATTTACCTTCATAAATTATTCGGTATTTACAGCGACAGTTGATTGGCATTGGGAATTTTATTTTATGTATTTGTTCAAAATACCTAATAGGCTTGCATTATGTTAACATCAAATCGCTTTTATACATTTAAGCCAAGCTCGTGGCTAAATAATAACAGCCGCACGGGTCGATCTTTAAGGTTAAGCCATGCTTGCCGAGGTTGGTCCGTGGATAGGTGACCATAATTACATACCGAGTTTCCTCCGTGCCTCGGAAAGCACGTTAAGCCGTTGTTACCGGCTGTCATTTGTAGATCTTTGTCAGTCGTTACGAGTAGTCAGAAGCCAAAAGTCTGACATCCAGTCTTACCCAGTTACTGGGTTGTGGAGGTCAGATAGGCAGTCGTTTCATATAAAATACTGGTACTCAGCTGCATCCGGTTAGACAGGAAGCCGAGCTCAAGATAGTTTGGGAAAAGGCTAGGCAGATGATGATGACTGTGTAATTTTAATTATGTACAAATTAATTTCAATTTAACGTTTTTATATTTTCTACTAAGGATAATTATTGTATGAAAAAAATATATATATAATATAATATAACCACTGCTTCGGGCCAATTTAAAAGGAAAAGTATGAAGGTAAATATAAAGCTCTGCCCAGACAAAATCACACTAGTGGACGGATTCACGACAAATCTGGTCAGAATAACAGAACATAACACCATCACGCCTGTAATCCCCGAAGGGTTTGGCAGAGGCAGAAGTGTTATTAATAATACACCCACATTTTGCCAGTTAAATTCAGGTCCCATGTAATAGGGGCGAGCCTCATCAACTGGGCACAAAGCCCGACTCCGTGGCTGCTTCTGAGAAAATCCTCATGGAAAAACCCAATAACACTTTGCCCGACCCGGGAATCGAAGCCAGGAACTCCAAAGCCCTCAGCAGTTGCATTTGCGACCACTGGACCAACGAGGCAGTATGTATAATGCACAACCACGTCTATTACAGTATGTACCTGAAACCAGGTACAGGTGACCTACCACAACGTCTAAAAACATTATTGTTTTATTCCTTTTCCAGTGTGAGATGGCACTAGACATCCTGTATAGCTCCGTCTTTCCACACTGGAATAAGAGTAAAACAATACTGCTTTAAGAGATAATGGTAGGCCAGCAGGAGTACGTTATACAAACAAGAGCGAGCGAGCTCCGCATGACAAAATATCACCACGTATGGACACAGCCACGTCTACGGATTTATTGCACCATCTAGCACTGTTTAGGGTTATTGAATTCCCTGGAACAATGCAATGAAAGGATGAAATGAACAAAATCTCGGAAAAATAGTTTAAATGCTAGCTATTGGTAAGTTTTCACTAGTTCCGTAGTTCGTAATATTTGAATTTCTTTGGTGTTCACCAAGCTTCAGCTTATGTGGAAAAACCGTGTATTTCTATCAGGAATTTCTTAACAGCAGAGAGTTGGATGAATTAGTGTACAGTCATGGCAATGGGCTCGCCTCTACCAGATGGGGCTTAACAGAAGTTCTATAAACTTTCCTTTGAGGCAGATTGGCGTAATGTGAGACACCATATCTTAGCGAAACATACAAAAATGACCAGAAGAAAGCTGTTAGCGCTAAAAGTTTCTCACAAAAATGAATTCTATGTAATTTACCGACTGACATGTAACTACCTGGAATTTATTCCGATGAATATTCATGTCGACTGATTCACTACCAGTTGAAGCAATGTAACCTGTACAATGGGATTTTCACGAACAAAAATATGAGTTAGTGGCGGTATCAATTTTTCGAGTAGGTATAACGATCATTTCAAGCAATTTCAAAGTTCGAATGCAGTTTTTATGAAGTCGATTAGTTTTTTTTAGTAAATTTTAAATGTCTGCCATCTGCGCTTTGCTTAAAGTTTTTATTCAAATAACTTTTGACTTGGGTGCGTTATGTTTGAGATTGAGATGTTCTGAAGTGGGGAGAATAGATATGGTAATAAAAACGGGCCTTCTAGGTATAATAGGCAATTTATTTTCTGAAGATGACTTTTTGTGACTTTTTAGTAACGTTACGCTGCGTATACGTTCTCTATGTTCATGTAGGGCCTAAGATGTAAATTAAATTGATTTAATATGCTTGAATACCATCAAAATAAAATTTCAATACTGCTAAAGCAATATATAAAATACCGTTAAGATAGGGCTTGCCTACAGATTTTCATCTTAGAAGCAGTTAGTATTTGTGCGTGTCATCTGAAGATTGTATTAAAACATGGAATTATCAAAGTTACGTAAATTCTTATATTTAATCATTAATTACATTTACTTTATTGTATTTTGAAATGTAAGAATCTACTGAGGAACGTTAAGTAACAATTTGATTAAACATAAAACGCCTTGTGTTGTGTAGGAGGAATTTTACATAAAATCAACTTACTGGAATTTGTAACAATTAAATGGATCTTAAAACAATTTACTTAAGTAGCATCGTAACTCAACGCCATTTCTAATTTGAAGACTGATCGGCTGTCACAGAAGAGAATAATTGGTACGGCCGTATAATTAACTTAAACTTTTCCTGCTGACTTTTATTTGGGTCATTTAATACTCGTTTTTCTTTTATTTGTTTCGTCTTTCTGTTGAAAGAAATAAAAGAAGGAATTAAGCTGTTTTGTGTTTCTGCGTGGCAACTAGAACGAGGGCTTATTGGAAAATGTGTAGCTTGATAATAAAACGTGGCAACACAATAAATAAATGCATACCCATCGCAAACAGTTTTATGCTGGGTGGTATGACGTAGGCAGGGTAGCGTAGCGGAGCGTGAGATGGAGAGAACCTCACGTCCCAACGCCACAGGACGCCGGGCGTCAAGGGCCACTCATTGGGCACCGGCAACTATAAGCGCGGGCCAGTGGACGGTGAGTAATGGGCTAGCTCACCGTTCGTCAGCCTTATTACGACAGACCGTGTCGACAGCGCATTAGTGTTCCACGTGTGCCTCAAGGAGATGTCAGCAAATCGGAAGGGGTCCAAGAGGGCCGATGCCTGCCAGGGCTGCGGGACTGTTCGAAAGAGATACCGTGGCCCTGGAACACAAAGGGCTAAGAAGGAACATGGATGGGCTTTAGTAAAAAAAAAAGGGTAGCGTAGATGTATGAACGTGGACGAAGAGTATGTAAGGACCGCAGCAGGTGGTTTTCTGTGGTTTCTGCCTACCCATGATAAAAATGCGTGAGTTTATGTATGTATTTATGTTATGTTATGATGTAATGTTATAATGTTAGAACAATAGATAATTGCGTATTTTATTGGAAACTCTACTGTATCATAAAGTTTCGCTCGATATCCAAAACTTTATACTAAAGCCCACTTAAACCACACGAGTCCCTAAATATATTTTAGATACAAACTAAGTTAAAACATGTTCAAAATATTGACAAAATACAGAATGCTTTTAATTCAATTTGCGTTAAAAATGATCAGTGATTAGTGATGCAAGTGTCCTTTATTTAGTATCAAAAAGTGGCACCATAGTTTTCAAAATTAACCAAACATAATTCCATCCATCAAACACGTTATCGAACACACCTAATTCAAATCTAAATTTAGTCGAACAAAGAGCCTGAAACACACACAAAGGCTGACCGACTTCCGGCGAACCGTTGGTACCGGATGGTAACGCAAATACTAAACATTAGGACCCCAAATTGACAATCGTTAGTAACAAAGGATGTTCACACTGTTGGACATTAGAACGGTCATTTAATTTAATTGTTTTCGAAATTAAACTAGCAAAGATAACGCCTTTTCTGATACCGGAAAGAGGAAATGTTATGGTAGGTCGATGTGTTTATAATTATTGAAATAAGTAAGTCCCCCCCCCCCTCTGCTCTGTATGATTCTGTATGGTATGGCTCTGTATGGTTTCGAACGTAAAGAACAGCACCATCCCATATCTTCCCGTGGGTATCGTAAGAGGCGACTTAGGGATTCACCAGAGAATGGGCAGCAGCGTTCTCTGTGCTTTTGTAACAACCGTACTGCTATCGCGAACCCGCCTGCCAAGCGTGGCGATTATGGCAAAACTCTCCGAAATGTCAATGTGGCGACACTTGGGGGAGGCCTATGTCCAGCAGTGGACGTCTTTTGGGCTGAAATGATGATGATGTTGATGAAGTAAGTCCCAAGTGTTTTAAAGAATTCTGGTATCATCATCATTCTCCTGCCCTTATCCCAATTAATTTGGGATCAGCGCAGCATGTTTTCTTTTCCATGCTTCTTTATTACTTATCATCTCATCAGACACCTCCTTTTTTACTAAAAGAAAGTGAATTCTAGTAGTACCTTACTTACATTTGAATAAGAAAATATCGACGAGATCATGAGAATAGATGAATTGAGTGAATATTGTAACAGCCAGGATCGATAGAAATTGACTTTTTACTAGGTATTAAGAATCTGTTACCTCAGATTTAAATTGCTTCAAATTAGTGACTCAAACTGTAACCGTAATAAGTGTTTTTAAAATTTTAACACTTTTAAATGCAACAGATACAATAATGTTACCGAATCAAACTGTAACCTTTTATATGTGTTAATAAGTGTTGCGTGCTGCGCTTACCTGTTACACTTATTAACACTGTTAACACTTTTGTTACAGATATGTTATGGTTGAAAACACATTTAAAAGTGTTACATATTTGATTATGTTACCAATTACCATGTCCTTATCTGAAATAACCATGCGGTAGCTACAAAGTTCTCTCGTACAAGAAAAACTCACACAATCTCACCGATATAAACAAAACTTTTCTCCAAAAAAGAAAGCGAAATAATATTCATGTAAATATCTAAAAAAAGAAACAAATATTCGCAATCTGCACTATGCTCGTCCGTATTCAGAAAACGAGACATAAGTTTCGAATAGCAACACCATCGTTGGAAAGTTGGGGACGCCTGGAGCCGTTAAAATATTCAGTTTGTTCGTAAATAACTTGCTTTCGGCATTCGATACTGGCTGTGTTTTGGTCACAAGGGGTTTTTGGTGAATTTGATTTTACACTCATGACGGAAAACAGTTTTTGAGAATGTTTTACAAACATGTTAGTTTTGGTGCCTGAAGACAGCCTTCGTAGCCGAGGCAGACCCAAGAAACGCTGGCATGACGATCTGGACTCATTATAAACGGGTTGGTCGGATTAGAAAATTGGAAAGCCATGTGGGAGGCCTTTGACCACCAGTGGGACAGAGAAGGCTGATTTAAAAAAAAAAGTGGTCAAATTAAAATATCGTAAAGATTTACTTATACTAACTGTAGTTAAATTGCGAACCTATCAGTATAATAATGACGAGGTCGACGTTCGACAGGCCTCATTTATAATGACAGATAAACAATGACAATGTGTCAGTTTGTCGATTCTTCCATCGATATAGCCCGTTTCTACGGCGGTCATGCTACGCGTGCTGGACATGCCGATGTCCTCACCTATACGGCTGTGCTCATAGGCGAATGGAGTGAAAAAACAGAAGACAAAAAATAAGCTCTCGCTTCGTTCATAATTATGAATATCTTATAGTACAATACTTCCCAACGCAATTTACAACAGACAAAAGAGAGAGATATATTATGAAATGGCTTGAAAATCCGGAGACGTTTTCGGTCGCGTAAAAGGATCCATGTACGAAAAACTTCTCTTGTTCGAGGACTACTCTTTATTTTTAACTAAGTATTACGTGCTCAACTTCTTCGACCTTTTGCTCCTAACTTTCATTGAGGGGCTCGTGGCTAAATTACAACAGCTGCTCGGATCGATATTCAGGTTAAGCCGAGCTAGCCTATGTGGACTGATGACCACCCATTACCAAGACCCCACATATCAAGTTTTCTTCATGCATCGGAAAGCACGTTAAGCCGTTGGTCCCGGCTGTCATTTGTAGATTTTTGACAGTCGTTACAGGTAGTCGGTGGCCCGAAAGTCTGACAACCCGTCTTACCAAGAGGAATCGTACCACCCAGTATCGTATTACCAATTACTAACTGGCTTGTATAAAGGGTGTAAAATACCTCTTAACGAAGCGGAAAGGCACTGGTTTTTCCTGTCATTGCGATAATTTATCTGATAATGTTGTTCTACACCATACCTAGGAACCTTCTAGTTACGAAGATATTAGGGGTCACAGTTCCAACTTCATAACAAGTATTGTTTTAAATGCAAGTTTTGAATGGAAGATTTTTACTTTAAACATCTCCACGACCCCCGTACTATTCAATCCGCCCATCAGCACAATGTTTTGAGCGCGTTACATTGAGTTCTACCACGAAACATGATTTTACCCCCCCCCCCCCCCCAAAAGTCGCTTCCCAGCAATAATTTTTGCGTAAAGTTACTTGGTTTCATGTACAGAATGCTTGGTTGTCGGCTTCGTGATGAGGTGATTTACACCCCGTATAGGTAGTCGCTCCATGTAAAATACTGGTATTCATCTGATTCCGGTAAGACTGGAAGCCGACCTCCACATAGATGGGAAAAGACCAGTTTGATGATGTTCCTAACTTTCTGTCGAAAAAACGGTAGTTTAGAAACTTTCTGAAAGTTCAGAATGTTGCAAAATTTATCATACAAAATTGTTTTTAGCTAACGCATATATAATTAAAATGTAATGCAAGCTCGTTATTTGTGTTGGTTAGTATAGAGTAGAAACAAGTTTATATTCACACGTTTTATGCTTCCCTCGTGTGCATGAATATTTAATAGTAAATAGACAGCGAATTGACTGCTCAGCTTTTATTTAAGAGTTTTTTGCCACAGGGACATCATTTTACTACATTTTTCCGTTACTCAGTTTTTGTTACACAAAGCTTTAGAACTTGTATATTTCAAAAATAGGTAGTAATACGAAAACCAGTTGATGAGACCAAAAAAGAAATATAAGCGAAAAATTACATAAGGACATAAACAATACCTGCAAACAGTGGATGAACAGTACCTAAATATATGTATAAAGGCTCTTACCCGCCGCATCGGAATTACTTATGATATGTGGCACCAGATTTAATTAGATTAAGAAATCAGACGTCGGCGATCCGTCAACGTCCTGTTACGCGCCACCTTCCTTGACAACTACCCAAGTCAATATGGCTACCCGCAACGACTTGACGTTCCGCCAGAGAGTAGTAGACCGCTTCTCTCTCGTCTGTGGTAACAGTTCAGTTTACAACGTGAATCATATGAAGCCTTTTTGCAAAGGCGCCGACACGGCCAGACTGACATACGACCGTCCTCGGGCGTTATTGTATTCCTGGAACAAACAATGTCTAATCACCAAGACATCCGCTCTTCCATCCTGACAAACTATGACAAACATTACTCTCATCGTAACTGTAACTGTTTCAGAACAAAAGAAAGCGTGCGTTCTTTCGATCACTCACGGACCAGACGGCATTTTTCTCCTAACAAGAAAGCGCGTGTCCTTCCGACCACTCATGGACCGGACGGCACCTTTCCCCCAGCAAGAAAGCGTGTCTCCTATCGACCACTCGTGCACTGGACGGCACCTTTCCCCCAGCAAGAAAGCGTGTGTCCTTTCGACCACTCATGGACCGGACGGCACCTTTCCCCCCAGCAAGAAAGCGTGTGTCCTTTCAAACACTCATGGCCCGGATGGCACCTTTCCCTAAACAGTTAACACCTGGACCGGACGAGTGCATCCCTTCAACCAATCCGTAATGGATCTGACCAAGACGACACTCTCCTTTCGGCCATACCAACGTTTGAACCGGACAACTGCGTCCCTACGACCATACCAGTGTACGGGCCGGACAACAGCGTCCCCTCGACCAACGTCATCACAAAAACATTATAAACCGGGCACCTGCGTCCCTTCGATCATCGTAAAGCATGAACCGGACAACAGTGACATTTCGACTAAACACACTTTCTTTTCGACTGAAACATGTGGACCAGACAAGCGCGTAACTCCAGATGTCAAAGAACTTTTACAAATTACGCCAGCATCTAATAATTCCTGAACTTATTGGCCGACAACCTATTTTATCAAAATATCGCCTATTTTAATGGTACGATCTCCATCGTGCATTTTAAATCATAACCTCCGATGCCAGTAAGGTTTACTGATTATGATGTCACCCATAAACCAATTAAACAAGCCATGTTTAAGCAATGAGTCAGATGACCTACTTATCGAAAAAGAAAAGAAACGGTCTCACCCGATGATGTTGTGAGGGTCACCCTCTTGATGATTTGTGCTCGCAGGTTCGGACGCTTTCCTTGTTGCTTGAAAAGTTCATTGGTTATGTTCCTCACTTGGCTTTATTTTCGTGGAGGGCGCGATTCTTTATTCCAATTCTGATAAAGGCTCTTACCCGCCGCATCGGAATTACTTATGATATGTGGCACCAGATTTAATTAGATTAAGAAAACAGACGTCGGCGATCCGTCAACGTCCTGTTACGCGCCACCTTCCTTGACAACTACCCAAGTCAATATGGCTACCCGCAACGACTTGACGTTCCGCCAGAGAGTAGTAGACCGCTTCTCTCTCGTCTGTGGTAACAGTTCAGTTTACAACGTGAATCATATGAAGCCTTTTTGCAAAGGCGCCGACATGTACAAATACATTTACCTATAAACAGGTAGGTACAACGTTCACGATCGAGAATTTTGCATTAAATCAGTACCATTTCGTTTCTAATAATAAACATGGTAAATATCCCGTTACAAGTGTTATTAATAGTGATAATGACCATGTCACTTTAAAAACTTATATTTCGTTTGTTACATAAAAATATATATTTTAAAGTATTCCAAAGCAAACTTCACTTAATGTATAAGCCAGTAATTTGGTTGTCGAAGCCAGATAAAGAGTCGTCCCATTTAAAATACTAGTATTCAGCTGCATCCGGTCATACTTGAAGCCGACCCCAACCATCCTCCTCTGTCCCATGTTACTTGGTGTCGGTGCAACAACTTTTTGGGGTTCCGTACCTCGAAAGGATAAAAACGGAACTATCAAGCTATCTACTACTATCAGAAATTATCAAGCTGGAATTTATATCAAATACTAAAGTCTACTGTCTCTTGGAGTCTTGTGAAAAATCAAACTTCTAAGCCAACGCAATCAAAAGATACAGCCGTTATCCGCAAATTTCTGCAAATTTTCGACACTCGCATGGGAATCAAAACCTACACGGTACTTCCCGTGAACTCAGAATCTTGAAATTTGGTACAAAGCAACGTCTTATAGCACAGATAAAGTAAAAATTGCGAAAACCGTACATTTTTAGTTACATCATATAATAAAAATATTTAAAAAAAAAAAATTACGGAACCCTCGGTGCGCGAGTCCGACTCGCACTTGGCCGGTTTTTTTTCCATTCTCCTCTCGACCGTCGCACAATCCAAAGGCCGACCCCAATAAAGTTGGGAAAAGGCTAGTCAGATGATGAGCATAACATAAGATCTGCAAAATATGATATAAATCATAAGCATGTACACGAAAGTTGGCATTTCCTTCCACCAACTTATCTCAAACCTCGTGAGGAAACGGAGAAAGTTAAATGAGGAAGAAAATCAATGAGTTGTTTGGTTGGATCCGACTCCGGTGCTAATTCACAAACTACTTTATCTTGTTTCTTAGGGACAAGTTTGAGTGTGACAAGATTGAGGGCACATGCGCGGTTGAACTAAGGCGTTCGCTTATTTATGAGTAATCGACGGTTTCTTCCTCAAAAACTTTTCATACCTAGAGTAGTCAATTATTTTGACTTTATTAAAGGACCTCTAGATGACCCGCGAATTATCTCCGTTTTTGCAACATTTTTCTTGATGCTCCGATCCTATTGTAATCTGTATCATGTAATTGTGCTTCTGTGTGTTGTGCTATGTCTTTTGTGTGCACTGAATAAATGATTTACCTATCTATCTATCTATTGGTCATGGCGTGATGTTATACAGCGTATAGCCTTCCTCGATAAATGGGCTATCCAACATTTCAATATATTTTTCAATTTGGACCAGAAGTTCCCGAGATTAGCGCGTTCAACCAATCGAACATACTCTTCAGCTTGATAATATTAGTTTAGATCGATACGAGCGAGCTGTCTGCTCAGCACGACGTTCGATTCCCGGGTTCGATTCCCAGGTCGGGCAAGGTGTTATTGGGTTTTTCCATCAGAAATATCTCAGTAGCAGCCACGGGAATTCAGTATAAACAGGGTTTCAGAATTTTCCTAACTGTCAATACAGAAATGTACTAAAATCAGTTTGTTAATTAAACACAATGTTTGCAACCGCTAATTAGTTCGAACCATGATTTTTAGTCAATATCGGTGATACTTGATACTACCAAACTCTCAACGAAATAATACCAACATTTATTGAATTAAATATCGCAGTTGATCTTCAAGTCTCTAGATTCAAGATGGCGACGTCCAAGCGCGGCAAATGCAACGGCAATTAATTTGTTAAATGCTGTATTGCTTGCGCCACGATTTAAACTTAGTTCATATTTCTGCTGGAGAAGTTTACGGGAATCTGTTTATTACTTTGATAACAACATTCCTTGTAAGTACCGACTTTTATATTTTCAGATATTTTTGCTATTGCTGTTGCTCAAATGTGATACTCATAAAGTCTAATAAGTGACCAAAAAAGTTGGAAGCCGAAACCATATATAGGGACATTTAAAAAACGCATAATTGCTAATAATAAAGGCCTCTATGAATGAAAAAGGAGTAAATAATAGCGTGATGGATGACAGAGGAGGATGTAAGAAAAAATCGTGTTGCGATGACCCCAAGTAATATGGAACATAGGCAGGAAGATAATGATGGAAATCTATACCTCTACTTTTTGCAAGTTGGACGATGATAATTATTTATAATAATTCAAAGTTCTAAACAACTTCATGAACCTTCAATATTCGTGACAGTCACAGTAAGTGCGATGTTTCGTATTGTTATTTGTATTCAAGGAACATTAGATGTGGTTACAGTTTGTCCTATTAACAATTGAGTTCAAGCTTAGCATTGGCATAGAATAAGAAATAATAGAAGTGACACTTTTTTCGAACTCATGCTGAATCGCAAATCGCCTTCGGTGTTAGTACGAGTGATTCGGTGAACACAATCGTTACATTATATCGACACGATGCTTACAATTTGTGCTCCACGTTTGATGTCTAGCGAAAAGTAAAAGTTGTTGCCCGCGACCCAAAATAAAAGAAGCTTAATTTACTCCTTATAACATCAGCTATCTCATCAAAATCGGTCCAACCGTTTTGGAGATTAGTCGTAATAAACAGACAGACCGACAGTCGAATTTGGAATGTAAACAAACAAGAGCTGACATAAACTAGCAGTTTGGTGCTAGCGAGCGGTAATTCAGTAATGTTTTTCACAGGATCGTTGGACATACGTGTACAAAATAAAGTACCTACTTCATTTGGTATCGCTTCCATGTATTAATAATCCATGACATTGCCAACTGTAGATGGTACGGCCTCAGATACCATGAGACTAATCCGCTCTTACGTTGAGGAGCTTGTTAGGAGGCTAGTAGCAAGGCAAGTACTATTGACCGTTATGATACGGTCAAGCTTTAGACTGGGCGTAAAGTTTGTTGAACTTCACTAACATGATAATGTAATGTTACTAATACACACACACAGTTATGTTACACAGTTATTTTTGCATTTATTAGTTGTAGTCTAGTATGAAATATAGAGAGCAGCGGTGGCCCATTGGTGGCAGCCCCGATTTACGAGCAGCCTATAATGTTCCCATAGCTGGGGGACAGGCCTCCTCTCTATGAGCGGGAGTGAGCTGTAATCCACCACGCGGGCCCAGTGCGGGTTGGTAGATGTCACATGTCTTCGATTTTTTGGTTCTAGAACATGCCGGTTTCCTCACGATGTTTTCCTTCACCGTTTTTGAGGACAGCGGTGATGAAATAAATTACACAAAGTAACCCAGGCAGGCGGGTTCGAACCCAGGTACCCGCTTACTACTCGTAAGTCGGGGCTGCCACCACTGGGCCACCGCTGCTCTCACTTTATGGGAAAGAGTTACCCTCGTCGAAAACTCGAGGAAATAGTTTCTTATAGAAAATGAAATGACACAGGAATGAGTTCGCCCGGCGACTTCCCAAACTTCTATAAGTAAGTGAGTATTCTCCATACTACTGCGAAACCGAAAAGGAAAACACGGAAAAACTCATCCTACCATCAAGTTGGTACTTTAATTTCGAAACAATAAACGGTATATGAATTGACTAAGTTACTTACTACATGAAGTTTTGAATGTTCCGCGTTCATCGTAAAATCTGAACACTTAAGGCGTCTACACACAGAACTTCCTTATCACTCCATAAGTGTGGCAATTCTGTTGAATTCTAAATTGGGATGAATTGTCTCGTCTCTGGAAATCCCTTAGCGGGCCAACTTTTTCCTTTGTTGCTACAATTATGGAAGTTTCGGTTTGAGTGAGAACCCACTTATGTTAATTTCAACTGAGATTTGAGTAATTTTCTTGGTAGTCTTTTCTTCATTATTAGCTGAAGTTTTCATGAATTCACCTAATAAAGTGTTCTTTGTTCGTCTGTACGTACCCTCATCATCACCATCATTTCAGCCGGAAGACGTCCACTGCTGGACATAGGCCTCCCCAAGTTTCGCCACATTGACATAACATGGGGGGTTTTGCCATAATCGCCACGCTTGGCAGGCGGGTTGACGGTCGCAGTAAGGTTGTTACAAAAGCACAGAGAACGCTGCTGCCCATTCTCTGGCAAGTCCCTTAGTCGCCACTTACGACACCCACGGGAAGATATGGGATGGTGCTATTCTTTACGTCCGACACCATACAGAGCACGTACGTACCCTATAGACTCCTAAACAACTGAACCGATTTTGATGAAATTTTGCACAATGGTTCTAAATAGGTCAGTGAAGATTTTTATTTTTTTTATTTTGAAGATTTCTGAAAAAAAAAGGCAAAGCAAACCATACCAGACACAATAAAAATTTGTGGAAATACCATAACGCGCATAATAATCACCCTATAATGTTCCCACTGCTGGGACACAGGCTTCCTCTCATAGAGAGGAGAGCAGCATAACCCACCACGGGTTGGTAAACAACACTGGACCTGCGGGAATCATAATTTGACCATGGTTAGTAATTATTATATAGTTATTTTTTTTAAACAGACCAATATACAAAATTAATGTTAATTGGCTTCAACTACAAGGAATGTACAATGTTTCGAAAGCTGTTGACGAAGGTGTGTAATTTATAAGAAGATAACCTGTTGGTACAGTTATTACGAATCCTTTTAACGCCCACTTAATAGCCAATTTGGCTGACTTCTAATAATTCTTATGTACAAACATTTCCATTATAATTAACGAAATTAATTATTTCTGATTTCTGATCAGGCTGACAAAGGGCTTACAACCTGTCACTTCCAACGTCCTCAAATAACTCTTGACTGTTAAATAATAATGCCTTTCTGAAAATTTTACATAAATTACAATAAAGGAAAATGATGTAGGTTACTTCCAAAAAGTTGGTAATCCCTTAAGACACACAATTACCCAATTTGTTTTCTAAACTAATATTATAAAGAGGAAAGATTTGATTGTTTGTTTGTTTCCATTGAATAGACTCCGAAAGTACTGAACAGATTTGAATAATCCTTTCACTATTGGAAAGCTACACTATCCCCGGGTGACATAGGTTATATTATATTTTCAAGAAAATTAGGGATCCTTAATAAAACTCCAATAATGTAACCCAAGGTGTAAAAAACTTACTCAAAATATTCTTTACAGCGCGTGCGCTGCGAAAACTATTGATGATAGAATCAAATAATATACAACAACTTTGTAGAATACATCATTATTTACAAAAAGTGTCGCGACAGCATATATCTAACTATTATAGTTATGCCACATTAAGAATTCTAATATTTTTTTAAATTATTTAAAATGCCGCCGCTAGAAAAGGCTCTTTTTTGTATCTTGGTATTAATTCTTATCAAAATAAGATATTTCATATTCAATACTACTTCAATAAATTTATAGAACTTTTTGAATTATTAAATTGGAACATTCCATTCGAAAGATATCACGAGTTTAAAAATGTAAGTATTAGATAAAAGTTGCGTGGTCGCCGCTGACTCTGCTCACTCAGATCCAGCCTGTCCCCATGCAGTCCTCCCCCAGCGACGCCCTGAGCCGAGGCTCGTACCCCACAGGGGGTGCCCTCAGCGTACAGTCGCTTAGTTTGTAAGTTTTTATGCCCTGGCTGGAGGCCTTACTCTTAAGGCACCCACAGGATAGTCCGGTTAAGCAGACGACAACCTCCTAGGTTGAACTGCGAGATGCCATTCATAAAAAAAAAAAAAAAAAAAAAAGCTGACTCTGCTCAGCTGGCTAGCTAGGCAGCACCTTATGCGATGTAGGCGTCGCTGGGGTACGGACCGTATGGAAGGGACATATACAAATTTTAAATTTTGAAATTTCTGTTAAATACCCTTGCGAAGCCGGGGCGGGCTGCTAGTCTGGTATATATCTATGGGTCAAAGTTGCTGGATGATAAATGAATGTTATGTTAAATATGGATCTCTGTTTTTGTAAACGCACCCACGATACAGGACAAATTCCTAGTGTGGGGCAAGAAAATGTCACCTGCTTATATCACTAACGATGCTGATGCCGGACGACCGACACATTCGAAGCTTTACTCCACCTTCCATCACCGGGCCTTGCTAGGATTCTTGACCAACTTTATAAATGAAGAGGCACAGGAACGTGAAGCTTGACACAAGTAAAGAGGAAGGCTGAAATCAGGCTGCGGGTGATGGTCCGGAGCGAGAGGGAATGGGAAGCCGTCGCCTCCTTAAGAGAGTGTGAGTGTGAATTATGTGCGATCCCATTCTGACTCGCTGAATAGTGCTTATAGTTATACAGTTCTCCTCAGTAGCTAAGTAACAAACATAATAAAAATAAACATTAACAAGCAGAGTCTGAACTAGTGAAAAAGATGAAAAATATTAAAATACTTAAGAGTTTTTTGTAACAATTTCATCTGGTCCAGTGTTTTTAACGACAAACAAAACGAAGCGGGGCCGAGTTTGGAACTTGGAGTATCGTTTGTCGAACGTTGAACTGCGCTGCCGTGCTTCTGGACTATGGGACAAGTCATGAGATATAGCGATTTTCGTTCAAGGAGAAAGATTTGTATAGCGATTCTTGGCTCAACGCTGCCATAACAAACAATAATTACTCTTATTTACAAATGTTTGCAAAACTTTTTATTACTTACGCCGTTTTATTTTACTCGACTGCTTCAGAAAGAACCAATGTAATTATTCCATAAGTCACAATAACCAACATTGTTTTACTAAGATGATTGTTTCGTTGCGAGTTCTACTGTACGGCGTCAAATCTTGGTTCCATTATTTCACGAACTGCTGATGTCTTTCTTATGGGAAAGAGACGGAGCTATACAGGATGTCTAGCGGCATCTCTTTCCCACACTGGAAAAGGATTAAAACAATAATGTTTTAAGACGTCATGGTAGGCCACTTGGACGCTTGAATTTTGTTTGTTAGTACTTGCTTTTGTTGCGAACAGGTTTTCGTTGACAAAATTAATTTCCTCGTCATACATCATTCTAGTACGCACAACGACCAATCGAGCTACACTAAAACCAGTATAAGCGGATCTCTAATTGTATGGGAAATCTATACAATTTATAGCTTGATGATGTATGTACAAACTTATTAAATCGCTTTATCTTAAGAGTTTGTCCCACAAACCTCGCAGTATCTATGTTCCTTGTCTCGGTACAGTTTCATAACTAGAACCCGAGGATGTTTCGCTGACAAGCGCTGCTCTACGCCGTTATTTTATAGCACTTTTTCGCAAAACTTCTGAATACCCAAGCGCCATGCCCAAGCTTACAACGTCCGTGAACGCTTTGTTTTAACCAAATAATGGACTATTTAATTGTGAACTTTGTCGGACTTTTTTTATTAGGTAGGTTTATCGTACTCAATTCTCACACATGGAACGCATGTAACTAAAAGAGTGATGAATATAAATGTTGATGGATAGAGAGGGAGAGGAAGACCAAAGAAAAGATGGATGGATTGTGTGAGAAGTGATATGAAGGAAAAAGGAGTAAATGATAGCGTGACGGAGGCTCGTGGCTAAATAATAACAGCCGCACGGATCCATCTTTAAGGTTAAGCCGTGCTTGCCGAGGTTGGTCCGTAATTGGGTGACGATAATTACATACGGAGTTTCCTCTGTGCCTCGGAAAGCACGTTAAGCCGTTGGTCTCGGCTGTCATTTGTTGATCTTTGACAGTGTTTATGAGTAGTCAGAAGCCAAAAGTCTGACATCCAGTCTTACTAAGGGGTATAAGATAGGCAGTCGCTTCATGTAAAATACTGGTACTCAGCTACATCCGGTTAGACTGGAAGCCGACCCCAAGATAGTGTGGAAAAAGGCTAGGCAGTTGATAAGGTCATTGAATCTACATATTGTTGGAGTGACTGAAAGAATGGAAGAAAAAAACGTGTTACGCCGACCCCAAATAACATGGGACAAGGGCAAAAAGATGATCATGATCATTCTCAATTCTCTGGTATCTTAATCTGTTTTGTATCGCCTGGTAACAAAAAAGCTGGTTAAAGTTAAGAGGCGTTCTTCATCATCATCAGCCTAAAATTTCCCTACTGCTGGCACACAGGGCTCCTCTCTATGAAAGGGAGTGGGCTGTAATCTACCACGCGGGCTCAGTGCAGGTTGGTAAGAGGCGTTAAACATCAAAAATGTATAGTCAAATAGTCGATAATCATGTATATGGATAACCCAGTTGAATTTAGTTTTTTTTACATTTCGACCACTGAAAAATAGTGTGCTAAACTTATTCGATTCAGGCGTCAACAAAACTCTGAAATCCAATTACTGAGTGGCACTGTAATTCAATTATCAATGTCACTCTATTCCAGGGTATATCGTATTACCCAGTACTAACTAGATTGTGGACTTCAGATAGGCAGTCGCTCCATGTAAAATACTGGTATTCAGCTGCATCCGGTTAGACTGGATTCCTAGGCATATACAGATAGCGGGTAATTCAATTACAAGTAGACCAGACGGCTATTAATAGTCAGGATGCGGTTTATGTGGCCATCATCATCATCAGCCTGTACTTGTCCATTGCTGGACATAGATTGTTTAATTTAGTGTTCTTATAATGTTTTATTTTTACTTTTGTATTGATTCTTTTTCATTTACCTATTTTTTGTGAATGTGTGGACATTGTAGGCCTTGTAGTAATATTTTTTTTTATTGTCTGTTTCTACCTTTTGTAGTAAGCAACGACTTATTATCGGGCCTACGCTGTTCTCCCACAGTTATGTACTAACGCTGTAACACTCAAATATTGTAAAACCAAATGATTTTAAAAGAGTAACCATAAAGTTTCTTGCCGGTTCTTCTCCATAGGAAACGACCAACCCGAACCGTGCATCTTTTGTCGACGTTTTATAAGTGCCCATATAGGCCTATGTAAAATAAAATATTTTGATTTTGATTTTGATAGGCCTCTCCCATGACAAGCCACTGAGCACGATCCTCGGTCACTCTCATCCAGCTCTTGCCAGCCGCCTTGCGAAGATCATCGCTCCACCGAGTCTGAGGACGTCCTACGCTACGTTAACCGATCCGTGCCCTCTACTGAAGAACTCGTCTACTCCAACGGTTGTCGATTCTTCGGGTTATATGGCCGGCCCAATGCCACTTCAGCGTGCTAATTGTTTATGTGGTACAGAGGTCGAATCAATTTCCAATACCAACCCACCTACCTTACCTTATCTCATCATCATCATCATCATGCCTAACCTTTTCCCAATAGTATATTGAAGTCGGCTTCCAATCTAACCGAAATCAGCTGAATTTCACAATTTGACAGTCACAACCCAGTACTGGATACCTTACCTTACCTATTATGATTAAATAGTAAATATTGTACCTACACGCGAATTCATGCCAAAACGAATCCATTTATTCTTTCCCAGCCGTACCCAAGTATAAAAAAAAAACCCTGACCAACCCGAAAACACGCAAAGAGACACCTTTATTTACGTGGTTTCAACACAACACATCAAACTGATGCGAAACCAAACAAAACTGCCGTGACCCGAATACGTCTTTTGACAAACAATGTAATTTACACAGCTCGCTATCACAGAATATATAAGTCCAGAAGGCTAGCTTCATTTAAAAACTGGCGCACGCACACAGACGAATTCATTCGTTTCTTCCTTGAAACACCCACCACTGGGTCTAGACGTTCCCTTTCTTCAGTCATACTCATTACTCATACGTCTCGGTTCTATACGTCCCTCACCACATTGATGTAATACATAATACCGATCTCAAACTACTTTTTAAAACAAATGGCAGTCACGAGTGCACTTGACGTCAGACCTACACTACCCTCTCCTACTTAATAGATACTAACAATGTAATAATGACAGCATTGTAAAACGAATATTTTTAAAATATCTCCCGAAGAAACGATCAATTCGAACCGTACATATATCTTCAAACGTATATGTGCGCATGAAGGTATATGTGAAATAAAATATCTTATCTTACCTCGTATTCCTACACACACATACTTTACTACATACTTACTGGGTTGTGGAGGTCAGATAGGCAGTCACTCCATGTCAAATACTGGTATTCAGCTATATACGATTATTCTGAAATCTGACCACAACATAGCTGGGAAAAAGGCTAAGCCCATAATGATGACGTCAATGTATGGGTATTTTTTAAATCGTTGTTGTAATTAAACTTCTGTAACTATCTACTCTATGTCGCAGTTATACCTTGAATTACGACTACGCACCAAATTCGCACGTTTATTTGCAACCGAATCCCTTTCTCAATTAATCCCGCAATTAAGTTACACGTGAAATTGAGATTTTCGAGCTTATTGGTGTCTGTGTTTGCATGGCTATCGGGGTCCCGAATTATAAGGCTTTGATGCGAAAAATCAAATGCGGGAGGGACTGGGTTCTAAAAAGGACAGTGGGAATTTCGGTTATCTAGCAGTTAGTTTCCAAATCAAAACAGTCCTAAGTGCAAAACGGCACAATCGCTTGGAGCGATATAACGCGGCGCGCGGCGTCCCGGTTTTGGAACTGGTAAAAAGCGGTAATAACCGGAATATTCCGGTTGGACCTGGTTTGCCCATTGGCAAGCTTGATGAGATGACCTATATTTGCCCATGCAAATTAGCAAATAGACAGAAAACTTATGACATAAAACTTTTTTTAAACGTTGATGGAAAGATGTAGCTTTAATTAGCTAAAATTAGAATCGATGTGTTATCAATTCTACTTTAATCCATCTTAATAACTTTACTCATTTAAAGTTAAATGTTGTTGGTGTCCTAAATAAACAAACACGAGGGAAATTTTATTTTCATATCGATCATTGGATAACTTCGCGATTCTTTTGGTACGTCCAATTAACAGACGAGTAATCTACCCATCTCTTGTCTACCCATCAAACCTGAAAATCCTAAAAATCGTTACCAATTTAATAAAAAGTAAAAATACATTAAGTACATAAAACAAACCAATCGATACTGAATAAACTGAAATAAATTCTCATTAAAACTGTACGAAAATCGAGATCATTAAAGTTGATATTAAAAAACTTTTTGGCCCAATCGAAAGTTTTCAAGGAGTAATTTTATCTCTGGAATGTTCCCTGAACATTTTTTATTTAGTGAACTTTATTTTACTTTCTATTTATACTTTTCTTTTTGTGTGGTCGGCACACTTGTACTTTGTAAATATGACTTACTTTGATGATTAAAACGTAAGTATACTGAAAATGTAAAAAAAAATATGTTTCCGCAAATAATTCATCTAATCAATCAAAATCTAAGGTAATGGGATGGCTTTTTCATGTTGATTTAGTTATTAGGTACCTACCATCTGCATGCAGCATCTCCTAAAGTATTATCAAAGACCTAGTAATCGTCAGTGTGAACTATCCCATAAAAACATTTTTTTTAAATTGCCAGAGAATTGCCCTATTTTTTCCAATCAACACCCTACTAGCTTTGGCCGGCTTCAAAGTACAAAGTTAATTCAGATTCCGTTTGGAATTCCACTCGTTTCGCAAGGAAAAAGCGAAGGGCATCCAAGTTCTCGACCCAAGTCGGGAACCCATGAGGACTGCATTTAAACTGGTTATAAGTAACTGGCGTTATTCCAACATGCATGCAGTTGGAATACGTTCAGTTATGTGTTATTTTTTCATTTAAACGTGCAGAGACATTTTAATAATGATACATTATGTTCAACCATATTTCCCTGAGAAATAAAACGTTGGTACTTGGAATGGTCCGTTTATTTCGTGAATGTGTTATTTTTAGACAGGGTTTTATTATTCAGAAGCTGGTTGTTCTTTTAAAGATGATACCATGTACATACTTTGTAGAGATGTTCAATCACGTATAGATAATTCGTCAGTATCATTCTCTTGCTCTTATCCCAATTTATTTGAGGTCAGCGGAGCACGTGTTCTTTTTCCATATTTCTCTTTAATCGTCATCTCAGCAATCACCTCCATTCTAGCCATATCACACAGTCCATCCACTGTTTCTTTGACCTTACTCTACTCTTATAGCCATTGCAGCATTATCACGCTGTTTTCGGCTGAATAAAAACTATTCTGTTCGTGTAAGTCGACCTCATTTCTAACCATTTTACTTTTTCTTACTTCGGTTCAAATTTAAAAATATGACGATTCCATGGGATGTCACGTAAGAAAATTTTTCTCAGATGGGCGACGAATCTTTGGAAATAACAGACATATTATTCCGTTTCGTAATTTAATTGATAAATTATTTGTAGTCTAAAGTCAAAAAAGACCTAAGAAAGATAATTTACATTTTGTAGTGCTGTACTGAATAGTCGGTTATAAGTGATTTCACCAAGAACCGGTATGTATTTGAAACATTTTAAATTTTTTCTGCTTAAAAGATTCTCTCGGAGCATGGTGTTAATTTTTCTGTATTTTTCTCACCATAGATTCGCTCAGAATCGGTTCTAGGACTTTTGTCCTAGCTAAGATCTAGTGACCCATATACTTTCGGCGCCGCGACTCAAGGCCGACCAGGGGTCGGGAGACGCGTACTGGCGGTTGGCTCCGAGGCTTGCCGCCTGAGACCCGGAGCAACAGCGAAGATCCGATTTCGAGCGAGGATCCGGACCTTCAGGGAACAAATTTTGTTTTAATCCTTTTTTTAATCTTTAGCAATAGTATAGTTTCTTTTTTTCTTCTTGTACAATCATTTAATTTATTTAAACCCTATTCTTGTCAAAAGGTCGCGCAATGTATTTTTTCTGGTGTAGTATTTAAACTCGGATACATTTTGATCGCGCCTAGGGCTGAATAGGTGTTGCAACTCCTTTCTCACCTTGTTTTAATTTTCAAAATTACAGATTTTATACAATTCTGAACAACCCATTTCGCTGCTTTACATAAAATAATATTACATGTCGCCCATTATTTAATTCTTTTTTTTGATCCTTTTAAATTTAATATAAAAAATTGTATTAGTTTTTTTTATAACAGCAAAATTATACGTTTTAACATGTAGCAGTGACGACTTTTATTTTTTATTTACGCTACAAAAATGAATAATATAACAATTAAATTACGAAACAGAATAATATGTCTGTTATTTCCAAAGATTCGTCGCCCATCTGAGAAAAATTTTCTTACGTGACATCCCATGGAATCGTCATATTTTTAAATTTGAACCGAAGTAAGAAAAAGTAAAATGGTTAGAAATGAGGTCGACTTACACGAACAGAATAGTTTTTATTCAGCCGAAAACAGCGTGATAATGCTGCACCATCTAATAAAGTTGTAATACATTAATTCAAATTATGTCTACGTTCTTTTGTAACGTTTCACTCCAGAGGTAGACCGCTAAGAAACTTTTTGATTGTCTGAACACACTCAAAGAAAAAAAAACAGAGGCATAAGGACTGCTGGCAGAAGTGAAAACTCAAAACAATGGAATTACTGTGTTCTTTTTTTGAATTTTTAAATGCTTCGCTAGTCTGGCGCTACACGTCACGAGCGAGTATGTCGGTCACGCAAACCCAAAGTTTTTTTCCCCTATCAAAAATCGCTTACCGCGGCTAAAGAAATTTTAACTTATAGTATAGGATTCCGCCTATACAACGACCTTCACCGAGCTGGTTAATGGATGAAACTTATTTTATATTAAATTTTATATGTCAATAAATATATTGCAAATGGGTTGTCTAAAAAATTACAGTCTGTATTTTTTTTTAATATTTCACCGGTTTGGTTAAAAGACAAATTCCATACCAATCGAAAGTATAAAGCCCATAGAATATGCAGACGTTAGGTTGCCTTTTCTTTTCCCGTCACAACTCTAGGGTAGGCAGGTATAAACAGGTAAATCGATAGTATTAACTTGCACCGGTCTGGTTAATGAATAAAAAAGGCAACCTAACGTTTGCATATTTTATGGGCTTTATACTTTCTATTGGAATTTGTTTATTAACCAAACCGGTGAAAAGTTTAATTTATTTTTTATTATTAATTAATCATATCCTGGACTGAATTTTTTTTATATATTCTATATTTATTGACATATTAAAGGACATTGCTCAGCGCCCATACATTGTTCGCCCTGGAACCAAGAGCATCGGAAAATTATGTGTTGTATTGTTGATCATTAGTAAACTCCTATACGATCTTATTTTTGTAGCGGACTAGCTGCAGAATAGATATATTTTTAAAAAAGTATCAGATTTTGAGGTTATATAATCGAACCTTAATAACCACGAATTGGTACAGTTTGTAACTGAAAAACGATGTCTTATTACATTTAGCTATTTTAGTAGTTGTTTTTAAACCTATTAAAGTCCTACATTAACCTATTGTGTTTGAATTAGAAATAAAACACAGATTTTAATTTCATGTTTATTGTTCATCTTCTATATTGGCAATTAGAATATTGTCTAAAAACTGTGCAGGGGGGTCGATATTATTTTGATGTCTCGCATAGCTTAAGTACCAAATAATGGTCATAACATTACAGCAATTACAGCAATATTGCACAATTGCTTGTCGACCTATTTGTGATGCATCTACTACAATATACACAAAATATGTTTTGTTGCTGATATGACGGCTGTGAATTTTGCCTCTTAATAACCATATGGTTTCAGAATTAATAACTTCTAATTCATTAATCAAATCCTGATCGACCTCCCTGCACACCTCAATAACATAGGAACCATCATGTCTCACATGTTCACCGTAGTATGAACGGGCTTGTTTAATTTGATAAACACCTAAAGGTATTAAAATCATGTCATTTAAATCCATTTGTGGAAAATCTAGAGCAATTTCATTATTGACAGTAATGCTTTCAAACTGGGCCCGTCTTCTATTTAAATTGTTTCGTTCTACAAAATCAGCCAATGAATTACTAGTAAACATTCTTTCCTGTATTATGGAAATAATTACCCTAGCATCCTCTCTGTCTTCTAAAACCGGGTGAAACTTGTTTATTAATGCTGCTGCCACCTTAAAATCTTGCATCAAATGATTAGAGGCTCTATTGAAATATTCCTGGCGCAGCAGCTTAAAATCTCGCTTAAAACGTCCATTGACCACTTCTACTACCCATCGACAAAGGGTCACTTTACGGGATTCGTTCGCATTTGCTGTATTTAATTGATATTCACCCGGTTCTAATGAGAGAGGATAATGAACCGAGTAGTTCAAACTCTGTAAGAGGGAAATGCTGTCACGAAAGCCTCTATCTAAAATCATTACATCACCTTCTCTAAAATATTGTCGCATAGGTTTAGAAGTATCATAAAATTCATCTTTTAAAATATCAGCATCTGATTTTGTGGCTGCATAAGGGCCCAGTACATCAATTATATAGCCATCACAACATACTACTATGAACGGTTTGACAAGGTTCCTATATTTATGAAGGGAATATGTTTTCTTTTGGTATGCATAATTGCTACTCTTCTGAACATAAATATATGTTCCATCCATTATGACAATTGCGTTTCTATCCTCCATATTAGTCCCAGGGTTCCCAAACAAAGACTCAGGAATATATAGGTTTCTTGCTGCGACTTCTTCTCTACTTATATGTTGCAACCCTAAATGTACTGGCACAAAGTATTGCGTCAAAACCTCTCGTGCTTTAACAACAAGTCTTGAGAGAGTACTTCTTCCAATTTATAATAATGAAGAAATTCTTTCGTCCGAATCTCCTGTTCTGAGCTTCATTAAATAAGCACCAAGTGAAGTAGCACGTTTTTGAAAATCAGGGAGTTCTGCTTCGAGTTGTCTGAATTGCTCTTTCGTGCGTCCCAGCCAATACCACACTAGATGATCATCCATTTGCTCAATATTTTCTAAATCTAAAGTATTGTTTTCATTTTGCAATAACTCAAACACGTCTTCTATGTGAGCTGCCGTGAAACTTCTGTTAACATTTTCAATATCGAGGAGTTCTGACCATGACTGCATTGCCAAATGCAATTCACATATACGACAACCCGGTGGTATATAGTACTTGTGATCTTTCAAAAGCCTCACCCTTAATGCAAAAGGAACCACTCGCTGTGAAGTACTATTACATTGCAGAAATATACATCTATTATGTGTATCTGATGCTCTAGAATAATTTGGCAAGATTATTCTTTCAGTATGCTGTGAAACTGGATTGATTCCTGATGCAGGTACTACATCATTGGCAGCTATAGTGTTTGCTCTTTGAACGCATCTATTACAAAGTAAATCTGATGGAAGAATCTAAAAAAAAAAAAATTTTGGTTACTCATTGCATTTATAGTACAATAAATAAAACAATCTACAAATGTTGCATGACTAAAACGGACCAGAAAAAAATCTATTAACTCAACAAAATAGTACATAAGGCATTGCTTTCAAGCATACTCTCTTGCAATAGTTAACAAATCATAAAAGTCTCTCACCTCTCGCGGTTGAACCCAATTTCGTACAACATCTAAAATATGGCTGATAGTTTCTGCTTGTACAGAGTGACTTTGGATTCGTGCCAGTGAACAACCACATACCACACAAATATGTTGATGACCAACCATTGGTACATCCTGCAAATCTTGCGATGTTGTGGTATCTCTATTAACAAATAATGTGTGGCAGGCATCACATATGTAATCATTAGCAGTCACCTGTAATACAAAAACATGTTATAATTTTTTATATTATAACTTCTCTTATGCAGAGTTATTAGAAATATAAATGTGATGTTTCAAATGAAAGTAAAAGCTTACTATTTGTGGTGCAACTCGTTGCTGTATTTGTACAAGAATGGCATCATCATGAAGAATATGTCGTCTCTGTCTATTGAAATGAATACCACAATTGGCACATCTTGATTGATTGCTTGTTGTAGGAGTATCCCTTGATGAAGATGGTGCTGAATAATGCCTGGCAGCACGATCACATCTTTGCCAACAAGGATGACAAATATAATGTGATGCACGTATCTAAAAGAAAAAATAGCAACAGTGATATCAATGGCACTCACTGGAAATCCAATGCTTAATATGACCCAATAATAATTTCCTTAAAATATTTTACCTCTAATGGCATAAGTCTTTCTATGATGATATTTCTGATATTCACATTATGTTGAGTGTCAGTTCTCAAAGCAATCAGTTGATGTGAACGTGCTCGAGGTGCCAACGATCTATTGCAGAGTGCACAGTTTCTACCAACAATACTTGTTACTGTAGTGTTTGTCATCTCTTGAGCTCTTGTCCAACATGTTGTGCATATGAGGTCATGAGCTTGAACCTTAAAAAAAATATAGTTCACTTGTTTTGTTATAGAGTAAGTACTTACCTATCAGATTGTTATGTATTAGAATGAAAATAGCCAAATGCTTTTTTCTTTGTTTTATAGAAGACGATAATTAAACTAACTAAAGGTCAAGGTTATTTAACTTAAGGTCAAGTAAAGAAACTTATTTAAGTAGTTAACAGAAGTCTGAGAGAATGCAAACTAGAATATTATTCCCCACGACCACCACTATACAAAGTAGAAATATAATTACCAAAAGAGGTGCAGTCCATTGTTGTACACAGTGACGAATCTGTTCATCTTCCAACAACATGGATCCACCAGCGGAGCCGCAATTTACACAATATACACTTTCCATTGCGTATGCGCAAGTCCGTTTACGAGTGCCAGGTTATCGTTTGAGCGGTACACAGTTCCGAAAATCACAGCCAGGTAAGTCGTTGTTGAAAGCAATCAGTCCGTTAAAATAGCCAAGTCGTAATATTCAATAAAAATGTAGTCCCGAAAGTCACCAACACACCGATACAATTACAAAAAGCAAGCCGACGCGCCCGACGCTAATGTAACTGTGAGAGCACAGGTTGAGGTGAAGGATTGACATGACAGTTTGACAGTGACAAGTGATCATTTAGTGGCGCCAAAAATAGGGATGCTACGTAAATAATCGTTTAGTTAGAAGTAAACCACACACTTTTAAAAACGATAACCATGAATAATGATCTTAATGAAATAAATAATTATGTGGGTTTTGTTCTCTCCAGCATTATTCTAACTACTTAATTAAAATCGAGTATGATCTGATTCATAAAGTATACTTATTAAGTTTTTTAAATGATACGTTCGGGAATATGGAATAGTGATTGTATGTTTATATAGTAGTTTTTATTTTAACTTCATTTACAATAAATTCAAAATGTGATTCAGATTAAAAACATATGCAACATTCATTCACAAGGCATTAAAAATTCAATCGATCGATTATTACAATCGATTGGGCATCCCTATCTTTTTCGACAGGACAACGACATGACGTTTGACGAAGATGGCGGCGGATGTTCTAATCATGTTAAATACTTTATAATTATTTATTTTGGCATTAAGCTAGTCCGTGTTACAAAAGTATTTGCAACTAACTTAATAAAACAGACAATTAATTATCGTGCATGTCCGATACTTTAGTTGCACAGGGCGATTCTGGACATTGTCCTTTAATATAAAATAAGTTTCATCTATAAACCAGCTCGGTGAAGGTCGTTGTATAGCGGGATCTTAGCCTATTAAAAAAAAACTCCAACATTCTAAATTCAAACCATTATTCAAATAGGTGTTTACGCCATAAAAGTAGGATGTTATTGTCGCATCCATGAAAATCGTACGCCGGACAATGTTAGCATTTAATGTTCTTGTAACGACCACTTTTATGTCAGTCGTATTCCTCACAAAATAATAGTGATGTAGGGAAAATAAGAGAATAGGAAGAAAATTAACAATAGGGAAGGCAATAATATTAAACTGCTTTGTCGTTAACGGGTCATTATAGTGATAAAACATTGTTTATGTATAGGCAAAGGTTTTATTACTACCTATGAGGATGAGCACGAGAAATAGTAATATGGGGGACTGTATTATGTACCGGATATAGGAAACCACTGTTAGTCGATAACGAGAAGAGCATTTCCGCTCCGCTCAGAGCGGGAGGGGTCATTATTTTGATGAGTAAACATCCTTAAAAAAAAAAATACGTGTTGCACTCTGGGAGTGCCGGCAGAAGTGAAAACTTGAATATTGACGTTGTGCATTTTTGATATTTTGGAATGGTTAGGGAATAATTTTGCTCGAATTGCTTTAATTATCAGTGTAAAAGTACTATCATTTATGTGGTAAAATATAATATTCATTTATTGCGCTATCTTATACAAACATGACAACTTCTATTACATTAAAAATTTAACACTTCAGAACTATTGCAATCCGTCTTACTAATTTTACCTCTTTAAAGAAACCTAAGGTTTTGTTTGTGCATACCCAAACTCAATGACAGATGTCATAGAAGTACATCACAAAGTTAAAATTTCTTCGTAACCTTATGTCAATCAGTCTTACGAATTTTCCAGTTTTGAAAACCCAAACTCAATGACAGACGTCATAAAGTTCAAATTCCTTCGTAACTTAATGTCAATCCGTTCGATCAGGACACGTAACACCTGCGAATTTTCCAGTTTTGGAAACCAAAAGGCCATTCAGTTTTGGTTTCCAAAACTGGAAAATTCGCATATATGATATATGTCATACGTCATATACAACGTCATTATGTCATATACAACGTCGCTAAAGAAGTTTTTACTTCAAAAAAACGTTAGAAGAACCAGATTCTTTACTACTACACACGCCGTAGTTACTTGTTATTTCCGAGAAGCAAGTCAAAAAACGCTCTTCTTATATACCATTTGGGTACCTTGTTAGAATTTAAAAACAGTAGCAAATACAGTACCTAACCCATTCATGCAACAATCAATATCCCCAGTTACCCATGAAACTTAATAAACACATCCAACCATCTCAAATTGCGATTACCAACATCAACCACCAAATTATTACTACTCCATCGCTTCAAACGACGAACGATTAATCGATACCTACATGCACAACGCAATATCGATATAATCGAAACGATTCCTTTGGTGCGGCTCAAACGAGTACTTTAGGATGCCTAATTAGCATGTGAACGTATGACAGTTGACAAAGTTCGCATCTCTGTGTACTTTGGCATGTAATTGAGAGTCGGATATGGTCTACTGCGGTGCAACCGGGCGAGTAGCTTTCACAAAGAATTGGTTGTCGTTTCCAAAGTGCTGCTCACTAATCATCATCATCATCATCATCATCATCATCATCATCATCATCATCATCATCATCAGCCTGGCATTAGGAACATTTTGTGCTATATGTTCTTAAGCTTATTTTTTTTACTTTTCTCATGTGAATGACATCACGCAGGTCAAACAAGGAGGTTGTCGTCTGCTTAACCGGAATATCTTGTGGGTGCCTTGAGTGTAAGGCCTCCAGCCAGGGCATAAGAACTTACATACTAAGCAACTTCACACTAAGGGCATCCCCTGTGGGGTCGCGGTCGGCTTAGGGCGTCGCTGGGGGAGGACAGCATGGCGTCAGACTAGATCGGAACGGTGCACGGTACTTATGCTTATTGAAAAGAAATTAGTATTTACCTCCATCGCACTACCACTTCGCCCCATGGTGACCCGACATCGCCTCAAACTGTCCAATCCTGAAACAAAAAAAAAAAACTTATTTAAAAAAAAAAATTAAACAAAAATCTGTTCTACCTTTTAAGCTTTCACATCCAGGTGCCAAAATATAAACTTTTTATTGAACCAAAATAGAAAGAGTAAAATAATCTACAAGACTGCTATAATGGTCTAATGGTCACAAGCGTTACTTGCTGAGCATAATTTACACATGTAGTTTTAAGATTTTATTTACTAACAGAAATTGTATTTAATAGTATGTATGTTAGTCTGTAAGGTATATTATCTATGGGCCAAAGTTGCCTGCAAATAAATGTATGTTGTTGTTGTATAATGCCCTTGGTTCAATACCCGGTTGGGGGAAAGAGTCAGGATCTGTGGTGGTTTATCGCTATAGAGTCGCTACTATTAATGGGAGTAGAACGTAATATGAAATGAGTATACCTCTGCCAGAGATTACTGCCGTGGTTTGGTGATATACTTTGTGTTAATTTAAAAACCGGCCAAGTGCGAGTCGGACTCGCCCACGAAGGGTTCCGTACCATTATTTATAAAAACGAGCAAAAATATCACTTTTTTGTATGGGTGCCTTATATAATTATTATTACATTTTGTTTTTAGTATTTGTTGTTATAGCGGCAACAGAAATACATAATCTGTAGAAATTTCAACTGGCTAACTATCACGGTTCATGAGATACAGCCTGGTGACAGACGGACGGACGGACGGACAGCGAAGTCTCAGTAATATGGTCCCGTTTGACCCTTTGGGTACGGAACCCTAAAAACTAAATACCGTTTAAGCTTCAAAAGCCTTCATACCAAAGGCTCAAAATGTTAACAACCTTTTGTTAAACAAAATTTGAAGGATATTATCCGCAAGTTAACGGCCTAACAATTAAAAATGTTTAGGAACTTGCCCATGCGAATGCGGCGCGGTGCTAGTTTGTAGTCACGCCTGCCGCACGCGACCCGATTTTGTATAGATCTAACTTAGATATGCAACTATATACTCGAAATAATGGCGAGACTCGGTTAAAACTTTAGTCTGCGGAATGTATTTTACAGTATATTGGGTGTTTGGTGTTGGTGTTTCGATTTTATCTCTATTTAAAGGATAAATGAGGCAACTACTAAATAGTTCTTTAACACGTTGGTCAAGAAATATATTTTAAAATAGATGTCCCGCGCAACTTCGTCTGCGTCACATTTTCCCCGTTTTCGCAACATTTTTCAATGCTGCTCCGCTCCTATTGGTCGTGATGATATATAGCCTATAGCCTTTCTCGATAAATGGGCTATCTAACACTGAAAGAATTTTTCAAATCGGTTCAGGAGTTCCTGAGATAAGCGCGTTCAAGCAAACAAACAAACTCTTCAGTTTTATTATTAGTACATATTATATGTATATAGATAATATCATTTTTATTGAAGAACAAAAGAAGGAGAAAACCGACCAGAGGGATCAAGAAAACAGTTTTTAAAGCGTTTCGTTTTTCTACAATGATTTTTGAAAAGATGACATAAACTTTTCGATAGTGTATGTCATCCCCTAATCCCACATATACCATTTCTGCTAAATCTGTAAATAAACATCCCATTATCAAAGTCAGTCAACCAGCTAAATTCTTAGCCGATAATCAAATCATTAACACGTGTGCTGAATGACTGGTAAATGCTATACTACAAATGAGTTATCATCAGGAATCCGACATAATATCATTGAGGTAAACAACAGCAGGTAGCATATTTATCAATAAAATATGGCTGTAAATTACGTATTGATGATATATGTTCAGAATAGTGATGGGTCCAGAACCAGATTATTCGATTGTTTAGTTGGACAATGATCGGATAATCATTTTGTATTTATAATGATTGGTTCGATTGTTGCAGTGTAATTCTTTTTCTTTAAAAAAACGTGTTGTCTTCAGTCTACTTCTTTATACCAAACTTTAAAGTCTATTCTTATATTCAATGCTTCACACTATTATTTGAGTCGGTAAGGTATAAAGTACCAAAAACAATATTACTAAAACTATTGAAGTATAAAGTCAACCTATTATTTGAAGAAGACCATTGGTACGAATGAAGAGCCCGTGGTTAAATTATAACAGCGGCTTGGGTCGATCTTCAGGTTAAACGACACTTGCTTAGATTGGTCAGTGGATGGGTGACCACACATTGCATACCGACTTTCCTCCGTGCCTCGGAAAACATATTAAGCTGTTAGTACCGGTGTGTTACAGGTAGTCAATGGCCCGAAAATCTGACAGCCAGTCATACCAAGGGGTATCGTATTACCATTAACTGGATGGTGGAAGTTAGATTAGGACAAGTCGTTCCGTGTAAAATACTGGAATTAGCTGCATCTGGTCAGACTGGAAGCCAACCCCAACATAGTTGGAAAAGGCTTGGCAGATGATATTTGTACGAATGAATAGATGTCCCGCGCAACTTGGCGTGCGTAACATTTTCCCCGCTTTCGCAACATTTTTCTTTGCTGCTCAGCTCCTATTAGTTTTAGCGTGGTGATATATAGTCTATTAATAGCCTTCCTTGATAAATGGGCTATCTAACACCGAAAGAATTTTTCAAATCGGACCATGAGTTCCTGAAATTAGCTCGTTTAAGCAAACAAAGAAACGAAGAGTTTCTTAGTTTAGCCTAATATTATAATAATATTGGTATGGAATAGAAGATTTACATTCAATCGAATCATTCAAAAACATGTCTCATCCTATCGAATAATCGTCTACTCCAGCTCGAATAAAACATTCAAAATTGCCCATCTCTACTTCAGAGTTTATAACCGTAAAGCGTTTATTTTAATGGAAAAATGACAAACGAGCGACATTATTTTCGATCATCTGTACAGATAGGGTAGGTAGATTTACTTTGTTTCGTATACCATATTGTATCGATATATCGATGTTTTTCATTCGGATTTCACATTTTAATCGAATGTTTTAATCGCTGTTGTATTAATTTTATGTTAGGAATTCACTTGGAGTGAGTATCAATGTAGGTTCTTTGAAGTTTTGTTTTATTAGGTGGCAGATGACAATTTTACAAATCCTTTAATTTTTTTTATTATTAATGTTCTCCCTGATTGCTTATTATGTGGTACATTAAAAAATACTTACTTATAAGTTTAAATATAATAATTTCTAAATCCAGCAGTAAAGTCTGACATACTAGGATTCAAATCAAAGTACGGCATAGATTAATACAACACCTACTTTATTCTGTAAAACAAGTTTGCCAGTTCCAAATATTTTTGTTGCTGTTACAGTAAAGACAACAATATTGATCATTCAGATTGTATTCAACAGATTAAGTGCTATTTATGTACTTATTTTTAAACAGATATTGTCCAACATTTTACATTTTCACGACTTACTTCAAAAAGGAGCAAAACATACAGTAGGTAGATATTCGCGATTCACAGTTAAAACTATTGGAAAAAATATTATGTTTTCTCTTTTTGTTTCTATTCTAATAACGAATTTGCTTCGTTTGCTATTAACTTTTTCTAGCTTCCATTAGCAGGATTATTTTTCAGGGTTTCGTACAATGCAAGCAATATTATTTTTGCATAAAAGGAATATTGCTTACTAGACGATAGTAAAAAGCTACACGTAATTTTTGTTGCACACAAAAAAAATGCAACTTCGAAATTATTCTACCCAGCAGGCAACTGTGTAAGACTAGATTTTAACGCCATGTAAATAACGGTCAATTTTCTCTGGGAGCATCGATTGAGACTAAGAATTATTTAAACCATGAGTCGTGTATTTGCAGCACATAGCCAAAGCTCTTTGAGGCGTGTGAGCAATATAATATTAACTACAAAAATATCAAAAACTAGATATTCACACGTAGTTGTAAATATCCAAACAAAATGTAAGTTTTTATAACGTAGACGTAGGTTGTATCAAACATAACATCATTATCAGCCTATAATGTTCCCACTGCTGGGACACAGGCCTCCTCTTAATAAGAGGGCTGTAATCCACCACGCGGGCCCAGTGCGGGTTGGTAGATGTCACATAACTTAGCATGTTTAGTTCTAGGACATGCCGGTTTCCTCACGATGTTTTCCTTCACCGTTTTTGAGGGCAGCGGTGATGAAAGAAATTACGCAAACTAATGCGCCTGCCTGGGTTCGAGCCCAAGACTTACTACTCGTAAGTCGGGGCTGTCACCATTGGGCCACCGCTGCTCTCATAACATAACATAGCATAGAACATTAAGAAAAACGATGCGTCACTATTCCACAATAAATCATTTTCTTAACCCACAATAGCCTTGATAAATCCATTATAATTATCCCACAGACCTAGAAAAACACACTTGAACTTGTACAAGAACTAGTTCACAATGATTCACAATAAAATAAATGCTTAAAAAATAATAAAACTCAGTTTTGTATCGCGTGCCGACTCCAACAATACACAAATTGCGATCGACATGAAAGACTTAACGATTGAGGAAATTTGGTAAATCACTTCATATAAACGAACAATGTTGCGGTTTCACAATGAAACTGTTTAATCAGAAAGGAATTTGGAAAAATGACAAAGTTCGTTATGCCGCCCCCCGCCCTCCTTCTTTCGTTCATCACTTGTTTTTGGGCGACAATGGGCAGGACAAATTATCAATTCATTCGGTTTTAATTCACCGGAAAAGTATTCCAATTGTTCCGTCTATCGATATTCTTAAAAAAAGTTTTAATAATTTCCCGTTGATTATAAAATATAAAATCTCTTATAGAAAAGTTCGTTCATTTTCTATTCTTCTAGTCTTTGGCGAAACATTCTTGACTTAACTTAATCATCATCATCATCAGCCTATAATGTTCCCACTGCTGGGACACAGGCCTCCTCTCTATTAGAGGGAGTGGGCTGTAATCCACCACGCGGGCCCAGTGCGGGTTGGTAGATGTCACATGTCTTAGAATTTTTAGTTCTAGGACATGCCGGTTTCCTCACGATGTTTTCCTTCACCGTTCTTAATAAAATATCAAAATTAAATATGCTCTTGGCACATGGTTCAGACTGACAAAAAAACAAACACGAGTATATACAGGGTGTAACGGAAAGGGTATATACATACTTAAGGGTGTGCTACAGACCATCAAACTGAACATGTTTCTCCACAAACAAACATCGTAAAAACGAAAAAAAAATCTGCTGCCCCATAGAAAATTTAAATACCTATTCGACCAAATGTATGGGGCAGCTGATATTTTTTTCGCTATGACGATGTCGGTCCGATGGAGAAACATGTTCAGTTTGATGGTCTGTAGCGCACCCTTAAGTATGTATATACCCTTTCAGTTACACCCTGTAAATAAACTTGCTAATGCAAATTCTATACGTGGAAACCAGTAGTATGTTCTGTGTAGTCTAAAGTTCTGCATGTTAATGTTCCTGAATAGAAGTCAATCAGGTGGCCTACCATAACGTCTTAAAACATTATTGTTTTACTCCTTTTCCAGTGTGGGAAAGAGATGGCGCTAGACATCCTGTATAGCTCCGTCTCTTTCCCACACTGGAATAAGAGTAAAACAATACTGCTTTAAGACGTCATGATAGGCCAGCTGGTCGCCATGCTCGTTCACAGGTTTGCATAAACGTGAAACTAGGCATAAGGGACCGTCCATTATTCACGTGAGGCTTGAAGGGGGTTTTAGCAAAAATCACACAATATCGGGGGTTAGTCTTAAACCTCACCAAGTATCACCAAGGGAGAGGGGGGTTAACAAATGCTAAAAAACATCACGTGATTAATGGACGGCCCCTAACATAACATAAGCAGAGATAGTGGCTTATAGTTTATAGTACACCCAAATTTCGCTAGTTATGTCTAAGTTCCATGTAAGGGGGCCAGACTATTGCCGTCAACCGGACACAATTGTGGACCCCGTGGCTGCTACTGAGAAATCCTTGTTGGAAAAACTTAAACATAACATAAGCAGAGATAGTGGCTTATAGTTTATAGTACACCCAAATTTCGCTAGTTATGTCTAAGTTCCATGTAAGGGGGCCAGACTATTGCCGTCAACCGGACACAATTGTGGACCCCGTGGCTGCTACTGAGAAATCCTTGTTGGAAAAACTTAAACATAACATAAGCAGAGATAGTGGCTTATAGTTTATAGTACACCCAAATTTCGCTAGTTATGTCTAAGTTCCATGTAAGGGGGCCAGACTATTGCCGTCAACCGGACACAATTGTGGACCCCGTGGCTGCTACTGAGAAATCCTTGTTGGAAAAACTTAAACATAACATAAGCAGAGATAGTGGCTTATAGTTTATAGTACACCCAAATTTCGCTAGTTATGTCTAAGTTCCATGTAAGGGGGCCAGACTATTGCCGTCAACCGGACACAATTGTGGACCCCGTGGCTGCTACTGAGAAATCCTTGTTGGAAAAACTTAAACATAACATAAGCAGAGATAGTGGCTTATAGTTTATAGTACACCCAAATTTCGCTAGTTATGTCTAAGTTCCATGTAAGGGGGCCAGACTATTGCCGTCAACCGGACACAATTGTGGACCCCGTGGCTGCTACTGAGAAATCCTTGTTGGAAAAACTTAATAACACTTTGCCCGACCCGCGAATCAAGCCCAACACATCATGCTCAGTAGTTGCGCTTGCGTGTACTAAACCAACGAGTCAGTGAATCTAGATATCGCGCCAAACTAGGCTAAAGGGTTATTCGTTTTATTGCCACGAGAGCTGTCTCTGCTAAATCTATGTCAAAAATAGATGTTCGAACTTCTGCTCATCTTTTATAATTTAGACCAGTCTTCGAGGAAAGCATACAAACGGTACTGCAATAGTGGTTACTACCGCTAACGCTCCCGGGTATGTTTAGAATAATTATGATATGCCAAGCTAATTTGTACCTATTTACTTTACTAATTAAGTTATTATTTTATCAAACACACAATGTTACAGTACTATAATTACCTTATAAATGCGTTGGTTAAAGTGCTGTGTTGTTCTTTTATTATCGTGTAACTAATTAAATATTATGGAAAGTATGGCTTGGCTTGTTATTATAGGATATCTCAGTTATTATACATTTTCCGAATGTATGCAGTAATTTCTGTTTAACTTATTAAAACTAATATTGTGAATGTAAAACTTTGGATGTCAGTTTAGAATATTTTAGACGTCTGTTACCACAGCGAAAAGGCCGATCGAATTTACTCAAAATTTCATAGACGTTAGGACTAAAACTGGAGTATTACAATAGCAGTGCCTTTAGGATAGGTCGCTTTAAACTAACTTGAAAGTATAGCACCCATGAGCTAAGAGCCAAACCAAAACCATTTTTAGATTTAGTTATTGCCATGACAACAATTGAAAACACGCACCAAATCGTATTCCTAGAATTTCATGGCCGCAATTGGCGGATCTACGAATAAGGTACCTCCTCCAGCTACTTATCTTTGTCATACCCTTACCCAAATTTTCATACACGTTAGGACTAAGACTGGAGCAATACAATAGTAGCGCCTTTAGGATAGGTCACTTTAAACTATCTTGAAAACCTCTAAGTTTCTTTAATAAAAATCAAAGCCCTCCCTGTCTTGACTACTTTGCTCCCTATAAGCGAAAACAAAGATTGAGAAATCAAAACTTATGTTCCTAATACATACATTTGCATATCTCACATGGTTATAGTACAATGTACCTTATCACCCTTTTGTAACATCCTCTGAACCTGTGTTATGCAAATAAATGATTTGTATTTGACATAAGCTTCCGAAAAGCTAATGGCAATTTTGTTGAAGTCTTTGTAGACATACGGTTTAAAAGCAATTTCCACTGGGCTGGGGTTAAATACTTTTTATGGAAATAGAGTATATCTGTAGGTTTAGGTTAAATCTAAGATTAGCGATAATAACGCCTGTGGTTAGGTTTAGGAGCCCGCGCCGCATTTCATGGGTTTGTCGTAAAAGGAAACATCCTTTGTCAAAGTTTACGACTATGGTTTAATCCCTTGATGATGATTACATCAATCCTTTCTTCCATGACTGTGGGTTATGGCATATAGAAGATTTAGTATTAAGCTAGAAAAGTACGGAGACGACGGCGATTTTGTTCGATGTCTTCCATGAAATGGACTCCGAAAGAAGAAGAAAAACAGAGTTTGGTTTTTCAAAAACTGTACTTTGATATACTATCACACTATCAGACAAGTCTCCAACTTAGCCAACTAGAATACCGACAGAAATCTATAAAATCTTTTCTACGATCATCAACATTTATGTTAAAGAGTTATGTCAGAAAGTTGATATTGAATGCTATCATTTCAATACAGGTGGCCTACCATGACGTCTTAAAGCAGTATTGTTTTACTCTTATTCTAGTGTTGGAAAGAGAGGGAGCTATACAGGCTGTTTAGCCTGTTTAGCATGTCTTTCTTACACAGGAAAAGAAGTAAAACAATAATGTACCTAGCTATCCACTGTTAACATATTATACTACAGACATACCCTACACCCATGTATGTGGTTAGAATTTTTATACTGCAAGCGTTAAGTTTTTATTAAATTGCTCAAAATTATAAGCATACTAGTCTGTAAAACTTACGAGGTACCTCACTTCTATATTAGCATTAAATGATAATATCACTCCCATATTAATTGCCTGAAGGGTGGAGGCAGATGTGTACAATAGTATATCAATATTTCAAGCCTATTTTCATCAACCGAGCACAAATCCAAACTCCAGACCAGTACTGAGAAAATCTTAATGGCTAATGGAAAAATCCAGGAATACTTCTGTATTATCAATGGAAATCAAAATTTCGAGTCTGACACTGCAGATACAAACTACCGTACGACAGTGTCACTCAGAGTTAACTTGAGCTCGACAGTAGTTCTTTCAGAATAGCACTGCGGTACGTCTAGATGAAAGAAAATTGTGTTAGCAAGCACATATTCCCGTGTGTCTGTAAATCTGACAAATTGCTTGCGTAAGCAATGTTGACAGGTCGACGAGCGTACGGCGATTCTATCAGGTTTTGATGCCAGACGAATGTATCGGATTTGTCCCTATCCATTACATACCATAGTGGGGAAAACTACACAAACATGTGTGAATAGTGCTCACATAAATCAAAATATTTTATTTTAGATAGGCCTACATGGGCACTTATTAAACGTTGACAAAAGGTGCACGGTTCGGGTTGGTCGTTTCCTATGGAGAGGAACCGGTAAGAAACTCCATGTGTGTGTATTGCACAAACATTTTGTGTGTCCTTATTTTTGCTGAAGAAAAACTAATCTTGTTATATCAACTGTTAGTTTACTTGGGCCCGTTAGCACCATAAATCACTAAGGGTAATGAACGCTGATTAAATTTGAGAGACGTTTAAATGAAAATATGGTTAATCATTACTATACTTAACTTTATGCAGAGTTAATGAATAAACCCCTTATATATATTTAGCACTAAATATATTTAAAACATTATTCCACCTTTTATCATCTTGAAGCAATCGTCAGAAATAGAACGATGTTTTCAGTTCGTTTATCGATAAACATGTTTAGTGACTTGTGTTGTAAGCCTATGGCATTAGTTGTTTCTAGAAGTTTCATGTATTTGAACTGTCACCACAATCGAAGCTATAACACCCAAATTAACTTTACATATAAAAACTCAATCGCCCACAAAAAAAAACGAATAAAAAAAAGCTGCTCATTTAAAAAGAGTTCCCTTCACAGTTCATTGGGAAAGTATTAAAAGGGTAAAAGTAAAAAGCAAAGTAATCGCAGTAAAACGGTTTGTATGTTAATGGAAATCAATTGGTTGGTTCCTATGACCGACAATGAGTGATATTAATGTATTGTTTGGTGTTAAGGAACATTTTCGCTTGTCACGTCCTTGACACTACGTTACGCACAATAAATATTTGGAATTTAATGGGTTTTTATAGTACCTACCTACATTTTATTTATGTATTAGGCACCACAGGCCACATTAGACACCAGCAGCAACACATACTTTGAATTACAGGAAACAATAACATTAAAATAAAAGCGCTGGTATGTTTACCTATTATAGGTATACGCAGCATTCACCAGAGTAACAACAACATAATTCTAGAATATAATTTAACCGCAGGTAATCTTCCTGTTACTTTGTAAGTGACATTGACGACAGTTTACAGCATTGTTTGAAATTGTTGATAATTCAACGTGTTTTTGAATGACAATTAACAAAAAAAACAGTATCCTACCGTCTTACTCCATAGCATTACGTTTACCAGGAATCGTTCAAAGAAGGCGATTAAATGCGCTTCGGCATAACAATTATTTTACGTTAGAAAAAAAGTTGCATATGTATTGTTTTTAAGTTTTAGTGATATATAAAAATCCAGTGGTGGCAGCCCCGTCTTACGAATAATAAGCCGTGGGTTTGAACCCAGGCAGGCGCATTACTTTGTGTAATTTATTTCATCACCGCTGCTCTCAAAAACGGTGAAGGCAAACATCGTGAGGAAACCGGCATGACCAAGAACTAAAATTCGAAGAAATGTGACATCTACAAACCCGCGCTGGGCCCGCGAGGTGGATTACAGCCCACTCACTCTCATAGAGAGAAGGCCTGTGTCCCAGCAGTGGTAATATTATAGGCTGATTATGATGATATAAAATAATGCATCTTTATAAATCTAGGTGGGTATGTACTTCCTACTGCAGAGGATTTTCTTTTCAGAGAGAAAGCTTGAAGTTTTTGAAATATACCCAAAACAATAAGAAAACAAAAGCATAGGTTTTCAACAAGCGTGCCAAACTTTGGCCAGTGAAACTCGTTCGTGAAGCGTTTATTCTTTAAATTGTGTTTTATTTAAAACAATTTTAAACCGGAACCGAATTAAAAAGAATCTTCGTATCTCAATAAATGTAAATTCAAAGTTGATTTGAATTGCGCGTCCAATCATAACAAGTAATTAATTAACTAAAAGCAAGATTTTATTTCAAAGTTGCAAAGTCACGTCGCCAATAAAAAAAAACAATAAATTTTGATAAAGCAATAAAAATGTAGCTATTTTTCCTGAATTCTTAGTTCATTTACGAAAAGTCACTTAATTAAACGCTCGCGTCCAGTCGTTCGTTATATCGAATGAATTGTGTTTTCACAAAAATGGCTACACCTAATAATTCTGTTCACAGCTGCGCACGGCACTCTTAATTGACGTAATTGAAAAGTTAAAACCTCACGTTTCCCCGCTCACCTTTTTAAATATTTACTTTAGCACCCAATTAGTGTGTCGCTAGTAGATTTTCCTTTGCAACTTAGGCGTGTTGCACACTGAACTTATGCGGCAATGACGCTGACGAAAGCAAAAATTCAGTGGCCTACAATTTACTTACACGAAGTAATATGAAATCGTTCAAAAAACCCAAGCATCCACATCATCATCATCATTCTCCAGCCCTTATCCCAATTCATTTGGGGTCGGCGCAGCATGTCTTCTTCTTCCATAATTCTCTATTACTCGCCCTGTATTTCTTGCCATATCATCCCTGCTTCGATCAAGATCGAAGCATCCCTGCATCAAAAATTCCTTAACAAAAATATTTCATCTAGATTTTGGAACATACATATACATGAATATACGGAGCCACAGACGCGTTAGGAAGCAAAACGGGCATGCAAATGTCGAAGTAACGCCGATAATGGCATCAAAAAGCAAAAATATTCACGTATGACGCGGTAGACGTAATTTACATGCTTTTCTCGTATTCAGCTGGTTTAAACCTATGCAAAACGAACCGCGCGTGTCGTATGCCATTCTAAATCTTTGCCGCACCGACTTCGTCATGTCGATACTTGTGTACCAGCCTTTAAAAACCCCGGTCTTTTGCGTCCATACTAACAGGGTCGACTTTGCGCTAAGTTAACGGTAAAGCTAATTTCGTTTATTTTTCACTTTGCCTGCAAATTAAGGTTTGAATATTCTAATTTATTATTTCGTTTAGATGTGACCGTTGAGTTACCTTAGAACTTAAATGCTGACGAGAAGAAAGAAGAAACAAATTAAATTACTTACAAAAGAGTACACACCGCGGTACCAACAAGAAAATAAACATAATTAAAAGAAAATTTACGGATAACAATTACAAGAAAAACCGACGACATGTTCGTGACTGCGAAGAACGCTTAAAGAACACCCTATCAATCAAAGTCGGTCTTTATGATGCCTCGCATTAGGTTCAGAATAGAGCAATTTAAAGCATAATATCCACCGTGTACTAAAGGCTAGGTTCACTAATGTCGATGAATCGTTGCGTGAGAAGTTTCATTATACCGTTATACGTGGAAATTCACTTGGACATCCGCACCCATTTCAGTATAGTAAGCACGCACTTTCGCCGAAGTATTGGGCGTCATCGCGTGCGCTACTCAGTAAATGAAACTATGTTATTATATAAAGCTTTTATATTACCCTTTTTATATCTTGAAACTAATTAACTACAGCTTGTTCATTAAGAGTAGAATCAGCGGTTTTTCGTTCGTGTCGTTACAGGAACTGTTTTTTTGAAGCGCGTTGTGCATTCTGTTTTAGTTAACTGAATGCATAATTATTGCAGTATTAGTGGGTATTAGTGGGTGGTAGTTTTAGTGGGTTTGTTAATTTTGTTTTGAGTAGTCAGAAAAGTCTGACATCCAGTCTTACCAAGGGGTATAGTATTACCCAGTTACTGGGCTGTGGTAGTCAGATAGGCAGTCGCTTCATGTAAAATACTGGTACTCAGCTGAGTCAGAAAGCCGACCCCAAGATAGTTTGGGAAAAGGCTAGACAAATGATGATGATGTTAATTTTGTTTTATTGTTATTAAGAAATTCTTAATAGGTTTAAAACAGCAAAACTGATGAGAAAGTTAAAAAAAATTGAAAATAAAGCTTTTTTAACCTACTTAGCGTAAAGTAAGTCTAGAAATCCACCTAATTACAAAAATAATAAGAATAAATCCTTAAATTACTTCACGGCTTTAAATCCAGCTTTTAAAGAAAACAACTAATGACGATATACGAATACGTCTTTAACATCGTATAGCTAGCCTCACAAAGAATTTCAGACAAGCTTTACAACCTTTTTTATGGCCTTTCCCGTCTTAAAGTGATTTCAATTAGCATATAAAATGTTCAGCTGCTGCTCAAATAATTTAAGGTTTTTGAAGTACTCTCTTATCCATTTTGCTACTGATGTGTTTACTGTCTGAATTAATCAGTATCTTGAACAACATGTCTCAAAAATATGTTTTCCTTTAATGAAAATCTTTTAACGTATTTTTTTTCCGAAAATCACTTTACCTTCTAAATTAAATGGCACTTCGAATTAGTAATTACAAAGCGGACCGATGCTCATTTTGTGAGAAATAAAAATTGCTATTTCCATAAATTACAATAATTTCGGAAAGGTCGTTTTTCATTAAAATGAACAATATCGCCCGAAATAAAACAAAACAAAAGGAAATAGAGAAATAATTAACACAAACAAAGCAGAACAATTCCGAATCAAAAGAACTACCACTATAATGTGAAACCATTACGGTCAGCCAGTCGGTTTTACCCTTAGATACCTGTATATTCCTCACCAACTCTGGTGAAATAGAATTCTAAGTCAAAGGTGTAAAGAACAAAATTCAACTGCCTATTTTTCATGTGCATAGTTATTTCGGTCGGTCTATACTGAGGGTGCGAATGTTCATTCAGGCAACAATACCCCTACTACAGAGGCCATATAAACTTTTCGATGTGAATTTGTTTGCGTGAAAAGGATGCGAGAATTGGATAAAGAATTAAAGAACACTCGTATTCTTATATTTGAATTGCTTACTTTGGCGTAAAACTCTGAGGAGGTTTGTATAAAGTTGCGTTTTCAATAGAATAAATACAGGTGTATCTTGAATTTTTAAACATCCTGTAAAGTCAACATCAACTCTTGGAAATCTGGAGCTTTTGAAACTTCGAATAAAGTTTTCGGTTTCGTTTTGGCAATACAAAAATATTTCGTTAAGGGAAAATGAGCACTCTTGGCTTTTAGGTGCATGTTTGGAGGAAATTAACTCGTTTAAAGCTACGTTGGCTTTTGAACTTCGTAAACACTTCTACAAGGAAATTGACAAAGTCGTAATCGGGACTTGAGTTAAAGAGATGGCGTTTATTTCCGTAAGAGGGACGAAAAACAGTAATTAAGAAAAATTATCATTAATTATTATATCGAAATCAAATGTGCCTTCAACTAGTTTTTGTGGTCATGATTTGCGAGAATAACAGGCTGTCGTCTGAAGTGCCAATTTTTTTACAGCAAAGACGAAACCCAGCAAGGAAAATTCTAGAACCAGTGAATAAATACATAACTTTTTCATAAAAGAAACCCGTAGTAACCCTCCGAGCGTTATAGTCAACGAGTGGATATAATTGCGACCTTCCGATTGCGGCCTAGCCGTTTCACCGCCACGCTTCCACAAAAATGGACATAGTAGATATTTATAGTTCTGGAACACCTCAGGTGTTCGCTCACCAATAGTAATTAACGCCCACATATATTCTGAAGCAGGTTTGTTTTCTACGTAGCCAATTAATGGAGTATTGGACGAGTGAAAATAGATAGAAGGAAATAGTCGTCTTTGGCTATTTTGGGTAAACGCAGGTTTTTTTTAAGACGCACATCTCAACTTTTAACATAATCAAAGATCAACGGCACACCTTTAAGGAGCTCGTGCTGGGGGATAGGAGCTCGTGACTAAGTAATAAAAGCCGCTCGGGTCGATATTCAGGTTAAGCCGCGATTGCCTAGGTTGGTCCGTGAATAGGTGACCGCCCATTACATACCGAGTTTTATCCATCGCTCGGAAAGCACGTTAAGTCGTTGGCTGTCATTTGACAGTCGTTACAGGTAGTCAGTGGCCCGCAAGTCTGACAACCAGTCTTACCAAGAGGTATCGTATTACCCAGTACTAACTGGATTGTGGAAGCTAGATGGATTTCCTCTTAGTTTGAATGCAAAATGGTTTGGTGAGATCTAGTCGACATTACATAAATCTGGTCAATCTCGTCCCATGATAACTTTCACGGTCTTCCCACGTCAGTTAACTTCACCAGGAAGCCAGTGAGTTACAATGTAACGCCAACAGCTTTTACATCCACAAAGGTGAAACATCAGAAGATTTGAAAATTCGATGCTACCGTTCATAGTCTGTTGTCAAATTGCTCCATAGCGAAAATATAAGCAGAACACATAAAGAGGAAAATAAATAGAGAACCTCACTTGGTGCAAAAGCTAAAAATATACAAGCCTACGTAACATCGAACCACTTTAGTCGATAATAGACGCTATCGACACCAAAGTTCATTCGACCGAAAGCTTATAAACGGAACAACTTAACGACTTATTTATAGTTCTCAAACAGTTCAGGTGTACGGTTATGCCGTTATTAATAACGCCCGCAGTAGCTCATAGCTCTCATACTAAAGCGACCTACATTCCAGTTGTAAATTCAAATAGAACACCTTTGTGGGCTTAAGCGGGGGTTAATTTCTAAGACAAATGTTGGGGCGTTAATATTTCATTATCAGATGAAAGTTGTTGTGCAATATTTATGAAGCTTTCATTTGTTTTAGCTGGAAATACGCTTGCTGTGGGTAGAGATAGAAAGTAGGGTTGAAATATTTTAATTTTCGTTAATTTCATGAATATTATTAAGGTTACATTAGGAATATTTAGTTGCTTGCTTACTTGTTAAATTACTTTGAGAATTTATATACTAAACAACCTAAAGACACAAAGTATCAACTAGGTTAGAGCAGCGGTGGCCCGTGTGGTGTAGAACAGCGGTGGTCCAGTGGTGGCAGCCCCGACTTACGACCAGTAAGCCGTGGGTTCAAATCCAGGTAGGTGTCTTACTTTGTGTAATTTATTTCATCACTGCTACTCTAAAAACGGTGAAGGAAAACATCGTGAGGAAACCGGCATGTCCTAGAACTAAAAAGTCGAAGACATGTGAAATCCCGCATTGTGCCCGCGTGGTGGATTACAGCCCACTCTATCTCATAGAGTGGAGGCCTGTATCCCAGCAGTGGGAACATTGCAAGCTGATTATATTTTATGCAACTAAGTCAATACATTCATATACTTTTTTGAAGGATTAGTTACATGACGCTGGTGGTCAATTCACTGTTGCGATGCCACTCTACTCTTGATACATTTTCATTTCAATAGACAATTTCCAAAGCGTGAATGCGAAAACTCATACATTTTATAACATTAACATGTTTTACTTATCCCTCTGTTTCACGGTGTTTATTATACAAAGTTAAACCATAAAGTATTTGATTAAGTTCCAAAGTTTATTTTGAAACTTCCCCTCCTAATTACAAAAATACTTTAATGATTGGATTATTCTAAAGTTAAGTTTGATAAGATAAGGTAAAGCAAAATCAAAATGTGCTGACAGCGTCAGTATGTGCTAACCCCTTAACAGTCCGGCCGAGGAGGCCGGCGGGGTAACTACTTAATGGAGCTGTGTGTACGTGGGTAGTCCCTACATGGAGTAGGCACGTGTATAATCATCTGAAAATTAATGTAACAAACAAACGAATTCAGTTTTATCTGATTATCATTATTGTGAACAGAGCCAACGCAATTTTCGACGCATAATTTAGTTTTACAGGGGAAATGAGAAAACGTAGAGTTTTCTCATTTATGAATTCAGTAGGTAATTTCGGAATCTAGGCTTTTCGCTCTATTTGACTGTGTAATCTTGATAGCTTAAGAATTGCTCAGTATTTTTGTGTAGTTATTTGATTTTAAAAAATGAGGGTGGTGTTTTAAAGAATTTTTGTTACGAACTGTAAAATCTATCTTCGTGCTCGATTTTGCTTGCATTTATAAATGACCCCAGACGGAATACTTTATCAGGGCGTTGACATGCTCTGAAAAGACCTTTCTCGTACATTATTTATTATGGACTATGACTACCCAAGATATGCATTGAAATTGATTGTATACCTAATTATTTTCTTTCACTTTATTGTCGTTTACCATTTAATTACCCTTACAGATTCCTAGACCCTTGTTAACTTTTTATCTTGTTCTACGTTTTGTAGTAAGCAACGACCTATTGTCGGGCCTACTATGTCCTCCCATACTTAAGCACTAACGCTGTAACATAAAAATATTGTAAAACCAAATGATTTTAAAACCATGGAGTTTCTTATCAATAGGAAACGACCAACCTGAACTGAGCACCTTTTTGTCGACATTTTATAAGTGCCCATCCAGGCCTATGTGAAATAAAAATATTTTGATTTTATCAGGTCACCAATGCTAAATAACAACATGACTAAGCCCGTAACAACCAAAAATGGTTAATGAATATTATCTATATCGTACATGCAATAAATACTCACCATAAATGTGGCAATTAGCTCGGTTTATAGATTAACAGAATATCCTCATGTTGAAATTCCGATAGTCCAATAGAATTTTCATATGGAAAACATAACCGTAAATGCGGTTCGAAATCAATAAAAGCGATTTTTATCCGCTGGAAAAGTGAAAAAGAAATATATTGTAGAGGCATTTTATTGGAAGTTTTAACGCAGCAATGTTGTAAATTGGGAACAATAGTGAGCTCGGATGGACAGCCACTGAACGTCAATATATCATGCGCTTGACGTATCACTTAGTTTGCTTTTTCATTACTACATTGTGATAACGGAGCTAATAGACTGGAAAGAGCAAGATGTATTTTTATAGGTTTGTTTCTTTTGATACGTCTTATGTTGTAGAACCTATTTAAACATCTTCGAAAAAAACTATAACATACACTCACGCCTTTTTTTCTTATTTAGGTACTTCTTTCGTTTTGTTCACGTTGATACATCTGCCCCCGTGTTCACAAACGCTTCGATTCCATTTCGATTTGGCAAGTCGTATGTCTATCTCGCTCGCTTTCATAATGCCAAAAAAAGATAGACGATACGACTTGACAACCGAAATCGAATCGAAGCGTCGTCACACACACACCGCTTGCAAGTACTACACAGCTGACCTTTCTGAAGAACCCCGGCAAAATTATAACACTCGATTCTTTTTCGTTTTTTTTTCTAACTAGCCTGGGCATAACCGCCTTTGAAAATATCCTCAAAGAATAATCATAAAATTTTATGTCACTCCATATCAAGACATTAAGTACGAAAAAAGTTTACCTAAACAGAAGCACTTATTCAGAAACAGAAAATACACTAAGAAATCCATACGTACAAAAGTTTCCTCCCCTTAAGACTCCAGATTCTAAACTCTTATAAGTTGTAGTTCTTACAATTCCCAAAGGGAATCTCATTCGTGAAGTAGAACTACGAAGTTTGTCTGGAAATATACTGTTAGCTCTATTTTCGTGGTTCACAGTGAACTACAGTACAATTCACTACGTCATATTTATTCAATGACGTCATTATGTCAAGCAATTTACAATCTGTTGTTAGTATTAATGTGGGACTGCAATTAACATAAACGTCAGGTTTTAATGCATTAGTTAGTCGTTGTAATGCATAGTTCATTGTACGATGGTGGATACGGCACTTGAATAGTAATTATAACGCTTTTGTTTTTAATTATACAGATTTACCAATGTGGTTAAAACTGAAAAAGTGTCTATGTGCCTTACCTAACTTAACCTATAAATTTCTTAAATATAAAAACACATTTAACTAAATATAAATACATAATGCTAAGATGTATAAACAAATACAAATATATGTCGCAGTTGTCATGATTTATTCCGTTAGACACGGTCATCATGTGGGCAGAACATGGGTTCCGTGCTATGAAAACACACTACACGAGGTACACTGCTTTTGTCGAACTCACTTACTACTCACAAATTACTCGAAATTACAATCCAACACAATAACACTAGGCACCATGAATCGGGGAACAGTTTCGGGACGTCTTGACTCCGCCGCGGTCAGACACAGACTGTCCGCCTCACAGCGAGTTCGAAACATCACGACTCTGTAGAAGCGCGCTTAGGTGTGGGTAGACTGGTAAGTAGGTCGCGTGACCTTTGGCGCGCTTGCCGATTCATTTTCTGTCCGTACTAATGACCGGATCCTACATATATAAATCAGAATTGAGAGGAAAGATAATAAATACTCTTTCTTGTGTTGTACACAATACTTCATAATTACTTTTAGTGTTACTTAGTTTTTTTGTTTTTGAGTAATTAATAGAGACGTTCCGACTTGTCGGTAAAGCCGACAATACGGCCACTTTCGTAGTCGCCGACTATTCGGTAAAGAGCGCCAACTACCCGGCTTCTTACTTTTTATGATTTTTTCATAAAATGTCGAATCTGAATATAATTTGGTCAGTAAAAACCATACATCAGAATTTCTTTTTGACATGATTTAATTTTAATTGAGCTCTTTCACTTTAATGTACAATAACAGTATTGTCTTTTTTCACACAAAAACACCGCTCTGACCAGTGCAAAACCAAAGATTAAGAAACAGTGTGAAGTTAAAAAGCATGTTCCGACATGTTCGCAGGTGACGGTTGCGACTTGCTCGTGAATCCACTGTAAAAGAAGCGTTACGGAATTTTCTGAATATCCCCGAAACAGTGATCGGCCCGGCCGAATAGTCGGTCTCTTTCACTTCTTAGAATCGACTAATCGGCTAGTCGGCATAAGTCATAGTCAGCACATCTCTAGTAATTAACCAATTATGGATTTTGGTTTTATTACAGTTCTAAAATAAGCATTTGGCATGTGCTACAGCAACCATTAATATAGATGTTAACTTATAACCGATAGAATTATTAACGATAATGTAGAAATTATAACCAATAATTGAAAATAGCCAATATTCTAGTGTAGCAAGAGACCCATGATCAATATTAACAGTAATAAAACCTCAATAACAACAATCTATCCGAAAATATTTTCATCACAACATCAAAATTACTCTCCATTAGCCAAATGTATTTTTAATCCGCCATAATTGAACAGATTTCTCTGCGTCAGAAAAATAATTGAGCGCATTGTTTTAGGCAATGAACGCCATTTGTTTCAATCTATTCCATTACAGATTCATAATGGATTTGATAACAGAAAATATTTTAATAAAGTGCTGAAATGAACCGATGACCTTGGGAGAGGCTGAATCAAAACGCAAACAGATTTGAAATACAATAAAGATGCTATCTGGAAAAAAAATTGAAGAATTGTATTTCCATGAGACAACCATCATCATTCATCATCATTTCAGCCCAAAAGACGTCCACTAATGGAAATAGGCCTCCCCCAAGTGTCACCACATTGACATTTTTTGGGGTTTTGCCATAATCGGCACGCTTGGCAGGCGGGTTGGCGATCGCAGTACGGTTGTTACTAAAGCACAGAGAACGCTGATACCATTCTCTGGCAAATCCCTTAGTCGCCATTACCACACCCACGGGAAGATATGGGATAGTGCTATTCTTTACGTCCGACACCATACAGAGCGACATCGTGCCCTTAGAATTAAGAATATTTTAACTATAAAAAGACAAATCACTCACTTTCAGTTTTCAGAAAATTTGCAATGAAATGCTTAGATAGTAGTTTTTTTTATAATAAATTGTTTTTGGTAAAATGAAAAATTTTCTAGAAAATCTAAGAACCAACACAGCTTGGTAACCATCCAGTTTTGACCCCTCTAGTTAAATGGACTTAATTTGTTGCTAATGACCTCTAGTAGACCTTTCAAGGAATATATCAAGTTTCTCTGTCATCCAGTATACTCCCTCGCACTCATCCTGCCACGAATTGTCTCGGCAAGTGTACAGTCACAGTTAAAAGTGCTGTACGACATTTCATAAAAACTTTCAAGTCCATATTTTTCAGAAATACCTAGACCGATTTTAATGAAACTTCATACGCATAAGCAAGATACAAAGGTCTAAAAGTACCGACGCAACTTGCGCCGATACTCTTGCGCCATCACATCTTTCAAGCTCATCGTGCTGTGCTGGCGCTGCTGCAGCGGCGGCGGAGAATATCAAGCGGCGTAAATAGTAACCTTTGTGGTAACTATATTTTCGAGCCGTTTGGGGTTGAAACTCTGGGGCCGTGGGGTCCGTGTGCTCACAGCCTTTTTAAAGAAATTTCTAAACGTTTAGTAGACTCTTCCCGTGACCCAAGGGTTGGAGTTTACTTTGGCCAGAGGCTAAGTATTACCATACAACGTGGCAATGCTGCCAATCTCTTGGGCACATTACCAGCTGACAGCGTTGAGGAGGAGTTTTTTGACGCCCTTTTATAGTTTACGACGCTCTTTTATTGTTATTTTAGTTATTTAATTTATTAGTTTGTTAATCATTGTAATATATATAGTTAAACTATATATTAAATGATTATGTAATATGTATAGTTAAATTATAGAAAAATAAAAATTAAACCATTTTTAGACTGTAAAAAGTTACTAAAAACATTTTCGAAAAATAGTTAGAGCAAAATTTGTCCGATTATAAATTATCTATAGAAGACATTTGTATGAAATGCCGTAAGGCTCTTAAGGCTTTACTTAATCCTAGTCTTAACAATAAAACTTTATATCAACACAACATAAACACGAAAACGTAATGAGGTTTTATTAATACAATCGTCATAATTTCTGACTCAATGTAACTCCAATACTTATATTTCTCTCTGAAACCATTTGTGGCGGGTTTCACCATCTAGGGGGGACCGTTTATGTCTTGGTTCAAGTTATAATTAAGAGCGTTTACTATATCTGCAGTAGTTATAATGCTATGCATATTTCATACCATGCTGTGGTCTATGCGTTGTTTTTTTAAATAATTTTGGTGCGAAAATATTAAAAAGATACTTGAATAATAGTTTTTGTTACAAAACATTACCACACGAATGAAAAACGTAAAATATGTAAGTATTGGAAAAACTAAATCGACCTTTTAGAAAAGAAAATGTGTATTTGTGCATGTGTACTTACATCGCTACCGCAGTTTCTAGTCCCAAAATATATATATGTCGTAGAACCAATGAAAGCACATAAGAAAAATGTAACGAAAATAAATGTATCCGAAGCCAAGATACCTCAAACTTTTCATTCACCACTATCAAGGGAATGGATGACAAGCCGCGTTAAACCTAGGACCACGGGAAAGTCACTGCGGCAAGTTCATGCCACGTCCCGCTATATGCCTTTACGCTCAGTATACTCGTAATTAGTACATGTCTATGCATTTGTTCGCTAGTCACTGATTCACACCACGCGAATTTTTGCCGCAGCGAATTTATTGTGGCCATGCTGATACTTGGCATAGGCGGATTGTAGACAGTCGCTTGACAGGTTAACTTAGACCATCCCCTAACTCCGAGGGACGCCATCAAGTGCTAAGTTCGCGTGAGCTAAACTTTTACCGCGACTCCTTTTAACACTTCTGTAGCTATTTACATTTTATTACTCCATCCACTGTGAGCTTACCAGAGTTGCCAAACCACTTTATTTGTTTCCTTTATTTATTTTGTGTCGTTTGTGTTTCGAATTAAGTAAACAAGTTTGATATTCGTTCCTGTGTTAATGTTGATTGGGGGGATTTGAAATTGGTGCAATTTTTACTTTTAACTGCATGGTTACCATGCGCTGTACGGTTTATATGCCATTATGGTTTATTTTTTACCATAAAAAAAATATTTATTTACACACTGTGTCTACGTTTATTATCTATCCTGTCGTAGACCCGTAGGAAGACTTTTCTAATTGAAATGAGCGCTACCTTTGTGCTCTTTTGTCTGTATGCAATTTCCTGTATAAGTGTTTTCTTAAACAAATAAAGTATGTCGATCGAGCCGCGTCCAATACGGACTAAACAGATTTTTCTTAAAGCACAGTTACCCGCCTATTACTTACAGTCGTTTTTAGGGTTCCGTAGCCGAATGGCAAAAAACGGAACCCTTATAGATTCGTCATATCTGTCTGTCTGTCTGTCTGTCTGTCTGTCCGTCCGTCTGTATGTCACAGCCACTTATTTCCGAAACTATAAGAACTATACTGTTGAAACTTGGTAAGTAGATGTATTCTGTAAACCGCATTAGGATTTTCACACAAAAATAGAAAAAAAAAACAATAAATTAAGGGGGTCCCCATACTTAGAACTGAAAACCAAAAAAAAAAATTTCATCAATCCCATACGTGTGGGGTATCTATGGATAGGTCTTCAAAAATGATATTGATGTTTCTAATATCATTTTTTTCTAAACTGAATAGTTTGCGCTAGAGCCACTTCTAAAGTGGTAAAATGTGTGTCCCCCCCCGTCTAATTTCTAAAGTAAGAGGAGGAAAATTCTGAAAATATTTAGGATTGTAGAACGTAAAAAAAACTATCAACGAAAATTGGTTTCAATAAGATATGATGTTTAGTTTTTGTGATATGGGACTTTTTCATCAAACTGCAGCAGTAACTTTGTTTTTCATAAACATACTATGAAAAACAAATTTAGTTTTGCGGTTGTGTGGAAGTTTACTAACTAATACTACTAACTAATGAATGACAGTTCAAAATATTGTTATTATATTGTTTGGAGCTATGGAACCCTGTGTGCGCGTAAGACTCGCACTTGGCCGGTTTTTTTTTGACTTAGGCGGTTATCACACGACACTGCCCGTCCGCGTGGTCGGACTGTGAAGCGGATTACACGTCGCATTCGCTTGTATGAAACCCGTTGATGCCTGACATACGTACATCGCCCAACCGCGCGGTCGAGTGGTGTCGTGTGAGAATCGCCTTAAAGTCAGGGCTACTTATCATCCAATATATCTTCTCTTTCTATTTCAGCATAAACTGTTCAACAAATAGCTCATGGTGTGGTAACACTCAAAGGTAAATAAAGACTTAACTTGATGGTCGAGACGTGAGGTCGTTGGAAAAACCCAATAACAATTTCGCCGACCCAGGAATCGAACCCAGGAATCGAACCCTGACCTGTGCGTCGATTCTGTAAAATTCACACAAGAACTCGCATTTCACATCGCTATTCACTCTCATTTCGCATAAGGTTCAAAATGACCTTGATTTGCATTCTGTAAGCATCACCTAGTCACTAGCCACTTCTTACGGCATCTCATACTTTATCTGTCAAAATCTCCCTGTTAATTTAGTTCAACTCGCTAACACGCTCGCAAGGGTTGCGCTAATATTAATTCGAATTATCAACCGAGTTTTTAGAATGCCAATCAAGAAACTCACAGCGGATTCAGATTCGAAATTCTAAATGAGTTCTTACAGAATCACACTGCTGATGTTCAGCGGTCGCACTTGCGACCACTCGACCAAGCAGGACCCTTTTAAATCACGTGTGAAACTGTTTATGAAGACCAGCTTACAGAATATAACTTTGTAAAATCAGTCATTGCTAGCCCAATTGTCAATACTTTCAACGCACTCGTAATAGTCTAAGATGCGTGGGGGTTCATTAATCTTAGTTAAAAATGATATTAAATTTAAGTTGCGGAACGATATTGTTGATCTATCGGTTGAGCATAATATTGAACTGTCTTGTGTTGAGCTGGATAAGCATATAATAGTGTGCGTTTACAGACCCCCAAATTATCAAAACTACTCCATATTTGAGTCAGTAATGGAAGATGCTTTAGCAAAACTTGCAACCGGTAAAAAATCACTGGTTATCTGTGGTGACTTTAATATTAATATTTTAGACAAAAATTCTAATAGCAGTAGATTATTACATCTTTTTAAATCATTTAATTTGTTAAACGTGTTTTCAGAACCAACCCGAATTACTACAAATACTGCTACATGTATTGATAATGTTTTTTGTTGCTGCGACTACTTAGATAAATCCATTGTTAATTACCTCCCTTCTGATCACAGTGGGCAAACCGTTGTTTTCGAGTCCTACACACCATTAAAAAAAATCCAGATAAACTCTAGACAAATAACACCCAGCAATTTAAATAAATTTAATAATAACTTAATTAGTAATTTAGGCATTCCGGGCCATGTTATTGAAAATGTAAATCAATTTTATGAGGAATTCTTTTCAGTGGTTAACGTAGAGTTCAATAATACATTAAAAATGAAAACTAAATCTATTTACCCTAAATTTATGTTCAGTGACTGGGCAACTAAGGGTATTAGGATAAGTAGGGAGCGATTGTTTGAGTTGTACGGCCTTAAGCCTTACATCAACTCGGAAACTTTCAATAAATATGTTGCAACTTATTCAAAAATCTTTAAAAACACTTGCAAGGTAGCTAAAGCCTTATTTATTAGCAACAAGATTAAGTCTGCCGATAACAAAATAAAGACGGTTTGGAAAATTATCAATAGTGAAACCAATAGAAATAAAAAATATAATAATGATATCAGACTAGAGACTTCACATGGTCTTCTAAGTTCTAAAAACGAAGTAGCTCAAGAATTTGTAGATTTTTTTACCAATATCCCGCTTAAAACTACCGAAACATTAAATTCCTCACCCTTGCTTTCCATTGACTTATTAAAAGAGAACGTTTCAGCCTGTCCGATTGAGTTTCAATTTAAGCATATAAACCCCATAACAATCATTAAAGCTTTTAAGGAAATCAAAATCAAATTAACCGAAGATCTATGGGGAATGTCTGTTAAAGTTTGTCAAGCCATTATCGACACTATAGCACCGTACTTAGCCTTAATTTTTAATTTGTGTGTGGACCAGGGAGTCTTCCCAGACCTTATGAAATACAGCAAGGTAATACCACTTTTCAAATCTGGGGACAGTAAAGAGACCAATAACTATAGACCCGTTTCCGTGTTGCCGGTTTTCAGCAAGGTGTTTGAAAAGGTAATGCTTAATCAAATGCTCACCCACTTTAACACCAACAAAATCTTACATGACAAACAGTATGGTTTCACCAAAGGACGTTGTACGACTGACGCCGGTGTCACTTTATTAAAACATATATATACTGCGTGGGAAGAGGCACATGACGCCATAGGAATCTTCTGTGACCTCTCGAAGGCATTTGATTGCGTAAATCACGAAACCCTGCTCTTGAAACTTGAGCATTACGGTTTAGGTAAACTTGCGCTCAGTTTAGTAAAATCGTATTTGAATGATAGACAGCAGCAAGTACAAGTAAATGGTGTAAATTCAATGGGTTTAAAAGTAAAAATGGGTGTACCACAAGGTTCAATATTGGGTCCTTTCCTCTTTTTAGTATATATTAATGACCTACCCCATTTGTTTAAAAAGTTTAAAAACCAACCACAAATGGTGTTGTTTGCTGACGACACTTCTTTAATATTTAGAATAAACAGACGTGCCACAAACCTCAACGACGTAAATAACGCTCTAATGCAGGTCCATAACTGGTTTACCGCTAATAATTTAGTATTAAATGGGAAAAAAACTAAGTGCATAAGATTTACTCTACCAAATGTCAAATGTAGTGATTGTGACATAGTATTAAATCAAGAGAAACTTGAATTTGTCGATGAAACTGTTTTCTTGGGGATCACGCTCGACTCAAGGCTACAATGGGGTTCTCATTTAACATCTCTTGCAGGACGGCTGAGTTCAGCAGCATATGCTGTCAGAAAAATCCGTCAATTTACTGATGTAGATACCGCGAGGCTAGTGTATTTTAGTTATTTTCATAGCATTATGTCATACGGTATTTTACTATGGGGACGGGCTGCAGACATCGAGTCTATATTTATTCTGCAGAAAAGAGCTATCAGAGCCATATATAATCTACGTAGGCGCGATTCTCTAAGAGAACTGTTTAAGGAAATTAACATCATGACGGTACCTTGTCAATACATCTATGAAAATATCATGTACGTTAGGAAAAATCTGCATTTATTTAGTAAAAGAAGTGACCGGCACCACTATAATACTAGAAACAGGGACCAACTGGTTCAGCCAGGTTTCAGGCTAGCTAAAGTAGACTCATCTTTCATGGGGTACTGTTTAAAATGTTACAATAAAATACCTCCCCCCATTCTACAACTGAATGAAACGAAATTTAAATCTTGCATAAAGCGCACACTATGTAGGCAAGCATATTATAAGTTGGGGGATTACATTGATGATAAAAATGCTTGGCTCAATGCTGGTCCTGCTCCACAACCATAGGGGCTATCAAATTACCATGTGAAGTTACTGTGGAAGCTGCAGAAGATTGTATAAATATCTTTGCTTTGTATAGATTCAATCTCTTAGTATTATATAATTGCATAGCACATGTGTGAAAACTATGTACTGTAAAGCCACCATTTACTGAGTACCTACATCTTACACAGACGCGAATTTACCCTGGCGGTTGAGTAAATGTCATGCTCACTTAAATGTCACGCTGATGGCGGCGGGTGTGTCGGGTCGGCTGATACATGCGTCATGTTCGTGAACGGGCGCTGTCAGTTGTGCCTGGTCATCTCTTAGCTGCCACGGTTTATTTTAATTATTTTATTTTTAACTTTTTTTCGAATTATTGATTTCGTCTTTTACTCTGGACGCTCTTAACTTGCCCGTATTTCTACATCGTTCTCACATACTAGTAATTCTCAACACGATTGATGTAACCAAGATTTTGTAACATATTTTGATTTAAAAGAGTGTCCATGGAGTTTCTTGCCCATTCTTCTCCATAGAGATCTACGCTTTGGAATGGGCAACTACAGTACTTTCACAAGTTATTATGTCTTGTGACTGGGACTGTAGCTTCGCTTTCTTCTTTTTTGTTCTTTGACTTTCAAAAGTGCCTGTAATGGTCTAATTGAAATAAATGCTTTGAGTTTGAGTTTGAGTTTAGTCGATGGTGAGCCTCGCCCCGAATAAGTAATACTGACCTTACAGGAAAGAAATATGTTGTGACCTTCAACACAGCCTTACTAGCTCATTCATCTCCCAATTAACTAATTAACGAAGATATACGTACATACTAACGTGCACGCACCTACAGAATTAGTAGCACAAAAGCGAAACTAACTGGCTATTGACCTGTAGGTAGGAGGTCGGAACATGAAATTGTAATACAACACAAAAACCGACTTTACATACGTCATCATCATTATTAGACGGAGTGCGTTCAATGCTAAACAAAGGCCTTACCGTTATATCGCTACGTTTAACGTTCGTTATATATTTCTTGAATAGGCACGTAGGTACAAATTCAGCATACATAGGTAATCTAAAATGTTACTTAGCAAAAATTGAAGTAATCCCCAAAATGTAAGGCAGAGGAGTTATGTTTAAATCCCATCCCATGTAAAAGTGGGCGACCCTGGGCCATGAAATGGGCACAATTATTGAATATATATACAAGCTGTTGTTTTGCATCCTCGTCAAAATTCAGGGGGTGGTCACAAAAGACATAAGTAATAAATTTAAATGATGGTACCGAGTTAATTATTAATAAACGCTGTTTTTTTTGGTTATTTAAGTTTGTCAGTATATCAGAATTACCCCCTTAGCGTGCTTTAGGGAATAAGAAATTATAGAATAAACTTTTGAGATTGTTTAAAACACGGGAGGTTCACACTTACCGAATTCCGTAAATAAGAAAAAAAAAACCTACCCATTTTATTATTGATTCGGGACAAGCATCATTAGCATAGTTACCTCCTTTAATTTGACGAGGATGCAAAACATTAGCTTGTATAGATTATTAAGTGGATAAACTTCGTTTCAGGAACCTATCACAATCTTAAAAAGGAACAATCTTCAATCCTTCATACTTACGATCACAACGGAAATAACAACCTACTAAAAATCTTTCAAGTAGGAAGTGCATATAAACTCTCTCAATATAAATGTCATAAAAAACTTGAATGGACATCTACATAAAACGTATAATCTTCCGCGATTAACAGTAATCTTGCAAAAGATTTTACCGTAGCGCTTCGGAGAAAACATAAAAAGCTCCTTTCATTAAGGCTCACGTCACGGCAGCGGATATCACACAAGTTTAACGTAGAGTACTTGCCTTGCATGGCCCACTCCCTGCATTTCTTGCTACAGTTGCCTCCGTTCTTAATCTCCAGCCATTCCCTATTGTTGACATACTATGCCTGCGACCTAGAAACGAACTGGGAATGTACTATTTGTATGGCCATATTTCTGGAGGAATTATAACGAAGATTCGAAGAATGTGTTTAAGAGGGTGTGTTGTAATCTTGTCTAAACGACTATTTTAAAGAGGAATGATTTGATTCTTTATTTGTTACGATTTAACTCAAAAACTATTAGACCGATTTTAAAAATTCTTTCACGATTAGAAAGCTACATCTTTACCGAGTAACATAGGCTATGTTATATAACAATTTTCGCGGACGAAGTCGCGGGCGAAGTGCTAGTTGGCTATAAAAAAGACGCGTTTTGTTCAATTTTTATACGTAAACTTTGCTGGAATATTGAAAAAGAAATTTTCATTTCACATGATGTTAAATAAAATTACATAGGGGATGGGTTTATTGAACAAGCGTGAAAACCGAGAACAAATTGGATAACCATCGTTTTATCGCTGCACCAACGTTTAATTTAAAAGCTCATAAAAGAAAATAAGTGTAAACATTCCAAACAGTAATACTCCATAATTTAATAGGGTAAAATATTATATCATAAAACTTTAGAACGAGAAATTAGCTGAACAGCAATAAAAACAAAAAAAATAAATCATTTGGCAGGGAATAGAAGCGAGTCAGAATGGAAAGTGGCTCGAACGTTAAAACAATGGACTCACCCAGGCTAATTAAGAAGAAAATGCTCTTGCTGTATATGCTAAGAAAGTTTCGATGCAGACAATTTTAAGTACATAGTCTTGTATGCTGGATAGTTATTAGACAGTCAAGTAGTGCAGAGTAGCCATGTTGTGCTAGTTTTTAAGGGATCAATCGGTTTCAATAACCTTTGGGTTTTTTTTCTACCTCTTTATGTGAATTGAAGAGTTGTTTTGTAGAAAGCTTCTAGCTGTGTCCACATTGTTATAGACAATCCATTTTTAAAGACTGCTAATGGACTACAGATTCTCAGGAATGCTTTTTGATTTTCAAAGTTCGAGTGATTCGGTTTCTTCTCCAAGCGTGCTCCACCTTAGGCATCATCATCGTTTCACATCAGGCGAGATGCGGCCAAGCGCAGTCGTCACATTCTTTTCGGCAGTAATTGCTGAACAAAAAAGCCGACCCGAAGCCCCGACAACAGCTATCTTTCTGGCTAGCGCCGTGCTGAATAATGTTCGAGCTAAGCCGACCGGAGTTTTCCCTGAACGTAATCATGTACATACTTATTCAATCATCCTCGGACACAAGAGAAGCCTTAACAGTACATGATAACGAGAACACTTCGAGCCCGAACAAAACTAGTCGTAGGCTATGTATCACAGTGAACAACATAAATCCAATATTTCAATTCTAAACAAACCGATAGTCATGAGTAGTTCAACCGCGGAAATGGTTTACTGCCCAAAATAGTAACTGTTTCAATTTAAAACTTTATTGTTTTCTATTTTCAGTTCACAGGTCGTTGAATCTACGATAGGAGCTCGTGACTAAATAATAATAGCAGCACGGGTCGATCTTTAAGGTCAAGCCGTGCCTGCCAAAGTTATTCCGTGGATGGGTGACCATATTTACATACCGAGTTTACTCCGTGTTTTGGAAAGCACGTTAAAAACCGTTGGTCCCAGCTGTCATTTGTAGATCTTTGACAGTCGTTAAGAGTAGTCAGAAGCCAAAAGTCTGTCATCCAGTCTTACCAAGGGGTATCATATAACCCAGTTACTGGGTTGTGGAAGTCAGATAGGCAGTCGCTCCATGTGAAATACTATTATTCAGCTGCATCCGGTTAGACTGCAAGCCGACTCCAAGATGTTTGGGAAAAGGCTAGGCAGATGATGAGGTCATTGAATCCACATATTGTTGGAGTGATCGCGATTTTTGTTTAATTCTTAGCAGAATGTATACAGGAATTATTGAATGTGACTGGCCTGTCAAAGTTCCTTACATTACAAAAAAAAAATGTTTTATTGCTAGAGTGCTTCGGATGTTTTGGTTCCTCACGATGTTTTGCGGTAGATAGACTTGGAAGGGATTGGTACTTTACAATCCCTTCCAAGTCTACCTAAGAAAGGAAATGATTTTGCAAACTAACTAGAAGGATTTTTTTATGTCATGTGGTCTACTTTTGTATATTTATGTCAATAAATTTGTCGTGTTCAGTGTTCTTTAATTTTTTTTCGGGGCCTCCGAGGCCGGCCTAGAAAGAGGTGGCGATCGTTTCTGGACGCGCACCACGAAGGCTGGTTCGAGGTGGTGCAGGAGAAGAGTACATGGAAGGATTTGGGGGAGGCTTATGCCCAGCAGTGGGACATACAAGGCTACTAAAACTGCTTTTCATCTAATTTAAGGATTAATCTAGCGTTCTATTTGCAGTACAATAATACTAACTATTCATTTTGATATTTGATATTGTTTGATGATATGGCAAGAAAGGAGGTATCTCATGAGATGACAAGTAATAGAGAAGTATGGAAGAAGAAGACATGCTGCGCCGACCCCAAATAAATTGGGATAAGGGCAAAAGAATGATGATGATTCATTTTGATATTTTTCCAAAGTTTTTTAGAACCTAATATACATTTCTGTCATAGATAAAATGCGACACAATAGATGACATATGCACCACAGTACGACAACACAAACAATATGCTCCATACTTCACTCATTTATCAGTTTCGCATACATTGTGTTGTCACGAACATAATAGTCAGTTCACAGTTCACTGTCGACGCATGTTTTGCATTCACAAACATAGATAGGACTGAGAGGAATAGACTATACTGGCAGTAAAGAACAATTAATGAACCCGATAAAATAAACCGATGTTCCATATTTTGAACGTGAAGGTAGTGTTCTTTGCTATGATAATTACGCCTGTAATCCCCGAAGTGGCTTAGGCAGGGGCGTACCTAAAATACACCTACATTATTTAGATTTTTTAATAACATGTGACTAGGAACTGAATTTCATCCGTGCCTTGGAAAGCACGTTAAGCCGTTGGTCCCGGCTAACATTTGTAGATCTTTGGCAGTCGTTACGAGTAGTCAGAAGCCAAAAGACATCCAGTCTTATCAAGGGGTATCATATTACCCAGTTACTGGCTTTTGGAGGTCAGATGGCAGTCGCTTCATGTAAAATCTGGTACTCAGCTGCATCCGGTTAGACTGGAAGCCGACCCAAGATAGTTTGGGAAAAGGCTAGGCAGATGATGACTAGGAACTGAATTTATGGTTTCAAGTAACGCATGGATGTCCCCGTACCCAGCACCGTGTAAATTCAGTTATCTTATTTTGTTCGTTCTGTAAAATCATTCTTCTACAAAACGAAAAGTCTTAATTAAAACAAGTCTGGAAACTACAAACCAGTGAAACACCTTACGCGCCCACCAACAAAGGATTTACACTTAAAAGTCTACATATCTTGCCTCTCACATTAATATACCCGAATTCTAAAACAGTCTTTTGCTTCCCACGTAAGATTCAATTTCGTATGGCAACGTTTTACTGCAAATGTCAAGTTATATCTAGAAACGTAAACATCAACGCGACGGACTATTCTGTGCTTTATAAAAATAAGAAATACGTTATTTCACATTACTTCTAATCCAATTTTGTTTTTACAGCAATCGTTCGTTGAAATGTCAAAGTAATACAGCAATGGATTATAAATGAATGTAAATTGTATGTGTATCCAGTTTTTTGTATTAATACTAGACCTTACTCGGTAGCGGAATGTTGAAAGGGGAATATTTAGAGGGAATTCTCTCTACGATAAATCGCTTCCGAGTCTTATAAAAGATTAGGGTTCCGGTCGGAAACTCTTTCGGATTTTTTCAATGCGGACTTTCTAAGTAAATCCTTAAAGGTTCTATATCAAAACATAACATGCGAATTTCTTTGTTCCTCACAAAGGTAAAACCTTTTTTGAGATAGAAAATATTAATGAAAAGTTCAAAGTTAGTCTACGTCTTCTCTAATAATATTATGTCTTTTTTTAAGAATTTTGTTTATGTAAGAAAAACCAGCGTTTATTAAATCCTCTCTACTTGGATTACATTATCGTTGTTTCTTACCGAAATAGCCAACAATATAATGGTCTGTTTCCGTTGCCAAAACAATGGAAATCTATTTAAATCAGTAAATGCAGTGAGTGGTACTATTCTTGTTACATAAGTCACAAATTTAACCTCTTTTTTAACCAACTTGTACAAAAGGAGGAGGTTGGGTATTCGGCCGTCATAAATTTATTTGGACCGATTTCTACTTTTACTTTTTTTTTTTTGTTATTTCTTTTTTTTTGTGGAGGGAGCTCGCGGTGATCCCATATAATTTTTTAAATATACCTACTTGGGTAGTTAAATGAGTTATCTTTATTTTTCGTATTTTTTCTTCTTCGTCTGTTTTGATGAAACCAATACCTTCTAATTACAGTGTAAAATTAATACTAGACGAGAATTTGAGTGCGCAAATCCAATAAGGGTAAAATAAAAAAAGAGATTTGATAACTGTAATCAAATTATCAATGTGTTATAGGTGTCACAGTCTCCAAGAGATATTTTCCGAATCCATAGACAAACATAACCGCCTAACCTCGCAAACATAGTTTTAAAACTATAAACACTCACGTCACATTTTCATCCCTATATTCAGAATAGGGTTACCACTCATACCACTTCACATCGTTGAAATACGCGTCCCCATTGTGCAGTGACACTGAACGCCAGTCACGAATGGATTGTACATGTGCATGAACGGGAATTGTCTATGAAAATTCATTAAGAAGATTAACTACAGTGCTAACAGTAGGTTATCGGGCATGCGGGCCCTGACGGGTATTGCTATATAAATATGCGTTCACGTGTTACAGTCAAAACCGTTAATCGGACAAAACCACGTTTAACCGGTGTCAGTCAAAACCCTCATTAAACGCGCTGTCTATTAAAAATATTTTGTTTGAGAACGCCTCAGTTATAATTACCTAGAGTTACTACTACACGAAAGCGGCGGTGGCCCAGTGGTGTCAGGCCCGACTTACGAGCAGTAAGCCGTGGATTCAAACCCAGGCAGGCGCATTACTTTGAGTAAATTATTTCATCACCGCTGCCCTCAAAAACGGTGAAGGAAAACATCGTGAGGAAACGGCATGTCCTAGAACTAAAAATCGAAGACATGTGACATCTACCAACCCGCACTGGGCCCGCGTGGTGGATTACAGCCCACTCCCTCTCATAGAGAGGAGGCCTGTGTCCCAGCAGTGGGAACATTATAGGCTGATGATGATGATGATGACTACTACACGATGATCTTCAAAGGGTCACAAAAAGAAACTTAACAATGTAATGAGTTTCTAGGTAAATGTTAGGTATTGTTTAAATAGTTTAAACTGGTCGAAAGTAGTTTTGACTGAGACGTATGTATGTAAAGATGTGGTAATAATGAACACTAGATGTAAATTACGTTAAATTGGACGTGGATTTCGTGGTTGGTGTTTTCCACTTGTTTACGATTTTTTATTGACATCACTATGGTCACCCGTACTTGAAATACGGAAACAACTCGTATTGCTACGACACCATAACGAACACACACATGACATTTTTTTTTATTTACGGTGTGTTTCCATTGACTCTTGTCTAGGTCAGAGATGACAGAGACAAAGTCGACGATGGTACGAGCTTACTCAGAAGAAGCCTGTTCACTTTAACTTTGAAGAGATTAGGGTTGTAAGCGTACGAAAACACAGACGCAGGCAGAGAGTTACTGTTTCACTCCTTTGCTGTGCGCATTATGAAAGACGTTTGAAAACGCTTAGTGCGAATTGGTGTAATATCAATAAGGTAGGGATGGTAACTTGCAGTGCGTCTAGATGTCCTATGGTAGAAGGGGGCCGGTGTGATCTTATTTATTTCTAGTAAAAACTCAATAACGTATTACCCAGTAACTGGGTTGAAGAGGTCAGATAACAGTCGTTCTTTGTAATATACTGGTATTCAGCTGCATCCGGTTAGTCTGGAAGCCAATTTCAACATAGTTGGGAAAAGGCTAAGGCAGATGATTTATTTATTTATTTATTCATTCATTTATTTATTTATACTTGCTGCACTTACAGTTTGCACCAAAGCGTGCAGCAAGCTAACAACATAACATTAACTAAAGAAAGTAATGCAATAATTAAGCATAGCTGTATGTGGTACCCAAAGAGATTTAAGTAATAGAAATAGAGCGGACATTGGGCATACAGTCAAACAAATATTTTGCCCAAGCCCAAGCGTTCCATAAGTGGAACGCTTGGGCGTCGAACCCCGGTGTGCCACTTATGGCGTAACACCTCGTACCAGCAAACTTAAACCCTGATGTTACATATAGTAAGGTTGTAAATCGTTTGTTAAAATTTACCTCTATTGCCAACTAGTAGTCGATTCACCAGTCGTTAACGACACCAATCGTTAGTAATATTAATCAAGCATACTTGCACAGTCCAGCAACATTGCAGTGCCCAACTTCATAACTATTATTAGTTCACAGATATCGTACTTCACGTGCTACCACTGAAACACAGCAATATGTTTCCCCCACAAGCCCCTAGAGAAATGACGCCTGCAGTGTATCCTTAGTAGTTTATCATACAGAGTTGCAGGTCATAGTCAACAGAAACTTTCTCGTACGTAGTACATACACCAGTCTCCAAAGTACGTTTTATAATATAGTGACGTATTATAAGGCCCCTAGCACACGGCGTATTTTAAAAGCGCAGACGACGTGCACATGACGCGCGTATAAGTGCTGCAAACGAGATTTGAACGCAACCTTGTAACCTAAGCACACGGGGCGATCGTGAAACGCGCGTCTGCTGCACGTATACGCGCAGATAAAGTGATACAGACGCGCTATAGTCGCTCGTAGCTTCCGCGTTTTAGTCAGAAACTCCTCGTCAATTGTGCTTCTCTCACCCCTCCTCTACCCGTCCTCCGACCCCTTGTACACGCTTCAAACGAGTTTCGAACGCGCTTCACACGCACGTTTGTATCGCGTTTTACGCGCGTTTGATTCTTTAAAAACGCAAGAATCGGCATCTACGGCGAAGAAAACGCGTGTTCCTGAAACGCGCGTCGTCTGCGCGTTTAAAATACGCCGTGTGCTTAGGGCCTAACATAACATCACGCTTTGTAACCCCCGATAGGTTAGGCAGAGTTGCACCTAACAAGTACACCCCCATTTTGCCAGTTATGTTTGATTCTCATGTAATAGGGGGCGAGCCTATTGCCATCAACCGGGCACGAATGCAGACTCCGTGGCTGGAGAAATTCCTGATGGAAAAACCCAATAACACTTTGCCCGACCACATGCTGAGCAGTGGCGCTTGCAACTTCTAGACCAACGAGGCAGTTAGTCAGTCAGTGACGTAACATATGGACTGTAATTTGAACTGTTCCTATTGATTTAAAAACTGTTACTGTTAATTATTCTTAATCTTAAATTAATCTTATTGCTTATTTCTCACACGTCTGTAGAATGATTGTAAACTGGAGCAGCGGAACTACCTAATACAAGCATATCTTTGCTTAAAAGGTGACTTCAAACCAAACATGAAGAAATAAACATTTTTATTTATTTGTTATATTATTTATTATCCTATGCAGTTTGTATGGTTTTAATGCCATGATCTTAACAAGGCGATATCCACACACTACACTTCATATAAATTTATACATATTTATATACAGTATTTTTTTTTTTGAAACATTTCACCTGTTTTGTTAATAGACAAATTCCATACCAATGCCTTTTCTTTTCCCGTCACAACTCTCGGGTAGGCAGGTATAAACAGGTCAATCGATACTAGTAACTTGCACCGGTCTGGTTAATGAATAAAAAACCGGCCAAGTGCGAGTCTTACTCGCACACAGGGTTCCATAGCCCCAAACAATATTTTGAACTGTCATTCATTAGTTAGTAGTATTACTTGGTAAACTTCCACTCAACCGCAAAACTAAATTGGTTTTTCATAGTATGTTAATGAAAAACAAAGTTACTGCTGCAGTTTTATGAAAAAGTCCCATATCTCAAAAACTAAACATCATGTCTTATTGAAATCAATTTTCGTTGATAGTTTTTTTTACGTTCTACAATCATAAATATTTTCAGAATTTTCCTCCTCTTACTTTAGAAATTAGAGGGGGGGGGACACACATTTTACCACTTTGGAAGTCGCTCTAGCGCAAACTATTCAGTTTAGAAAAAAATGATAGTAGAAACCTCAACATCATTTTTGAAGACCTATCCATAGATACCCCACACGTAGGGGAATGATTAAAACAAAATTTTTGGTTTTCAGTTCTATGTATGGGGAACCCCAAAATTTATGTTTTTTTTTCTATTTTTGTGTGAAAGTCTGAATGCGGTTCAGAGAATACATCTACTTACCAAGTTTTAACAATATAGTTCTTATAGTTTCGGAAAAAAGTGGCTGTGACATACGGACGGACGGACAGACAGACAGACAGACAGACATGACGAATCTATAAGGGTTCCGTTTTTTGCCATTTGGCTACGGAACCCTAAAAAAGGCAACCTAAAGTTTACATATTTTATGGGACATATTAAATTTAATATAAAATAAGTTTCATCCATTAACCAGCTCGGTGAAGGTCGTTGTATACCGAGATCTTAGGCTAATAATTATTAACACAATTTACAAAACTGTTTTACGTCCGTCATCACTATCTCAGGTCCAGGTTTAAAATCAGCGTTGGGCACTAGCTGCTCGGCAATTCGCTGATCTGGGCCTATTTGGCGCAGCCGTGAGACACACAATTATACTATTTTTTTTCTATGTCTGTATATTTTTAAGATTTATTTTTTATTTTGTGTTGTGTGTACTTGTGGCATGTGCCAAATAAATATTTTTTTCTTTCTTTCTTTCTCTTGTATAAAATAGGTTTTTATGGTAACGTTCTCCTCGCAAACGATAGGTGATACACAGCACTGGTGACCACTAGCACATGATAGAAATTTCCGTTGAAATAATCCCATGACCACCTTGGAAGTAAACTTAAATACATTTACCTTATTTTAATTACGTGTATAGAAATACCTGGCATTTTTCCTGTGAGATCACTACGAAATAATTTCAATTAAACCCAATTAGTATTCAACAATTAAGTACCTAGAATTTTTGTATCAAAGGAAAAAGGAGTAAATGATAGCGTGACGAACGACAGGGGAGAATGAAAAACCGGCCAAGTGCGAGTCGGACTCGCGCACGAAGGGTTCCGTACCATTATTTATAAAAACGAAAACCAAAAAAAACTTTTTTGTATGGGAGCCCCCCTTAAATAATTATTTTTTTCTGTTTTTATTATTTGTTGTTATAGCGTCAACAGAAATACATAATCTGTAGAAATTTCAACTGGCTAACTATCACGGTTCATGAGATACAGCCTGGTGACAGACAGACGGACGGACGGACAGCGAAGTCTCAGTAATAGGGTCCCGTTTGACCCTTTGGGTACGGAATCCTAAAAAAGAACGTTTTGCACCGACCCCAAATAACACGGTACAAGGGCGAGAAGATCAAATTAAAATAAAAATCATTTATTTCAAGCAAGCCAGTTACAGGCACTTTTGAATAGTCGAACAGGAATAAAAATAAAGCTACATTCCCAGTCACAAGACATAATAACTGTGAAAGTACTGTAGTTGCCCATTCCAAAGCGAAGATCTCTATGGAGAAAAAAGGGCAAGAAACTCTACGGACACTCTTTTAAATCGTAATCTTGTAACATAAAGCTTGGTTACATCATTTATGTTGAGATGGTACATTATGTGAGATCGATGTAGCAAGACGTGCAATAATAATGAATTGATATCAAAGGATTAAATTGTATAAGCAAAAACGAACCAGAAACAGGACATCAAACATTAACTTGAATTCGAAATACCAAAGCCCGTATTTTATGTCACATGCCTATCTGAGCAGTCAATGAGAAGAAAACATCGAACCCACCCCACCGTCACGTGAAACAGGAAAATATAAAAACAAAATAAAGTGTTTTAAAACTGAAAGCCATTCAAAAATAAATTATATGAAAACAGATTTACTTGAAGGAAAATTGGCTTGTTTATCTTCTTCTTAGCGTGTCGATGACAATTCAAATTGCGTCGGCCCAAAATTTGGCGACGAGTTTGGCACTCTCAGTAGCACCCATCAGCTCCTGTGACGAGCAAGCAACAGGACAGGCAGACACGATAACAAGTGTCCCATAATTTGTGGGGCAACACCACATTAACACTCCAGCACACGTAGACATGACCACTGTAGAAACGAGGTTTGGTTACGGAAGAATCGACATAATGACAGATAATAGACAATGACAATGTGTCAGCTTGTCGATTCTTCCGTCGAGCTCGTTTTTACGGCGGTCATGCTACGCGTGCAGGGCACCATGAAATGGATTGTTTATGATAATTTTAGACTTGTTTTTGCACGTAGGAATTTACTTTGCATAGTAAGTTTTTTTTTTGTTAGTCTAAGTTGAGTTTCATTATTACGCAAAGGCCAAGTAGCCAAGTCTTTTTTACCAATGAATAAATAAGTTGATATTTCTTAAAAGCATTAACATCCAGGATAAAGTACAGGTCAATAAACCTACAAACAACCAATAGGTATTTTGAACTTGCTATATTCATATTCATTTAATTGCGTTCCACGATGTTTTACAGGTGTTATAATGGGTTTAAAGCTATTTTAGGCTATTTCAGACAGAAGTATGAATTGCGTATTGAGTCATATAGCAATAAAAAATGCTTCGCTAATGCTGCTTTCAACCATGTACGAGATAGGTAAGCAGTGAAGCTGAGCTTAGAAACTATTATTTAAATGCTATCAAATAAAGTAGTGTAGTAGAGCGGTTAAGATTTGCTTTGTGTTTGTTGAAAACATTTCTCCCTTTAACCTTTTCTAAAAGGTAAGTTAAGGTTTATTTATCCTTAGCGGCGATTGGCGGCGGCGATCTCTCGCGACCGGCCCTGGTTCAATCCATGGTCCGGAGTGAGAGGGAATGGGAAGCCGTCACCTCCTTATGCGAAGCAGTCATGCTAGCGAAGGAGGTGGCGGAACGTGAGAGGGAGAGAACCTCACATCGCGGCGTCGGGGGCCGACCAGTGGCCCACGGCCACCGTAGGCGCGGGCCTTTGGACGGTGAGTAATGGCCTAGCTCACCGTCCATCCGTCTTATGACGACAGGCCGTGCCGACGGTGCGTTCGTGTTCCACGCGCGCCTCAAGGAGATGTCAGCAAATTTGATGGTGTCCGAGAGGGCCGATGCCTGCCAGGGCTGCGGGACTGTTCGAAAGAGATACCGTGGCCCTGGAACACAAAGGGCTAAGAAGGAACATGGATGGGTTTTAGTCAGTACAAGTCTGACACTCCCCGCCCAGAGCGGGATTTTTTGATGGGGTTATTTGATGATTTCCCATCCGAAAAAAAAGGTATAATTATCCTGTATTACACATATATACACATTCATTACTAAGCATAGTATGATGGATGGGTGGATCTTTTGGCGTGTGGCTAGGTCAGAACTGCCTCCACCATCTTTTTTAAATACACTCCAAAGACAATTTCGCAATTTTTTATCAATATCAAAATTAATTCTGTAAACGTTCAAGCGCCAAAAGATATTTGCAGTACTGGTGCTTACTACATTTCTGTTGTAAAGACAGACTTATTTTGTGACCTTATCTTACCTGCCAAATCATCATATAAGTAAGACTGGCTTGAGACGCAAGTAAATATAATAATACCTGTCCGAACAGAGCCACCACGGACAAAATGACAAGATTATCCTTCTTACGTGTGGCTTCGCGGCTGATTGACATATCGATACCCCAAGGGTAAATGGGCGTAAGAGACATTACGCCTCACACATGACCTCAGGCGTATGTCACGCGCGTTTGTCACTTGTTTCTTTTGCGTGAGTTCTGTCGCTTGACGGTGACTTGCTTTCATTTGTTTTCTCCGCACTCGCTTGAACGTGTAGATCGTGGCCAAGTGATTAGACCTTGGGTTTCTTACTATTTTCAAGCCACAGAGTTATTATATTTGTACCTACCCGTCTGATATAATAACAGCATGATAATATAATAAATACATTATTTACGAATATACACTATAATATAATTATGTGTTACTTAGTTTTCTCTTAAATATTGAGGGTTAATGATTATTTGATGAGAGTGCCGAAAATAATTATATTAATAAGTGGTTACAGAAAATGTTTGGAAATATAAATATGTATAATTTAATTATAACGGCTACGACTTGTGAAGAATTTTGAACAGTTATGGATACCCATCTGTTACAGTACAAAATCCATCGGTGTACCTGCCTCTTTAATTGATTGAATTGAAATGTCACAGTCTAGAGAACCTCTTGGCAGCCCTACACAAAATATGCAACGGGTTTAAAAATTTACTCAGAATGCAATAATTCAAACAATCATGAAAAATCAAATCAAATACTTAAAAGACCAACCACTTATCCAACAGTCCGAATTCAAGTAGATACCATTTCCTTGAACAAATGGAGGTAGCTGAAAATCAAGTAACAAATTCGTTCATCTTGCGTTCAAGTCACATTTCTCAAGAAGAACTTAACTTTCTTACTGCAGCTAAGTAAGTCAGTTCTGGCGGTAACTCCTAATATTAATCATGTTCATAAGAGAACGTTCTTCCCTATCTCTTAACACGTACCCACTTTATGTCTGCAGACATTGTCTCTTTGTTAGGAACTTAGAACCGAAGAATTGTTGTTTTACTTCATTATAAACAGTATGAAGTAAAACAACATTTTATTTGTTCTTCTTATTTGTTGTAACATCATTATTTGGGTACTATTTGCTTCAATTAAAACAACTTAATGTCGTGAATTTCTGGTGATTAAGGGACTCAATTATCAAGCAAGCAGTGTTAAACACAAAAAAATGTTTTTTTTCTAATTCAGTGGTTACAGTAACGGGCGATATCTATTACGTCTGCGAGTTTCCATATCTATTTTAGTTTAACCTTCAAGGTTTAATGCGTTTACTGTCTGAATAATTTTACTAATGAAGAGCGCATCGTGAGATTATTTGGACTTATTATGGTCTTAAAACGACTTGCAAAAAAAGCATAATGTATATCGAGAAGATATATATGGTATTGATGACTTGCAAAATCAGCATAATGTAAACAATAAAACACTATTATCAAAAAACCCTTTCCCTAAGTTAAGCCGAACTTTATTCCAAGTATCGAGACCTTCTACATATTACATTTTCGGTAAACATCATCTAGATCCAACAGTCTTCACATAATATCTAACTTTGTAACTTATTTCAAACCTTTAGGGTATATAATACGCTGATAGATATAAATAGATGATAATGTGAGGGCTACACCGATATTTAGATCGGCATGACTCAGTACAACCGGACGGCCGTCCGAGGACGTTTGGGAAAAAGGCGCGTGGCTATGCTCGAACTGTGCCGAAGCGACTTTTAACAGAGATGAAATATGCCGAGTGGAGTTTGTCGATCGGCACGAGCGAAATAAAAGCCAACTTTTCGTACTGTAAAGTTAATAATCGAGTTAGAAGTCGAGAAAATTCGAGCGGAGAACCTCAAACGGCGTAAATATAGAGTGCTCAGAGCCTTTTTAAGGAAATTTCTAAACGCTTTATAGACGCTTCCCGTGACCCAACGGCTGGCTTTTACTTTGGCCAGAGGCTAAGTATTGCCATACAACGTGGCAATGCTGCCAGTCGCTTGGGCACATTACCAGCTGACAGCATTGAGGAGGAGTTTTTTGACGCCCTTTTATAGTTTATTATTATTTTAGTTATTCAATTTATTAGTTTGCTAATCGTTGCAATGTATATGGTAGGTTCCTTTTGTTTGTTTCATTGAATTTTTTGCCTAAGACTGAATTATCGAATTAGATAACATTGCTCCCCAAGCTAGGCTGCGCCTGTATCTTGGAGGCCGGAGTTGCGATAACTTTAAATTAACGATGAGAGACGAAGACATGTGACATCCACCAACCCGCACTGAGCCCAAGTGATGGATTACGGCCCTTTCCCTCAAATAATTATCTATGCTTATGCTATGAGTAGTAATTGCATCATATCGACTTTTTATCAAACAAATACTGCCAAATTGAACTTACCGATACAGATAAGTGCTGTAGTGTGGTGTGTAGCACCCCTTAGGCATTATAACCTCAAGGCTGACGTCAATCCATATAACCCACACTGACAGCGTCTTCAGTGGAACAGAACAATCATAAAGAATCACTAATGAGGGCTCAATGGCTCAAAAGAACTAGCAAAACAAAAGAATAGGGAAACAAAAGAATATATACTTCTTAATTAGTACCGTTCTTATGGTATAAATAAACTGCGTATTTATCTGTTAAGTTTTATGGATAAAAGTGGGATCATGGAAGAATAAGATCTTTTAGTTCTTCCGCATCAAATTAAGGTAGGTCTCTCCTAAATGTAAGACTGAAAAAATGTGTGTAGACCTCATTGGTTGTATATATCAATGTTTGGACTTTAACAGTGACCTCTGAGTGTCTTTCAGCTGTTTCCTCTCAGAGTTGTCAGGTACGAATACCATCCTCATCTAGTTAAAAAAAAAGTGTTTGTAAAAACCTATTTGCAAAATAAACATAATTAATCTTTTATTCTTAAGTGATCGAAACATAAACCATCTTATTTAGGAACACTATGATCATCAGTCGCACAAATACATGTACTTAATTGAAGAACAACTACATTACTGCAACTCTTCACATTATAGATGATGATTCTGTTTGGAAGAAACGGTGTTCACATCAAAACCGTATCCATTCCAAAGTGCCCCCGGATCAGTGAAACAAAGCCGTGCAAGGCCCTAAGTGACCTACAAAAGATTAAACGAGTGAAAAACTGGGGTAAGCGGCAGAGCAGCCAATTGGAAGCCATAAATTTATCCCTTTCCGACCTTGTTACTTTCGAGGATTATTTCTATTATATTTTAAATATTCCTCCCCTCCAAATTCCGCCTTGGGAAGTTCTAAAATCGCTCATTTGAACTTCCCCTTGGGACTTTTTCTTTTGAAAGGACCAAACCTGTACACCGTTGCCCGAGGGATGACCACAAAGGGATAATTTTTCTTGTTATCATCCATTCAGAACTTAGGTTTGGAAGTTTTTCAGATTTTGCTCTCAGATATTAAATAATCGACGACGATACACGACGATGTCGACGTACCTGTACCCATATCATAAGCTTCTACCCACTTTGAGTACGCATCTACAATTACCAAAAACGAACGATTATGTATGGGGCCGAGGAAGTCAATATGAATGCGATAGAACGCCTGCGGCGAGTGTGGCCATTGCGCTAGCGGCGCACGCGCTGGTGACTGTCTCAACTGTAAACAAACCTCACAATCCGCGATCATTTTTTCTACCGCGTTATCTATTCCCGGAAACCAAAATCTACTGCGAGCTTCAGCTTTCGTTTTCACGATCCCTAAATGTGATTTATGTAGTTCCGATAATAATTTAGTTCTGAGTGTTTCGGGTATTATTACTTTATGCCCTCGCATGATACAACCGCTTTCATAGGACAACTGGGATTTACATAAAAAATAAGGTTTGATTGATATGTCCGATAACCGCTCAGGCCACCCCTTAACAATATATGATACGACTTTATTCAATATTGCATCCTTAATGGTTTCATTATGAATCTCATTACGCGTAACTGGCAAACTGCCATCGATAACGAAGTTAACATAAGACGCGCGATCTTCTACCGGCACTAAACTATCGTCGGCTTCGTAGCCGCACCCCCCTCTTAGCGTCGCTAACTCGTAGTCCGGTAGACTGGCGCGCGACAAGTAATCTGCGCTGTTATCAGCGCTGCGTATGTACTCAATCGTGTAATTATAACCACTTAAGAAAAGTGCGTAACGCTGCAGCCTATTTGCAGAAACCTCCGGTATTCCACGATATGGCCCAAAAATAGATAAAAGAGGCTTGTGGTCTGTGCGAAGTACGAACGGAACCGCCCTCCCGTATAAATATTGATGGAAACGTCGCACCCCGAATATAATTGCCGTGGCCTCTTTTTGAAGTTGTGAATACCGCTTCTCTGCGGAATTCAGTGTACGAGAGGCAAACGAAACTGGGCGTTCCACTCCGTCCGTACCTATTTGTGATAAAATGGCACCTAACCCACTGGGTGATGCGTCTACCGTTAATATTATTTTTGCATTATGATCAAAATGTGCTAGAACCTGATTTGAAGCTAAACACTGCTTGATTGCATTGAATGCTTGGTCATGTATGACCTCCCATTTCCATTTATTGCCTTTTTGCAACAATGAATAAAGTGGGGCCAAAATTGACGACGCGTTTGGGACGAAGTTCCTATAATAATTGACTAATCCTAGAAATGACTGTAACTTATTCACGTTAGATGGTGTAGGTGCCTCAATGATTGCTTGGACCTTTTGTTTTGATTTACTTAAGCCATTCTTATCTATAGTATAACCTAAATATTCTATTTGATTCTCAAAAAACACACACTTATCTTTACGGAGTGTTAAACCTGCGTTTTGCAGTCTTTGCAACACCACCGTCAATCTCTTTAAGTGTTGTTCTTTTGTATCTCCCGTTATACAAATGTCGTCAAGCAAGCACATGACACCGTCCAACCCTGATAATAAACACTCCATTGCCCGTTGAAAAATAGCCGGGGCGCTAGCGAGACCAAAAACGAGCCGCGTAAATACAAACAACCCACGGTGAGTATTAATGCAAGTTAAATTCTGTGATGCCTCGTCTAAGACAAATTGGGAATATGCTTGCGTCAAATCTAACTTACTGAACTGCTGTCCCCCATGTAATTTTGTAAAAAGTTCCTTTGCCGTCGGTAACGGATACTGTTCGATAACTAGTTGCTTGTTTACGCTCACAGAATAATCTACGCACAACCTAATTGAGCCATCACGCTTTAGTATAGGAACAATAGGCGATGCGTAATCCGAGTGCTGAACTGGCTTTAGTACTCCGATACGTACCAAACGATCGAGCTCGTCGTTTATTTTATCTTTAAGTGCAAATGCTATAGGCCGGGCTTTGGAAAAAACCGGTTTCGCGTCATCTTTTAATTGTAGTTTTACCTTATACTTCGTAAATACACCCAATTCGTCTGAGAAAACGGATGGATATTGTACTTTCAACTGTTCGGCAATATTATTTGACTGACAATAATTCATTTGCAGCATTTGTAATCTAAACAAACAAATAAAATCTCTGCCTAAAATTGGTGGTCCACCGTCACGAATCACTCGTACATTAACTACGTGTGTTTTATCCAAATACGTAATTGGTAATTGCACTATTCCTAGACAGTTGATAACACTACCTGTATACGTAAATAATCGATCCAACGTTGATAATAAAGGAAAGAATTCAAAATATTTTTTGTAAACCTTCTCGGAAATCGCTGTGACTGCTGATCCGGTATCAACTTCAAACTTTAGCTTTATTTTATGTATCGAAACTATTATCGTCATAGGTTCGCCGTTCTGTGAAAATATTTTTGTTCTCCTACCGTCATCGTCAGTCTCGCTCGACCCGCCAGTTGCTACGAAATTTATTTTCTGGCACATTCTACGTAGATGGCCTTTTACGTTACACTTTTTACATGTATAGTTAGCAAAACGACACTGAGACGTTTTATGATTTTTGTAACCGCACACGGAACACTTTCCCTTGTTAGCACTGGGTTCGTTTGTGGTCGCGATCTTGAACAGCGCTTCGTTTGCCGGTGGCGCCTCTAGTGCCGACGCCGATGATGATGCAGCTGCTGCTCCCTGCCGTGCACTGCGCACGCTCTCCGCCAAATCCACTGCTTTTGCCAGTGTCAAGTCTTGAAGGACACACGCGAAAAGCTTGTCCTTCTCCGGTCCCGGCAGCATACCCATAACGAACCGGTCACGCAGCGCCTCTTCTACATTCAGAAATTCACAATGTATAGTGAGGCCACGAAGCCTCGCAGCCCACTGAGAAAATGATTCTTCCAGACCTTGAGTAGCAGCATAGAATTTATACCGCTCCCCAAATCCGCATTTCTTTGGTGTAAAATGCCTGTCGAGAAGGGTGAGAATGTCTTCGTATGGTGTCTGCGTCAGCTCCTTCGGTAAAGCCAAATCGGCCGCCAGTTTATAAGTGCTGTCAGTGAGTGCACTCAGCAATATTGCCCGTCTTTTCCCTCCCTTCGGATCCTGTACACTGTCAACATCGTTCGCAATGTACCACTGTAGTAGTCTTTGTTTATAGTTTTGCCACGTCTGGATATTATGGTCAAAACTCGACAAAATTCCAAAGTGAGACATTTTTTATTTTACTTTTTTTAAGTCGCGGGTAAGTTCTCGTCGCCACTGATAAGTATGCGGACACAAGTAAAACAACGGGTAGCTGGTAGCACACTGAGTTTATTTGGCAAGCGACACAACTTATATAGGAGTGGATGCAACCACCCTCATATTAACTATTAATCATATACAACAGTTCTTAAACATGTTGTGGCAGACCGAAAACAACAAGTTTTTCGTGTTTCTATTGCATTAATAAGCTTTCGGAAAAAGAATCGTCTGTGTGTTTGTTTATTTTGTGTTTATTTTCAAACTTTCCTAACTACAATTGGCTCTTTCTAGTCTTCTAGACAATATTAGAATTCCAGCCCAGTCTCTCACAGAGGTGGAATACAGCTGAGTCATTTTAAACTTTAAGCAAACTTTGTGAAGAGAAAATAAATTATATTAATTACTAGAAATCATTCAATACTTGTATTTGACTTCCATTTGCGTATCCTCCTGTCACAGCGGTTCCGTATTCTACAAGAAACAAGGTGCACAAAGCTTAAAATTAGAAACTGTAAGTATCAACACTAACACACACTCAATCAAGAGCACCGTACACATTTGCCCTTATTCTGTCCAAGTTCTAATCCATTTAGTCCGCGTCTTAGCACCACACGGTACCTAAGGGCTTATTCCACCGTTTTGGCACGAAGCGAGGGAAGTATCGGGGTTGTTCGTTCAGACCCCTGTCACGTTTGACCCCCAGTTTGTCCGCGAAAGTTGTTGAAATGTTCAGTACCAAGGAAACACATACGTCATAAGGGACCACAAGTATGTTTGTTCAGGATTGTTGTCACTTGAAACTTTTAGAGTCAACGTAAACGTTTATTTATTTTTATGATTTGAATATTAAATCGTGTAAGAGTTTTCGAGAATGACGCCCTCCAATTCTCGAAAACTCAAAAGAGGTGAATAGATTATTTAGAAATAGGTATGAATATTTTAATGGAAATTATGTTTTAGTTTAAAAACAATATCGCAAGACGTTGAAGATTAGGATAACCCGGCTTGGAATTGGAGAAATTTTGTATAAGCTGTTTTATTATATTGAGGAATATAATAAAACTTTACTTATAATACGTAATATATTATTATAAATTAGAAATTTTATAAATAATTAATACTAAGAACCTAATATTTGCAGCCAGTACATAAAGGGACCGACTCAAATAACCTTAAATGTGAACGCTTCGGTGACATTCAAAGGTCATCACAATGTCGATAGTACGACCTTTCCCAATCGCTACCAAATTGTAGCATTGAAAGGGCTCCAATCAAAAATAAAATGTAAATAATAACAAGCGTCCATTGGTGGATTCATCCGTCGATCATCGCTCGACACGAGTCACAATTAGATTTACCGATGGCCTAAGGCACGTTCCCGACTCTAATCTTGTTTGTGAGAGGCCCTCACAACAATATTACATATCAATTTCTACGAGGAAAACCATCGACACAGCCGACAACAAATGTATTGTTTTCGAAAGCATCGAATTGAAGCTACGAGTACGTTCGTTTTGATTTTAGAATCACACCACGCGATTGAAAAACAATCGATATAACGGTTTATTTATGCCGTGAATTTAAAGCCAACAGAGTGAAATACACGTTCTATTTTCAAATGTGTATTCTCAATTCAACTTATAATGTTCAGCATGAATAATCTTGTAAAATCTTTGAAAAACCTATCAAAGGGGTGTCTGAAACTTAAGTACCTACTCACGTTAGCTCTTTGCAAAACACTTTATTGTCACTAGCTGTAAAGACGATGTAAACGGGACACCGACTTTTATTCGAGAGTGAATCAAGAAAAAATAAAAAAGAATATTTGCGAAGCATTTTTAATGGTAAAAGGCTGTCAAAGAGTGCACCGGCTTTTTGTATTTTTAATAAACACTTAGGGCAATTTGAACTCAATAACGTTGTCTCTCAAATAATAAATATTGTGTGAGATTCAAGTAAAAAAGAGAGTATTTTGGTACTCACTTCGTATCGTCGCTTTTATTTTTGGATAATTTCATCATCATCATCATTTCAGCCGAAAGACGTCCACTGCTGGACATAGGCCTCCCCCAAGTGACGCCACATTGACCAGTCCCGTGCGCCTCGCATCCAGCGGATCCCCGCAACCTTCACCAGGTCATCGGTCCACCTAGTGGGAGGCCTTCCAACGCATCGTCTTCCGGTTCGCGGTCGCCATTCCAGAACTTTTCGGCCCCATCGGCCATCCGTTCTGCGAGCAATGTGCCCTGCCCATTGCCACTCAAGTTTGGCAATTCTTCGGGCTACGTCGGTAACCTTGGTTCTCTTGCGGATGTCCTCATTTCTGATTCGATCACGCAAGGAAACTCCGAGCATAGCCCTCTCCATTGCCCTTTGGGTGACTTTAAGCCTTCTGATGAGGCCCATTGTGAGCGACCACGTTTCGGTCCCGTATGTAATCACTACTGGATAATTTATTATACCATATTTTAGTTACATTAATAAATTATTTCAGAATTATGAAATCCCTAATTAAGATTCAAAAAAGCCATATAGGAGTCTATTATTAACATTTATATATTAAATATAAGTGACTCTGTAGTCAACAATAGTCCGAGTCTGAATATCAAACAAAATAATTATTATATTGTAAAATTTTAACTAACTAACAAAACGACCGCATAAATGTCAATACCCGAGGTTAATTAGGTAACCTTATAAACGTACTGAAAATGTTCCAATATTATTATATTCAATTTGATTGTACTGGTGAACTTTTCCAATGCCTACTGATGACAATACAATAAAAACAATTATCATCATCAGCAAAACATCACGCCTGTAATACCCAAAGGCTACAGCAGATGAGTACCTAACATTACACCACTATTCGAAAGTTATGTTTAAGCCCCATGTATGTAATAAGGGGCAAGCCTATTGCCATCAACCGGCACAAATTCAGCCTTAGTGGCTGGATTTGTGCCGGTTGCTGGATTTTACCCGACCTGGTAATCGAGGCAGTTAACTGTAGAATTTTGACATAATTACTCAAAGGAAGCATACATACAGTCTTACCATGGGGTGTCGTGTTACCCAGGATTAACTGGGTTATGGAGGTAAGATAAGCAGTTGCTCTACGCAAAATACTGGAAAAAGGTTAGGCAGGTGATGGCGTGGCCTAGCGTTTTAACTGCTGAGATACAGATTACTTCTCTCTGTGAGGGTGTGGGCCATCTCTTATCCTCAACGCGGGCCCAGAGCGGTTTGGTGGATGTCACATGTCTTGGAATTTTTGGTTCTAGAACACGCTGGTTTTTGTTACGAACTTTCCGTCAACCATTTGAGTGCGGCGATTAATTAAATAAATCCCACAGAATGATGTGCCTGTCTGGAATTGAAGGATCGAATATACGATACGTCGTAACGAGGGGGGATAGATATTAGTTGTAATGCAGTAACTAAAAGTATAATCAGAATTTCATATTCCATATTCATACCAATTACAAAAAATAACAAATACTGCTGTGACCTTGTGCCATATTTGTACGTGTACACACATATGGCTCCGCATTTTTCTTGCCATATTACAAAAATACGACAGCTTCCGCACTGAGTCAATACGTCTTTATTTAATTAAAGCAACTGGCAACATTTCGCATATCTCCTTCGATGTCAAGTGCGCCGCTTTGAAAATTTATTTGCGTTGACTTGAAATGTTAAATGCACTCTCTACTCTTAGTCTTCGAATAAGTACCAAACTGGAATCGTCCATTGCGTTTGGCAAATGCAGCAACGTTCATGTTGTTATTGAAATATTTCTGTATGCGTGAGCAATGTAAATGTAAATATGGCTCGAATCTAAGCTATAGTCTAAAGGAAATGGGATTCTGTCCTGCGTTGCTTTATACAAGGTGTTGTTTTGTATCCTCGTCAAAATTCAGGAGATTGTCACAAAAGACATAAATAATCAATTTAAATTAAGCAACCTAGTTAATTATTAAAAAATGCTGACTTTTTTGTTGTTTATATTTGTTAGTATTTCAAAATAACCCCCTTAACGTGGCTTATGGAATAAGAAATTACCGAATAAACGTTTGAGATTGTTTGAATGTGTGAAAGCGCCGTTTTAAGGCGAGGAACAGACGTGACGTGTTTAAAACAAGGGTGGTTCACACTTACCCATTTCCGTAAATAAGATAAAAACCTACCCTTTTTATTTTTGATTCGGGTCGAGAATCTTTAACTTAGTTACATCCTTAAATTTGACGAGGATGCTAAACAACACCTTGTATAGATTGGTGAACATTCAGATGCGCTGTTTTAAACGTAACCTAGATTAACACTGGTCTAACAACATGTTACAAAACGCGCATCTTTTCCGATTTCTAAAAAAGTAGGTTATGGTGTATTCCACTAGCATCAATTTTTACTCAGCCAATATGCGTGATTCTGTTTTGGTAGAGGAAGCCCGTGCGGGTGCGGTAATTCCACTTAAATTTTACTAACTTTGCTTGAGTAATTTAATGATTAACATCTAATAAAAATCTACGAACCGCCGCCGTGGTGTTATGGAACGAATAAGATATATTTAGTTAAGTGTAGTAGAATTACTTGAAGCTCTGTGTTTGATTGAAAAGTTCACTTTAAAATTGTTTTGGCATTCATGCCTTTTCCAAACACTCCAAAGGAACAAGAATAAAGACAGCTCCATTGTGAGTCCAACACGAAAACTGTCAAAAATCTTTTCTATAGTCTCATCGTTCCTAACCGGCGATCGCGCATATTTTCGCCTCCCTGTTTCAATATCGAATCGTATTTTTTTCTTTCAATTTGTTTCACAAGCTCCGCATTCATTTGCTTTGTGGTTCTGCCGTTCAATTCATACAACTGTGGTAGAAAAAAGTTTTCAATGGAAGACAAAGAGGAATCAATATTGAACGCAGATGTAGGCGAAATATGTTTGTCTGTTCCGCAATCGTGCGAAAAGTCTTGAAATTTTGTAGTTTTTTGTGGCTACTGATTTGATGCGATAGAACTTACATATGTGCATTATGTTCTATGAAATGTTTGTAGAAGTATATTAGTAGGTATGTTCCTTATCCTTTCTTCTCTAGCAAATAACTGACTTAATTGAAATCTCTTCACCAAACATAATCTAGCAAGTGACATACAATATACGTGTACGATTCGTTTTTGATCATCTTGTAGAAAGATGTCGGAAAGTACATTAGTAACCGATACCAAATTACTTCGAAATTCAAAAGATGAAAAAAAAACAAAATCAAATCAAGTCGAAATGTTTTCATAAATCCATCCATCATATCGACACCAAATAAAACCTTCATACATATATATCTTTAAAAACATATTCGTCTTCAAAGAACTCGAAACTCGACACAGGGTCTATTATTTTGGATACGCATTTCCTGTAATTACGAGCTGGTACCATGAAAGGAACGAGAGAGAAGTAAAATAAAGAAATACGCGTTCTGAAATCCAATTCCATCGAATTTCGTCTTTGATTAATAGAAAAAACAAATGAAGGCTTGATAATTTTGATGGCTCCAGTATGTTTTGTTGGAAAAGAATAATTTGCATAACTTGTAAACAAAGGGATACGATTACACAACGGCAACGGCATTACACAAAAGATAGAAAGATTTTCGTGTTCATTAATGTGAGAGTAGTATTACCTGCGGACGGGCTTGGATTTGGGTTTGATGGTCTGCATTTTCTGTTTTTGTTTGTGTAACGAAGTCCTGGGAACTGCACTGTTACTGGTTTTTGTGTGGCCTTTTTCTGCTAAAGGCGGAAACATTACAAAATTTGAATTAAGCGGGCTACCCAGGGGTTTCCACTATATCAAACGAGTAATTTCTCGACGAACACAAGGTGTTAGCTTTGCTTGAGTGTGGGAAATATATTTTTCTGTAATCCCTGTAAAAGGCTAGGCAGTTAATGATAATGAATTCTGCTGAAAGACGTCCAATACTGGACCTTAATTATTTGATTTAGTGGCCCGGCGCTTATGGTGGCCTAAGCGCCGCTAATCGACCGGTCCTGTGCTTACCCGCAACCTTCATCGATCATAAAATTCATTAAATATAAAGAAACTAGTGTCAACCCTACAATAAAGCATAACAATAATTTATTTAGACAGAGCAGAATCGCCGGCACAGTCTTTAGTGCATTTGGCAGTCTGCCTGCCAGGGCATAGGGTTATGTCCTCGCTTCGGACAAAAGCAGATGAAAGATGCGAAATATGTCTCTGCGCTGGTCTCTCAAGTGCTTTAACGGCCTTAGTACCTTTGTTTCAAACTATATTTCAACTTTAAATGTTTTATATTCTTAAGTTATGATTTCTTGTCTTGACTATTACTGCGGGAATGATTTTGGCCTTTATGAGAGCTTGATATAACCTAGAAGTGGAAGAAGGGCAGCACATTGTGATCGTGTGTTTTTGAATTTTAAAACGCAGTGGTGCAGCATTCCATGCAAAACAAAATCACTATTTTATAAGCTTTTATTAAACCTGCATTGTTGGTTGGTTAGTAAGTATTCGTGATCTTACAACTGAATTTCTAACCAGTTCCCAACCGGTAGAACTGAAATTTTACACACACCTTTGATTCTTTTGACAACCTTTTTATGATAGACATGAATTGGTCCTGCAGCCAGGATTGTCTCCTCACGAGAAAACTATTGAACGGTTAATAACACGGACACTTTACTGTGTAGGTGTGTACTTGTTAAATTTGTAAAGCCAATCTTAATTTTCCTCTCTTCATTCCAATAAAAGCTTGTTTTTTTAAAGAATAATTTATTGTTCCTTCGAGATAAATGCTAGCCACTAGGCTACTTTTACCAGTAAGTTTTTCCATAATACGACATGCTTACAAATTTAACAAACGGTAGGTTCTCGTACAAAACAGTAAGAAACCCATCGCAGTTCACTGGCAAAACCAAACAATATATGTAGCTTTATCAAGGAAGGTTTGGCCTGGAGTTTACCGCACCCATTGCTAAACAATTTGTACGCGAAGCGGAATTTTGTCCGTATCCGGAAATCAAAGCAGTCACGCGGAACGAATAAAGCCTTATTCCGCTACGGTATTCAGATCGCCGTCAATTAGTATCGTAATTATGGACGCAATTATCCCTATGAATAAAATTTACTGCGCAGTTCTCTATGGTTTCCCCCCTGGCATACTAATGCATGATATCACTTCGTGGAAAGGATTAAGGTAAAGCTCACTAACCTACACACTCTTGGTTTTAGGTAGGTATATGGTAATCCTTTAGAAACATCCTTATCGTCATCATCTGCCTAGCCTTTTCCCAAACTATCTTGGGGTCGGCTTCCAGTCTAACCGGATGCAGCTGAGTACGCAGTATTTTACATGAATCGACTGCCTACCTGAACTCCACAACTCAGTAACTGGGTAATACGATACCCCTTGGTAAGACTGGACTCGTAACGACTGTCAAAGATCTACAAATGACAGCCGGGACCAACGGCTTAACGTGCTTTCCGAGGCACGGTGGAAACTCGATATGTAATTATGGTCACCCATCCACAGACCAACCTCGGCAAGCACGGCTTAACCTTAAAGATCGACCCGGCTGTTATTATTTAGCCACGAGCTCCTCTAGAAACATCCTTATCGTATAAATATAATTCTGGAAAAATAAGTATACAGGGTGCAAAGAAGGGAGGAACACGGATGCTAAAATGATTACTGCGTACTCAGTACACCATTCTGAACGGGTACCCAAATTTTAATTTGTAGTCGGTTATTATAAAACACAGCTGTTTCCTTCAAAGCTGCAATACGTACACAGTCAAAATGTATAGAACAGCTTTTTTTATATTAGAATAGTTCACGTCAACCTTTTTAACGTCGGTGTCTCTTCCACCTGGCATATAATACGTTCGTCATCATTATTATATGCACTATCTTGGCATCGGTGGCCCAGTGGTCGTAGCCCCGACTTACGAGCAGTAAGCCGTGAGTTCGAACTCAGGCAGGCGCATTACTTTGTGTAATTAATTTCATCTCCGCTGCCCTCAAAAACGGTAAAAGAAAACATCGTGAGGACTCCAGCATGTCCTAGAACTAAAAAATTCGAAGTCATGTGACATCTACCAACCCGCACTGGGCCCGCGTGGTGGATTACACAGCCCACTCCATCTCATAGAGTTGATGATGATGGTCTTGGCTCCAACCCTCAAAGAAAAATGTACTCGAATGTAGCTGGAGCATAGTATTATCCAACCTATTACAGAAAAATCAACCTCACCTTCATAGCAGACGGGGCCCTAGCAAGCCTTCATTTGAATCTAAGAAACTTTGAGTACTCCTCCATCCATCAACTCTCCATTGATTTTCAATAATTGGATAGTTTTAAAACTTAAATTATTTCTAAGCAGATTATATATCAGACTGGACAATGAAGATTAAGTTCGCAATATCATTTAACATTCCATCAGTAGATAAATACTTAGATTATCCAGTTAGAAACTTCCTTAATTTATTCAAACATTTAAATATCCAATAATTTATAATCCAAGATTTGTTAGCTGAGTAAATGAAAATTTGTTTAGAAATTTAATCAAAACGAACCCGAATTTTGATTTTAATTGCTTATTTGAAACTTTATTATGTATTGTCGCGTCAACACTTGAAACTAAATCGAATTTGAGGTTTGATTTCAATTAAATTTCACATTTCACTGTTTGTGAAAACATTGGTTTGAATTTTGGGATTCATATGAGGAGCTCGTAGCTGTATAATAGCTGCCGTTCGGATGATCTGATGGGTCTGTGGATCGGTGACCACCCATTACATACCTGTGACCACCATAGCAAGTTCTCCCTCTTCCTCTAATCCATCTAAAATTTGTCTTGAAAAGATTGCTCCTAGCGATAAGACCGCCCGTTGTGTGACCCGATATAAAATGTATTCTTTCATCTAACTTGAAAGTATGGTGTTTATAATAAAGAATATTCTATGCCTCGGAAAACACGTTAATCCGTTGGTCCAGGCTGTCATTTGTAGATCTTTGACCGTCATCGTTACAGATAGTCAGTGGCTCGAAAGACTGACAACCAGTCTTACCAAGGTATTGGTATTACCCAGTACTAACTGGGTTGTGGAGGTCAGATGAGCCGCTCCATGTAAAATACTGGTGTTAAGCTGCATCAGGTTAAACTGGATCGACCCCAACACAGTTGGGAAAAGTCTAGGCAGATGATGAGGCTATTTGCAATAATTATGTTCTGTGGTGAGTACACAAACAAATGTAGTCATTTTCATAAATAGATTTCTATGGGTTATCGGATGCCAATTCTGAATAAACATTATATCAATCAGAGTCCGTTCGGTTTAGCTATCTTTATCTGTCTCCAATCGTATTAACGGGAATTATAGTCTATTTGTCATACACCAACTGTCGTTTTTGGTGAGATAACTTATGATATTGGTGTTTATTGATGCTCAAACGAATAGAAGAATTTCATTTTTTTTTCGTAATAAGTACTTGGTCTATCATAAATTCTCATTAAAACGTTTCAATTGGGTAATATTATTATAATATTCTGTTTGTAACACTTGTGTGCCATTCGAACTATGATGAGTCGCAGTACAGTTTTGTCGCACAAGCGTTTATCGAAAATCTGTTTGGCGACCGACCCCACGTAGTGCTCTCTAAAATTAGAGATTTATGTTTCATGTGTCTACCGTTTTTGAAAACTCCACCGTTATATGTTTAATTAATTAATAACCTGGTTTTGGTAAAAAGTGTTTTTTTTACCAAAATCAGGTAAAGATGAATACACCCACGCCAAATCTTTCAGGCCCATTAGTCAAACATCATGCCTACTGAATACGTTGGAAAGACTGTTAGATCGACACCTAAGGGATGGAGCTTAAAAAGATAAACTGATACACCCTCAACAGCATACCTCCAGTAAGGGCAGATCAACAGAGTCAGCCTTACAAGCGGTAGTGCACAAAATAGAGTCGGCTCTCACAAACAAAATATCAACACTTGTGGCCTTCATAGAGATAGAAGGATTATAGGTATCGTAACCGGTCACTGTCCCCTAAACAAACACCTATTTACCGCAGGTGTGACAGACATCCCTCTGTGCAGAGAATGCATGGAGGCGGAAGAATGCAGAACCGTAGCAGATCAACGGGCACGGACTCTTCAATCGCCGGCATCGCTCCCGCCTGCAGCAGCCTGCAAAGGCTGCTAGCTTTCTGAGAGGACTTGGGAGGGTTGAAGTAACGAGGATTTTCATACGTAAAATGGCCTAATAAAGAGGCTAAGTGCGGAAACAGCCCAGCTAGCCTAGCTAACCTATGTATGTATATTTAATATGTATTCATATTCATTTAGGAATTATACTCAATTTTCGAAGTTATATTTAAAAATTAATATGACAATATACTTGAAGTAAGTTCTTTCAAATAAAAAAAACGGGCCAAGTGCGAGTCGGACTCGCGCACCGAGGGTTCCGTAATAAAATTTTTAAAAATATTTTTATTATATGATGTTACTAAAAATTTACGGGTTTCGCAATTTTTCCTTGTGCTATAAGACGTTGTTTCGTATAAAATTCCAAGATTCTGAGTACACGGGAAGTAAACTATGCGTTTTGATTCACTTGCGAGTGTCGAAAATTTGCGGTAATTTGCGGCATAAACGGCTGTATCTTTTGGTTGCGTTGGCTTAGAAGTTTGATTTTTCACAGCTCTAAGGGACAGTAGACTTGAGTATTTGACATAAATAAATTCCAGGTTGATACCTCCATGCGTTCCTGAGAAAAAGGGTCTTAACAGACAAACAGACGGACAGACGGACAGACGAACGGACAACAAAGTGATCCTATAAGGGTTCCGTTTCTTCCTTTCGAGGTACGGAACCCTAATAATTATTCTAAAATAAATTCGGTGCAGAAATACTAGAGATACAAAGGTGACATGCACAAGCAAACAATGGAATTAAGAACCTCCTGACAAAAAATCTTATGTGAACGTAACGTGGACGAAGATGGGGTACAGCTTGTTCATGAATCATCATCATCTGCCCCGCCTTTTCCTATACTATCTTGGGGTCGGCATCCAGTCTAACCGAATGCAGCTGAGCACCAGTATTTTACATGAACCGACTGCTTAACGTGCGATCCGAGGCACGGAGGAAACCCGGTTTGCAATTATGGTTACCGATCCACGGACCAACCTCTGCAAGTACGGCTTAACCTCAAAGATCGACCCGTGCGGCTGTTATTATTTAGCCACGCCCCTCTAATTTAAGATTAACTAGCTTTTAACATTCATGATGTGAAAAATAAATATGAAATTCACAACATGTAACAAGCTAGGTAAGTAGGTACGATTCAGATTTAAATAGACTGAGTACCTACGTCACGTAGATGTGGTACCTATACCTAACCAGTAGATAATTTAAAGGAAAATTAATTGTATAATTTTACACAATATTATTTTATCAGAAACTTTATTTTTGTTTAATTTTGTATGTATTTACCCATGACCGCAGCTGCTTACCTACCTAAGCTCCTGGGGACTATATTACTCAGGTTTTCAATGATTGAATTCAGTATTCAAAATATCGGTACTCGTGGCGCGTTCGCTGCGTATCTACCTACCAAAATGAAGCTTCAGCAACTGGTTGTGTTAACGTTCATATTCGTATTACAATCACATCACAGTGAGTGTAAGTTACGTTTCTCGTTTCCTGACCCATTTAACATCAGCCTCGACCTTGGACAACGCCGTGATGAATTTATGGACGGCATCAAAGGTATCTTCAATAAAGATGAAGTTGAATCAACCACAGATGACATTTATGATTCTACATCAACCACTCCACCACTTAACCCCGAAGTGCACAGCGACAATATCAACGAAATCCTTTTAAATGGAGAGAGAGCTGCTGCTATGGAACCAGAGAAACAACGGGAGCACATTCTTTCGGGTGAAGACCTCATAATCCACATGACCAGTATGTCATCACCACAGCTGATTGCTATGCACGGCTACCCGGCGGAGACCCACACCATTGTGACAGACGACGGATACATATTGACAATCCATAGGATACCATATTCTAAGAACAACAAAAATAAAATAAGTCCTAAGAAGACAGTGCTGTTGCATCACGGTATACTCGGGAGCTCAGCCCATTGGCTAATTCCAGGACCAATAAAAGGCCTTGGTTATATCTTATCCGACGCTGGTTACGACGTGTGGATGGCCAACGTGCGTGGAAACACTTACTCTCGAGCTCATGTTTCAAGAGACATTAATTCGCATGAATTTTGGAACTTTACGTTTCACGAAGTGAGCCAACACGACCTTCCAGCAGTCATAGATTACATAATGGAGGTCAAAGGAGGGGACGTCAAAATTAATTACATCGGTCATTCTATGGGAACCTCGGCACTGTTCGCACTGCTGTCCACGAAAACTGAATACAACAAGGTGTTGAGAGCAGGATTCGCTTTAGCTCCGGTTGCCTACATGACTAATATAAAGAGCCCGATAAAACTGCTAGCTAAGTATACCAATAAGATACACTTTCTCATGAAACTACTCGGCGGTGCTAACGTGCTTCTTCCTGAAAACCCGGTGTTCAAATGGTTTTCAAAACATTCTCTTGAGCTGATGAGTCTTGATCCGGAAGGGGCACTAGAAAACGTGCTGTCTATTTTGTTTGGGCATAATGCGGGACAATTCAATATGACATTGTTGCCATTAATAATTGGTCAAGGTTGCGCCGATGTTTCTACCAAAACTATAGTTCATTACGCTCAAGAAATCAAGCAGAGTGGCAAGTTCCAAATGTTCGATAACGGGCCTGCGGATAACGTCAAGGCATATGGTACCGTATATCCTCCGGAATATCCATTACACAAGATCACTTTGCCCATTGCTCTATTCAGTTCTGAGAACGATTGGTTGTCTAGTGTTGATGATGCAAGAAACTTGTATAAAAAACTTGTGAATCCAATAGATCACTACGTTGTGCCATTGAAAGAATTTAATCACATAGATTTTTTGTGGGCAATTGACGCACCCACTCTACTTTATGCAAGGTTGTTACAATTGTTAGAACAAGATGTTAGCAAGCTGTAGACTTAATTGATATTTTAGATGATTATAATCGCTTGGATAAAGTAGATGTTCTCACTAAAAGAAAACACTTAATTAATTAGATTTAGTTTAATTTTATGCTCACTAAATTTCGATCTAATAGAATTATAAATACGATGGAGACGCTGGTGGTTTAGGGCCAGGTGGAAGGCAAGAGATCACGCGGCCAACCACCAACTCGCTGGACTGACCTGATCAAGAAGCTACTGAGTCCACCATGGTCCGGTGTATTCGCAACGTCTCCAACCGGCAGAAATGGAAGCACTTCGCTGAAAGAGCAATCCTCGGGGAAGTCAACGACCCACCGAATATTTTCCGTGTACCTCGTCTGCGCAACCACGACCACTCTGACAAGAGTGTTTCGACTAAGAAGAGAGAATGATACTTACACGACAAAACGCATTGTGTAAATTATTTTACGGCACGTATTGCAACAAATTATTCTATGGTTCTATTATTAATGTTTCTTCTAACAATATTTTATGTTGGTTTATTTCTTTATAGGAATTATGTTTTTTTTCCATTAACAGTATTTACTTCAAGTTATAGAATTAGCAACGAATATAAATCCTTGACAATTAATGTTATTCTAAATATTTAGTTTGTGAAAAACCATTATGATATAAAAATGTATCGCATTAAAAGGAAATAAATCGTTTGACTTTCACTTTGATTTTTATTATTGTCGCCAATACAATACTCGATAGAATGAATAGCAAAGAGTTGAATCTTTCTAATTCGAACAAGAAACAATTGATTTTGAGCTTTACTTAACCGAAAGGAAAGTTCTACTAGACAAGTAATACTGCCCGACGGATGACTTTGCTTCTGCGATGCAGGATTTTAACGTCAAAAAAAGTAGCGAATGGCGATTTTTTTTTCCTTTCTCCACACCTTAAAGAACTCAACATAAAAAAGTCCCATAAAAATCCGACCACTATAAGCTTCGTTCCACCAACTGAGTATTTTTTATCTAATCGCACTGGGCTATGACTATAATCATGACCAGATGTATGAACGTGAACGAGGCGAAAGGAGTTTAAGGATCGTAGCGAGGTGGCATTCTGCGGTGTACTACCCCCATGGGAAAAAAGCGTGAGTTTATGTATGCACTGGGCAATAACACATTTCATCATTATCATCATCATTTCAGCCAAAAGACGTCCACTGCTGGACATAGGCCTCTCCCAAGGAGGGGTGGTTTTGCCATATTCGCCAGGCTTGGCAGGCGGGTTGGCGAACGCAGTACGGTTGTTACAAAAGCACAGAGAACGCTGCTGCCCATTCTCTGCTAAGTCCTTTAGTCGCCTCTTACGACACCCACGGGAAGATATGGTGCTATTCTTTACGTCCGACACCATACAGAAACACAACACATTTTACCAAAACTTTATTCGCTAGCCCCATAATACCATTCACACAATATGCAACTGTAAATTATAAAGCCTCTAACACATTAGGATTATGAGCAAACGTGCTGCCCACATGAATTTTGAGATTTGTTTGTGTTTATACTGGAACCGTTTATATCCACCCTCATCAGTTAAATCAAACTATGTGTAATTACTTTACACGACCCGCCATTATTGTGTTATGTGCATGATCTACGGATATGTGATTACGTCAGTTAATGTCTCATGTAATATACACATTTCGTTAACAAATGCTGTAGTTCTGAATCCGATTTTCTGACTATCTGCAAAATGAAAAAGGCTTCTGAAAATTAAGTCACACATCAAATACTTTTTAAATATAATTGTCAACGAAAACAGGAACTAATTTTTAAAATAAAGAAATAGTAATATAACTAAATACAACTAAGTATAAAAAATTAAAAGTTTCTCAGAAAAAAATCCGGTGAATGTGATTCAAAATAAAGAGCATGCACCCTCATGTCAATTTGCGGAGGGCTGTCCCTTACACCTTGTATATTAAGTAAAATAAAAAATCATCATCAGCCTATTATGTTCCCACTGCTGGGAAACAGGCCTCCTCTCAATAAGAGCGAGTGGGCTGTTATCCACCATGCGGGCCCAATGCGAGTTGGCAGATGTCACATGACTTCGAATTTTTAGTTCTAGGACATCACGTTTTCTCACGATGTTATCCTTCACCGATTTTGAGCGCAACGGTGATGAAATAAATTACACAAAGTAATGCACCTGAGTGGGTTCGAACCTACGGCATATTGCTCGTAAGTCGGGGCTACCACCACTAGGCCACCGCTGCTCTCCAACACAAATAAAATAGTAGATACCATTTAGAAATAATTTCAGCACCATCTGAGTTACCATATCACACAGAACCAAGCAACATCGCAGTCGAGCGCTTGTACACAAATATTAATTTAATCCATTTGGGAAAGTAACCTTGTTGACACGTACGGTTCGTCGCGGAAGTATGCTTTAAAGGCAATTTAGAATCCATTAATAATATTCACAGACACGCTACACCGCAAGAGTGCAGATCGATACCATCCTGGGTGATCACAATATTTTTTAAGTATTTCGTTATTAAGGGCTCGCGGGATTCGGATATTCATGATGTCATTCCAATTTTTTGCAACCATTTTATGCTCAGCGCTTCCGAGTGAAATTCAATCGTGAAAAAATTAGCAAAGAGGATTAATTTAATAATTTGCAATTTTCCTAATTAAGTAAATGGAACCTGTGGCGTACCATAATGAAGTTTTTTTGACGTTGCAACTGCTTATTTCTAGCAGATATAATTGACACATTATGATTAGGTGAAAGAAAACACTGTAGGGAACTTTTAACATAAAATACATGACATTCAGTCACACATGTCTGTGTCTCACTAGTGGTCTTACGAATTTTCCAATTTTGGAAACCCAAACTGAATGACAGATATCATAAAGTTCAAATTCCTTCGTAATCTAATGTCAATCCGTCTTAAGAATTTTCTAGTTTTGGACGCGAGTTTAACATTTTTACCCATAACAAAAGTTAACAACGCGGCTAAAAAAGTTTTCAATTCAAAAATAAAAATACCTCGACCTACACAAGCCTATTTAAACACACAGTCGTCCAACAATTCATACGATACACCTGAAGTCCTACTTTTCGCAAACTGGGCCGTTTGCTCCCAATCCGGGGCGCAAACTGTCCCCTACCTCCGATAAGATGAGAAGTGACTGCGAAGTTAGACCAACGGCTTCAGATTACGGTACGACACGAGAGGCTTAGTACATAACATGTGTTTATCTGTAGTTTTCCTTAAGGTTAGTGTGTGGAAGTCGAGTGAATCGATGTAGGATTTGAAGTACATTGATAACTATACTCAGTTAATGTTTGGGAACATCAGCTTTTTTCACGTTAAATGCGAGGTGACTTGTCGAATTTGGGGGAGACCCTTGTCCGGTAAGACAGACTCGGCAACATTAAAACAGATGTTGGTTTTATACAAGGTGTTGTTTTGCAACCTCGTCAAATTCTAGGAGGTAACTATGCTAATGATTCTCGACCCGAATCAATAATAAAATGAGTAGGTAATTTTCTTTTATTTATTTATTTACTGAAACCAGTAACTGTGAACCACCCGTGTTTTAAACACGGGCCGTCTGATCCCCGCCTTATAACGTCGCTTACACACAAACAAAAAACCTCAAACGTTTTTTCGATAATTTCATAATCCCTAAACCACGTTAAGGGGGTTATTTTGAAATATTGAAAAATTTAAACAACAAAAAAACGCAGTGGTTTTTAATAATTTACTAGGTACCGTAATTTATATTGATTATTTATGTGTTTTGTGACAACATCCTGAATTTTGACGAGGATGCAAAACAACACCTTGTATAGTAGGAATTTATCGCCCTTGTATTTTACAAATGTTATCAAAAATATTAATATTAGTTCTTTTATAATCATACAATAATTGATCCATAGAATATATTAAAACATTAACATTAAATTGAAATGAATTTGTACATAATTAAAATTACCTATTCATCGTCATCTGCCTAGCTTTTTCCCAATCTATCCTTGGGGTCGACCTCCAGTCTAACCAGATGCAACTGAGTACCAGTAGTTTACATGAAGCAACTGCCTATCTGACCTCCACAATCCAGTAATTGGCTAATACGATACCCCTTGGTAAGACTGGATGTCAGACTTTTGGCTTCTGACTACTCATAACGACTATCAAAGATCTACCTACAAATGACAGCCGGGACCAACGGCTTAACGTGCTTTCCAAAGCACGGAGGAAACTCGGTATGTAATTATGGTCACCCATCCACGGACCAACCTCGGCAAGCACAGCTTAACCTTATAGATCGACCCGAGCGGCTGTTATTATTTAGACTCGAGCTCCTACTTAAAGTTACATAGTGTATCAAAAAAAATGTTTGTCCAATATTACTACATATGTATAAGGTTTGACAGAAGTCCGTTTAATCCCGCAATTAATATGTATATGTATACTTTCATGATTAAAATATTTTTCCATGAATTTTACCAAAATTACAGCTAAAATTGTGAAGAAATCTAATCAAAATGACGATCGTAATAAATTACTGTCCCAAATCAAATTACCAAACTAAAAACAATCATTTCCAAGTTGTCAACAAGTTATAAATAAAACAAGTCAAATAAAAAATAAAAAAAATAAAAAAAGTAAAATATTGAACAATTAATATAAACAAAAGAACTATGCCAACGGTCTCAAGTGGCTGACTTGTACGCAGGCGAAATAAACACTAGAAAATAGTAAAATAACCATAACTTTAATGGCATCGTACTTATTTTAATGGGACTATTCCCTCATGGGAACAATATTGATTGGAAACCTATTTGTTAGTGGTGCTCGCATTGCTTGAATAATTTTAAACAACACGTTCGTTGGTGGGATTAAACTAGATAATAGCGGTGATTTTATTAGAAGACTAAAATAAAAAGTCCATAGATATCGAACAATCTTTAAATCTCCGAGACTCTTCAGTACAATCTTGTGAAGAAGCATTAAAAAAACTAACAAGCAAAACTTATTTGTAACTGAAACTTTTTTATAAACGCAAACATGATGTTCATATATGATTCCCGAGAAGTCGCTGAATGCGGGGAACTCAAGACCAGTCGTCGGTTTCCGGAACTGCTATGATGTTAAGTGCACAGAAAAAGTTACATTTTTTACGTATGAGTTCGATGAAAGCTTAGTTTTCACATCATTCTAGGAATACATAGGTGGTTTCGAAATCATATTCTACTAATTATATACATACTTTTCAGTCATTATTAAAACTGGAATCAAAATAAAGACCTAACTAAGTTTATCGTTCAGCTGTTCGAAAATGGATAGGCTATAAATAGACAGACTACATTATTACTTTCAACAAACCCATAAAAAGTTTTATTATCATTGCTTTCTCCGATGATATTAAAAGTTTTCATTGTTAGCTGTGTCCGCAGGTTTCGTTTCGACCACTACGTAGGCAGGAACATAATTTTAATGTCGGAAACACGCCATTAAGCTGGCACCACCGACTTTCTTGTGAATAAACTAATGTGAGGACAAGTTTCAGTAATTATCTAATGGCAGCGAAAGTTTTTTTGTTAAAGATTTTTATGTTGGTTGAAAAATAATGTGTAACATTATATCATAACTTTAGTTAGTTATTTTTATTCCATCAGGAATTTAAGTGGCAACCACGGAGTTTGGATTTGTGCCCAGTTGACGGCAATAGACATATATTCCCGTTACATGGGACTTAAACGTAACTGGCAAAATGTGGGTGTACTATCAAGTACACTTCTGCCCAACCTTTCGGGGATTCCTGACTTGATGTTATGTTATTTTATGGTAAGCGTGCCAATATTATCAGAACATAAATTAAGAGGTTGTCGTCTGCTTAAACGGACCGACGGATGTGGGTGCCTGGAGTGTAAGGCCTCCAGCCAGGGCATAAAAACTTGCAAACTAAGCGACTACACGCTAAGGGCACCCCCTGTGGGGTACAAGCCTCGGCTTAGGGCGTCGCTGGAGGAGAACGGCCTGGGGACAGGCTGGATCTGAATGATTTCCTTATTTAGGGGTGATTTAAAACTACTGCACAGCATCGCGGGCTGGCTCGAGCGAGGGTCGGGGAGGGCAAGGACCGGGACGTCGCGATGGACCTCTACGGCAAGATCGGAAAGACGGCGGTTTGCGTGAACTTTTTGAGAGTGCTAGTCGTGGTAGTGCTCGTAGTGCTACGGCGTACGGAACTAATGCGCGAGGGTTCATAACGGGCGGGCTTTGCGATCAGGGGATTACGGTGCTTAATGGCACTTTCCAAGAAATTTAAATACGAGTTCCTCCATAACGTTACCGACGTCTATGTTTTATCAATTGTTCTAAAACAAATTCCAAGCCACAGTACTGAGAAATCAAAACAAAAGCTACTCGAAACAGTCTGAAGCGCACTGAGAGAGGAACTCCTAAATATACAAAAGCAAAACTTACCCACCTACCCAATACACTATCAGTTCCTATCAAGCTTTACTGAATGCTGCATTGTTCTTTATGCTGCAACATTCTACAATAATTGGCAGTTAACAGGCGTGGAACGCGTTTTGCGAAGTTTTAAAGTTACATTATATAAGTGAGTGAGTTTCAAAGTATACAGTGCGCGCTTCGTGTATGTTACGCCAATAATGCTCAACTATTTGCAAGAAACTATGCAGTATGTGCTAGTCACCAGTTTTGAACCTTGTTTCTACCGCGTACGTAAAGTTTTCTTTACAGATTTAGTTTTATTACCTTTGCATTTCGTTCTTTAATTTTTAATTTGGTGTGAGTCGCTCGTTTGAAATAATTATGTTTAAAGATACACACGTCAAAAAAATAATGGCTGTTATAAGTGAATTACTTTAAAGTTATTATTTTATTATAGAGTGGCTTTTTTCCTCATCTTTACTCGCGTTAGGGCCAGAAATTATTATACTGGAACGGTTTATCAGGATGAAAAGTTTCACGAGTGCCTCCCAACCCAAGTCATGATCTATCTAATTGATAACATCTTAATTGGTTTAGCCATGAATACGTGAAACCTAACATACCGACAAAAAAAATATACTTTTAAAAGGAACAACGTTAGTATTCAGATTTAATTGGTTAGTAAGACGATAAAGTTCTACAAAGTAACGTAATAAGCCAGCGTGATTCAAACTTTTTCCATAAAACATATTTTCATCGTTTACGTGTCAACATCAAGACTTAAAAGGCCCCATTTGTTGCATCTAGATTTGTATCGAAAAAACTTCGAAAAACTTAATATAACTGGCAACATCTCTAAATGTACCGTCTAAGGTCCCCTTTTATGGATACAGTATTAAATACCGCGTCTATGGCACAAAGAACGAGAATCTCAGCCGTACAAAATTAAATATCAAAAAAGTTTTAAACGTCAGGTGTCAAATTTCACCGTATTGAGTTGTTGTGATATAAGTTCCCTGGTTTTAAAACGTGAATACTATTTTATTTATAACCCAATGTGTATAGTGTTTTATATCAAAATAAACTTCATTAATCAATCTTTACGAATATCTAAGAATATCACGTTCGGGCCTCCAAATACGACAAAAAATTTTCAGGCGACGTCAAACGTCCGGGCGTACTTATACGCCTCGATCATTATTTTTTAGAAATTATTGCAAAAATAGTTAAAAAAAGTGCTCATATTATGAAATTTAGTTCAATTAACTACCTAATTATTAGTGTCTCCGCAATATAAAACATAAAAAAAACGAAATCTTAGCGATTTTTTTACGAAAACACGACAAAATCAGTAGGTATCGAATCGATCAGAGCAGGGGTTGATTGGTTTGGTTAATTTGGCTACTAATAAAGTGCCAAAGTAAGGACATATGGGTATTAAAACAAAGCTTATATAGTCTAGTTTCATTATAAATAGGTTTTATTGATACGAACTACAATTCTTATTGGAAAAACTTGGCATTCTTATTGGAGAAACTGAAACTCAACGCATATTCTCAAGTTCACATTTTCTCAGAAATACTTATATCTTGTTGTCGTAATTAGTTAGATTCTGTATAGTTTCAGCTATACACATGTATTTTTTATTTTGGTGTAGCTGCAGTAGTTTACGAGAAAATAAGCTTTAAATGGGAAGTGGCGGGGGGGGCTTGCGCGGCAAAAACTTCCGAGTGCGCGCGGGCGTATTAGCGTGGTAGCCATGGCTACCGCCGACTTTTCACCGGATCAGGAATTTCTCAGTAGCAGCAACGAAGTCTGGATTTGTGCCCGGTTAATGGCAATAGGCCCCCTACTACATGGGACTTAAACAAAACTGGCGAAATATGGGTGTACACCTCTGTTTAACCCTTCGGGGATTACAGGCGTGATGTTATGTTTACGTTAAGTTTTTCTATGGAATGGTATAGGCGACCACAGTATAAATTGGCCTCTCATTTTATTGAAACCTAGTACTACACTATATGGGCTCAAGATCAAAGTGTTAACATTGAATTGCAGGTGTATTGTACTGTATTGCTAACTAAAGGGTTATTCTAATAGGATAATAATCATACATTCTTCTGACGGGTAATCGGGATTTATACATTCTTCTGCCCTTATCGCAATTTATTCACTATCTGCGCAGCATGTCTTGTTCTATACTTTTCAAAAAGTCGTCGTGCTGAGATAGCCTCTTTGTATTGTACATTTTTGTGTGTGTGTGTGTGTCTCATTTTTATTTTCCCTTTTTTTGTTAATTTAACCATTTCGTTTTGTCCTGTGCGAGACAAATAAATACTTTTTCTTTATTTCTTTCATCTCAATCGTAATATCTTTAACACTCTCTGTTAATATCTTCTATGATCTTCCTCTTCTCTAGATTACTAAACCGTTTTCCAGAAGTGGTTAATGGATTCCAAGCAAGTTTGTCAAATATTTGTATTCGTAGAACTTATTCAGCCAAACATCGCAGTACCTAATGTATAACCTACAAATCTACGTATCTCTTTAGAACCTCAAAAGATTTTCTTTAACGTACAGAGTAACTTTAATGTCTTGTGGGCGCTATCCAACTTATTGAATTTAAAAATATCGTCTTACGTGACATGGCGCTAAGAAAGTTAGCCTCAAGAGTTTCACTGTACGGACTTCAAAATAGTTGTCAGTTTTTATGAGTAGATAGGTGAACAGAAAGCTGACTAATCTACTAATAATACTAATAATAAAGCTGAAGAGTTTGTTTGTTTGCTTGAATGCATTTCTCAGAAAGTGCTGGTCCGATTTGAAAAATTATTTCAGTGTTAGATAGCTCATTTATCGAGGAAGGCTGTAAGCTATATATCATCACGCTACGACCTATAGGAGGGGAGCAGCAATAAAAAATGTTGCGAAAACGGGGAAAATGTGACGCAGACGAAGTTGTGCAGGACAGCTAGTATTTAATATTCCACAGAGTAAAAAGGATTTTCACTTAAAAAACCCCACAAATTACTTTATAATGCTGATGATTGAATTACACGAGCACACAGCAAAAGTACAGATTGATGTGTATCAATCTATACTTTTCCAATTTAACATGACCACGCTTTGTACAGATTTCCTGTGTAATGAGATATTCGCATAAACTGTTTTTATATAGCTCGACTGGTCGTTGCAATGTAAAAAAGTTGTTTTGTATCATAAGTACAAATCACGTGTTTAAGTATCGGTCACTAATTACTAGGCACCCTATAAAGTGCTATCACAAAATATGATGTATAAATAAACCATGTCTAACCAAACCAAATTAAACTACCTTAATTTACTTATGACAGCATACCCTTGGGTATATTCAATCCGGAAGTATTTGTAACTGAATCAAATAAAACACCATTCTCGTAAACCATGAAGTAAAATCTGAATTAATTTTCTTAAACATTGTAACTATAGTAAATGTTTATAAGCAGTGTTAATCAGTACAAAATTGATGTAATTCAACAAGTTGTTAAACTTAGATATAACAGTTTCATGAACAATGTAGTGAAGGCATTGCGATGAATGTTACAAGAGTACGTGAAGTGCAGGAGACATGGACGACTGTTACACCGTCGTGTAATGTCCCGTTAATTTGATGAGAAGCAACTATGTTACACCAATGAAAACGTTGAAGACAACGAGAATAAACGATTAGAAAAGTTTTGGAAAACACAACGTATACATCTTTGGATCTAAGTGCAAAGATGCAAGATCCAAAGATCACCATCTATAAAAGATGTAGAAAGACCCCTAACGTAGCCGAAAGGCACTTGTAATCCCCACAATTGCGATATTTTTTTTTGTTCTGTACCATACCTGGGAATTATCTTGTTACGAAGATTTTGAAGATCAAAGTTCCAACATGTTCTTTTATTTTTCGTTATAGCTTTACTTTAAATACCTCCATATCCCCAACACTATTTATTGTATCATCAGCACAAGGTTTTGCCTGCGTTACATTTAACACAACAAGCATACAACGATTTTTCATAGCAAAAAAAAAGTAATTTTCTAGCCATATTTTTTACGCAATGTTACTTAGTAAACAGGTATGAGTAAATTCTCCAGGTGGTAGGAGGACTGAAACTCGATGGCTTTAAATAGTGGACTGTATATTACAATAAGTTTAACAAAGAACAAACAAACGGTCGGAAGATTGAATCGGCGAGAATGGAAAATGGGAAGCGCTCAGTAATGCTACTCCACAGTACCCTAAAAATAAAATCAAACAATCCTACTAAATACTTTTGCCCATAATTTTCCTCTGTCCCATTCTATACCTCGTATCTTATTTTATAAACACAGTAACACAATAATATCACCTTCCGAATTCAAGTATATTCAAGTCCACCTCGGTGTAACAAGCACGCGTTGTTCATAACTCCATTGTATGCACCGGTTATGTTCCACAGCACACAACATTGTCGCGACGTCTCACTTGATTTGTGATAAAAGTGTGTCGTCGCATGCACTTACTATGAATGAGCGGTGAATGTGGCTCGCTTGTTCGAACACTTATCGACGACGCTACAATGTTATGTCGTGATGTTTAAAATGCACTTTGGTTGTTGATTTAATTTGTAAGGTTCGACGTTTAAAAAATTGGGAACGCATAAAAGCAAAAATCTGTAAGTAGTAACTACATTTTTGGAGGTTGGAATTAGTTTGTAAGTAGTTTTTATGCCCTGGCTGGAGGCCTTACACTCAAGGCACCCCCAGGATAGTCCGGTTAAGCAGACGACAAACTCTTAGGTTGAACTGTGAGATGCTATTCACAGAAAAATATGGAAAATATCTGGTTGGAAAATATCTCATGGAAACTTACTACTGATACTTAAAAAGTATCCTTTGTCCTTCCCCAATGCATACCTGTGTGGGTCAAATATCCAAAACAGAAATACAAACATCCGAATTGAGAACCTCCTCCTTTTTTAGAAGTCGGTTAAAAATGTGAAATCAAATACAAATAAATGAAGAAAGAAGAAAAGATGCAAGAATATTTACTTCCGACTTAACGAATATCTTGTGTCGGAAGTAAAAATTCTTGCATCTTTTTAACATTGATCTTCTCCTTTATTTGTTTTGTTTAAGCAAAGTGCAAAAAATCATTTTAATAGATTTAAATGATTTATTAACATTCCAATATGGTAAGGCGTAAAAAGAAAGTTCTTCAATCTCCTACAACATTAGGTATTTGATGAATGTGTCGCCAAGAATTATGAAACAAAATCAGCAGTTAAAGCGTGAAAAGGTAACAGAGCGAGAGAGTTACTTTAACATTTAAAGTATTAAAATGCCCTTGTGGCCTGAGTGGTCTAGTGATTGCCAGCGCGACTGCTGGCCTACCATGAAGCCTTAAAACATTATTGTTTTACTTCTTTTCCAGCGTGGCGCTGAGATGAAGATGAAGATGATGAAGAGATGGCGCTAAACATCCTGTTTAGCTCCGTCTCTTTCTCACAATGGAATAAGAGTAAAATAATACTGCTTTAAGACGTCGTGGTAGGCCAGCTGATCATGAGACAAACAGTAATACTGGGTTATTTTATCTGGAATTTCCCGTTGCCAGCCACGAAGTCCGGCTCGCCACCTAGCACATGGGACTAAAAACATAATTGGCGAATTGTGGGTAGTACTATTAGGTAAACCTCTGCCTATCACTTCAGGATTACAAGCGTGTTGTTATAATAGGTCTTTACCTATGAAATTGCCGTATTGCAGTACAGACTTTTTCAAACAAAAAAAAGTTTTGATTGGCTATGAGTTCTAAATTCAAATTAATTTTGTTTTAAAAATATGACATTCTATTTACAAAATCAGTCTTTTGTTTATTGATTAGCGTTGTATTTTCATTACATTTCAACATTTTTCCTCATAATGGATACTTTGAAATTTCGTGTAATTATGGAATATGAGTTCCGTCGTGGCACCAGCGCGGCACAAACGACCCGTAACATCAACGACGTTTACGGAGAGAACTGTACAAACGAACGCACAACCCGTTATTGGTTTGCTCGGTTCCGTTCTGGGAATTTTGACTTGAAAAATGAACCTCGTGGTCGTCCGGAAACTTTGGTCAACAATGATGAATTAAAGGTGATTGTTGAAGCTGATGAAACTCAATCTACAGCTGAGCTGGCAGCAGCTTTTGATGTTAGCATTAAAACAATATTGGTCCATTTGCGACAGATTGGCAAGATAAAAAAGCTTGATAGATGGGTGCCCCACGAACTTAACGATCGCCAGCGCAACGTACGCGTCGAGACTTGCCTTGCGCTGCTTAACAGGCACAGAAATGAAGGAATTTTGAACCGAATTGTTACGTGCGACGAAAAATGGATTCTTTTTGACAATCGAAAGTGCTCAGCAAGTTGGTTAGATCCTGGTTCGGTACCAGAGCAATGTGCAAAACGAAAAATGACCCCTAGAAAGGTGATGGTCACAGTTTGGTGGTCTAGTGCTGGTGTGATTCATCATAGCTTTCTACAAAACGGCGAGAGCATTACTGCAGATGTGTACATTGAAGAACTGACCACAATGATGGCGAAACTCGCACGTCTGCAACCAGCTTTGGTCAATCGGTCGTCTCCACTGCTACTTCACGACAACGCGCGGCCCCATACTGCACAACAGACCGTCTCTAAGCTGCATGAGTTGGGTTTGGAAGCTCTCCCTCATCCGCCATACTCACCAGATCTTGCGCCTTCCGACTATTACTTTTTCCAAAATTTGGACAACTTTTTAGCGGGAAAAAAATTCAATTCCCGAGAGGCAGTACAAAACGCCTTTGAAGAGTTTGTTGTCTCCCGTCCAGCTGATTTTTTCAAGAAGGGCATCCATAAACTGCCACAGCGTTGGCAAAGATGCATTGATTGCAGGGGTGATTACTTTGAATAAAAGAAATAAATAAGTTCGAAAAAAAAATACTTTAACTTTTTTCAAACAAAACGGCAATTTCATAGGTAAAGACCTAATATGATATAATAGTTGTATGATTTTTTTCAAAGTAAAATGTTTTAAATTGATTCCGGCTAAAACACTGTGTTGCTTTCCATTTTAGTATATAAACTGTGTTCGTCAATTAAAAAGTGGTTTCCTTGAAATCATTAGAATAATTCTAATACGAAATCAAACCCTTCTGGAAAATCGTATTGTAAGAAAAACATTTCAGAGCGTCTTGTATTTTTCTTTTTTTTACCGTGTGAGTTTCGTGATAGGTAATCAAGACTTTACCCTACCTACCAAAAAACTATTTTTGCTTGAGGTCTTGGTTAAATATTAACAGCCGGCTCAGATCAATCTTCACGTTAAGTCGTTGGTCCCAGCTGTCATTTGAAGATCGTTGCACTCGAAGAAGCATTACATATGAATTCCGAGCGAAAGCAAAGGCCTTTTTTTTTTTATTTAGTGTCATTTATGTTGCCATTCGAAAGTAACCTAATTCATAAATATTTCACAAATAATTTAATTTAATACTATTTTGCAAGAAATGATTATTTTTATATTTAGAATTTGAATATTAAATTAATCCCGTAACAATTTATATGCTAGTTTAGCTGTTAACGTGATTACCGATTTCTATTTTTTTTTAATAAGACACAATCCACCCACGTAGCTATCTCACTCTGAAGTTTTTCTCCCTTTGACATATACTTCGTATTCATTAAAGTAATACGAACTCTACGTGTGAGATAAAGTTCATTTTTAAACGGTTTTTAGGGTTCCGTAGCCGAATGGCAAAAAACGGAACCCTTATAGATTCGTCATGTCTGTCTGTCTGTCCGTCCGTCTGTATGTCACAGCCACTTATTTCCGAAACTATAAGAACTATACTGTTGAAACTTGGTAAGTAGATGTATTCTGTAAACCGCAATAGGATTTTTACACAAAAATAGAAAAAAAACAATAAATTATGGGGGTTCCCATACATACAACTAAAAACCAAAAATTTTTTTTTCATCAAACCCGTACTTGTGGGGTATCTATGGATAGGTCTTCAAAAATGATATTGAGGTTACTAATATCATTTTTTTCTAAACTGAATAGTTTGCGCAAGAGCCACTTCCAAAGTGGTAAAATGTGTGTCCCCCCCCCCCCTCTAATTTCTAAAGTAAGAGGAGGAAAATTCTGAAAATATTTAGGTTTGAAGAAGGTAAAAAAAACTATCAACGAAAATTGGTTTCAAGAAGATATGATGTTCAGTTTTTGAGATATGGGACTTTTTCATCAAACTGCAGCAGTAACTTTGTTTTTCATTAACACACTATGAAAAACCAATTTAGTTTTGCGGTTGAGTGGATGTTTACTAATACTACTAACTAATGAATGACAGTCCAAAATATTGTTTGGGGCTATGGAACCCTGTGTGCGAGTAAGACTCGCACTTGGCCGGTTTTTTGATATTGACATTTTGTTTGTACACATTCCAGTTAGTATACATCATGTATACATATAAATATAAGTTCCTTGGATCTTTGACAGTCGTGACAGGTAGTCAGTGGCCGGAAAGTCTAACCAAGGAGTATCGTCTGATCCAGTATTAACTGGGTTGTGGAGGTTGTGCTGCATCCGGTTAGACTGGAAGCCGACCCAAACAAATTTGGGAAAAGGCTTGGCAGGTGATGATAACATGTATGTACCCATAACAATGTGTTGCAATCGCCAATCCAAAATTGGCAAGCCAAGCGTTGTTCCCTTACCGCAACTATTAATTGAAGCGGTCTGATGTTAATACGGTTCATGTTAAAGCAGTGGGCGTTACCGCACTGCTAATATAATTAGATAGATACAGCAAATACCCAGAAACTGGGTTGGGGAAGTCTCATAGGCAGCCGTTCCATGTAAAATACTGGTATTCAGCTGCATACAAACACCATAATACTATGCTAGACCAATTATTCAAGGTCAAAGTTCGTCCAATATCATGCAATTTACTGTAACTCAACTCAACTTTTGGTTCTACAAGTCTGCGTCATTTAATGTTACTGACTTAAGTATAATTTTGTATAACCTAGAAAGACAAAACGCATAAACTAGGTATTGGCTAGGGCTTACGAAACCGGTTTTCGGTCCCATAGTAAAAACCTGAGAACACCCATATTCCAAGAGCCTTCCCAAATCTACTTTTGAACTAATTTGACCTTTTGTTGTCATGACAACAGCTGAAAACACCCACCAAAACGTATTCCTAGAATTTGTTTGCCGCAATGTGCTGATCTTCGAATGAGGTACTTCCTCTAGCTAGCTATCTTTATCAAACCCATGGTTGTATACTGCTTCAATCAATGCTTAAGATGTCATATGTCATTTTAATCAATGTTAAAGATCATCATCATAGGACATAGGCCTCCCCCAAGTGCCGCCACATTGACATAACATGGGTGGTTTTGCCATAATCGCCACGCTTGGCAGGCGGGTTGGCGATCGCAGTACGGTTGTTACAAAAGCACAGAAAACGCTGCTGCCCATTCTCTGGCAAGTCCCTTAGTCGCCTCTTACGAAACCCACGGGAAGATATGGGATGGTGCTATTCTTTACGTCCGACACCATACAGTACGTGTTAAAGATGTATATCATTGTTTTCCGCTGATTAAAATTTGACAAATGAAAAGTAACGTGTATATGTCAATTTACAAACAGGGCGGAATTTAGGTGTGGTTAGTCCGACTTTAGTTCTGTTCATGACTAAAAATACCAGTGTAAATAATTCTTGAAAAGTACCTGACAGTTTTAACTATTGTTAATGGTCGTTAGAATTGTTAAATGGCGTGATTTTACTACATGTATAAACGCATTATATCACACGAGTTTTTGCACGCATAAAGGTCGAAAGTAATCCCACAGGATCGTACTACTGGAACAGAATTTTCTAACCCAGTTCCTGGTCTTTTTGTGTGCCAATTTCGTCGAAATTCGTTCAGCTGTAATTTGTGAAAAGGTACAGATAGACAGAGAGACCGACGGACAGAGTTACTTTCGAATTTATAATATTAAATTTATCTAATTTAAGTTAATGTGCTCTGTATGGTGTCGGACGTAAAGAATAGCACCATCCCATATCATCCCGTGGGTGTCGTAAGAGGCGACTAAGGGACTTGCCGGAGAATGGGTAGCAGCGTTCTCTGTGCTTTTGTGTCAACCGTGCTGCGATTGCCAACCTGCCTGCCAAGCGTGGCGATTATGGCAAAACCCCCCAAAATGTCAATGTGACTTGGGGAGGCCTATGTCCAGCAGTGGACGGCTTTTGGGCTGAAATGATGATGATGATGACAGTTATGTATATATGACAAGTAACTAAGTAAAATGCATAAAACATATTTATTAGTAAATTCAATTGTGCCTGCATATTCTGAAGGTATATGGTAAAATTAACTAAATTCGCAAAACTGTAAAAAAACAGTGTGTTTATTAATAAATCGTGATTGTGTAAATACTAAATTTTGAGCGTAATCTAATAGTTTATTTAATTCTACATTTAGATTCCGAGGAATATAAATATTCCGCTAAACGCTATGATGCCACATTTATAGTGCGAACCAATTGGCTCCTCTGTTCCCGATCATTATAATCTCTTCAAGGAACATGTGAATCGGTTTATCCAAAACAAGCGTGCTCCATCTTAGGCCACATCATCGGTTCACATCAGGCAGTTGTGGTCACGCGCAAGCCTATTTAAAACCCTGTTGACATAGGTTCCACTCTAAAGTGACCTGTACTGATTACAGTTAATTATATCGATGAAAAACAACAATTAACTCGAACCAATCATTTGTATGGTGTCTCTGTATCGTGTCGGACGTAAATAATAGCACCATCCCATATCTTTCCGTGGGTGTCGTAAGAGGCGACTAAGGGATTTGCCAGAGAATGGGTAGCAGCGTTCTCTGTGCTTTTGTGTCAACCGTGCTGCGATTGCCAACCCACCTGCCAAGCGTGGCGATTATGGCAAAACCCCCCAAAATGTCAATGTGGCGACACTTGGAGGAGACCGATGTCCAGCAGTGGACGTCTTTTGGGCTGAAATGATGATGATGAACGATGAATCATTTGTAGGTCTTTGGCAGTCATTACTGGTCGTCAGTCTCCAGTTTTACCATAGGATAACGTGTCACTCAGTAAACGTATTTTTGAAGTCAGATAGGCAGTAGCTCTATTGAAAATACTTGTATTCGACTGCATCTAGTTAGTCTAGAAGCCGACCATTGCATAGTTGGGAAAAGGCTAGGCAGATGATGAATAGAAAATAATAAAAACGCTGATCAAAACTTTCCGATATAATTATCAACTTCGACTTTGATAAGAAATCGTTAATTATATATATGCCTTCTGAATTTTGAAAAAATGTTAAGAATTTAATTTAATTTTGCAGTTTTTTTTTATCTGGGTATTTTATAAGTAAAAAGAAGTTATTAATCAGATTTTGCAATTTACTTTCATCAATTAAATAAGATTCTTATGATGCCTAAAATCGTCGACCCGTAAGTGGTGACGAAAGAAAGGTTGGGACAGCAATAAGGAAACCATGTAGATTACTGAGGGTTTGAGGGTGGCCCTTGATAGTATTTAAGAGGCAATAACCCAACGCGTTAAGTGACCAAACGACGAGTGGTAGGTTGCACAATTGACGTGAACTTAGTTCTGGCAAAAGTCAAACCATAGAGCATAATATTTAGCTAAGTATGTATGTATCATAATCATAATCATAAATCTTTATTTATCTCGACATCATAACATAAGGCGCTGGTTCACACTTGCACAATCTTATATGGAGAAAGGTGTCTGCTATAGGGAGATCCTGAGGTACAGATCACCTCTCGGGCTTATAAGTAAACATTCCATTTTTACAAAAATACAAGTCAAGATAAAATTTATAGAACTGAAAGTAGTAAGCATCAAAAATTAATAGGTTGTTTGAAATTCAAACAAAGGTAAAACAAAAATATGGAATTATAGAAAAACATAAAATAACTGAAACATACTATAGTTCCAAAGTAAAACAAACGTTTATAAAGGAAAAAAAAAAAATTAAATAATTTATGTTTTTCTAAATTATGCTAGCAAGCATAATAAGAAAATCTAGATTAAACAAAAAAGTGGTTTAAGATGTAGTTTAGGATGTACATAAGACATAATTTCTAATCAAAGGGATGAAAGTGGAAATGGTGTGTGTGATGAAAGTGCATTGGTGCAATGCGTGAGTTGATGTGTGTGTGAATGTGAGTGTGTAAGTGTATATGTGTGAGTGTTAAGACACAGGTTTAAGTAAATTTTCTGTGGAAGCGTAGTCAAGACTTAATAGCCAGGTGCGCAGTTTTGTTTTACAAATAGCTTTAGTATGTGTGTAAATAGATAAATATAATAATATAATGTTAATATAATGTAGTACTACATAGTACGGTGTTAATATTTTGATTCACCACGAGATGTAGTGTACAAATATTCAGATGTCATTCATAAAGCTGGTACAATTTAACAATACATTTTAAGATTTGTGATACAATAAGTTCAATATGAATTAATAATCTTATTATATGTACTTAGAATTAAAATTAAATAGGTACACGTCATCTTGGACATATTTTATATATTCACCTAAGTCATAAAAGCAATCATACAACAACAAACTTGTCAGCTTTTTCTTGAATGGAATTTACTTAAATGAGTTACCAGTACCAGGTAGTTAAGAGGACTCAATAAACATTTTGTTGAATGCAAACACCACTTGTACTACTTTTTCTACAGCTGCCTGTGAAATGTGAATATTGGGTTCAAAAACCGCGAATCTACATGAAACAAAATATTTTTTCAGTCAACCTTTTTGCATGAAAGTGAGCCAAACCATAATTATATCCAAACTATTTGATTGATTTATATGGCTTTGTCTCGAAACACACTCAAGCTTACTCCCTTTGGTTGTAAGTAGAAACAAAAGATTTGGTACTATCCTAACCTAATCGGCAAATTTTAGCCTTAGAGGGAGCATGGTTAAACGTGGGTAATATTTTTGCATGTTTAGAAAAATCAAAAAAATCAAAAGTCATTTATTCAAATTAGGCTGAAAATCAGCACTTTTTGAACGTCAAAATTACAAGAGACAGTCCCCCAAAACGCCCGCCCTTCGCCACTTCCTAGTGTTTTAGGTGGGAAGAAGAAGTGGCGGAACAAACTCGAGAGAGCAGAGCAGAGGTTGTTATTGAAGTTCTTCTCCATTGAGATCTACGTTATGGAATGGGCAACTACAGTACTTTCACAGTTATTATGCCTTGTGACTGGGACTGCAGCTTCATTTTATTTATCTTTGATTCGACACTTCCAAATTGCCTGTAACTGGCCTACCTGAAATAAATGCTTTGATTTTGATTGATTTTGAAGTGGTAAATGCGAGCAACTTTAAGTATAGAATTCAATCTTAAAACTGAAATTAAAAATCTGCTATTCTCTAACATTTTTCGAGTTACACAACCGAAAATGTATGGAGCAGCTTATTTTTCTTTCTTTGCGATTTCATAGTTGGTCCTGCATTAAAAGTTGTTCATTACATGAGTACTACAGTCCTCTAAAGTATTGCCCAGGTTTAACCGAAAATTCAGGATATCTTCACATTAAGAGCGTTTATACCCTACGGCATTTCATACTAACTTTCAAGTCGTTATTTTCCGAAATGACTGAACAGATTATAATGAAACTTCCTACGCATAAGCAGTATACATAGGTCTAAAAAGTTACTAAAAAACATTTTCGAAATGTCTTTTAAAAATGAAGATAATTGTAAATTTCTGTTTCTATTGATAATAAAAAATCGGTCTAATTTCGCTGTAACATTATTTTTCGAAAATGTTTTTAGTAACTTTTTAGACCTATGTATACTGCTTATGGGTAGGAAGTTTCATTAAAATCTGTTCAGTGATTTCGGAAAATAACGACTTGAAAGTTTGTATGATATGCCGTAGGGTATAAACGCTCTTAACTTGCCTCGATCCCTGATAAAGCACATAGCCAAACATCACAAGTATGGCTGGCCCGTACTAAGTATACAAAGTGGAAGGGACACCTACGCTAAAATGGTTACCACATATTTAGTACATTAGAAGAGCTCGTAGCTAAATAATAACCACCGCACGGGTCAATTCTCATAAATTTCTTTGTAGAGAGCAGCGGTGGCCCAGTGGTGGTAGCCCCGACTTACGAGCAGTAAGCCGTGGGTTCAAACCCAGGCAGGCGCATTACTTTGTGTAATTTATTTCATCACCGCTGCCCTCAAAAACGGTGAAGGAAAACATCGTGAGGAAACCGGCATGTCCTAGAACTAAAAATTCAAAGACATGTGACATCTACCAACCCGCACTGGGCCCGCGTGGTGGATTACAGCCCACTCCCTCTCATAGAGAGGAGGCCTGTGTCCCAGCAGTGGGAACATTATAGGCTAATGATAATGATGATGATGATGATGATGGGTCAATCTTTAAGGTTAAGCCGTGCTTTCCGAGGTTGGTCCGTGGATGGGTGACCATAATTACATAACGAGTTTCCTCCGTGCTTCGGAAAGCAAGTAAAACCGTTGGTCTCGGCTGTCATTTGTAGATCTTTGACAGTCGTTACGAGTAGTCAGAAGCCAAAAGTCTGACATCCAGTCTTACCAAGGGGTGTCGTATGGGTTGTGGAGGTCAAATAGGCAGTCGCTTCATGTAAAATATTGGTACTCAGCTGCATCCGGTTAGACTGGAGGCCGACCCCAAGATAGTCTGGTATAAGGCTAGGCAGATAGATGATGTATTCAGTACATTAATTTAAAAAAAAGTTATATTGCAGCAGTTTCCTACAAAACTGCAATACCTAAACGGTCAAAATATAATGACCAGTTGAATTGGTTTTTGATGGCATATTTCTATTTGGGGAGAATGGTGTACTGAACACGTATAGCACGTATAAATCCACGATGTTAATGGCCTTTAATTTATACAACGGTGACATATTAGTCGGGCCATGTTAACGCGATACTGGCGTGCAACGCTTGAAAAACTAATCTGAAATGCAGACTAACTAAAATCCGTTTCACGAACGACATGTCCCAGAATAATTAGCATTTTGTCAGTCGCGGTCGAAGAAGTGACTTCGAAACTATGTTAATTAATGTTGCGTTGTTTTTTTGACATTTTTGTTTCCAATACTTTGTTTTTTTTTAAGTATAAATTGTAATTAGATAATGATTTATTTGCTGCAATTAATTTGGGTACAAATAACATAGTATTAGAACAAGATTGTTTGACTATGTTCGACTTAAGTATTCTGCTGTGTTTTAATCTGTGTGTTATCGTAGCTATACACTCTTCAATAATTAAAATTAAAAACGTTGAATACCTTGAGGGTTATTTACTTTGCCCTATAAAACCATTAAATAACCTATTTGGCCATTTCCTTATGCTTTGAAAATCCTAATTTGCCCGTAGTCTATGCATAGTATTCTCTATCCATAAACAATTTGAGATTTGAGATATCAGATTACTGAAGTTATTATTTAAGCAACACTTTGTACAAGAAGATTTTCCAGAGATAATAAGATATTCAATTAAAAATCGAATTTAATTTATGATTTAATTTAATAATCTAAGTTGGTAAAATGTTCGTTTCATAATCTAAATTTATGTACAAAAAGCCACATATTCAGGCTGTGGCTATAAAGTTAGCCCCTAATTAAACTGTCTGGCTCCAACTTTACTCACATTTTCAAACATTAGTAATATAACTTCGCAACTAAATATAGAAGTCATTACTTACCTCCCCTTTATGACGAAGCATTTAAGTAGGTTACCGTGTGCACTATTCAGTCACTGGGCTACTCTAATGTCACTGAACATTATTTCATTAAAAAAACACTTAATAATATTACTCTACGTTTTTATAACACTACAAATCTATTCGAAACTATAACCATAAACTGTACTAATTTTAACAATCGAACGAAGTTAACACGCGACTCGTAGACGAAGCTACGGCGTAGCACCGCTACGGCGTAGGCGTCCGTACGCTTACAACGATCGCGTCGAACTGAATGAGTTTCCACAAGCATTCCTTTTAGTAGGCTTTTAAGTACTTATTTTCTATTTGACTCAAGTAATGAAGGTTACTAATGGGAAATTCGTAAATGACTAATCTGCGTTTGACAGATTTAGGAAACAAACCTTGGATCTGGTAACTTTACGTATACAAATAGATAATGTAGAAAGTTGAAAACTGGGGAATACGCTTTCAATATTTATTTTCATAACTTTTTCAGTTGATGAATTTCGGTCTAGAAACGAAAATTCGAAAGTTTTGGTATTACTCGTATAGGACTTTTGTTAACTGTGAGGAAACGTGATCAATTTTAAAACAAGCCCCATTTCTCACAAAGTGTGGTATGCTTTTTGAGCCTTATTTGTTGCAGTTTAGAACTGCAATTTACAACATTAAACTTGGTTCTGTCGGCAAGTTTTAACTTGAATTATAATATTAGGTTTATCACTTAAAAGCGCGCTTCACAGTGCTATTTAAAAATAAAACTAAATATTTTTATTTTATTGAGACTAGGACACTCAAAAACGTATTAATTCTGTTCTCTCTCGTAGTTATACGAGAGAGAACAGAATTAATACGTTTTTGAGTATCGATACTTCGGAAAGAACTAGATATGGGCAGAGAGTACAGCGTTTGAAATACAACAATAACTATACAAAGTTCCTGATGTTTTAAATTTACTCAAAACCTTTTATATTTAATACCAAATTAACATATTTTTTCACAACAAACTACCGATAACATAAAATTTATGAGCGCAAAAATTAATTAAACATTCTGTAAGTAAATGTAAGTCAGCTATTTGGAAAATTAACATTAAATTATAGACTAAAGCAAAAGTCTATGCCCTAACGCTCACATGCGGTTTAGTGCTAAAACTGTAATCATCCATAATTTAGTTTATTAAGCGACAGAAAGACGAAAATGTAGGCTGAAATTGCGTGTCTACAAAGTTTGTAGATTAGGGCTCAGAAGTACTTACTAATTAAATGCTAATTTGGGGAAAAGTTTTAGTTTTATGCGATAACGATTTTTGTAGCTTTATTTTTTTTCTGTAATTTAGTTTTATTTAAATAATTTTAGTTCATTGGTGTCAATCTAAACTAGTTCGTCAAATTTTATAGTGAAAACTGACCGACTAGCCAAAACGTAACATAACATCACGGATGCAATCCCGTAAGGTTAGGCAGCGGTATAGCTTAGTACACCCAGCTTTAGTCTCTTATGTTTAAGTCCCAGGTACTCACTAGGGGCTTTACTTATTGCCTTCAATCCGGTCAAAATCTAGACTCCGAACTACTACAGAGAAAGTACTGATAAGAAAACCATTTTCCCGATCTGGAAATCAAACCCAAACCAAACCAAGTCGAAACATAAAAGATATCACTAATATTTTATAGAGGAAAGATTTTTATTTTTGTAAGTAAGGACCGATTACAAAAATTCTTTTGCCGTTATAAAGCTACATTATTACTGAGTAACATAGGCTATATTTCATTTTCAAAAAAATTAGGGATCCTTACTAAAACTTCATCTTCATTACATGGCGTGCGACTTTGCAGAACACATCATTATTTACAAAAAGTGTCGCGACAGCATATGTCTAAAAGACTCTTTATTTGTATCTTGGTATTAATCCTTTTCAAAATAAATTACTTAATATTCAAGACTTATATAACTTTTCGAATTATTCAATTCGGACATTCCATTCGAAAGATATCACGAGTTTAAAAATGTAAGTATTAGAAAAAAACACCCTGCTCCTTATACGATGTAGGCGTCACTAGGGTACGGGCCGTACGGGAGGGTAATCAATGTCAAGAAATGATTGTGTATATAATAATTTTGAATTTTTTGTTAATCCCATGCGAAGCCGGGGCGAGCTGCTAGTATAAAACAAATCAATACCCATGAATAACCAACACGACGCCGACGATTACAATGTCATTATCAAAACTATAAACAAAAATGAATAATTCCTCATACCTACTTTCCTAATTTATTACACTACAAGGTCATTTGCTTTAAACCCCACTGAAAAAGATTACCCATGGTACATTTACACGAATTTTAATTGACATTAATTTTACATCTAGCTGTTTCCCGTGGTTCCACCCACATACAAAAAACGCAAAAGAAACTTGTACTTCAAAGTCAAAAGTCGAACGATTTATTTTAATTAGGCCATTTGAAGACACTTCTATATGTTAAACTTTATAACAGAGGAAATATAAATTATTATATTTTTAATTCGAAGACATGTGACTACTACCAACCCGCACTGGGCCCGCGTGGTGGATAACAGCTCACTCTTTCTCATAGTGAGGACACCTGTGTCCCAGCTGTGGGAACATTATAGGCTGATGATGACGATGATGATATTTTGATTGCCTTCATATCCTAGTGTGCAGTACTTACAGGTACTACAGTTGTACACACAGTTCCATTAAGTGCTTACCCCGTTTTCTTATTATTTTGATGCAGTAAAGACTGTTGACTGCCTCGTTGGTCTAGTGGTCGAAAGCGCGACTGCTGAGCATGAGGTCCTGGGTTCGATTCCCAGGTTGTGCAAAGTGTTATTGGAAATTTCTAAGTAGCAGCTGTAGCAGCCACGGAGTCTGGACTTGTGCCTGGTTGATGACAATAGGCTCGCCCCCTATTACGAACTTAAGCATAACTGACAAAATGTAGGTGTACTATAAGGTACAAGTCTGCAAACCCCTTCGGGGATTTCGGGCCTGATTTTAAGGGCGGTTTTTGAAATTCAATATGTAAAAAGTGCTTCTTAGTTTTCCTAAACGACGAACCTATCGCACCTGATTTATTTACAGAAAAAAAACATGTTTTAATTTAATCGTAAATCAAATCAGATTAGAACCTGATAGTATAGGATCCCGCTATACAACGACCTTCACCGAGCTGGTTAATGGATAAAACTTATTTTATATTAAATTTAATATGTCAATAAATATATTGAATATGCGATTTTTAACTTTTCACCGGTTTGGTTAATTAATAGACAAATTCCATACCAATCGAAAGTATGAAGCCCATAGAATATGCAAACGTTAGGTTGCCTTCAAAAATATATTTTATTGATCATATCCTGGACTGAATTTTTTTAGACAACCCTTAAGCAATATATTTATTGACATATTAAATTTAATATAAAATAAGTTTCATCCATTAACCAGCTCGGTGAAGGTCCTTGTATGGCGGGATCTTAGGCCATGATCAATATTTGAAACTCAAACAAACAAACGTCTACTTTTACCTCATTCGTTCTACATTAGTATCAGGATTGCGTGTCCGCTATATATTTTAAACTACGGCTTGTTTACGTGTAGTAGCGTGGGCCTTGCTTGTCACGCACTGGCCATGCATGGCCAGTGACCGCGAACTCTAATTAATATAATATTAGCTGACCGAAGTGGTCAAAGTTGAATTTAACTATAGTGGTTACCATTAGGCAGTCGAGGCAGCAAGAACATTACAGTCATGCATTCTGTAATGTTTTCACTGCCTCCACTGCCTCGATGGTGCAGTGGTCACAAGCGCAACTGCTTAGCATGAGGTCCTGGCTTCGATATCCGGGTCGGGCAATTTGTTATTGGGTTTTTCCATCAGAAAGTTCTCAGTAGCAGCCACGGAGTCTGGATTCGTACGCAGTTGATGGCAATATGCTCGCCCCCTATTACATGGGACTTAGACTATTACATGGGACTTAGACATGACAGGCGCAAAGTGGTTGTACTATTAGAAACACTTCTGCCTAACCCTTCTGGGATTGCAGGCGTGATGTTATGTTATGGTTCTCGCAGCTGAGACACAGGTCTACTCTCCATGATGAAAAGTTCACTTAGTGGGTGCAGTGCGGGTTGACGGATGTCATGTCATCGTATTTTTTGTTCTCCCTTTATGATAATTTTAAACATACTGGTTTTCTTACGATGACAATGACCTCGACCATTTTAATCACACAAAGCAAAGTAATTAGGTGTTACTTACCTGCCTTGTTTCTAACCTACTCTCCACTCACATCACAGTATGTGCGAAATTCGTGTTAAGTCTCTAGCACGACACCGTTTTTCTTATAAAAAGCATAAGTCTTACCTCTCCGTTATTCACAATCGATCGAAGAAGGCGGTAAATACTTGGCACTCAATGCACCTCCTGCATGATGTATGATCCTTCGCAAATGATTCACGAGCAAAATGGCGTGCTTTAACTATCTCTTTGAACGTAGCAAGCGTAAATACGAACGTGAACCCTTTTCACGTTACGATGTCGTAGTTTTGATGACGTTAGTTAAAATGCTCTTAGTAAACATTACTGCCACTAGGTGGACCGATGACCTGGTGAAGGTTGCGGGGATCCGCTGGATGAGAGTCGCACGGGACCGGTCAATGTGGCGCTACTTGGGGGAGGCCTAAGTCCAGCAGTGGACGTCTTTCGGCTGAAATGATGATGATGATGAAACTTTACTGATGAAGTGTTCTATGTCGCAGTCTACTGTTAGACTTGAACCCAGAGCTACGCCTTCTGCATCCATCCTATCTTTCTTTCTTTATCTGGTGTCAGAGTTTTATGCCGCCCATGGTCCTCTGAGTTGAATTTACATGCCGTCGAGAAAATTCTCTCAAGCATGATGGTTGCCTCACGATGTTTTCCTTCACCGAAGCAAGTGATAATTTATACTATACGCACATGAATCCTAAAAAACAGAGGTGCGTGTCTTGGGTTCGAACTCGAGACCTATGACTTGGCAGTCCTACGGTCACACCACTAGGCTATCACTGTTGTCACAGTCATCCTTTTAAGGTCGCGGCATGATTATCAAATTAGATATAGTATTTTTTCGAATCCAATTCTCGTGCAATAGCAAGAAGTGAAAAAACCGGCCAAGTGCGAGTCGGACTCGCGCACCGAGAGTTCCGTTCAAAAATTATTAAAATTATTTTTATTACGTGATGTAAAAATTTACTGTTTTCGCATTTTTTCATATATCTGTACTATAAGACGTTGCTTCGTACCAAATTTCAAGTTTCTGAGTTCACGGGAAATACCCTGTAGGTTTTGATTCCCTTGCGAGTGTCGAAAATTTGTGGAAATTTGCGACATAAACGGCTGTATCTTTTAATTGCGTTGGCTTAGAATATAAATTTCAGCTTGATACCTCGACGCGTTCCTGAGGAAAAGGGTATTGACAGACAAACAGACGGACGGATGGACAACAAAGTGATCCTATAAGGGTTCCGTTTTTTCTATTCGTGGTACGGAACCCTAAAATGATAAATAAATATTTTATCTGTTAACCAGGGTGTTCGTTTACTTTTAAATACTCAATATATTTATACGCAATCAACATTGCCAGCTTAGTTTCGAATATAAAGTAAACAGTGAGCGCTAGACAAATTAATGCCGCGAACTTGATGTTAAATAAGCAGCTCAGTTTTAAACAATAACTATTTAAATAAATCTAAAATATTAAGTTTCATTCGTTTGAAGTTTACAATTATTATTTATCACGTTAGCACACCATTTGAATAAATGAAAATGTTTAGAAAGTAAATAAACATTATAAAATTAATTACTGGGTATTTACTAGATAAACAGCAACGTATAATAGAACACAGTATAGAATATCAAACTGAATTTACTAAGAATTTAATTAATATAGAAGCAACATTAATGTATGCACTAATAATTAATTTAAGAACAAACAGTTCTAGTCAGTATTATTAGTGTGGTTTTATCATACACTAAGAACATCGATGAGAGCAGCGGTGGCCGAGTGGTGGCAGCCCCGACTTACGAGCAGTAAGCTGTGGTTTCGAACCCAAGCAGGCGCATTACTTTGTGTAATTTATTTCATCACCGCTGCCCTTAAAAACGGTGAAGGAAAACATCGTGAGGAAACTGACTTATCCTACAACTAAATTTCCAAGACATGTGACATCTACCAACCCGCACTGGGCCCGCGTGGTGGATTACAGCCCACTCCCTCTCATAGAGAGGAGGCGTGCGTCCCAGCAGTTGGAACATTATAGGCTGATGATGATGATGATGATGAAGAACATCGTGAGTAAATCGAAGACATGTTACATTTAAAGCTCATTGTCGCTCGCAATATATATTATAGTAAAAACAAAAAAAAAACACGCTTTCTCATATTCTTCTCAGCAATCACTTTCATTTGATATCCTGGGAATGCATAAAAAATAACAAGCGTGCCATCTTTGGGAGTCCGCCATATTGAATTTAGAATGACGTCACTTAGCTAACCATGCATTGTCATCCAAACTGCAGATGTATGCAAAATTACAGTTCAATCGAAAACCGGGAAGTGGGTCATATTTAACTACTAAAAGTTTAAAGATGAAGCTAATAAATACGTGTTAAAAAGGTCCCTTGTGTCCTATCAGTAGGAACATTACAGGCTAATTATTTAAAGCCATAAAATATTAAAAACAGAAAAAAATCACGTCCTAAAACTTGAAGCCCTAAATTAAAAACAAAAAGTAATGCTTCCCGTTATGGGATACAGTCACGAATATTTTACCATAATTACTGCCATAGAAGTCATGTTCGTTCTGACTATTCGTGACAAATAACTGAACACTTATAAAAGGCCTAATTGGATAGTTTCATTTGTATGGTGCCTAATAAGCAAACTATGAATTAGTGGAGTTAATTTAGAAACATATCGTGGAAAATTAGGCTTAATCTAGTTGGAAGAAGGGCGATAAAACTTTAACCATTCAAGCGCTGACTAATGAGACACAACAGAATTTATTTGTTGCAAAACTCCATAGATTAAAGGAACAACATAATTATGTATCTTACAAAAACTTTAGCTTGAATATACTTTGAGTACTTAAACATAATAGTTTTTAATTTAATTAGTTGTGTTGGTATTTGATTGTAAATAAAAATATTTCACACTGCTGATCCAAAGACTCAAACCTACTTTTAAAGCCGTCCATTGTCAGCCTAGTTTATAGTCTAGAAACCCTACCAAGCGTTCACGACGCGATTTCGAATTGAATTTGAAACTGTAGCCTACCATAAAGGGTATACGTAATCTTTGCTTAAAAAAACCTCCACGTGATTCCCTGTGTTACATTATGTCTTGGTAACATTTGTTTAATTGAAATATCCTGTGATGTTTCTTTTTTTAATCAGTTTATTCTCAACAATTTGTTTTACCCACGTGCGCAAAAGTACCGGAACTCCTAGAAAATAAACCAAAACTGCGTTTAACTTAAAATTCCGAGTAAAATTCAAAATGCATTGATTTTTGAAGCACAAAATCTTCTATTGACGCAACTTAATCAAAATAACTCCTTTCCGACATTCGAAAGTCCATCAGTACAACAATACCTACTCTACCTATTATACTATCTGCAAATATCTCGAAAAGTACACAAATTCCAGCAAAAGCAAGGATCCTTCTCACTGAAACTATACTACAGTAACTATTGCTCGGCTTAACACTATTTTAAAACTTCCACCGTTTCTTTCTAAGACAAATAGTAGGGGTAAAACCTACGGTGTGTTACCTGCATGTCCTGTGGGTGTACTCCTGTACTGTAGCTGGCAGTTCTCAGCCATTTAGCCAGTGCACACTTCCACAATACGGAGGGAACGCCGACACAATTATACGGAACACTATAATGTAGGAAACTTTGCACTTTTAGAATAACATAGACCAACCAGAATAGAAGTAAGGGATAGGACACTTCTATGGACGTATTGAGTTGTATGGTCTGATTTAATGCGGTATTTGATCATTCCATTACAAAACAGTCAGCATATTTTTCGAGGTTTAAATTTAACTTAAACTTCGAAAAATACGAATAAAAATTATAACATCAGAATACTTCAATGTCCAAACACCGCACCGTTTGCACAACTTTGAGGATCAGTAAAACCAAAATAGTATAAGTTACAGTGCCTGACAAGGGACTTATCTATTTGAAAAGATTAAAAGTTTGTACTCGTAACTGCGAACTGAAAGTTTAATTAATCAAACGTGTGCCCAAAGGAATTTTTCATATTGTTTTAGTATATTTTGAACGGAACATAGTTTCGACTCTGCGGTTACTTAGGGTATTTTTATTGTTTTTATTTTATGAACATTTTCATTACCTAATAATTTAAAGCTAGCTCGGAAAGCGGTGACGACGTTCTGGACGCGTACCACGACGCTGGTTTGAGCTGGCGCGGGAAAAGAGTGTCTGAACGGACTTGTCCGGCAGTGGGACATTATGGCCCAAAGGAACGCAACAGGAAATGCAAGCGTAATAAAATAAAGAAACGTTGACTATCTCCTGGGTCTAGTGGACGCAAGTGCGACTGCTGAGCATGGGGTCCAAGGTTCGATTCCCACGTCGGGCAAAGTGTAATTGGAATTTCTCAAGCCACGGAGTCTGGATTTGTGCCCCGTAAAGAGCGTTTACACCTTACAGCATTTCATACAAACTTTCAAGTCCTTATTTTCCGAAAATTGAAATGACTGAACCGATTTCAATAAAACATCATACACATAAGCAGGATACATAGGTCTAAAAAGTTCGAACATTTTCGAAAAACAGTGTTTCAGCTAAATTAGACCGATTATAAATTATCTATTGAAACAGAAATTTCCAAACATCGTTTTTTTACAAACTCATTACGCTTACTAGGTTAATAAGTAATAAGTTTTATTAAAATCGGTTCAGTCATTTCGGAAAATAAGGACTTGAAAGTTTGTATGAAATGTCGTAAGGCGAAAAACGACCATAATATCAATAAGCTCGCCCAATATTATACGGGACTTAAAAAACTTCACTGGCGAAATGTGGGTGTACTATTAGGTAGGTACACCACTGCCAAACACTCCGGGGATAACAGGCGTGATGTTATGTTATGAAAGAAAAGAATAGCCAGAAAATAATGCAGTTAAAAATATAAACACAAATGAAGTTGCTATCCACCAACAAAAGTGTAAAGTAAAAGAAATACAAAAGCAACTTGATGGCTTGTAAGCCGAAGTTAGACGGAAATAATTACAGTGCATGTAGTCATGAGCTTCGCGTTTTAGGTTATTTTGCAGTCGCCATTATTTCAACCTGGACGGCCGAACTGGCGTGAAAAGGCTGAACACAACACATCTAGACAAAATATTTAGTTTCAGTCTATTATTTTGTGCCTTCCTTTTTGGAATCATGTATTCCACTAACGAATGTAATACAATACAGAGAAGCCCTGTTTTACTTGGCAATTTAGGAACTAATTAAGTCAACTTTACTTTAAGATTTAAAATGTAATAAAAATACTCGTTTCATAGTAGCTTTGATTAATTACACAGAAAATATCAGTCACTTTTTTTTCATATTTTTCATTTGTATTTTTTATCCACCAATTTGTAAAGGTTTACCTTTACTAATTGGCGGATAAATAAAGAAATAAATAAACATCATCTTCGTCACAAATTTTGGGGTTGGCTTCCAGTCTAACTGGAACCCCTGAAACCTTCCGACTAGACTAATCAAGTGATCCCGAAATAAGATCGAAGGATAATAACTCATTCATTATTTGCATCTATCATATTATTCGAGCAATAGGAATACTTAATGGATGTCCCAATTTACGTAGCATTTCAAGCAGAATTTCCGCCGGTAACCAGCAGCTTACCTATAAAATAATTAGATTCCTATTTTTCGTTAAAGAGAATATTTAAGGCGCACGTTCCGTTTTACGCTGCCTGCATCCCATGTAGCCGTTCAGTATATTCTTGTTTTAGAAAATCGCCCCATCTGCAGTGTCTCTATTACAAAATATCATGCTTCGAGCTGTGTAACGGAGCTATCTGGGAAAAATGTTGTTGAATAAATACAGTGGCGTAGCGTGCCTTGGCGGGACCCCGTATAAAAATTTGTTTGGGGGCCCTTATGAAGGGTAAAGATTTCTCACAACGAAAAAACAAAGAAAAAAAAAGTTTTGCATAAAATTAAAAGAAATATTTATTCATAATTATCTGTAACTTTTTCCAAAATTTTTACAAACAATGCAAATTAGATATTATACTCTCCTTGCCTTTTTTTCGGCAAACAGATTCATTTAAATCATTTATAGCTGATGATGACTTTAGTTTTTCTAAAGTTTCTATTAATTTTTGTTTACGCACGTCTAAGGCCCCTGTGGCTCAGGGGCCCCGTATAATTGATACGGCGGCGGTAGTTACGCCCCTGAATAAATAGGACACTATTAGATGCAAGCAAACGGGAATATTAGTATAACGCAAAGTTCAAACTAGATTGGTGATTTTTATTTAATGTGTTTGAACACAACATCCTTATTAACGACTGTTATCCCCGCAGGTTTAGACATAAGTCTAACTAATAGTTCACCCACAATTCACTGGAAAGTCGTAAGTCCCATGTAATACGGAGCGAGTCTTCTCCCATCAACTGGGCACAGATCCAGACTCCATGTCTGCTACTGAGAAATTCCTGATGGAAAACCCAATTACACTTTGCACGACCCGGAGATCGAACTCAGGACCTTAAGCTCAGTAGTAGCACTTGCGACAACTCGGCCAATGAGGCCACCATAATTATTATTAGGAATGTTCAGGTCATAAGTGAAAGTTCTTCTTTGTTAATCTGACTGTATTTAAATAATTTTTAACCGTAGTTTATGTTTTACAAGGAATTGTGTACTGAACATTTTTGCCACAACTATGGTTAATTTTTATAGTTATTGTATTGTAGCGACCTACAAAAAGCAACTTACTACAAATAGTACTACAGCGCCATCTATGACACGACGAAAGAACTAACATCAATTCCCTACATCTCGCAAGCAAGTTTACATCGATTTAAGACTATATAGAGAAACCCGACAACAACTGTCGGGCAGTTGCCCACCAGACACAACACCTGTCTGGTCGGAGGATCCTCCCTTTTCTAAGGAGTATCGAGGAACTTTACACCCTGTTCCTCATACCCCTAAAGTACCTCTGGCAGTGACCTTACAGTGATGCAAAACGCAACATGTTATGCAAAATCAGAGGGAGAAATAATAACGGTGAACAGACTATCTACCTTATGAAAATACCTTCACTGGGACCGATTATCTTCAACGGAACAGCTCGCAGATAATTTACTATTTAGTATCTTTTGTGGGTCCCCCAAGAACGATGAAAATAGCAGCATACAACGGGATTTCGACCGTTTAAGTGTAATCCTATGTTGATACATTTCACCGGGGAGTAAAACATTAATTTTAAAGTTTAATATGGGCGCACCGCAACGGCTGTGCGAGGGCATAGGCACCTTTTAATTATTCCGCAGGGTATGTGCGTGACAGAGAAGACTTACAATAAAAACATGCTTGTTGTATCTAGTCTGTGTACATCTTTTAGTATCACATTCAAACTTTTTCAGCATGGGAATTATAAAAATCTTGTACAATGACCTATCCTGTGTGTTTTATAGTTTAAAACTTGTGGAAATTGATTAAAGAATAAACAGCTAGCATTCTCTTATGATCTTTACCCCGTCGGAACCATAATCTATATACTAATATTTTAAATGGAAAACTTTGGGTGGATATTTGTTACTCAATCACGCCAGAATCGCTGCACGGATCTGGGTGAAATTCTACCCAGATATAGATTATAGTCTGGAATAGCACATTGGATACTTTTCACTTCAAAATTTCCACGCGAACGAAGTCGCAGTCAACAGCTAGTAGGGAATAGTTTCAAAAACATCGTATCGCCGTAACAATATCAAAGGCAGCTTTTCTTGGCATCGATAGCTCTTGAGGTGGTTGCACTTTGCTTGTCTATAAATGGAACGAATTCTACGGAACAATCGATCAAACGCAATATGGAAATATTAACAGAAGAAAAGCAAAAGGATTTTTGTTCGCGGGTGGATGAAATTGAACTAGCCATTATAGTGGAACCTGGATTCCTGTTATTGTAAGTGTAAATTAACTTTTAGTTTGGACCCGTATTTGTTTGGTTGGTGATTAACTGATTAGCTACAAGACACATTTATTTTTGTAATTGTTGTTTCATTTGTTGTATTTGTTGTTTGTATTGTATTGTATTATACAAGTTGTTGTTTTGCATCCTCGTCAAAATCCAGGATGTTGTCACAAAAGACATAAATAATCAATATAAATTACGGTACCTAGTAAATTATTAAAAAACACTGCGTTTTTTTGTTGTTTAAGTTTGTCAATATTTCAGAATAACCCCCTTAACGTGGTTTAGGGATTATAAAGTTATCGAAAAAACGTTTGAGGTTTTTTGTTTGTGTGTAAGCGACGTTATAAGGCGGGAATCAGACGGCCCGTGTTCAAAACACAGGTGGTTCACAGTTACCGATTTCAGTAAATAAATAAAAAAAAGAAAATTACCTACTCATTTTATTATTGATTCGGGTCGAGAATCATTAGCATAGTTACCTCCTAGAATTTGACGAGGTTGCAAAACAACACCTTGTATATATATATATATATTTTCGTATGTTGTTTTTAGGGTTCCGTACCCAAAGGGTCAAACGGGACCCTATTACTGAGACTTCGCTGTCCGTCCGTCCGTCTGTCACCAGGCTGTATCTCATGAACCGTGATAGATAGCCAGTTGAAATTTCTACAGTTTATGTATTTCTATTGATGCTATAACTTCTTGCGCGAGTCCGACTCGCACTTGGCCGGTTTTTTATTTTATTTTTTAATACGAACGTAGATTTCTGTGCGCTCATCATTTCATCATCATTTCAGCCGAAAGACGTCCACTGCTGGACATAGGCCTCCCCCAAGTGTCGCCACATTGATCGGTCCCGTGCGACTCGCATCCAGCCCATCCCCGAAACCTTCACCAGGTCATCGGTCCACCTAGTGTGAGGCCTTCCAACGCATCGTCTCCCGGTTCGCGGTCGCCATTCCAGAACTTTTCGGCCCCATCGGCCATCTGTTCTGCGAGCAATGTGCCCTGCCCACTGCCACTTAAGTTTGGCAATTCTTCGGGTTACGTCGGTAACCTTCGTTCTCTTGCGGATGTCCTCATTTCTGATTTGATCACGCAAGGAAACTCCGAGCATAGCTCTCTCCATTGATCTTTGGGTGACTTTGAGCCTTCTGATGAGGCCCATTGTGAGCGGCCACGTTTCGGTCCCGTATGTAATCACTGGCAACACACACTGGTCATAAACTTTCGTCTTGAGACACTGCGGTAAGTTGGACGAGAAGATACCACGCAGCTTCCCGAACGCTGCCCAGCCGAGTCGGATTCGACGATTGACCTCTTTCTCGAAGTTAGACCTACCCAACTGGACCGTTTGTCCCAGGAAGACATAATCGTCTACAACTTCGATAGTAGAGTCTCCGATCTTGATAGGAGTGGGTGTTACATGGGCATTCAACATGACCTTGGTTTTGTCCATGTTCATTTTAAGACCCACTCTTTCGGAAGCTCTACTGAGGTCATCGAGCATTGTACTGAGGTCCTCCATGGTCTCAGCCATGACCACTATATCGTCGGCAAATCGAAGGTGAGAGATGTACTCGCCATTGATGTTGATGCCTAGCCCTCTCCAGTCCAGAACCTTGAAGATATCTTCCAGTGCAGCGGTGAACAGTTTCGGAGATATGACGTCTCCCTGTCTTACACCTCGCTGCAGAAGGATAGGTTGATAGATTTCTGTGCGCTCATAAACATATTATTTTTTAGTTTCTCAGTCAGTGAATTAATGTTAATTCTTGATGAGGAATATAAAAAGTTCTTAAACCAAACCAAAAAAAATACGTTAAAACAGTCAGGTGCTTCTTACGATGTTATCTTTAACCATTTGGAGACCAATCACTGCTTTCAAAAGGGTGAAGGAAAACATTGCGCAAAGTATAGATCTGATCTGGGATGGAACCCACAACCAGCCAAGTCGGTGCCGTAACTACTCACCAGCAATCAGCACATGTCATCTGCAAACTCAAACAATGGGGATGGAAACTGTGGAACTAATGGCGCTACCATAGCTGGTTCCAAGCATCGTCATTGGTTGAAAATCTAGTAGTCATTTTATATTTCGTAATAGCTCGACCTCATTGGTCAGATTGAGAACCAGCTATAGTCGTGCCATCTACAATTAGCTTTTAACGGTCCTCCCCATTGCATTGTAGATAAAACTGGAGTCCTATGAATTATCCGATTCATAAAATAGTCTAGTCAATATTATATGTAAATTATTCAATAATTAGACCGCGCGTTGTTCGGTAAAATTGCTAAAATCTAGTTGATTAGTTAATTTTCGTTTTAGCTCGTGATCTACATTACTCGTTTGATATCTGATTGATAATTTACATCATTTTAGGGTATTTAGCAGCAATGATGTAGCTTTTGTTGTCATAAAAGGTGAGTATGTCCAGCGGTCGGATAGGATAAGTTAAGTTAGCAGAACTAGTGATAGAATAGAAATTTTCCTACCTCATCTTTTCGTGCTTTTGCTGCAAACGAACACATTGTAAACACTGATATAAATTCTTCTTCTGCCTTAGAGCTACCTCAAATACAGAAGATTTATATCAGCGTTTATGATCTATATAACATAGCAGAAACATATACATACCATTGAAGCATTAAACACCTCTGAACCAGAAAACTGAAAACTAAGTTAACAAAGTTGTGTTCAAATGCAACTGCGTCCTACAGAATATCCGCCAAAAAGAGGTTTTGTATTCATGCAGTAAAATAAACGTTGCTAACGTGTAGCGAGCCGAGACAGGTGCGAAGTGATGTATGACTATTGCATGTTCTTTGTTCTACATTCACAAATTTGTAAATTCAATTTTTGCATAACAAATCCTTGAGTTCTAAAGGCGCTTGTCATGGAGAATATTACTGCATGTTTTGTTGGCAAGTGGTGAGTTATTGAGGCTTGGGAATATGTATTCTTTTTATATATCTAATAGTTTAGTAGCAATGCACCTTTTGTCAACGTTTTATAAGTGCCCGTGTAGGCCTATGAACAATAAAATAATTTAATTTTGATTTTGAGTTGATGGCTTTCCGCATGGGAAATGCATACTGCTTGTAAGAAGCACTTAAAACAACAGAGGTAGTTGATTCGTTGCTTATTTTGGACGAATACTACACACTGGACCTTATTCAAATCGTTCAGAAGGACGTTCTGCCTAATAAACGAACACAATCCCGTAATATCATACACAGAACGCTCAAAATTGTCAATTAAAAAACTTCCAAATTCCAACTGCCGAGTTCCATAATCGAACGCGACCCAAAACTTTTGGCGCGCCAATTTGTATGAACAACTGAACACGCTCACCTACATATGACACGATTATAACATGGTATGTGTGTATAGCAAACATTTTCGGTGGCAACGGTCCAGTGTAATCGACACTGTAGCAGCTGGCGTGTCGTGTGATAACCCCCGGATATTGTGCCAGTTAGACGACCGACTTCGAGCCCGTCCGATACATGACGTGCAAGTCAGATAGCTCTCCATTTTATTTAAACCTGATCGATACTTGTTTAAACTTTTCACCCAAGGACCCAAGTGAAACCTTTGTTTCAGAACAAAATTACCCTCATAATGTTGATATTGATTGGAGGAGCTCGTGGCTAAATAATAACAGCCGCACGGGTCGATCTTTAAGGTTAAGCCGTGCTTGCCGAGGTTGGTCCGTTGATGGATGACCATAATTACACACAGAGTTTCCTCCGAGCCTCGGAAAGCACGTTAAGCCGTTGGTCCCGGCTGTTATTTGTAGATCTTTGACAGTCGTTACGAGTAGTCAGAAGCCGAAAGTTTGACATCCAGTCTTTTCAAGGGGTATCGTATTACCCAGCTACTGGGTCGTGGAGGTCAGATAGGCAGTCACTTCATGTAAAATACGGTTAGACTGGATGCCGACCCCAACATAGTTATTATAGTTTGGGAAAAAGCTAGGCAGATGATGATGAATGTTAAGATTGATATAAGCAACGTCACAGCCTAATTACGAAGCTAGATTTAAATTGGAAGCTCCCTGAAATTTAATGAGGGTATCGAAATATTGGGTTATGGTTGTTTTATGTGGGTGTCGTAAGAGGCGCGACTAAGAGACTTGCCAGAGAATTGGCGGCAGCGTTCTCTGTGCTTTTGTAACAACCTTACTGCGATCGCCAACCCGCCTGCCAAGCGTGGCGATTATGGCAAAACCCCCCTTATGTCAATGTGGCGTTGGGGGAGGCTTATGCCCAACAGTGGACGTCTTTCGGCTGAAATGAAATGATGATGATGATCGAAATATTAATGAAAGAGACAGAAGTCAAATTAATGCTTTTACGTCTGACAGGGGAGAGGGGAGGAAGAAACGCGTCGACCCCAAGAAGAATGGAACCAGGCAGACGGATGATGTTGTTGTGGGGATCATAATTTTGATGTAAATTATTAAGTAAAATCAAATGACGACTGATGACTTATAAGTCGCAACACCGCACTCGACGGGTTGTTGAATCAAAATAAACAGAAAAAACATTATCAATAAAATATATTATTCTTTAACAATGTAAATTAAAATTATAAATAAGTAACTATTTATTGCGATCAAAATTATAAATAGGTATAATCTTCTTTAACAATGTAAATTAAAATTATAAATAAGTAACTATTCATTACTATCGTAAAGTGTTAGTTTTATTCTTTTTAAGATGTAGTCAGGCACGAAGTTCGTGGACGAAGATGGTGGATTGATTTTAAAGCCGTATCATGTTTTATAATATTTAAGTATCTGAACCAATAAATAGACATCTTTGCATGTATACTCATATTTTTTGCCAACAGATCTTTGGCAAATACCAGCGATCCTATAGCCATTTAGAGTTTACAGGCGAAGATTTAATTTTTCCATTGATTTCAGGTTACTATATGATTCAAAAACGGGTATACGTGCTTTGCTATTCACTTATATACGTCCACTATCCATCTTAAAAATATCGTAAACGGTTTTTTGCAGGAAAATCTGTAAGCAAAGCTTTACTATTAGTAATATTTTATCAAAACTAAGCATTCATTATTTTATTAGTACCACTTAAGCTTAGGTGACACTTAAATAATTGCGCAAATTCAGGTATATAGCGTGAGGCCTTTAGTACAAATACAATATAGTAGTGTGTAGTCAGCAACCCCGGTAGTTGTTTCTCCTGCCGCCAATAGACTGCGCGGTAGTTGCACGCGCCGATGCGCGCGCGGCCGCGCGTATTGAGTGCTTTAATATAATAAACGGCTTGTGAACCAGACTCGCAGTGTTTCAGACCACCCCAATAGCCTACCCATACCCAACGCTATAGGTACTAGCTTAAACGTAGGCCGCAAAAATGTACCAATAATGGACATTTGCATTACTCACCTACAGCTAAAAAGACTTCGATTTCAAAACAACATAGTTCTGTCGAAGTCATAAGCTTAACTATTGTATAAATAGATCATTGCACGTTAAGTTTTTAAGACAATGTTTGGGTTTCTTGGTCGCCGTCTTCTACTTTGTGTACGTCCGCGCCTGTTAGGAAGGAAAACAATAGTTATTTTTACATTTAAAATAAAAACATAATTATTACCGTTCAAATCTGCAAAATTGAATATCTGTAAAAATATTCACATGGCTTATTGATAACCGGGTAACGCAGCTAGCTACATTTGCTCACTATATTCAATCGGTAAATCACGAGGTCTACTTCCCCTTTTTTTTGCCTAAGTCCTACGCAGTAAGACAGCTCCCAGATGATTTGCTCTCGCTAGCTATTGACTTAAATAATATTATGTCTTAAAACTATAGCATAATTTTGGTTCAAGGAACTTCTCATTTAAGTGGCACTACATGCCACTTAAATGAGAAGTTCCAAGAAGTTGAAGTGAGATTAAACTTGATTCAACTGTTCAGCACCCAAATTGTTCGCTTCGTGACCATTTTTTTCATTTCCCAAGAATAATTTTGAAACAGATTATACAAATAAACCAAGATGAACATTTTTAATACGAATACCTACTGATCTCCCAGAAAAAGTATGCGCTTCCACAATTTTCTAATATTGAGATCTAAAATAATAGATTTGTTACATGGGAGCATTTGCCTACTGTATGTTACTATGGTTAAAAACGATAGATTTATGATTTAATTGGAGTTCATTTAAACATGCAATGACAGCTGTACACACGGCGATACATCAAGCTATAAGTTTCCAGTATAACATGGCCTCGCTTTCTATAGATTTCCCGTACAATAAAAGATCCGCATAAACTGGTTTTGTATAGCTTGATTGATAGCCGTGCATACTATTGCAAAGCGCAGAAGTAAAACACGTTTTAAGAGTTTTTCCTCTGTGTATGAATGAGCTCGAACGTCATGGAACTGTGTATCTCAAACGGTTGCACTACGCTCGAGCTCATTCGGAAATAGAAAGCTTCTTGAAGCACATACTCTTTTTGGTTTAACTGAACTTACAGAAGACTTTTGTGAAGAACGTCGATTTGCTGGAGTTTGATTTCAGCTTTATTATCTGGGTAAGCATAGGTACTTGGACTATTGGATGTATATTTAAATTCGTATATTTGTCTTTCTACAAACGTTTTAAAATCTTTGGGCTTTGGGTATAAATACGATAGATCTGTAAAATAATAATTAAACACTGAACTTAATTATTTAAACACTGTGCTATGCATTAAATAATTGAATATCAAGTAATTTAAATAATATTTAAGTATGTATATCACTGCAGAATTACTTACAACAGATTAATTGGAAATTAGGGACGAAGAAGTAAAAATTTTGTCATTTCCATGATTTATAAAATCCTCTTGTTTTTTAATCGCTTGATAACAACTAACAACCACGTCAAAACAGGAAAAAAATGTTAGAATGCTTACTTTCATCACACGCATATGAAACTATGTTAGCAGCAATGGACTGTGATAAAGAATTCATACTATTGATGTGTGGGTAGATCCGACCAACTTTGATATCTTCTTCACGGATATGACTCGCTAAAGTCTGAAATGATTATGAAAAAGTCAATTAAGAATTTCGCACATTAAAAGAAAGTCGATATTGCAACAAAATGTTTTCATCTTGTATATGAAAAAACCAATCGTTTGCTGAACAAGAGACAAATTAAATGAAACTTTAATTTGACCACTGTGAGATTATTTTTTCTAGCGACACCTGAACAGCTTCGTATGAACTACGTAGTCAGACAGTGAACTACGAGATATAGATGGCGCCACAAGAACACTAACCTAAAAGAGTTCTGCATCACGAAAACAACATTTTTTGGTAAAAAAGTTGTTAACAAAGATGCTAGATGTCGTGGAGTGTATATTAGGCTGACTATCAGGATCTTTTCTTTTATCAGTGGAAAATTATAGTTGTTGCAATATTTCCAGTCATACAAAAGAGTGTTGTGTTACCCAGTTACTGGGTTGTGGAGGTCAGATAGGCAGTCGGTTCATGTAAAGTACTGATACTCAGCTGCATCCGATTAGACTGGAAGCCGACCCCAACGAAGTTTGGGAAAAGGCTAGGCATATGCCGATGTATATGTCGGGAAGTGTTTACTAGGCTGAATAGTTGGATATTTACGTTTTATCAGTGAAAAATTATAGTTGCCTTTCCATAACTATTGTAAGTTATTTATTGTAACATATTTATCTAGTGTATCCACTAAGCATTAATAAGGTGAAATTTAGAGTCGACTTATCCACAAAAAGAAATATATATCCACATTTCTTGCTTTTTCAAGTTTGTATTGTGAGTGCACCACATTAAGAATTTTCTAATTTCAAAACTTATCAATCCTTCCCCAACCTGGTATCGAAATCAGGACGACGCTCAGTATTCCAGCTTCCAAGATTGGAATAACATTGTCTTGTCGCTCTCTACAAGAGCAAGGCAGAGACGAAAACTTGACTGAGCCAAAGCACGAGCTAAGTAACGTTTAATTTGTCGCCCTGAATTTAGAAATCTTGGCATCCAACTACACCTGTACTTTGTATGAGAGGCAATAAGATAAGAATTTTACCTTGGCAGCGCTCAGAAACATAGCGTCAGTAACACGGCTAGCGTTAGCGGCGATCACTCCCAGAGCTACTCCTGGGAATATATAGTAGCCGTTGGCTTGACCAGTTAAATACCGCTGACCTTTGTACATAACCGGAGGGAATGGCGACCCCGAAGCAAAAATGCAACGACCCTAGGAGAAAACACTTGAATTAAACTAAAAACTCATATTACGTGTGAGCAAGTATACAAGGCGGAAGAGCCACATGCGCGAAAACTGTGACCACATTTTTTATAATTTCCGATGAAAAATGTATATTTTAACTAGCTGTCCCGCGCAACTTCGTCTGCATCACATTTTCCCCGTATTCGCAATATTTTTCATTGCTGCTCCGCTCCTATACAGCGCCATCTATTGAATACTTACTTAATCCAGTAAACACCGCCATCTGTTAGAATCGTTTGGAGTTAACAGATAATTGTGACTTAATTTGCAATAAATTAATATTGCGACTATAAATTAAGATGTAAGCTATTCTATCTTTCAAGTTGGATCAAACTGCACACGGTGTGCAAATTTGATTATTATCGGTTACGAAGTTTAGGAGTCCATCCCGGACAAACAACGTGACGCGTAATTCATATATATATAGAGGATTGTATGTTCAGAATGATGTATCGAATACGTGTTAACCGTTTTCAAGCTTGTGTCCCTTTCACCTTGTGTTTTGTTATTGGTGTTTGGTATTCGGGGTGTTCTATCGTCCGTTTCATCCTTGTAATGATCACCTAAGTAGTTCGAAAGCTCCCTAAGTGTGACCCAAGGCCGAAATAGATTGTTGAACTTATTTTTGTTCTCTTGCTCGCACGTCCGTAACTTGCTCAGCTTGTATAAACTATGACATGTTATGAAAAGTTTAAAGAAGGCCACGTTCTTTAATATAGGCAAGAAGAATGATAATAATTAAACTTAGCAAACATAGAAATATTGATCCTTTTTAAAATCTAGTTCTCATCCTTATGATACATACATGCGTATTCTTATAAGCCTCTTGAGCGGTACATTCGGACAAACTAGTTGGGTTCGACAACGCAAATATCAGGGGCCTCTCAGTGTTTTTAGCTACTTCCTTCAACACAGCTGGTGTGAACACACCTCGGGATGCCGTCGCACCTGAGAAATATTTTTTGTTAAAAAGTAGCTGTTTTACTCCATTTAGAGAAGCAAGTTTTTTGCAGAAATGCTGCACCATAAGACATTGTACATAGTACAATTTCATTGCATGGTTTTGTGTCCTATGATAATGCAAAGTGATCCACTGCTGGACGATTTGGGTGAAATCAGTTGCTTGGCCCGGACAGTTATCATCATTCGCCTGGTAAAAGAGAGCTTACAAAATAGTTTTTGAGATCTTGAAGGGGAACCACATACCTCATTCCTTCACAATCTCTGCAACCGAAGTTAAATTATTCGAGGACTCACCTATTAAACATGTCGCTTTAAACTTTGCAATGCTTCTGATTAAATTCGTCTCTGGTTCCAAATCGCGCATGTAGTTCTTGACGTGAGGAGGTATCTCTACGCCTGGCTTCAGCGCCAGTAGACCATTAATATCGAACATGTAGCACTTGTTTCTGGCAGAGGCCCAAGAAGCTCCTTCTTCGACCATCGCATCGCAGAGCAAATTTGCGATGCCAACGCCCGTCTGAACTCACGTGATAAAATATAATAATATCACTAATTTAATTCCAAAAAGATGTCTCGCGTAGTCCTATAAAGCTGTGGGCCAATATAGCTATATATTTGGAGCCCTGATATACCTAGAAGGCGGCATGCTTCATAAATGATGGCAGTACGAGCTGGATAAAACCAACGACCAGTGATCCATATTAGTCCTGGATCAAAAGAACTGAAAGACATTGGGAGACACATTTGGCCACACGCAAGCTTACAGTAACGATAATTTAATAATTCTATAAAATTTAATAATAATCATCATCATCATCATTTCAACCGAAAGATTACCACTGCTGGACATAGGCCTCCCCCAACGCCACATTGACATAAGGGGGGTTTTGCCATAATCGCCACGCATGGCAGGCGGGTTGGCGATCGCAGTACGGTTGTTACAAAAGCACAGAGAACGCTGCTGCCTATTCTCTGGCATATCCCTTAGTCGCCTCTTACGACACCCACGGGAAGATATGGGATGGTGCTATTCTTTACGTCCGACACCATACAGAATAACGGCGGATAAAATTTAATACAATAGCCACAATAACTTACAGCGCCGGCCCCAACAAACAAGTAGGTTTGATCCTTCAGTTTTTGTTTTGTGATGTTCTGGCACGCTGTCATAAGACCACCGACTACCACGGCGGCAGTAGCTTGAACATCGTCATTAAATAGACAATAGTCATCACGATATAAGTTTAGAATGCGATGAGCATTGTTTGTGGCGAAGTCCTCCATCTGTAAAAGTATATATTTTATCAAGAATCACTCTTATTGGTGGCATCTACAGTCAGAGAGTAGTTTTAAGATGCAGTGACATAGCAAACAACACCGTATGTAGCCAAAGGCGTTGCTAAGACTTCATCCTAACACCAACATGATACACATGGATGAGACAACAAGATTATTTCAGGTTCATGTCAGGGCGTAACGGACATTTTATTTTTCTGAGTATAATAGCGCAGTGGCCAAAGCGCTGCAGCGTTGGCTGAAACTAGTCCGCACCGTATCAGTCAACTAACTTGTATGGACTATATTGATGAAATACCTAATAGTCTTTTGATTCCTTAATCGCAATACGCGCGGTGTTCGCCTAAGTTTGGCCATAGCTTAATTATTTAATTATTGTTCCGTCAAATAGCACCTTAGCGAATTAAAATGCCGAAAAAATTGTGTTGATAACTAAAAAGTACTTACTATCACTAGGGTTTGCCGTCCATATAATGTCTTAACTGCATTAAAAAACTCATCAACAAGTTCGTCATAAGACTGGCGGGGATACCTATTCTCTCGAATACCCATGTAAAGAGGATTATTTATAAGCGTCTGAAACAGAGTATTCGCACATTAAATTTCAGCAGGGTTGTATAAATACATTTAGATTTTATATGGCGTTTATGACAAGCAAGACTGACAGTGCGGTGCGGGGAGCGGTGCGTGCGCGAGAACGCGTGCGTCTTAGTGTCCGCAGTGACAGCGAGACTGCTTATTAAATTAAACTATGAACGAATAAGATTGAATTACTTTTGATAGTTCTTACTTTTAAGGAAAAGTGATCTGTTGTTTTCAATGATGTGTTGAAATCAAAAGAGATTTTTTAACAAACATACCGTATTATTTCGAGAGGGCGACCCTATTGCCATTAACCGAGCACAATTTCAGACTCGGTACTGTGATGTCCAATCCCAATAACACTTTGCCTGCCATGGAAATCGAACTCAATACCTCATGCTCAGCAATAGCGCTTGCAACCAATCGACGAATGAGGCAAGAGTTTTATATTACAAGAAGGATAATTTCATTGATTGGCAATTAATAAAATAGTACCTAATTAATAAAATTAAATAGTTACTCGCCTTGTTATTGGTCCCTGTGTCGAGGCAGACAGGCAGACACTGGTGTGGTTTAATACCAGCAAGCGCCGTTAGCAGTATTGTCTTTCCGTGGGCTATTCCCATACCATGTGCTCCCAGGTCGCCAAAGCCTAAAACTCTTTCTCCGTCGGTTACTACAATAGCCCGGACGTCTCGTTCAGGCCTGAAATGATAAACACCCCGTTCAGAACCAGGCGATGCGACTTGCAGTACTGTATGGTCACGCGACGATGATATTTTGCGGTAAAAACTTGATATCATTACGTCAATAAACCACTGTTTATACGGTTCAAAATAAATGTTGTATGAAAATGTGTCGTCCCAACATTACTGTACAAAATCTTAGCAACACGCTAAGATTTTGTTGAAATGGATTTATCTCAATAAATGCAAAACTTAATCGCCTAAAATTCGATATAGCAAAGCCATCATTCGTTACGTTTAATTCATCATCAGCCTATAACGTTCCTACTGAGAGTGGGCTGTAATCCACCACGCGGGCCCAGTGCAGGTTGGTAGATGTCACATGCCTTCGAATTTTTAGTTCTAGGACATGCCGGTTTCCTCACGATGTTTTCCTTCACCGTTTTTGAGAGCAGCGGTGATCAAATAAATTACACAAAGTAATGCGCCTGCCTGGGTTCGAACCCACGGCTTACTGCTCATAAGTTGGGACTGCCACCACTGGACCACCACTGCTCTGACGTTTATTACAATTTTTAATTACCAAAATAATAATATTATTAAAGATCAATAACTGAAATTTCTCTTCCATCTTCACTCATCACACTGTCTTGCCTCTCCATTGTATTACGATAACCAAAACGTCATGTTAGCTTGATTACAAATTCCAAAACCCATTAATGACAAAATCTTAAGACTCACCAATTCTTTAGAACATCGATGACATGCCCTCTGTCATGTATAGTTACAAATAGACCTTTAGGTCTGTTATAGACGAGGCCAAACCTCTGGCATACCATACCTACGGTCGGAGAATTTAACAACGGTATATATTTTTGTAAATCTTGTTTCAGTAAGGAATAGAATAAAGTTTCATTTGTGTCCTGAAATTGAGAAAACACTGAATACAATGTTGATCAAAACAAAATTGTTCGCAACAAGTATTGAGAATAGTATTTACTTTACTGTTTTTTTTTTTTGATCCGTTATAGTTTAAATTCCCAAATACGAGACCACCCTTCTGGTGCGAAAATACTGTTTTATGAAGCCCGTGAAAACATGGAAACATGTGTTGGTGCAACATTGCTTTAGGTGCTACTAACCACTTATCATCATCATCATTTCAGCCCAAAAGACGTCCACTGCTGGACATAGGCCTCCCCCAAGTGTCGCCATATTGACATTTTGGGGGTTTTTGCCATAATCGCCACGCTTGGGAGGTGGGTTGGCGATCGCAGTACGGTGTTACAAAAGCACAGAGAACGCTGCTGCCCATTCTCGGGCAAATCCCTTAGTCGCCTCTTACGACACCCACGGGAAGATATGGTATGGTGCTATTCTTTACGTCCGACACCATGCAGAACACACAGTGCAGTAACCACTATCAAGAAAGAAAGATCAGAATAATATTGTATTTCACACTAGTACATAATTTCAGCAACACTTCGCCTGCTTTGACAAACGATTACATCTGAGGAGAAATTGGCAGGCATTACCGGTGGAAATCACTTTCCGATTGGTCCACGAGTTGGCCATACATTTTTGGTTTTACCAACCTAAACTGCGTAAAAAAATAGTCACTCAAAAGTAATACATGTACTAGGTAGGCCTAGGAACAACATTTTTCTCAATTACCTGCAGCTCCGATAAATAAATATATTTGTTCAATAAGCCTTTGTATCTGTCAACTGATATTCTGCATATAGCCATTTGTTGTTCAAGCGTTCTAAATTCGCTTGATAAAAGACCGTGGATTCCGAGAGTTTGGCGCTCTTCTAAGGTAAACGCGAGGCCCTAGAAAAATGCCCGAAAATATAAAATTACATTAATTCAAAATGATAGTGCAAAGTGGCAGGTAGGACCAAAGTTAGGTTTGTGTGTGGAGGGTTACACTGAAGCGCGACATCATCATTCTCTTGCCCTTATCCCAATTCATTTGGGGTCGGCGCAGTACGTCTTCTTCTTCCATACCTCTCTATTACTTGTCATCTCATGAGATACCTCCTTTCTTGCCATATCATCCTTCATACAGTCCATCCATCGTTTCTTGGAACACTGAACACACACTCACACACCACACTGAAGCGCGACGTTCGTGTTAATTATTCGTGAGAAAACACGAAGATTGCCGAAGCGTATACTTTTTCTGGTTTAACTGTACTATAAATATAACCTAACAAGCTATTTAGAACAGCTACTATTTAGAAAAGACAGTCCCAATAATATAACATGTGGCAACCGCCACCCCCTGTCGGGTATCAACTACCAACTTCATCCCTAAGGAGTCGATAAAGCTTTTTGAGATATACGACCTCCTTAGTCAGGCGTCAGACGAGAGATGCGAACTGTGAAGAAACAAACGTTCCATCACTCCACACTTCGTCAACCCGGAAGAATACTTGCCACCCGGATACGAACTGCGGTAGCCTACCTGGAAATCTCTTAACCGATTGCGGGCCCAGGTTGGCCGCTGTATATATAACCTGGCCAAAAAGGGTATCCTAAACAGAATGCCAGTGTGGAGCCCCTTTGCAGGATATGCCCTACCTTCTGTCCTGCCGATCCTGCACAACCACCTGCACCATTCAGAATTTAATCGAAGCAAATGTCAGAGCTGTGCAAACTGGTCTAACACCATTTAAGTTTCATCGACTCGAAAAGAAGAAGAATAAAAGCACTCATTAAATGTATCTCTGGAGAGCTTGTGTGCTTCTGCGCTGTTTCTTCGTCCAACTAAAGGATTTTGATTGTATAAAAGGATATTGGGTCGGTCTTTAACTATCGGTGGTACCCAGGTACTCTCCGTGAGATCGTCAGCAACACCAAGGAGCTGCTGGCCTTTCTCGGCGAACTTGGGTATTTTGCGTACGGGCGCATACGCAAAATACGCGCTTTAGACGTGGAGTTGCGGAAACCAGCCCTTTATACAATATATCATTAAAACTATCGGTGGTCTAGGAAATGCTGATTGATTTAAGGGATATCCAAAAGGTACCTTGTTAAGTCGCGGATTTCTTAAATGTTCGATGCCTTTGGTCAAATTTGATGTAACAATATCGCCGGGAACTGCCAATTGTGGAGCACTTCGCGAAAAGTTTGCATTTGGCGGTTGTTTTGGCTTCTTAAGTGATGCCCAGCGACTATAATAAGCGGTGCTGGTACGCTTTTTGAACCTAATGATAAATAGTTAATTATATCAGTCTTTTTTTTTCCGTCAGTCTGACTGCTAAACATGAGGTCTTGGACTCGATTCCCAGGTTGGGCAACGTGTTATTAAGTTTTTCCATAAGCAATTTCTTAGTAGCAGCTTCGGAATCAAGATGCGTGCCCGGTTGATGGCAATTGACTCACCCCTTATTACATGGGACTAGACATAACTGGCAAACTGTGGGTTTACTATTAGGTATACCTCTGCCTAACCCTTGGGGGATTACAGGCCTGATGTTATGTTATGTTTTTCTGTACCAAAGCTCATTTAAAAGGGTTGAAGGAACAGAATAGATACACAACGACAGTGTGACAACGACAAGCTTAATCATCATCATCATCATTTCAGCCGAAAGATGTCCACTGCCTGACATAGGCCTCCCCCAACGCCACAATGACATAAGGGGGGTTTAGCCATAATCGCCACGCTTGGCAGGCGGGTAGGCGATCGCAGTACGGTAGTTACAAAAGCACATAAAACGCTGCTGCCTATTCTCAGGCAAGTCCCTTAGTCGCCTCTTACGACACCCACGGGAAGATATGGGACAAGCTTATACCAATAGAAAAGATTGACCAAACCCAGCCAATACCAATGTAGTTACTGCTGGAATCAAGCTACTTCAAAGTTTGATTTAAAACTCTGGACGTCTGCCATCTTCAGTTACTAAGAACTACCGCTTTCGCGGAAATGGCACATATGCACTTCCAGCATGTTGAGAAAATATAGGTTCACAAACGAAAAGCTCAGAAAATATATAAAGGCTGATGAACACATGAAGTAAGTGACCTTACTAAAACTAAATACATTTACACTGGGTACCATGCACTTGAAAGAAACCTTAGTCAGGTCAGAACATTAACTTATTATGAATTACATAGAAAACAACTTAAAAAATTACTGCCGTACAACATTGTATGTATGAATGTATGTACTTACAAAATGTTCCTCCAAATACAAGAAAACATTTTCAAAATAAAATTAATAAAATCCAAGAGGAAATCTTAGTTTTGACGACTTGGAATCATAGACGAGATAATATATTCTCTCTGATTCATAGGTCTATCAAGAGATGTCTTAAAAAAGGTACCATAGAGGTACCGTGCACAGTTACTCTTTGGTAACACTTGTCACAGCGAAAAATCCAGTAAATAAAAATGAAAAATGTTCTGTGATGGAACCAAAGCAGTTGAATAATATGTATAAATACTGTGTCCACATGTATTGACGAGCCACACATTATGTTTTTAAATAGATAATCTCGGCTACATAATATCAGAGAGAGCAGTGGTGGCCAAGTGGCGGCAGCCCCGATTTACGAGCAATAAATCGGTAGGTTCGAACCCAGGCAGGCGCAGTACTTTGTGTAATTTATTCCACACCGCTGCTCTCAAAACGGTGAAGGAAAACATCGTGAGGAAACCGGCATGTCCTAGAACTATGATACTCGATAACATGTGACATCTACCAATCCGCACTAAGCCCACGTGGTGGATTACAGCCCACTCCCTCTCATAGAGAGGAGGCCTGTGTCGCAGCAGTGGCAACATTATAGGCTGATGATGATATATTTTTTTAAATAAATAATCTCGGCTACATAATAACAGCCAGCCGCTTAGGGCGATCTGGACGATCGGTGAGTGTGCTTTGGAATTACACAATCTACGAGTAATTACCCCATCCCCAATATATCATCGGACGGGCAGACATACGACGAAGCGTCACCCGGACTCGAACAAAGCGCTTTGCTTCGACATTTATTGGGCAAACCGCTAGTCTGTGGAATTAATTGCCGGCTTCTCTGTTCCCTGATCATTATAATCTGCTTCTCTTCAAATTTCCAGTGAATAGGTTTATTTTAGACAAGCGTGATCCACCCAGGCCGCATCATCGCTTGACGTTTAAAAAAAAAACATCAAGATGCTTGTGAAGGTCGGTTCATGGATGGGTTACCAACATTAACGTGCTTTCCGAGAACAAGGAATTCAGAATAGTTGTTGCTTTCTCGTCTCGGGAAACACGTTAAACCGTTGATCATGACTTTTATTTTCAGATCTTTGACAATCTTGATACCTAAATTACCACAACATTTTGTTAGGTATTAAGTTTGCATGCTGAAATAAGTCAGCGAAATATGTGGAACCTTTTAATTGATAAGACCATAATGTACAATATTTCACGCAAATAAAGAATCTTGAATCTTGAATCGTTACGAGAAACCATCGCGTACCTACTATCGTATTACCCAGAAACTGGACTGGTATTTAGCTGCTTCCGGGTAGACCGATTTAGAAACTAGTCGATTAGGTCCAACCTATACTCGAACCAGTTCATCTTTTCGTTAAAATTGGTGGTCGGGCAGGGAAGAAGTTCAATGTACCTAGAATAATAAATAATAATGTAATACCTACATTAAGTTGTACAACAGTGAATTTTCTACAATGAAGTTTCCACTGCCCGAATGAGTATCTTTCTTCTTCATCTCACCTAGTTTTATCAGGTTTGAAAAACCTGTGACAGCATTGAACATGTCAGTTATTTTTAAATCATCATCATTTTGTTGCCCTTTTCCCAATTTATTTGGGGTCGGCGCACCATGTCCATTTTTCCAAACTTCTCTATTATAGTCTTTATTTAAATAAAACACTTCAATGGATTTAATCATTTCATTTAATTAAAAACAAAATAATTTACCAAACCACTTACAATTTAAGGAAACGTAAATACAGACAACACAACATTACGGTACAGTTTTAGTATTTTCTATATAGTACCTTAATCTATGCATAGTATAAAACAAAGTAGAAATAAAATAATTAAATACTAAAACTGCACCTACACAGGAACAACTAAAATACCATTACTGCGTAATTTTGATTCTTCAGAGTTGTAGACTATCAACCGCCTTGCATCAGTATTTCTTAATAATATGCATGAAAAATAAAATGCAGGTTAATTACATAAAAAATATGGACAAAGGTTGGCGACAATCGAGTTAGGTAAAACCAGACTGAATCGATCGACATGAGGTATTCGATATTGTTCTCGGCAAATTATATTATTTGTTAAAGACTGCTTTGAATATTGTTACCAGTAAATTCCACTTCATGGATCGACCCGACGTCTAATGTAGAAACATCCATTGACGGTAATTAGACTACCATGCCATGCCGATCATATATCTATACTACTAATCATAAAGATGTAGAGTGTGTTTGTTTGCTTGAACGCGCTAATCTGAGGAATTACTGGTCCGATTTGAAAAATCATTTCAGTGTTAGATAGCCCATTTATCGAGGAAGGCTAAAGGTTATATATCATTACGCTACGACCAACAGGAGCGGAGCAGTACGACGATTCTGTAAAATTCATACAACAACTCGCATTTCACATCGCTATTCACTCTCACTTCGCATAAGGTTCAAAATGACCTTGATTTTGCATTCTGTAAGCATCACCTAGTCACTAGCCACTTCTTCCGTCATCTCATACCTACTTTATCTGTCAAAATCTCCCTGTTAATTTAGTTCAACTCGCTGACACGCTAGCAATGGTTGCGCTAATGTTAATTCGAATTATCAACCGAGTTTTTAGAATACCAATCAAGAAACTCACAGCGGATTCAGATTCGAAGTTCTAAATGAGTTCTTACAGAATCACACTGCTGCAATGAAAACGGGAAAATGTGACGCAAACGAAGTTGCGCGGGACAACTAGTACATGATATACTCAGGCCTTTTCCCATGGAGATGGGCATATACTACAGAACACCACCTCTTTCTTTGTCTTTTGGTTAGTGCCTAAGCTGTTGTCAGAGTTTTTATGCGGCCCATGGGCCTCTGACTTGGCTTTACATGCCGTCGAGAAATATCTCTCAGGCATGCTGGGTTTCCCCGAGATGTTTTCCTTCACCGAATAGAATAGAATAGAATAGACTTTTATTTGCTTTGAATGCAGGTAAATACAAATAGGATCGTAAATAACATAATAAAGAACCGTGTACATTCTGCCTTGTTGGCATGCAAATACAATACTTATTATATAAGTTATAAAAACAGGTTATTAAAGTGTATCATTTAGGAAATCCTGAACAGAATAATAACATTTATTTACAAGTAGTTCTGTAAAACATTTTTTAAATTTCATCAATGGCAAGGTTTTCATATGATCAGGAATTTTATTAAAGACAACAGGAGCCATACAGATCACACTTTTTTTTAATAAACTAGTTTTAAATGTGCCTGTGTGAAGTAAATTCTGATATTGTGATCTTAATGATGTACTCCGCTTTCTGGTTTCTGTTAGTGTGGCAAATAGATTACGGTTTGTTTTTACAAATATTGCTAATTCGAGGATATAGAGGCATGGGAAAGTTAATAGTTTCTGAGACTTAAATATAGGCACACAACTGTCAGTAACTTTGAGGCCAAATATAGCTCTCAAACAGCGCTTTTGAGCTTTAAAAATGCTTTCTCGTTCACTACAATAACCCCAAAATATTACACCAAACCTTAAAATAGAAGTTACAAGACCATGGTAGGCCACTAGTATTGTTGTCAGATTTACTTTTTTGGATAGGTTGTATAACATAAACGCGGTTGTGCTCAGACGTTTACAGATATCTTCTGCTTGCGGCTTCCATGTTAACTGGCTATCAATTAAGAAGCAAGCAAGTGATAATTATACAATCATCATCATCAGCCTATAATGTTCCCACTGCTGGGACACAGGCCTCCTCTCAATGAGAGGGAGTGGGCTATAATCCACCACGCGGGCCCAGTGCGTTTTGGTAGATGTCACAAAATGTCTTCGAATTTTTAGTTTTAGGCCATGCCCGGTTTCCTCATGATGTTTTCCTTCGCCGTTTTTGGGGGCAGCGGTGACGAAATAAATTACCCAAAGTAATGCGCCTGCCTGGGTTCGAACCCACGGCTTACTGCTCGTAAGTCGGGGCTGCCACCACTGGGCCACCGCTGCTCTCCAATTACACAATATACAATACGCACATGAATTCGAAAAATCAGAGGTGCATGTCTACGATTCGAACTCGAGATCTACAACTTGGCAGTCCGACTGTCACACCACTAGGCTCTATCACTGCTACAACCAGACATAGTCCGTTTGTATTATCCACGTCAATTCATCAGGTCATACATGCACGCTGATTGTGAGTACTACGCATCTGACCTTTTGGAAGAACCTCACCAATAAAGTCTGACCTTAAGTGAGATCTTAGAATATAAGACATACACACCCATACACACTTCAACATGATTATAGATCCAAAGTCTAACACTCAGAAGATACCAACCTTACTCACTTTGTCAATGTCACACAAATGAATTTGTATTAATTGAAGAGGTTTGTTCACATTAACATTTATTTTTTGCTTTACTGAAAGGGAAACAAACGGTTATTTTTTCTAATTATTTGGCCAGTATCCACTACTAATCGTATCAAGCAAAGTTAATTTCTAGGATTAACGGACAACAATAAAAAACAATGGTTCTACGCTCGCTTACGTGTCACCGTCAATGGTTGACGGTGACACGTAAGCGAGCGTAGAGGTGGTATTCCACCTCTAAACTCGCTTACGTGTCACCGTATGATTATGAAAACCGTTAATTTATTTTGCAAAATTGTAAACTTTCAAAAAAAAAATGTGCTGCATCTTGAACAAGCTGCCTAACAGATCCAATGTAACATACTAGGCATCTAGTGCAATTAGATAAAACATACTCAAAAAGTGGAACGAAGTTTATAGGGTTCGGATTTTTATGGGCCACATCTCTAAGGACGTCCTACGAAGATCCGACCACTATAAACTTCGTTCCACCTTTCTGTCTAATTGCACTCGACAATACGACTTATTGGAAAAGGCACACACAATTTTCAGTAGCCTGTACCCGCCATTAGAAGAAGAATGAATAAATACTTACAACATTTCCAAAATTTCTTTAATCGTTTTCACTTTTACTCCTTGTGATTGAGGGTAGCTGTACATATCTGGTATATGACAATCGTATTCCGTTTTGTAAGTATAATCTTGCACGAACTGTTTTATGTCTTTTGGTTTCGGATAAACACCCGCCAGATCTGCAAAGTAATTAAACTAAAATTACTATTTTCTGTTCATATTTTCAATTCAAACTCCTACCAGAATCAGAGTTAAGGTCGTGGTGATTTTTTATTCTGACAACCCCAACCCAGTCCAATCGTGTGACACTATACAATAATTTTATTGTCTATAGTGATGTAGAGCCGCTGATAATGCCATAGTGCGCGTCCTGTACACCTGAGTGACGTCCGCATCGCGACTCGCCATTTGCATTCCGCATGAGCGATGCATCAACAGTGTAACGCACACGTAAATAACAGTGTAGCGACCTACAAAACGCAACTTACAACAAAAAGTACTACAGCGGCATCTATGAGAAAACTGAAGAACTAATACGGTCTGAATCTCGCAAGCAAAGTTTACATCGACTAAAAGCTATATAGGAAAACCCGACAACAACTGCCGTGCAGTTGCCCACCAGACATAATACCTATCTGGTCGGAGGATCCTCCCTTTTTTATATGGGGGATGAGGAACTTATACTCTGTAGTACAGAGTCTGTACCTCATACCCCTAAAACATAATACTGCAATTTCTTTATTTATTTAAATCGATTGGTATTGTGCAACAACCAACACCAACCTTCCACGGAATAGCCCTTATGTATACTTAATATTATAAACAGGAAAAGTTTGTATGGTTGTAAATTTTGATAAAGACAGTTATAATCACCGAAAGTAATGAATCGAATTTCTCAAAAAATTCTTTCACTAATGGGAAGCTACATTGTCTGAAATTGTCATAGGCTATATTTTAACCGTTGTATAGCGGGAGAGAAGCTGCGGGAAAAAGCTAGTTTTTTTTAAAACAAAGTTTAAAGTCACTAAACTTATACGTACTGTGTTTGTAGGCATCCTCTATTACTTGAACAGCTATTTTAATAGACAAACACGGGATGTCAGTAATAGGAGGATAGATTCGGCCCAGATCTAAATCTTTCTGACTGACGTTTTCCGCCAAGCACTAGAAAGATAAAATACTACAATCAGACGCCACAGAGCCATTACACTAGGGTTCCGTAATCAACAAATCATAAACCCCTTATAGTCTATCCTCGGCAAAATTTATAAGGAATAACGTTTTATCGTCTTTCCCATGATGTGGGGTATCTTCAGATAAGTCGTTAAAAATATTGTGGGTGTGTGAAAATAATTTTTCACTAGCGTGGTTGTTTTTGGAAAGGTAAAAATATGGTAGTACAAGCTCACGTAGTATGTCGAAGGAATAATCGACAAAATGACAGATAGACAATGAGAATCTGTCGTTTTGTGGATTCTTTCGTCGACATTACTGGTTTCCACAGTGGCTTGCTACGCGTGAAGGTGCAATTTAACATCCTCGTCAAAATTCTGGAGCTTGTCACAAAGGACACAAATAATCAATTAGAATTGCAGTCCCTGGTCTTTAATTTGTTGTTTAAATTTTGATAGTATTTCAGAATAACCCCCTAAACGTGGTTTATAGAATAAGAAATTATCGAAATAAACGTTTTAATATGCTTGTGTGTGTGAAAGCGCAGTTAGAGGGCGAGGATCAGACGGGCTGTGTTTTAAAAGGGGTGGTTCACACTTACCGATTACCGTTAATAAGAAAACAATACCTACTCATTTTATGATTGATTCGGGTCGAGATTCATAGTAACAGTTACCTGCTTGAATTTGACGAGGATGCAAAACGACAAACTCTATAAAAACGAACTTCGTTCAAAAGCGCAAAAGGCGTTCAAAGCAGTGGAACTCTCTGCCTGCGTCTGTATTTCCGAACACTTACAACCCTAATCTCTTCAAAGTTAGAGTGAACAGGCTTCTTCTGGGTAAGCTCGTACCATCGACTTTGTCTCTGTCATCTCTGACCTAGACTAGAGTCAAGAGCAACCACCGCAAAATAAAAAATATGATAAGCGGCATCTACAGTAGAGGAGGAGACTGGTGGTGCCCATTAACTATTACCTAAACAGTTTTCCTGCTCCACAGGACTACTGGATTCATCTTAGTGGCCTGATTTTTTGACGCGGTGAAATTCTAATAAAGCTAAATAATACTTGCAAGTGACTTACCCTAGCGGCTGCTAAGAACATGGTATCCGGTACATGATGAGCCCAGCAAGCGAGTATTCCCAGAGCCACACCCGGATACACATAGGAGTTGTTACCTTGGCCTGTTACGAATGTCTTTCCCTTATATTTGACCGGAGGGAAAGGAGAACCAGCTGCATATATGCAGCGACCCTAAAATATTATGATTTTAATCAAATGAATGCTTGTTACTTTCTCATCTCTCTTTACCTTTCACCAAAGCTATAGTTGTACAAAACACTACATAAGCCCTTAGGACCTAAGGATTTCTCTTGTTGTACAATCAGAAGCAAATGGTGACGACATCAGATGCAGCCCTGATGAAAGGCGGGATGATGGTGCAAACGGGAGCGATGGGGCCCACAACTGTCATGGGACAGATCATGGGCCTTGAACACGGGGTTTGCGGAGGACCTTAACATTGAGGCACTGGAGCACGGTTTCGACTGTAATGTTGATGAGGTAAGCGAAGGCCTTTATGGGTTAAAATGCTGGGCCACCCCATAAGGTTGACACTTGACACGTTTTTTGGTCAGTTTTATAAAAAAAAATACATTTTAGGAACGAACTCGATGAGGGAAGATAGGTCGAATCGCACTCCATTCGTCTAATGTAAAAACACCGTAAAAGGCAGTTTTGTGATGACTACAGAAGAAACTCCGTATCACATAAAAAAGTTACTATATGGTTAAGTGTTTTACCTCAGTATGATCATAAGCCTGCTGCGGCGTACACTCTGCTTTGACCGTCGGATTTGAAAGTGCATAAATTTGGGGTCGTTCACAATTTTTAGCCATTTGTTTCAAAATTTCCGGCGTAAATGTACCACCCACAGTCGACACACCTAAAAAAACATCATTTAGACGAGGGGCTGGGTATAGGTATTTTAAGATGGGACAGAAGAGGTACGCTTACATGGTAAATCTTTTTTGCTCAAATTCCACTTTGCACAAGCTAGCATATAATACAAAACCGTATTCCTACATAAGTGTCAGAATCGTCGACTCAGGGGCGTAACTACCGTCGTATCTGCCGTAACAATTATACGGGGCCCCCGGGCCACGGGGGCCACCGACGTGCTAAAACTAAAGTCATCATCAGCATATTGTGAGAAATCTTAAAGATTTCTCACAAAAGAAAAAAATGTTTATACGGGGCGCCGCCAAAGCACGCTACGCCACTGGTTTGACTGCTGCTTTTTTTACACGAATTAGGCTAGAAAAAACCAGATCCACTCAAAAGTTGTTGCGACCATAGTCCCTAAGTTAAACTACTTTAGGCTGAAAATAGTGTTATAAAGACGTGGGTACGAGCATTCCAGAGTAATTCGCGAGCAAGTTATAATGTCCTCCTCGCGTACACGAACAATGCTGTCCGCGCGTATCTTAGAAACTTGAAGAGAATTCCTTACTTAAACTTAGTATACCTTTGGACATGTTCGCGAGATACACGCCTGCTTCGAATATGACGCGTCCATGACCATTCGCAACCAGGCGCGTAGCATGCACGGAATGCGCGTGTGCGCTGCATGTGTGCAGGTCCCACCTTTACATTTTGGAGAAATGGCAAAGTAACTTAAAAGCACATATTATAATAAAGGTACAGATACTTACCGACAAGGACGGTTGCCTTGATAGACTTCACAAAACCTGCAAAATCCGTCGATGGTTCCAAATCTTTCCCGTACCTAGTAGCATGGGGTGGTATACCACCCTCGCGTTTAGTCGACAACAAACCATCGACGTCAAATAAGTAGATTTTCTTTATAGCATCTTCCATTTTAACGCCGTCTTGTACCATCGCATCGCAAATCAAATTTGCAATACCAACGCCTGCCTGAAGATTACAGTTTAGTTTCCTTACTTCTCTACCAATAAAATTAACTAACCGCTTATTATGACGGGTAGCGCCGAAAATACGACAAAAAATTAATCAGCGTATACCTCATGACGTTCCCAGTCTGCATACAAAATTTCACTCGAATATATCGAGTAGTTTAGTCACAGGACCTTAATTTTCATTTTGAGCATTTTCTACATGATGTAGATTAATTGGCTAGCAACTACTGGTTAACGACACCATCATCGGTATAAATGCTAGGGTCAAAGGCTGAAAACGCTCATTGAGCGAGAAAACCGACCACATTGCGAAGGTGAGGTCGAAATGAAAATCCAAGATGGCGAATGTGAAAATCAAAGCTAAACTATAAATAAGCTTAGTGAACCACCCAACACCTTCTATAAATATTTAGATGGTGTTCTCTTTCGTATATATTGTATAATACTAGCTGCTACCCGCGACTTCGTTCGCGTGGTAATTTTGATGGGTTTTAGGGGTATGAAAAATAAAATGTTGGCCGATCGAATCTCAGACCTATTCGATATGCACACAAAATTTCATACAAATCGGTTCAGCCGTTTCGGAGGAGTTACAAACACCGCGACACGAGAATTTTATATATCAGAAAGTCTAGCTGCTGCCCGCGACTTCGTACGCGGGGTTTTTTTTTATGGATATGAAAAACAAATGGCCAATTCTCAGACCTTCCCGGTAGCGTATTGCCAAACTGTATATTAACCCAGACACCCGTAGTCTGTACTGAACTACATCGTGCTCATTAAAATCACAAATAAATTGGAGCAAAGTGCATACGAGCTCAGAGCAATCTGAGAAGGTATGCATTTTGCTTGCAACAAATTGGAGCAAAGTACTTACGAGCTCAGAGCAATCTGAGAATGTATGCATTTTGCTCGCTTGTATGTAAAGCAAACACACGTGACACGCAAATATCTGTAACTAACTTTAAAACGTGTTTCATAATTTCCCGTATTTTTTTGTTATGCTGTTATGCCTATTCAAAACATATCTATTGTGAATGAATTTAAGTTTTAACTAAAGAAAACCCGTTGTTAGTATGACTAAAAATAAATTTGAACTGTAACAACTATACAGGGTGTTAAAAAAACCGGCCAAGTGCGAGTCGGACTCGCGCACGAAGGGTTCCGTACCATTATTTATAAAAACGAAAAAAAAAACGCTTTTTTGTATGGGAGCCCCCTTAAATATTTATTTTTTTCAGTTTTTATTATTTGTTGTTATAGCGTCAACAGAAATACACAATCTGTAGAAATTTCAACTGGCTAACTATCACGGTTCATGAGATACAGCCTGGTGACAGACGGACGGACGGACGGACGGACGGACGGACAGCGAAGTCTCAGTAATAGGGTCCCGTTTGACCCCTTGGGTACGGAACCCTAAAAACTATAAGTTTTTCCAATTCCAGTATTTACAAATTTTTCATAAGAAAGATGTACTGACACACAGTAAATTGTACCTATTTGTAATTTCGGTTTATATTCGATTGGCAAATAATTGTTTTATTTGTGAAAGAATAACCTTGACACGTGCGTAATTGCAAATGAAGTCACGGCCACTGGCGAAAAAAAGAAATCAAGGTCGCAAGCGGCGCAAGTTTAAGAAGACAAAGCGAGCCGCGGAATAAAAAAGATAAAACATGTCTGCACTCGCATGCATTTTGCTCTAAATTATCGATGCCATATTACATACTACACCAGACACTGGAAAGTATGGACGTCTGGACTCGTATGTATTTTGCTCTAGTATTTTAAAGCAAAATGTATATTGATTCAGACACTCTCTGAATAGGTATACAGTTTGCTCTTCAACTACACAGGCAAACTGCGATCATACTCAGAGCAACCCTGGTCTGGGTCAGTATACAGTTTGGCAATACGCGGGACTGCACACAACATACAAATCGGTTCAGCCGTTTCGTAGGAGTATGGTTACTAACATTGTGACACGAGGATTTTATAAATAAGATTTTATGCAATTTATCTTAACCTAACGTTTGCATCTTTTATGGGCTTTATACTTTCGATTGGTATGGAATTTGTTTATTAACCAAACCGATGAAATGTTCCAAAAAAATTCTTTAAAATTATTAATTAATCAAATCCTGCACTGAATTTTTTTAGGCAACCCATATACAATATATTTATTGACATATTAAATTTAATATTAAATAAGTTTTATCCATTAACCAGCTCGGTGAAGGTCGTTGTATACCGGGATCTTAGGCTATTTGTCTTTGTTTCCATTTAGTCTGTGAAAGACGTTATATATTTTCTTATTTAATGTAAATCTTATGCACCAGATTAAAAGCAAGAGCTGCCATGCCATGTTGATCATCTGCCTAGCCTTTTTCCAACTATGTTGGGGTCGGCTATCAGTCTAACTGGATGCAGCTGAATACCAGCATTTTACATGGAGCGACTGCCTATCTGACCCCTGGTCAGTACCAGGGGTCAGATAGGCAGTCGCTCCATGTACCAACCAATGAGACCAATTCTCAAACGATTTGAGAATTGGTCTGAATCCCTACTAAGTATTACAAAATCTTACAGAACCGGCTCCGAGAAACAAATAAATATGTTCGCTAAGTTTTTTCTTAGTGATTCTAACAGCAGAATACATTCCAGCGACAATGACACCCGCTGTTCCTTGAATATCGTCATTGAATGTACAATACAATTTCTTGTATTTCTCTAGAAGGCGGATAGCGTTGCTCAAAGCGAAATCTTCAAACTGTGAACAATACAGTGTACTTGTCATTGCCGAATACATTGACGCAGTAAAAAACTTGGTGAATAATAAAAGTTTAAAAATTGCAAGTTTTCATAAAGGACTAACAAGCAGACAAAAATGAGATTGTAAATGATGTCGCACTATTTTGCCATAGCATGAATTCGTCGGATTCTAAGTATGAACTCATCAAAAAATATATAAAGGAAAATAAAAGTCGTTGGTGTCGTATTTGTAAAGTTGATCTGAAACATCAACAAGGTGTATTATTATGTGAACGAAGCTCAAAAGTTACCTGTATAAGTACGTTGTGCGTAAACCTTTGGCAACAAGCATCCATGAACTCTTGGATAAAATCATCGAATTCCTTGCCTCGAAGACGATTCTCTCGTATACCTATGTACAACGGATCTTCTAACAGCATCTGAAAAGTGTAAATGGTGAAATCCGTCTTTATTTTAAGTCATTTTCAGTTAAACAAATAATAGAATGCTAGTGTAAATTAATGAATTAATTAGGGATGAATGAAAAAGCATTTGCATGTGGCTGACATGAGAATGCTAAGGGGGATGTGATGTGTGATGTGGTGTTACTCGAATGGTTATAATAAGAAATGAGTATAATAGGAAGACTGAAAGTGGCGCCGGTGACTGAAAAGTTGTGCGGTAATCGGTTGTCGTGGTATGCGCATGTGATGCGGAGGAATGATGAAATATCGTGAGAAAAGTTTTGAGTATGAATATGGAAGGCATCGGAGTAGAGGAAAACCAAAGAAACGATGGATGGACTGTGTGAAGTATGATATGGCAAGAACACAAGACACTCCTGTGTCTTGGAGTCTGATGAAATGACGAGTAATACAGAAGTATGGAAGAAGAAGACAAGCTGCACCGACCCCAAATAAATTGGGATAAGAGCAAAAGAGAATGATGATGATGCTAGTGTAAGTTAACCTGATTATTGGTTCCACAGTCCAACGTAATCGGTAAGCATACACTAGGAGGGACGCCTGCTAAAGCTGTGTACAAACACAGCTTGCCGATGGGAATCCCCATGCCGTAAGCACCAAGATCCCCAAGACCCAGAATTCTTTCTCCATCAGTGACACAGATAGCACGCACGCTCGAAACGGGCCTTGAAAGAAAGTTAAATATGTAAAAGTTTTGTCAGTACAATCGAAGGTAACTCAGCTCAAGGTAACATTTTTACCTTGAGCTGGCCTAGTGCAGTATGAGGTTTTAATAGAATAAGAGGTCAGCGTATACTGGTTTTGTTACGGCTGACGTGCAGCCTACTGCGTCTTAGTCTTAAGAAAGTCATCTAAAGTAATCATCGACACGACGACGAAGAAAAAGATTTTATTATAAACTTACCAATTTCTAAGAATTTTGTAAATTTTTCCCTTGTCATGTCTCGTTATGAAGAGGCCTCTAGGTCTTCTATAAACTAGACCAAACCTTTGACACACCAACCCCACAGTTGGGGTGTAAACAAGAGGTAAAAATTTTTCAATGTCGGTACTCATTAATTGGTAAAATAATCTTTCATTTGTATCCTGAAAAAAACATGAGCAACTTAAAATTCTGCGTTTTTAGCAGTGATTTCACACACATAAATTTTTTAGGCTCCGTAGCCAAATGGCAAAAAACGGAACCCTTATGGATTCGTCATGTCTGTTTGTCTGTCTGTCCGTCCGTATGTCACAGCCACTTTTTTCCGAAACTATAAGAACTATAGTGTTGAAACTTAGTAAGTAGATGTATTCTGTAAACTGCATTAGGATTTTCACACAAAAATAGAAAATAAAACAATTAATTTTGGGGGTTCCCCATACGTAGAACTGAAACTCAACATCAAAAATGATATTGAGGTTTCTAATATCACTAGTTTCTAAACTGAATAGTTTGCGAGAGACACTTCCAAAGTGGTAAAATTTGTGTCCCCCCCTCTAATTTCTAAAGTAAGAGGAGGAAAATTCTGAAACAATGTAGGTTTGTAGAATGTAAAAAAAAACTTTCAACGAAAATTGGTTGGAATAAGATTTGATATTTAGTTTTTGAGATATGGGACATTTTCAGCAAACTGCAGCAGTAACTTTGTTTTTCATTAACATACTATGAAAAACAAATTTAGTTTTGCTGTTGAGTGTAAATTTACTATGACCGTTCAAAATATTGTTATTATATTGTTGGGGGTTTCGGAACCCTGTGTGCGAGTAAGACTCGCGCTTGGCCAGTTTTTGTATTAAACGGACAAAGGGGGTTCGGGCCACTCGCAGATCAACCTGCTAAGGTTATTTCTGCTCAACTGGACTATCCTGTGGTGACCTCAAATGTAGGCCCCCAGCCAGGTCAAATATTTATTTCAGTGTAAAACCTCGTCTGCCTTCTGTCCGCCGTTTCCGTTTCAAGTGCGAGTCGTACTTGCACACAAAGGGTACCGTAGCACCAAACAATATAACAACAATATGTTTGACGCTCATTCATAGGTCTATTTACATTCAACGGCAAAGATAAATTAGTTTTTCATAGTATGCTAATGAAAAACAAAGTTACTGCTGCAGTTTGACGTAAAAGTCCCATATCTCATAAACTAAACATCAAATCTTATACAAACCAATTTTCGTTGAAAGTGTTCATTGAGATCTACATCATAATTATATTTTTGAAGTGAAAACTTCTTTAGTGGCGTGTACACTTTTGTGATGGGTAAAAAATGTTAATCTCGCGTCAGGTGTCACGTGATCCTGATCCTGATCACGGATTGACATTATTGTTAGGTTACGAAGGAATTTGAACTTTATGACATCTGTCAATGAGTTTGCGATTCCAAAACTGGAAAATTCGTAAGACGGATTGGCAATAAGTCACAAAGGAATTTGAACTTTATGACATCTGTCATTGAGTTTTTTCACATATTTTGCTACTATGGATGAATCTTAATTGATTGAAATAAAGGTTATTTTATTATTAGTCCCCGTCTTAATTTATTGCACAAACATTTCGACTGAAACTTCAGTCTGCGCTCGACCGCCGTCGTGAGTGGACTCTGTATCGCCTGTTTGCTGCGGCTTATGTTGAAAAGATCGCTGTACAAATACAAAATATTCCTAGTATTCGATAAACCATATTTTTGATACTTGACAAAGTTAGATGATTTTCTGTTAACAGATTTTTATTACAATATTTTATTTCACTAAAAGTAAGTCGGTTTTATAAATGCTTATTCGTCAAGAACTTGAAGGTGTACTTCGGTGACAGCTACTGGAACTCCTCGACGAATAGAACTATTTGGACCGAGTTTGGGCTCGTTTTTTTAGTTATGATGAGACCTTACCTCCGGACTTGATGGAACGATCTGAAGGTGTACTTCGGTGACTGCTACTGGAACTCCTCGATGAGTAGAACTACGTGGGCCGAGTTTGGCCTCATTTGGTTAGTTATGATAAGACTTTACCTCCGGATTTAATGGAGTGACCTGAAGGTACATCCGTGACTGCTACTGGAACTCCACGACGAGTTGAGCTAGGTGTCACATCATTTTGTTACTTATGATGAGACTTTACCTCCGGACTCACCTTAAGGTGTACATCGGTGAATGCTACTGCAAATCCACAAACTGATAACTAAAGAAATTCGTGCAAAATTATTCCCTAACCATTCCAAAATACCAAAAATGCACAACGTTATTCAAGTTTTCACCTGTGCCGGCACTCCCGGAGTACAACTTTATTTTTTTTTCTCACTTTCTATTTTTCATTTTTTGTCTGTTCCATCTAAGGGATGAAAACATCAACCTCAAGTAGCCACATACTGGCAACGTCGCCGTAGCTCCGGAGCTTAAACTCACCGAGAAGGTCACGCACGAGCCGTAATTTTGGATTATTCCGAACCTGACCTCTGAAATCCTAACCTGGTAGCGGGTTAGGTTAGGAACTTATAACAATTGTTCCGAACGTAACCCTCTTCCTAACCTGACCCGATCGCGATGTATCGTTCATATCATAACCCGAATTGCGACATGGTAGGTTTGCCGATTTTGAAAAAGCCGATAAGAATGCTATTAAATTATTTTTTCCTGAAGTTGAGATTAAGGGCTGTCAGTACCATAAGGCAAAAGATGTGACAAATCTAAGCTCCAATACCGAACCGTAGCTTTGTGCACTGCTTTGCCTCTTCTACCCTTTTTTTTTTTAGGATGGGAAATCATCAAATGACTTCTTCCGCTCTGGGCGGAGCGGAAGGGAGTGTCTGACTTGACTGACTAAAACCCATCCATGTTCCTTCTTAGCCCTTTGCGTTCCAGGGGCACGGTATCTCTTTCGAACAACCCGCAGCCCTGGCAGGCATCGGCCCTCTCGGACCCCTTCCGATTTGCTGACATCTCCTTGAGGCGCGCGTGGAACACGAACGCGCCGTAGGCACGGTCTGTCGTCATAAGACGGACGGACGGTGAGCTAGCCCATTACTCACCGTCCACAGGCCCGCGCCTACGGTGGCCGGGGGCCACTGGTTGCCCCCCGACGCCCGGGGCGTCTCCCGCGGCGGCTGGGACGTGAGGTTCTCTCTCTCTCACGTTCCGCCACCTCCTTCGCTAGCATCACTGCTTCGCAGAAGGAGGCGAGGGCTTCCCATTCCCTCTCGCTCCGGACCATGGATTGAACCAGGGCCGGACGCGAGAGGTCGCCGCCGCCAATCGCCGCAACGAGAACACGGTGGTGCTCAGCCCAAGCAGGGCACAGCTCCACAGTGTGCTCCACCGTGTCCTCCGGCCGATCCTCGCAGTGGTAACACCCGGGCGTTTCCTCCCGCCCGATTCGGTGCAGGAACCTCCCGAAACAACCGTGTCCGGTGAGGACCTGCGTCAGGCGGAAGGTGAGGGCGCCGTGGCGCCTCTCCAGCCACTCCTCAAAGAGGGGACTTATCGCCACTATTGTGGCGTGCCCTGCACGGGGTTGCGACAGTCGCTCTCTCCATGTCGCCATGAGATCGCGCCGGAGGTCTGTCCGCTGAGCGACAATTTGCCGCGGCAGCGGAGTTTCCCCCCGGCGTAGTGCCTCCGCGCGCCATTCGTGCAGGCACGCGAGGACTATCGCCTCCAGATCCCATGGCGGCAATCCGGCCAAGAGGCTCGCCGCCTCGCCGGAGATCGTGCGGTACCCCCGGATCAGCCTTACGGCTACCACCTTCTGGGGCGCGTTCAGGTAGTGGGCGGCTCGCCGCCTCAAAGAACGCGCCCACACCGGGGCCTGCCTCTTCTACCCTGAAATTTAATAAATGATGGTTGGAATTACATTCTGGACGTTATGAACTCTGATGAAAACTTAAACTCATTCACTGATTATGTTTTAGCAGTGACCAAAAGATAAAAAAAAAAACAATCTATTTATTTCAGCATGCATTCATTATTTAAATACATTAGAATAGCGCTCCATATTTTTGAGGTAAGATTAAGTTAATAAGTTTAGTATTTTATAATAATTTATCTTACCGTATGTGTGTTTATAAAGTAAGTTCAAAGTTTGACTCTTCAAAATTTATTATTCAAAAAATTTTTCATCAAAAGTTATTATTTTTTACTACAGGTACTTATTAATGTTTTCGTTAATTGTTAATGTGATATATAGATTGATAACGTATTGTAAATATTAAACTCTGATTTGACACATAGGTACTTTTTATTCTGCGAAAGAGGAGCGGGAAATCTACCATTTCGCAATTCGAGTTATGATAGGAAGATACATCGGGTCAGGTTAGGAAGAGGGTTACGTTCGGAACAATTGTTATAATTTTTTTCAAGTTCCTAACCTAACCCGCTACCGGCTTAGGATTTCGGGTTAGGTTCGGAAGAGTGCAAAAATTACGGAATAATCCGTCATTTTTGCACTCTTCGAACATTTAGCAACTGTCGCAACTCCCACGACGTTTGCGGTGTTATAATGAATTAGTAAGTATATTTACCAGTAACTCGGCCAAATAAAGATGTTTATTCAAATTGTTTTTAAATCTGTTCACTGAGTAAGTACATATGTCCACTTGTTCTTCTTGCGTCTGAACAGCTCCTGCTAAAAGTCCATGAATGCCAAGCGCCTGCCGCTCTTCGATCGTGAATGCGAGGCCCTAGAAAGTGTTTTAAAGTATGAAATTTATTAAGATATATGCAGTTCAATAAACAAAAAAGCAGACAAGTGCGAGACGAACTGGGCCACCGAGGGTTCTGTACAAATTTGTATTTTGTAAAGATTATTTTCTTATGAATTCATTACAAATGTATAGTTTTTTAGATTATTCCCTGTACTTAGCTCTAGGAAAGGACCCTATAAATTTTGATATCCTTGAGAGTGTGTAATTGTACTAAGTATATTAACATAAACTCTTTTATTGTTAACTAGCGACCCGCCCCGTCTTTGCACGGGTGCAACACTGATACTAAATATACTACATGTCTTTATAAACAACGTTCTCAGCTTTTTTGTCACCGCCGCAACCGCTATGTCCCTGCATTTTAAATCTGTAACATCTTTGAAAAAAATCATTTAAATTACATGCTGTAAAGGGCCATATCATAAATCTTTATTTTTTTATCTCGACATTATTACATAAGGCGCTGGTTCACACTTGCACAATCTTATATGGAGAAAGGTGTCTGCTATAGGGAGATCCTGAGGTACAGATCACCTCTCGGGCTTATAAGTAAACATTCCATTTTTAGAAAAATACAAGTCAAGATAAAATATATAGAACTGAAAGTAGTAAGCATCAAAAATTAATAGGTTGTTAGAAATTCAAACAAAGGTAAATCAAAAATATGGAATTATAGAAAAACATAAAATAACTGAAACACACTATAGTTCCAAAGTAAAAACAAACATTTTTAAAGGAAAAAAATAAAATAAAATAACTTATTTTTTTCTAAATTATTATGCTACCAAGCATAATAAGAAAATCTAGATTATGATCTATATTAAATGCACAATATATTTAAGGTACTAAATTGGATAAGGACTAATGATGTATTGCTTTAAATCGCTTCCTATATATGCCATTATTTCTCGTACAAGTAAAAGATAACAAATGGTGTGTGTGTGTTATAAGTCGTAGACTTTGAATTTTAATTTTATTTAGATGTGTATTGTATTCCTGTACTTTTAAATTCAAAATTAGTGACATTAGCCATCTAGTTTGTTTTTAATTTACTCGCAAAGTATCGAACTTCAATTAAAGCAGTCCATGTTACAGCTATTTACATGGCTTTAAATCTCCCTCAAAAATTCTCTAGTCTATCCTCTTGCTAGTGATGTGCCACATGCCATAAAAATCTTTTTACAACTTTGTGAATTCATTAGAATTGCAAATCGAGTCACAAAATATTAAATTCCAACTTTTTCCTTTTGAGGTACGTAACCCTAAAAACCAGTCACAACAAAGAAAAACTATGATTTTGTAGATTTCCAACCATCTTCTCTTCTTTTTCATTTTTGAAGTAAAACCTTCTTTAGCATCGTTGTGATTTAGAAGCAAAACAGTGTTTCTTATGTTCGTGGTTCTCTTTGTGTGATCAAAGCGACGGTTGCCCAGGTCAGTATGTGGATGGGTGATCAAGGTTAAGCAACGATAGCCGAGATCAGTATGTGGCTGGGTGAAAGGTAAAGCAGCGGTAGCCAAGGTGCGCGGATGGGTGATAGTTACCATAAGCCTCTTTTATCATTTAACGATAACGTAAGCTCTGAGTTTGAATCTAATCTATGTAATATATACGAATAAAATGTAAAATAATTATCAAACTTTGTATCAATGAGGTCATTACTAAAACCTACAATTATCCTTAACCCGAAATCTTACATTCGTCACATTATCATGAAGCCAAAATTTTTGAAGGTTTCACTTCTACCACGTGTAAATTGCACACTTGTTTTTTGTTTTTTTTTATGTACGACTAGCTGTCCGGCGCAACTTCGTTTGCGTCACATTTTCCCCGTTTTTGCAACATTATTCATTGCTGCTCTACTCCTGTTCGTCGTAGCGTGATGATATATAGCCTATAGCCTTCCTCAATAAATGGGCTATATAACACTGAAAGAATTTTACAAATCGGACCAGTAGTTTCGGAGCCTATTCAATGCAAACAAACATACAAACAAACAATCAGATCTTTCCTCTTTATAATATTAGTTTAGATTCAAGAAATTATTATATTTTATTCTTATCTTACCTTGTTCAGATTCGGTGTTCTTATATAGTCAACCCCTCTCAATAAATTTGGACAGGCACCATCGTCAGCATACCTCCGAATGTTTAACATAGAGGGCTTTGTAATACTTTTGAAGAGTGGGTTTGCTAGGCGTTGGATAACTACAACCCTTATGCTGTTACTGTACCAAAAAAGGAAGAAAATAAACAAGCATTCCCTTCAAGTAGTAGAAATGACTACATAAAAAAAAAATCGAACCAGCAGTTCCAGATACCAAGCTTATCTTTAAAATGGTTGTCCGTCACAACGTACTCGACGTAAACCAGAAATGACCAGTTCAGATTGTAGTAAGAATCTAAAAAACGAGACGTATGTACTTACAAATGCATTATCATACTTTCGGCGGTCATTTTGCTTAATTATGTAAAACACTAAAAAGCTATCTAAACAGAAGATGATTATGTTTAAAATGAATAAATAAAAAATAAGTGTGATAAAAACCATTCAACCATCTTGTAAATTGGCAGTGAACAATATTGACAGGAAAAAAATACGTCACCCCGTAGTGGCCTGTTTCATGAAGAAGAATAGGTTCTATCATGCTATTGACCTCTTTGATTTATTCATTGTATGAGTATTCTGGTTATGGGTCTTAGGGTTCTGCTAAAGATAAAATACTTACTATACACCTTCGATCAATATTGATCGAAGCTATACACAGAAAGCGGGCGCGGGTCGTGCGCGGGTCGAGGGTAACGCGGGTCGAGCGATGCGCGCCCCACCAACGCACGACCCGAGCCCGTCCCGCGCACGCTCTCTGTGTTATTTCGTCCATCTAAGAACATCAAATACAGATGCCTGACATCCGCGCCCGACCCGTGCCCGCTCCCTGGGTGTGATGCACTTAAATTTTAATGCAAACTTTTAGTGATATTGTCAATTGTAATGTGATAATGAGGATTTTCGATATATTTTCTAACACCAGATGTCGCTAGGTAGGGGTTCTTTACAAATGTTAAATTGCACAGAATATTATGGTAGTGAAACTTTTTATCGATTTATTTTTCTTATTTGCACTGTTTTACAATGTAAATAAGTATTTTTTTATATATTTTTTTCTTTTCTACCTTTTGTAGTAAGCAACGACTTATTGTCGGGCCTACGCTGTCCTCTCATACTTTAGTACTATACTGTAACATCCAAATATTGTAGAACCAAATGATTTAAAAAGAGTAACCATGGAGTTTCTTGCCGGTTCTTCTCCATAGGAAACGACCAACCCGAACCGTGCCTCTTGTCGATGTTTTATAAGTGCCCATGTAGGCCTATGTAAAATAAATTAGTTTGATTTTTATTTTGAATAATTTGATTACGGGCAAAGAAAAGTAGCTAAAACTAAAGATTAAGCTCAAACGCCGAGGTACAAATGCCACTGGTACCAAGGAAAAACTTATTGAAAGGTAACAGCTGCACTTAATATTTTGTTTTCACAATTTGCTTTGGTTTCTTTTACCCTCTATTATTTTATATTCTGTATTGTGAGTTGTTATTTAAATCATGACTGATTATTGTGGATTCAAGAACAGCTGGCCTACCATGTCGTATTAAAGCAGTATTGTTTTACTCTTATTCCAGTGTGGGAAAGAGACGGAGCGATACAGGATATCTAGCGCCATCTCTTTCAATTTTAAAAGAAGTAAAACAATAATATAGGAATATAATATAGGGTGGCGTACCTGATACTCAGAATATCCTCAAGATATTCGCTGAAGGTCATACAGGTCTACGCCCCGACCTCGGCACACCCCGACGACGAAGTGGAAACCATGTATGAGGATATTTCCAAAGCCATGCATGGTTCCAAAACTCACTTTACCGTTGTCATGGGGGACTTCAACGCGAAACTGGGCAAGCAAGACGGAGATGAGCTGCAGGTGGGGCAATTTGGGTTTGGATGTCGGAACCACCGGGGACACCAACTGGCTAGTTTTATGGAGAAGGAGGGCCTCTATATGATGAACTCCTTCTTCAGAAAGCGTGAGCACAGGAAGTGGACCTGGCAGAGCCCCGATGGTGCAACTAAAAATGAGATTGACTTCATCATGTCAACCAAGAAGCAAATGTTCAATGATGTCTCTGTGATCAATTCGGTGAAAACTGGGAGCGATCACCGCATGGTAAGAGGCACATTGAACATCAATATTAAGCTAGAAAGGTCTCGACTGATGAAGTCTACGCTCCGACCAGCACAGATCCAGATCCAAAACCCCGAGAGCTTTCAGCTTGAACTCCAGAATCGTTTCGAGTGCCTAGGAAGCTCAGTGGACGAATTCAACGATGGATTCGTGGAAACTGTCCATACGACAGGGTCTAAGTTCTTCAAGACGCGTCGTACACAGAAGAACAAAAAACTCTCTGATCATACTCTCAAGCTCATGAAGGAACGGCGTGAGATGATCCTGCAGTCTTCAGAAGACGCGTGGAAATACCGGCAGCTCAATAGACAGATCTCTAAATCCTTGAAGAGCGACCTCCGCCGCTTTAATACCGAGCGTATTAAAGACGCCATTGAGCGGAATAAAGGCTCAAAGGTATTTGCAAGAGATCTGGCTATTGGGCAGAGCCAGCTCACGAAACTGAAGACCGACGATGGCAGAATCGTATCCGCCAAACCGGAGCTACTGAGGGAGATCGAGAGTTTTTATGGGTAGTTGTACACGTCAACCAGGAAACCCGTTGTAAATCTAGCGAATGACCCAAGAGCTAGACTGACCCGACACTACACCGAAGACATCCCGGACATCAGCCTGTACGAGATTAGGATGGCTCTGAAACAGCTTAAAAACAACAAGGCACCGGGTGATGATGGAATTACGGCCGAACTTCTGAAGGCGGGTGGAAAACCGGTACTTAAGGCCCTTCAGAAGCTGTTTGGTTCCGTCATACTCGAGGGCAAAACGCCTCAGGCATGGTGCAGGGGTGTGGTGGTACTCTTCTTCAAAAAGGGCGACAATGCCCGGTTGAAGAACTATAGGCCCATCTCACTTCTAAGCCATGTCTACAAGTTGTTTTCAAGAGTCATCACGAATCGTCTCGCGCGCAGGTTTGACGATTTTCAGCCTCCCGAACAAGCCGGATTCCGTAAAGGCTTTAGCACCATAGACCACATACATACGCTGCGACAGGTTATACAGAAGACCGAAGAGTACAACCTGCCTCTCTCTTTAGCGTTTGTGGACTATGAGAAAGCCTTCGATTCGATCGAGACTTGGGCTGTACTGCAGTCTCTCCAACGGTGCCAAATTGACTATCGGTACATCGAGGTGCTGAAGTGTTTGTACAAAAACGCCACCATGTCAGTCCGACTTCAGGACCAGACCTCGGAACCTATCCTTCTGCAGCGAGGTGTGAGACAGGGAGATGTCATATCTCCAAAACTGTTCACCGCTGCACTGGAAGATATCTTCAAGGTTCTGGACTGGAGAGGGCTAGGCATCAACATCAATGGCGAGTACATCTCTCACCTTCGATTTGCCGACGATATAGTGGTCATGGCTGAGACCATGGAGGACCTCAGTACAATGCTCGATGACCTCAGTAGAGCTTCCGAAAGAGTGGGTCTTAAAATGAACATGGACAAAACCAAGGTCATGTTGAATGCCCATGTAACACCCACTCCTATCAAGATCGGAGACTCTACTATCGAAGTTGTAGACGATTATGTCTACCTGGGACAAACGGTCCAGTTGGGTAGGTCTAACTTCGAGAAAGAGGTCAATCGTCGAATCCGACTCGGATGGGCAGCGTTCGGGAAGCTGCGTGGTATCTTCTCGTCCAACTTACCGCAGTGTCTCAAGACAAAGGTTTATGACCAGTGTGTGTTGCCAGTGATTACATACGGGACCGAAACGTGGCCGCTCACAATGGGCCTCATCAGAAGGCTCAAAGTCACCCAGAGGGCAATGGAGAGAGCTATGCTCGGAGTTTCCTTGCGTGATCAAATCAGAAATGAGGACATCCGCAAGAGAACCAAGGTTACCGACGTAGCCCGAAGAATTGCCAGACTTAAGTGGCAGTGGGCAGGGCACATTGCTCGCAGAACAGATGGCCGATGGGGCCGAAAAGTTCTGGAATGGCGACCGCGAACCGGGAGACGATGCGTTGGAAGGCCTCCCACTAGGTGGACCGATGACCTGGTGAAGGTTTCGGGGATCCGCTGGATGCGAGTCGCACGGGACCGATCAATGTGGCGACACTTGGGGGAGGCCTATGTCCAGCAGTGGACGTCTTTCGGCTGAAATGATGATGATGATGATGATGAAAACAATAATGTTTTAAAACGTCATGGTAGGCCACTTGTACTAATCAATTTCGACATTATTAATTGTTGCGAAGGTTAAAAAATCCGCAGTATCCTCGTGGCCATGCTAGTTTGTCATACCAGTATGACCACGAAAATATACATGGTCTCGTGGTCATACTCTCCTTTCTGCACATTTTATGAAGACAACAAATGCTAGACAATTAGAAAAGAAAGCGCCAACAATCGTAACGATATTATCCTAAAATCTACCAATCGATTGATTTGATTCACTTGTTGGCTGCTCCATTTAAAAATTCAGTAAGTGCATTGGAGCACATTTTACAAGAGGACGAAAAAACATATTTTGTTTTGCCCTAATCATCATCATCATCATCATTTCAGCCGAAAGACGTCCACTGCTGGACATAAGCCTCCCCCAAGTGTACATAAGGGGATTTTGCCATAATCGCCACGATTGGCAGGCGGGTTGGCGATCGCAGTACGGTTGTTACAACAGCACAGAGAACGCTGCTGCCCATTCTCTGGAAAGTCCCTTAGTCGCCTCTTACGACACCCACGGGAAGAAATGGGGTGGTGCTATTCTTTACGTCCGACACCATACAGAACCTAATACTAGAATAATATTAAAATACTTATTCAATTTTTATTTTGAAGATTATTAAGTAGTTAAATTATATTTTAAAGAAATAATATCTAAGGCACGATAATGCCCCCGCCAAGACGAGCCTAGCGAAGCGCAAGGGCACTACCTACCTACCTTTTCTCGAAGTATTTCGTCGTTTTTTTGAACCCTCATAGAGTTGGTTTCCGATGTTCTTGGCAACATGTGTGTTATACAAGGTGTTGTTTTGCAACCTCGTCAAATTCTAGGAGGTAACTATGCTAATGATTCTCGACCCGAATAAGTAATAAAATGAGTAGGTAATTTTCTTTTTTTTTATTTATTTATTAAATCGGTAACTGTGAACCACCCGTGATTTAAACACGGGCCGTCTGATCCCCGCCTTCTAACGTCGCTTATACACAAACAAAAAACCTCAAACGTTTTTTCGATAATTTCATAATCCCTTAACCACGTTAAGGGGGTTATTCTGAAATATTGACAAATTTAAACAACAAAAAACGCAGTGTTTTTTAATAATTCACTAGGTACCGTAATTTATATTGATTATTTATGTCTTTTGTGACAACATCCTGAATTTTTACGAGGATGCAAAACAACACCTTGTATATGTAGAATTTGTGAAGTTAGGGTCAGTAGAGTTAGGCCGTGTAGATTCAGAAGTTTGGCTCTACATGAGATCTCATATCTTTTTCACAGGGCAAATCTTATGTCGGGTCGTCTTGGCAACATTTTACATGAAATGTTTTTGGTGGCATTTTTATTTATTTAAATATTGCATGTTTTATCATCATCATCATTTCAGTCGAAAGACGGCCACTGCTGGACATAAGCCTCCCCCAATTGTCGCCACATTGACCGGTCCCGTGCGAGTCGCATCCACGCGGTTCCCCGAAACCTTCACCAGATCATCGGTCTACCTGGAGGCAGGTCACGGGAACAATCTGATCAGAATGTTGGGCCAAAAAAGGGACGAATGAAAGGCATTTGCATGTGGCTGAGATGAGAATACTAAAGGGAATGTGTGGTGTTACGCTAATGAGGAAGGAGGTAGGAGGAAGTCTGAAAGTGACGCCGGTGACTGAAAAGTTGTGTGGTTTTCGATTGGCTTGGTATGTGCATGTGATACGCCATAAATGGGTCTCCGCTCAGCCGTAACGGCGAGGGCGCCCAACCGCTATTTTTTTTAATGGTGCTACATGTTATGGCTGCTACACACGTTACGAAAAATCGTTACGATCAGACGGTACAGTTTAAACTGCACAGTTTCGTGGTGCCCACACACGTTACTAGAAAACTACACGATTTTTCATTAAACCAACAACTGCTACGCGTCGTCAGTCGAAGCCATCTCAATGAATGAATTGAGATGGCTTCGACTGACGACGCGTTAGCGGTTGTTGGTTTATTATTCGCCATAAAAAAGGAAAAGGAAGAAAAAATCTAGAAAAAGAAAACACGTATTTGGTGTAAAGAATGGCTATGAAAAGAAAAGCTCATTCCCATGTTAATTTATTGAAGGAACTAAAGGTATTTCCTAAATATTGGCATAATTTTAGGTATTATTATGAAACCCACGAACAACCATTCGGACCGCGATCCACGAGGAAACTAAAACGACTGGCACACACGTTACGATTATCGGCACAGTTTCTTCCGATTCCGATTTATTTATCCAAAATTTTGTACTGTTCCGTTCAACTGTACAGTTATACAAAATCGGACAAACTGTACAGTTTTTCTCATTCACATGTAGATTTATCGTTACAGTTTGAACTGTACCGTCCGATCGTAACGATTTTTCGTAACGTGTGTAGCAGCCATTAGGGTGGCATTAAATTATCGATAACGTTTACTTGATTTGAAGTTTAAACAAGTGAGTAAAGACTAGGGAAATTATGCGACTAGTTTCAATGTTTACAAGTTATTTATTTTGAAAGGTAACGTCAAATCAAAAAACCTCATAACTTTACGTTTCGTTTTCATTTACGTTTGGTACCGATCCTTTTTTTTTAAACTACTCGTGCTTCCGAAGTCGACGTCTTCTCTTCTAAAATGCTTCCAACATAATTTTGACGCAGCGGGTGGAAGCCAATTTTATTCTCAGCGGTCTATTTGGACACTGTTTTCACTTCTCACGCGCTAAGTTTTTTACTGATGGAAACCTTTATAACAGAAATGGACGAGAACCTATTGATACTCTTGAACGACATAGCATGATTACCAGACCAATATAATTAAGTTTTTTATATTTATTTATTACTAGCTGTCCCACGCAACTTCGTCTGTGTGACATTTTCCCCGTTTTCGCAACATTTTTCATTGCTGCTCCGCTCCTATTGGTCGTAGCGTGATGATATAGAGCCTATGTTACTTCTAATACCTCCAAGAATATGTGTACAATACAGTATTAAACAGTAGTATACAGTAATAAGTTTCATGATGATCGGTTGAGTAGTTTTCGCGTGAAAGCGTAACAAACAAACTTACATTCTATAATATTAGTAGGGATGTACGACTTAGCATAAAAAAATATGAATAACACAAATCGATAAACGACCAACCCTTAGAAGCAAAGTAGTGGTACAGCTACTGAGCAACAGAGGACGTTTATTGCAATTATGTAAATGTTCTAGTTCAGAAAATATTTACTATATCCTAAATCCTGGGTTAACTAAAATAAACCGAACCCAAGTGCACTCGTTCTACCATAACGAGATTTGCAATAACGCAAAGCGCAACATTATTTTTTTTACAAAATATTTTTCTGTTCGTCAAAGATTGAGTACTGAATGCAACCCACAGAACATATATACCCTTAAGCGGGATGCAACCTGACAAGAAGACGTGTCCATCTAGACTGATAGATAGATATTTTTTTTTGTAACACCTCGCTGTTCAACCTAGGGGGTTGTAATCTGCTTAACCGGACTATCCTGTGGGTGCCTTGAGTGTAAGGTCTCCAGCCAGGGCATAGATGTAACTAGAAATTAAGCGACTACACGCTAAGGGCACCCTGTGGGGTACGAGCTTCGGCTTAGGGCGTCGCTGGGGGATGACAGCATGGGGACTGGCTGGATCTGAGTGATAGGATCGAAATTTGACTAAGTTGTAATATTTATAGAAAAGCGATCTTCTTCGTCTATAGCTCGTAATATTTGAATGTCTTTGAAAATAAGTAATAACTGGATTCTACCATTCTTTCATACAAGCCTAAAAGCTTGCCCTTATAACCTACTAAGTACTCTTCATGATGTTAGGATTTCCGAACAGTCAGCTTGCTTTGTGGCTTCGGCGTATTATTACCCCATAGGCACGTCACTGATTCTATTACGTGGCTTTCAAACGTATGATATTGTATAAAATTATTATTCAAACCGAGAAGCTACTGTAGCTAGGTATATTTAACAATGTTTAGCAGTCCAAAGTTTGACGTTCGGTCCGCCTGTCACCGGTGTGCTACACTATAACCGAGTGCCACAGGGTCAAGTTTCTTCAACGCGGCCAAAGTCACGGGCAGAAGCAAGTCATAAATAAAACAAAAATAAATATCTTTGGAACATGTTTAATGAGTAACATCTATAATTTAAATTTTAACAATCGCATAAACTAATACACAATAATGTTATTTTTATTTGTAAGTAAAACTACTGATTACTACAAAAAAAAATATCCGAAAGCTGCATTATTAACGACGTGACACATTAATTGACGCAATAAAATCAGTGTAAAAATAAAATAAAACCCTGATTTTAAAAGTATTGCCAGATAATTGACCAACATACAAAAGATGCTTCCATAATAACCAATGTTCCGTTGCATGCAACATTAAGTCAAATATTTAACACACATGTATACACTGGGATAAATTTTATTATACGTCGTCACAGCAAGGTAAATCACATAATATCACCTGATACGTAATATAACATAAATAACTGACTACTTAGAATAAAAAAAAAAACATTGCATTTATTTCGCTCTGCGAAATATTCGTCTCACTATCATTAAAATACTGAACTCAAAAGTAATACTTCGTCAAATTTACAGTGATAAAACTACCGAGTTACGTGTTATATATTTTTATATACGTAGTTTAAGATGAAAGGGAACCACTTTCCTTGGTACGGGCATGTGATGAGAAGGGATGAAACGCATTTGACTAAGACACTGACGATTATAAGGATTTGTGGATGGAGGGGGTAGGAGTCATCATCATCATTTCAGCCGAAAGATGTCCACTGCTGGACTTAGGCCTCCCCCAAGTGGCGCCACATTGACCGGTCCCGTGCGCCTCGCATCCAGCGGATCCCCGCAACCTTCACCAGGTCATCGGTCCACCTAGTGGGAGGCCTTGGGGGTAGGTAGGTGGGGTAGGAGTAAATAAATTATATTTAAGTTACCGTAAGATTTGTGAACATCGTATTCTATATTGCAAGACTTTAAACTATCGAAAAATTGTGAACTGAAACAAACCATTAACATTTTTTTTTTTCGATTAGTTGATTCTATCAATTCACAATCACACGGTGACATAAAACACAGTATGAAAAAGGATATGAATTATGAAAAGGGAGTAAATGATAACATTACAAGAACCAGGGGGTACTGGCAGCAGAAAATATTTTTTGCCGTTCTCAAGTAAAACCAGGGACGTAAAGTAGTTATAATTATAGAGATTTCCAACTCATTGTGTAATTGTTTAGTATTGTTTTCTAAAATTCACGATCATGTTATGCACATAAAACCGTTCAAAACAACATAATTATAATGTTAAATATAAAATAAATGCGTGTCAAATGATGTGTGGTCATTATTTAATCGGTATTTTATTTATAACAGAATTACAAACTTTAAATAAAAATTAAAACATTTTATTAAGTGCCATTTACAATTCAACAATAAATACATACATTCTATGATTACTCTCTACGTGTCTTTATTTTATTCTCGTTTGTTTTTTTTTTTTTGTTTTCTAATGCTTATCATAATTATAATGATGTGAAATGCATATTAAATAGATGACCTCCATTTTGATGCTGCGGTGACTAGACTTTTCTTAACTTTCATCCCATAAATTGTATATGTGTTATTATTTTAAATATTCACAACATTTAAGTAGGTTCATCCCATTTTGCTAAACAATTCATTTACAACTTAAAAATAATATTAGTAATAAGTTACTAAATAAATATCTCGCCGCATCACAAAATTAAATGAAAGCAATGAGATGCAATAAATTACTATTGTTATGTTAATGTCGCTTTAATTTAACTAAATGGGGAAAAAACTAAAAGTGAATGAGAAAATATGTTTATACCGGTTTAACACTAATTTTAAAGTCGAAAATACAATAATCCGAAAAGCAACTGCGTAACATTTAGTGAGCAAAGCTAAAACCAACGTTAAAAGGCCACCGTGATTATTATTTTCACACTGAAGACTATTTATAGCATGTTATAATATTATTATGTTAAAATGCTAACTACCCACTACTTGCACACGATGAATACAGCCGAAACACTACATTAAACATCGATTTAGTCCAGTCACTCTGAGACTGTTACAGACAGTGCAGTGGTCTGTGAATACATTCAGAAATACTGATTTTATAATAACGCCTCTCTTGAAGGTAAAACACTTACAGATAATACTTTTAAAAAGAACACCTAACCTAACATTAGACATTAACAAGAGATTCGAGTAACTGGACGTTAAACCCAACTGTTTAAATATATAAGATTTCTAATTTGAACATTAAATATTTATGTATATTACGGAGGTATAAAATACTTTGTGTAAATTAATTAGTGTAACAATAATACATAGGCAACATGAACACTCCCAATAAAAGGCGTTGTGCACTGAACGCGTCTTTATTGCATTAACTACCAACATTCCAAAACGAACGTTCCATATTTAAAATTATTAATAACTTGCCTGGCATCAGCACAGGCTACAGTAAATCTATCTTTATACTGCCTGGCATTTAAACAATTAAAGTCGGATGTGTTATTAAATACGTTTAATGATTAAATTGTCTCATTTTGATTGAACAAGTAAAGATGTACGAAAATTATAATAAATGTAAAAGTAAATTATCGAAGCTTTTATTCTTGTCTTTGCTACCCGCATATTACTTTAAAAATCGATGCCGTTGTTGGCAAAACGTGTGTGTACAATAATACACCACAGACAAAACTTCCGGGGAATATATGCGGGGTTTTATTAAATACTTTTTGCTAAAAAATCGACTTATCCGTAAAACTACACAGAAGTATTTCTATATATTTTCATATATTTTTTCATGCAGCAACTACTTACATTTTAACCAATGAAACTGGCGAACTTTCCTATTAAATTTGACACATAACCGAAATGATAAAACAAATACTGATTTAGATGTTTTTGGGGACAGGTTCAATGGGTCTTACGTCGTACTTCTCTTCGGGTTTCCAGTCCCACACGATGGGCATAGAGCACTCGTAGTGATAACTATACATCTGGTTTTGTATATGCTTCATGAGGTCTTTGGGCTCGGGGTATACTGAAGCTAACCCTGTGAAAGAAAACAGACTTTAGAATAAGGTTACAAGAATCGAATTTGATTGCAACGATACTTAACCTCAATTGATACAGTTTGAAGAATGTATGGAACTAAACATTCACATTATTACTTAAATATAATATTTCATGCACGAAGTCTAGGTTTCATTCTTTTTTTCACAAATACGGCTACATAACAATTTTACTTTCAATCGAAGCAGTGGCGTAGCGTGCATTGCCGGGGCCCCGTATAAAAATTTGTTTGGGGGCCCTTATGAAGGGTAAAAATTCCTCACAAAGAAAAAAAATGTTTGCATAAAATTAAAATAAATATTTATTCATCATAATTATCTATCTGTCACTTTTTCCAAAATTTTTACAAACAATGCAAATTAAATGTTACACTCTCCTTGCCTTTTTTCGGCAAACTGATTTATTAAATCATTTATAGCTGATGTTGAGTTTACTAAAGTTTTTATTAATTTTTGCTTACGCACGTCGGAGGGCCCCGTATAACTGATACGGCGGTAGCTACGCCCCTGTATTCAAGTAAGGCTTTGTACCTTTTCTAATTAATATACATTCCTAGACTTCGGCCATTCGTATACTGTTCCGGTAATTGGATAAATTATCGATAATCAAAGCGAAATTTTAATATTTATGGTATCCTAAATCTTTTGGGGTTGGGTAAACAACGAATCTACGTAAATGAGAGGCGAATCATGCTGTGTCAGAACTAAATTAGGTCCATTTTCAAATGAAGATTAGTTGATGAAAAATAAAACTAGCGTTTAAAAAAAAATCTACTCAGCTGCTTTTGCATAACGGAGCAGACCACTTGGTTCAGACAGTTGTATTGCTGATTTTAATGATAATAGCCTAGCGCTCCCCTAGGCTATTATCATTAAAATCAGCAATACAACTCTCTAAGTCCATTTAATACTATTTAATTGAAAAATTAGAATGTCGCGAGCTAATATGGCGTCCGGGTTCCGTTAAGGCTCCTAATTTTTCCGTTTCATTTGTCCGTTTTAATATTTCTCATTTTGGGGTTCGGGTCAATCCAGCATTTATAATGAGACTCATTTATCAGAAATCGGCCAGTAATAACATAAATAAAAAGCGCTATTTAACGGGAAAGTGGCCAGGAGCAAACCGTATGTTTCACCTTAAGCTTGTAAGATATATTACGTACCTTCATCATAAGCCATCTTGGAGACCTCCAAGGCGATATTGACAGAAATATCCTTAATTTCCGAGAGCGACGGGTAAATACGACCGATTTCGAGATCCTTTTCACTGACGTATTCGGCTAAAGTCTGTAACAATATTTAATAATATTATAAAATTTACATACAATTTTACACAATTATCTATAACGACACTTAAATTAAAAATAAAAATATGTACGCATATCTAAGAAGAAAAACATTGAAGAGCGTCAAAAAATTTGTCCGCATCAACAAGTATGGTATAGTGGCCAGAAAGCTGACATTAAACCGTGGAACCAATTCGGCAATTTCCTTGTCCACAATCCCGAATCTAAATTCAAGCATAAATTATAATAATATTACCAGCATAAGATAATAAGCGTAACAAAAACAGAGAGCGGGCGCGGGAGTACAGCATCAGTATTCGTGCGCAGCTCCGGCGCGTCACCCGACCCGCTTCCGTCCCGCGCACGCTCTCTGTGTGTGTTGCGTTTTATTGTCCCACTACAGAGCAAAGGCTTCTTCTCATACAGAGAAGGCACGAGCATTGATCACCACGCTTGCTCAAGATGGGTTGGCGTTTTCTGACTTATATTTAGAGATCGGATATTCGGATGCATATTTACCTAAAGTTTGAGTGTTAACTAGTATAGAGAGCGCGTCAGAATGGGAAAAGGAGTTTATTTAAAAAATAAAAACTAGTCTACTTACTTTTTCGTTTAGCTCCAAATTAATTATGCCCAGACATATTTACCATTTTGTTTTAGTATTCGACATTTCAGCACAAAAATACGAATGCCAGGTTTAAAAAAAAAAAAATTCGTTACTATATTTTGAGTACTACATTTTATACTTATTAAAGAATTATGAAATTACGCAATCCCGCGACAAAAATTGGTATTTAAATAGCCCCTTCCATACTTTTGTACCCTTTGCCAGGAAAGAACGTACTTTAGGTAAATATGGATCAGAATATCCGATCACTACTTATATTAATAATAAGCCCAGGTTTCCTAACGATGTTTCTCTCCACAGATTTTAAGTGTTGTAAGTAAAGAAAACGTCAGCACATTGGAAACTTATTGCAAAGATTCTGTAATATCTCCTCCTGGGAGACTGCACTGACCCTTGTCACACCGGTCTATCGCATAGCATAGGAGTCAGGAACTTCGCACAATTTTGTAACAAATTTCTTGTGTAATAACGGTTATTGGCTAGCAATAAGAATTTGTAAAAACTATACATACCCTAGCGGCAGTCAAGAACATGCCCTCGGGTATGTGATGGGTGGCAGTCGCGATGACGCCAAGAGCTATTCCAGGGAAGATGTAGGAGTTGTTGCCTTGTCCGGTGTGGAACTCCTTGCCCCCGTACTGGACGGGAGGAAACGGAGAGCCGGACGCGAAGATACAGCGGCCCTGCAACGAAATGAAGAGTGTAGAGTGAGTAAATAGTTGTGTTCAACTGATCCTTAAGTCATCATCATCATCATCATTTCAGCCGAAAGACGTCCACTGCTGGACATAGGCCTCCCCTAACACCACATTGACATCCCTTATGTCATGTGGGTTTTGCCATAATCGCCACGCTTGTCAGGCGGGTTGGCGATCGCAGTACGGTTGTTACGAAAGCACAGAGAACGCTGCTGCCCATTCTCTGGCAATAAAAGAGATCCTTAAGTAAAAATCAATACTTTTCTTAAATCCCCTACACTGTATTGACTAGTAGCTGAGCAAGAGGTCCTGGGTATTCCCAACCGGAATTTCTCAGTTGCAATTACGGAGCCTAGATCTGTATCCGGTTGATAGCAATGGACTCGCCCCCTATCACATGGGACTTAAACATAACTGGCGAAATATGGGTGTTTTATTAGGATGTATGCGTGATGTTTTATGTTATGCTGTCCCCTACAAAACTTCAACTACTACTACCTACCCGACCCAACTCATTCGGAGCTGATTCGTTATGGTATGACGAGTCATGTCAATGTGACCACACCATTCAATAATGCTGTATACAAGGTGATGTTTTGCATCCTCGCCAAATTTAATGAGGTAACTATGCTAATGACTCTCGACCCGAATCAATAATAAAATGGGTAGTAAATTTTTTTTTCTTGGTTACGGAGACCGGTAAGTGGTAACCACGCGTGTTTTAAATGCAGGCCGTCTGATTCTCCCCCTATAACCGCTCTTCCACACATACAAACAATCTCAAACGTTTGTTCGATAATTTCTTTATCTCCCTAAACCATGTTATGAGGGTTATTCTGCAATACTGACTGAACATAAACAACCAAAAAAATCAGCATTTATTAATAATTAACGAGGTACCGTAATTTTAATTGATTATTTATGTCTTTTGTGACAACCTCCTGAATTTTGACGAGGATGCAAAACAACACGTAGTAGAACGTAAGATAATAGTAAAACATACCTCTGTATTATCGTAGGCAGCTTGAGCGGTACACTCGGCTTTACTGGTCGGGTTTGAAAGCGCGAAGATGACAGGACGTTCAGTATTCTTGGCCATCTGTTTTAGTACATTCGTTGTGAACGCACCGCCGACCGTCGAGCATCCTGTAACACAAAATATATTTTTATATTTTTTTTATTTCACTGTTTATGTACACACAGTAGATAACATAGGAAAATACATAAAATATTAGAGTACAAAGGTACTGCTTATTTCATATGAAATTTCTGCCAGCAGACCTGCGAAAGGAGAAATGAAAAACGAAATGTAGACGATAGTGTGTGAGAGAAGGAAGAGAAAAATGTGTTACTGTGCCCTACCCATACATATATAACTAAATATAAATACATAATGCTAATAAATTTTAATAAAAAAACACCACATCAGACCTATTTTTTAACAAAATCAAGTAGCTACAACTAGTAGATACAATAATTTTATTTAACTACTTTGCAAGGCTTACAACAGCACATGCACATAAATTGTTTTATAACACAATCAAGTAGCTTACTATTGAAAGTATACATCATGTATTGAAATTACTGAGCGTTATTTGATATGTCTATAGGCCACTCGTGAGGCGCTGTGTTTTTTACAAATTTAATGTTCTATTGTTTTTCGTTTCTTCACGGGTGACCACCACTGAAAACCAGCGCTGTGCTGTGGGTCCCCCATAGCACAGCATCATGCTGAGTGGTTACCTACTTGTCGCAGTCACGAGTCGACGTGCAAGCTGGCAAACATTTTTTATATTATTGTTTGTTATGCTTTGTATGTTTATTGTTAATTGTTATATTGTATGCACGTCATGTCACTGCGACAAATAAATATTTTTTCTTTTATTTACAACTAGCTGCTGCCCGCGACTTCGTTCGCGGGGTTTTTTATGGATATGAAAAATAGATGTTGGCCGATTCTCAGACCTACCCGATATGCACACAAAATTTCATCAAAATCGGTCAAGCCGTTTCGGAGGAGTATGGCAACGAAAACTGTGACACGAGAATTTTATATTATTTACAATAATATTGTCGAAATTCGAAATTAATTATAGAAGGTGTAAACGGACCCTTCACGAAGCCGTAAACCAAGTGCGTTTTTTCTGTGCGACTCACTGTATTGCAGTCAAAACATTATGCTGATGGATGCATTGAATAGTACGAGGGTCGTGGAGGTTTTACAAAAAAGTTATAACTTTAAAAACTTGTATATAAAACCTTGTGATAAAGTTGGAACATTCACCGTCTCTCAATACCTCCGTGAGCTTGTAAAATTTATCGCAATGGCGGGCAGAGCAAGTGCCTTTCGGCGAGGGTACTTTAAATACCATTATTGAGGTGGCTCTTTACATTAATTTCAATACTTCAAGTCATCATCTGCCTAGCCTTTTCCAAATTTATTGGGGTCTGCTACCACTCTTATCAGATTCAACTGAATACCAGTATTTTACATGGAGCGACTGCCTATCTGACCTTCACAACACAGTTAGTACTGGGTAATACGAAACCTCTTGGTCTAGGACTGGTTGTCAGACTTTCGGGCCACTGACTAACTGTAACGATTGTCAAAGGTCTATAAATGACAGCCGGGGCCAACGGCTTAACGCGTTTTCCGAGGCACGGAGGAAACTCGGTATATAATTATGGTCACCCATCCACGGACCAACCTCGGCGAGCACGGCTTAACCTTGAAGATCGACCCGTGCGGCTGATATTATTTAGCTACGAGCCTCTCAAATGAATACTTCAAGTATTGAAATAACTAATTACATTTCTACACTTACCAATAAGGCAGCTCGGCTTAATCTTCCTAACGACCTCTTCAAAGTCCTTTTCGGGCTCGATGTCCTTTCCGAAAGCTTGCGCGTGCGCTGGCACTCCTCCCTCGCGACGGGTTGACAGTAAGCCGTCGATATCAAACATGTATACTCGATCTTGAGCCTGTTTCTCTGTCAGACCTTCGGCAACCATGGCAGCTACAGTAAGGGTGGCAATGCCGTTGGAAGCCTGGCATGGTAGAAAAAAAAATTAAGTTAATGAATGAAGATAATTGAATGAATGAAACAGTTGGAAATAGGAGCAATTGATCTGGTCTGGAGCTGAGAAAGTGGGCTTCAAAGCTCCTTTACTCGAGAGGAGTGTTAATCGGCTGTATTCAATGATTAACCAAGTCTTTTTCAAACACATGAATGTGATAAATTTCCCATCACCATGGCGATTCTCACATAAACAACATTGACTGTCGAAATATTCTCCTTTTGTAAACGAGGCCATAAAAACTGAATGTACAAATACTCCGAAACTATGAAACCATGCAATATAATATAAACAAGAAATTAATAAAGATATATGAACCAACCAAATAGACAAGTAAATAAATTAGATCATCTATGGTTGCAGTGTCGCCATGTTCTAAAGCGTTTGAATAGAAGCATTCAGAATAGTAACTTGATTGTTCATAAAAGACATTCTAATATTTACGAGCGATAAACCGGACATGACGAAGAAAATCGTAATCTTTTAGCTGTTACTACTTGGTACTCGTTACTACTTGGTACTCGTTACTACTTGGCACTCATTACTACTTGGTACTCGTTACTACTTGGTACTCGTTACTACTTGGTACTCGTTACTACTTGGTACTCGTTACTACTTGGTACTCGTTACTACTTGAACTCGTTACTACTTGGTACTTGTTACTACTTGGCACTTGTTACTACTTGGTACTTGTTACTACTTGCACTTGTTACTACTTGGTACTTGTTACTACTTGGCACTTGTTACTACTTGGTACTTGTTACTACTTGGCACTTGTTACTACTTGGTACTTGTTACTACTTGGCACTTGTTACTACTTGGTACTTGTTACTACTTGGAACAAGTCGGTCTATCTAGTGTCATACTCCCGCTTGTCAGGCCCTTTATTCACAAACGCTCGGTTTCGGTTTCTGTTCGGAAAGTCGTATGTCTATCTCGCTCGCTTTCGTAATGCCAAAACAAGATAGACATACGACTTATGGAATCGAAGTCGAAACCGAGTGTTTGTGAATACGGGGGCAGGTACCATTCGTGTGTTAAAGCTAGCAAATCTTTCTTTTGTTTTAGAATCTTACTATCTTTCTACTATTATAAATGCGATGTTTGTTACTCTTTCAGGCAAAATCTCTTGAACGGAACACAGATAATTTATAATCTGGCTTACTACATGGGATATGTTTTGTCCCAGTAGTACGATCTCGTGGGACAGTTACCAAACTACACGCGGGCGAATCCGCGGGTATAAGCTAGTTTTAGAATAATAGACAGTATTATACTCACAGAACCAGCTCCAAGGAACAGATAGATGTTCTCACTGAGCTTTCTCTTGGTGATTCTGACAGCTGCCATGAGACCAGCGACGGCCACACTGGCAGTGCCCTGGATATCGTCGTTGAAGGTGCAGTACTTGTTACGGTACTTCTTTAGCAGACGACCAGCGTTTGCTAGGGCGAAGTCTTCGAACTGAGGGAGAGAAAACATAACTTATTAGCAACGACATAGGTATCAGACTGCTTCACAGAGGGCCGTTCGGTCTAGTGCGAGCAGGAATGCAGTACAGCCGGTGCCTTGTATTAACTGACCCCGCTTACTAGAAGAAGGGGAGACAGAGGAACCCCGTGAAGCGGCACTAATTGTACTAGGGTTCTGAAACGTAAGTTGGATTGAAGGCAAATGTTCTCACTATTTCATGGTCTACCTACATAATGATCGAAGGTTCAACTGCAATCGTCAGGTTGTAATTCCAGATTTTTCAATTTAATGCTATGTCAATTCAAGTTATATTTCTAATATTATCGATGTTACAGAAATATACATAAATGTTCATTTTACAGTCTTTAAGTAAAACAAGTTTGCAAACAAATTGTATAAACAGTATGAAAACGTTTAATTATGCTAATTATATTGAATCGATAAACTCGAAACTATTTTCATGGAATTCAACGTGAAAGTTCTTGGATTAAGAAAAATATTTCATTTATACCATACTACTCTATTAATTAATGCAAAACAATGTTAGGTTAATTAGGAGAGCAGCGGTGGCCCAGTGGTGGCAGCCCCGACTTACGAGCAGTAAGCCGTGGGTTCGAACCCAGGCATGCGCATTACTTTGTGTAATTTATTTCATTCCCGCTGCCCTCATAAACGGTGAAGTAAATGGGCATGTCCTAGAACTAAAAATTTGAAGTCATGTGATGTCTATAAACCCGCACTGGGTCCACGTGGTGGATTACAGCCCACTCCCTCTCATAGCCCCTGTGTGGCCTGTGTCCCCAGCAGTGGGAACATTATAAGCTGATGATGAAAGTTAGGTTTGCCCGCTATGTCAATCTACAGTAAGGAAATCTTATTCGCCTACTCATCATCATCTTCCTACCCTTGTCCCATTCTGCTTGGGGTCGGCGCAACACGTTTTCTTTTTCCATTCCCCCCTGTCAGACATCCTCACACAATCCATACATCTCATTCGCCTGATGATGTACTTATTTTCACATAAATTCAGTTTCTTCCATAATTTGACGCAAACATCAAACGACAGTCATGTTTGCAATTAAACACACTGATGATAACGTTCGTTATTGAATGTCCTACTGCAGCTCATTAATATTACAGAAAACGTACCGCTTCAGCATTAATTCGTTCAACTAGCTTAGTTAACTAGTCCACAATAAGCGTCTCGTCACGCTTAGCTATTAATGTGATAACGAGAGCTGAGGACAATAAACTGTGAACCGCTCTGCGCAGAAATCATGGTCATATTACCACGGTACGCGGAATATGGACGCATATGATCGTGCCTTAAGGGCGCACCGTGTAGGTATCTATGCGCTCCGTGTATGTTTGCGTAAGACAGGCGCGCGCGACGCTCCGGGAAGAGTGACGGCTCTAGTTATAATGGGCGGAACACGCGCTCATATAGCTATTTCCTTCATATTATTAAAACAAATACACATTTTGAAAATCTAAAATGTATACGTTATAGAAAACATGTAGTTTTGTTATTATTTAAAAGCTGATGACCTTCCGTGAAGGTTTTACGCCGTACTGAGGATTTATTTTCTTTTTTAGAGATTACTTTGGCATTTTTTTCTATCGAGAAAATAATCTACAAGTAATCGTGTTTCTAAAGTGTATGATTTATATGTAGAGTGAATCCTTGAATTTCTTACAAATTAACTTCATAACTAAAGGTTAAGTAATAACGATGCAGCAAGGGATTAAACGAACGGAATTATTTCGAAATTTCCTCGGTGCGCCCTTAAGTGCCGATTCATAGAAAAGCATCGTAAGAACTAAGTATATTGGGAATTTCCCAAACAAGCTCTTAGGTTGTGGTCCATTGAACCTTGACCACAAACTTAGTACAAAAAAGTAAGTACTATCGTGATGGATAACGCGCTTTTATATTACACTAGTAACAACTAGTGTAATATAAAAGCGCGTACGCGAACGCGCAACAGCCCGCGACCTTCGTTCGCGTGAAATTATTATAAAAAATATTACTTCCCGTTTTGAATCGGATTGTCTTTATAATTTCAAGGGTTTTAATGTTTTGCACGAAACCATAATTATTTTTCTAAAACCTATTGCCTAAGTCACTGTTTATAACATCAGCTACCTGCCAGTAAAAGTCCCGTGAAAATCGTTCGAGCAGTCTCGGAGATTAGCCGTAACAAACAGACAGACGAAAATTGCATAAATATGCATTCAGGTATAAAGCTGAAATTTTGATTTTACAAACAGACCTTTCAATTTTATTTATTTGTATAGGACACACATGTTTCGAATCAAGACGGGCTCTGGGCCTTCCGCGCGCAGTATCCGTGTAGTGATCTCATAGAAAGTTCTGAAAGCCTGGTCGACTAGTACCCCTCTGTCATCACCATCATCCATGGCCTGAATTCACCCACTGCTGGGTATAACCCTCTCTTTTCTTGTGTCAATCTCCACGGGTCGGGAGCAAAATCATCCAAGTTTTTCCGTTCCGTCCCTGACAGGACATTGACCCCGATCTCACCATGCGGGTAGAGTAGATAAAGCTTCACCTTGACCGCTACTCTATTACCACGATCTGTGACGATGATCTAACGTTAACGATATAAACTGGTCTGAGCGTCTCAAGGACGTCATCTGCTTAGTCTTTTCCCAAACTATCTTGGGGTCGGCTTCCAGTCTAACCGGATGCAGGTGAGTACCAGTATTTTACATGAAGCGACTGCCTATCTGACTCCCACAACCCAGTTACTGGCTAATACGATACCCCCGGTAAGACTGACAGACTTTTGGCTACTGACTACTCGAAACGACTGTCAACGATCTACAAATAACAGCCGGGCCTAACGGCTTAAAGTGCTTTCCGAGGCACGGAGGAAACTCGGGTATGTAATTAGGGTCACCTACCCACGGACCAACCTCGTTAAGCACGGGTTGACCTTAAAGATCGACCCGTGCGGCTGTTTTTATTTAGCCACGAGCTCCTCCTTTAACCTCCACGGGTCAGGAGCAAATAATTTAAGTTTTTCCGATTCGTCCCTGACAGGACATTGACTTCGATGTCGACATGTGGGTAGAGTAGATAAAGCTTCACCTTGACCGCTACTCTATTACCACGATCTGTGACGATGATCTAACGTTTACGATATAAACTGGTCTGAGCGTCTCAAGGACATGCCGAAGAATACACGAAAAAATATCTGTATTATTAAAATTGTAACAAACAAGTTACTTCCATAGTTCCATACCATTAATATTTGCATACAGATATAATTTCTTTTGAACCGACTTAAACCAAAAAGGAGTACTGTGTGTATATTTTTTTGCTTGAATAAGGCTATACTCCTGAGGTGGTTCCATTGTCACCAAGTCAGAATCTGATGATGGGATCCCAGGGAAATCGAGGGCAACACTCAAAATTTACACAAACAAAAGTTTCACACAAGTTAACCACTTTTTAGTGTTTTTTTGAAGTCAGTTTTTTTTTTTAATATAATTGTCGCAATTAATTCTTCTGGTGAAATTCTGCTTCAAAGTGATGTCATTGACTTAAATAACTATTATCGGGAAATACCTAAACTTAAACAATACTGAATCATCCGATGTAATTCAGATAACATCGGATGATTCAGTATTGTTTAAGTTAAAGCGTAGTGACCTAATACTCCGGTAATACGTCACTACGCTTTGTATGGTCATTAATAAATAAGTAACTAGTGCGCATTATGTATGTAACTAATCTAAAAGAAGCCTGCTTCTGTTGAGCTATAAAATAAGAATGAACGGTTCTAATGGGCCTCATTTAGGCCTCCTTGCACGACAAAACAAAGTTCTTCTGTGTCTGTTAACAGTTTGTGTATGTGATTTTAAACGTTTGTTAATGCACTCAAGATACAGGAAAAAATCCTAGTGTAATACATGGTGTAAGCGCAAAGCTAGTAATAACCGCAATACCTCGTAGTTGGTGATTCAGAACATCAAAATGGACCACTTTCCCTAAGGAACATGTTTAAAAGAACTGGAATTCCCGTATAAAATAACCCATCGGCTGACGCAAATAGTGTGAACAGTCCTATTAATTTTGTCGATCCCTTTTCCTTAGGGAAAATTTTCCAGTTTGATGGTCTGAGTATTTAGCGTTAAACGCTTTTGGGAACTATATTTCTTGTCACCAAAATTTATATTTGTCATCAAAGTTGTATCACCTAGTAAATAGATCTATCGCCACGAAATATTTTCGTTCTCAGATAAACAAAAAGTGTTCCCAGGTATGAATTATCAAATAAATGTTGATACATGTGTAAAATAAGAGATGGATTACCAATAAAATTGTAGTGCATTAGATGAATATAAACTTCGTTCTTATAATAATAGTTTTATTACTTAAATAATAGCTTTGTGCTCGGAATGGTAGATCTGTCACCAAATAAATAGATCAGTTCCTTATTTCTATGAAGAAATGCTTTATACGAGACATTGGGCACACCGACTCGGACAGGTTAGGTTCGAAGAGGATGGCGGGGTCTAGTGAGCGAGCGGAGCGAGCGAACTAAGACCCCGACATCCCCTTCGTGTTAGGTTACTGTAAACCCTGCAGACAGAAATAGGAGCCCCGCATAGCGGGGCTACGTCGACAACGCCTAAGTTTGGACCTGTGGTTTGGAGTTTTTATGTAAACATTTTTACATTGTTTGATGATTCAATTTTCGTGACACTTTTATTATTTTTAAACGTAATAAAATTACTTGATGATTGATATTATTTCCAAGTAATTCTTAATTAATATTTACGTAAGCGTTTTGATATTATTTGATGATTCAATTTAGGTGACAGATCTACTATTTTGGGAACAAATATTATTTATTAGGTCAATGAAAATGCATTTATTAGGGTATTGATAAAATCATACCCAACGCTTTTAATTATGTGGTGCTAGTGAACCGAAGTAATGGTTATCAAAACCGGATCGAAATCCATAAAGTAATTAAAGAGGGGTACTAAGTGAATACATAAACAAACGAGAGCTTCGAAAATAGATTCTGTTTACCCAACACTGCCCGTGGCATTCAAATAAGAATCAGCTGCTTAGGAGTTGCGAAGCCATAGTTATGTCAGCGAATAGCAATGACATCAGTAGGGCATGCTTACGTCACTCAACACCTTGGTTTTTCTAAGGCCGATATCTATAGACTTCAATAAGCATGTGATTTGGCTTAGACAATGTCAATGTCAAAGTCAAACTGCAAGGTAGAACTTGACCTTGCACTTGTGCCCGTGGTTTAACAGTTGCGCGACAGTGACACGAATATCGTTTCGGTAAGAGACGAGCTAAGTAACTGTTTAAAAGTGATATTTATGTGCAAGTTAGATATTACAACACTTTTACACGTCATTTTTTACAAGCCAGATGAGTCGATGTTTCCTAGCCGAATAGTCTAAGAAGGAACAGCCGAAACAAACTCAGAGGTCTCTTTTTTTTCCTATCCTTCTCTGTCCCACTCCGGGGCAAATGCCTCCTTCAACTCATTCCATTTCTCGCGAACCCGCGCATCCACCTTCCAGAGGTCACCGTCTCTTTTAGATTTCGGCCTTGGTCTATCCCATAACAATATTATAGGCTCGCTTCCTATTACATGGGAGTTAAACATTAATGGCGAAATGTAGTAGCTCTACTAGGTACTCTGTCTAATGAGGGGTTTACACGGGTGACTAAATCCGCACGATTATTGCCGCGCGGCGTAAATCGACTGCCTAAATGGCAATTCGGCTTGGTCGCTAGTGATTAAAGCCGCAAGCCCCAAAGTTGGGTAGCATGCGACTATGGCCGCGCGGCGACCGGCCGCATGCTACTGGTGACTAAGGGTCAGCTCACACCAAGACGCGACGCGACGCGACGCTGCGCGCACACTTTTAAAAAGCGATTCAAAATATAACTTTTTTTTCTACACGAAAAGATACACATTTCGTTATGAGAATTCAGAATACGTTGCGCCAAGCAGCGCTGCACCGCGTGACGCCTCGCGGCGTAGAGCGATGTAGCGCGACGCACCGGTGCGTCGTCGGTACGGATGGCGTGGATGAAGCGGCGCTGCACCTCACGAGACCGCACGACGCAACGCGAGACCGCGCGACGTCGCGCCACGTGACGTCTTGCGAATTCTGCTACTGCGGTAGGACGCGTGGTGGGGCAGGAGCACGTGGAGAATGTAGACACGTTCCGCTGCACCACGCGGCGTATCGCTGCACCGCGCGGCGTCTCGCTGCGCAGTGAGGCATCGTGTTGCCTACGATTTTACGATGCGCTTCGCGACGTTGCGATGCGTCGCGTCGCGTCTCGGTGTGAGCTGACCCTAAACGATCAGTTGCAGGCGATCGTCCGCCGCATGAAGGAGTGTTTCGCGCACGTATGCATGTCGACGGAAATGACCAAGCCGCATGCGATTTTAGTCACCAGTGTAAATGGGCTAGCGATGCGGCTTGGTGAGGCAATTAAATTTGTGAAGCTACTAGCCGCACGGCGAAAATCGACCCGTGTAAACCTCACATAACTTATCCGGGATTACAGGCGTGATGTTAAGATAGGTTATGTCTATACCATATCGTGATCATGTAATTTTATTGCATTTATGCGCTAAGTGTTATTTACTTATCTGTCACGTGGATTACCTACCAACAATGAATTTTTATTATAGATTTCATATTTACGTAAGTCGTCAAGTATGCATTTACTTCAAATCGTTTCCTTTTAGATAACGTCCATATTTAGATGTCAGATTACATTCAGTATGACGTTAATAATTTGTCGATAAACAAATAGACATATGTTTTCAAATCTCTGTTTCACGAAAGTTTAGCATGATGAATGCTGCGTACGATAGATGGAACGGACATCCCTATTGGAGTATTAGACATCATCTTTCAAGCTGGATAATACGTAGATGGCTTATACAGCGTGTAACAGAAGGGTGTGGTCATACAAGGTGTAGGTAAACGGACTCAAGCACTCTGTACACCAAACTAGGCAAAGCAAAAATTATTGCTGGGAAACGACTTTTACTTTTTTAGTGAACAATTACGTTTTACGGTAAGACTCGAAGTAACACAGTCAAAACATTATGCTGATGGATGCATTGAATAGTACAGGGGTCTTGGAAGTATTTAAAGTAAAGTTTAGTAATTAACATTAAAAACTAAGTAAGTATTTCTAAAAAAAACTTGTGGACAGTTGGAACTTTGAGCTTCAATATCTCCGTAACTAGAAGGTTCCCAGGCATGGTCCAGAATAATAAAATGATAACAATGTCGGGGAGAACAAGTGCTGTTCGCCTTCGATAAGAGTATTTTTATACACTCGTTATTTATGGTACATTAGTGGAACAGACCAACTAAACTACTTTACTTTCTCCATGGGACAACATCATAACCACAAATGAAATTATTGAATTATTAAAAATTAAAAACTAGTCATCATCTGCTTAGCCTTTTCCCAAACTATGTTGGGGTCAGCTTCTAGCCTAACCGGATGCAGCTGAGTAGCAGTATTTTACATGAAGCGACTGCCTATCAGCCCATACATTTCGGTCGAGTAGTATTGAAATTTTGTATGATCAGCTGATCTTTTTTTCGCGATTACGTTGTTGGTTCCATACAGAAAGTTGATCAGTTTGATGGCCCGTACCACACCATAGTCATAGACCATAGTTTTCTGCTGTATTTGCAACAACAACAGATCTTGTAGTTAACATGGATGTTAACTCATACTAAGATTAGGATTATGGAAGTAACTTGACTTGGCAATGGAGCAATCCTACCTAGGTAAGACTGATGTGGACGCGGCCAACGAACTGAAAAGTTATAGCTTAGTAATATCCCTTATTTATTTATTAAAGCCATTGATATATAAATAAATAAATAACCTTATCAACACACCTGTAACAAATGGCAATACATTTATTTGCACATCGATACAAATTATTTTTAAACTTGGAACGTGTTATCTCAACCATTACCTACACTGTGATAAACAAATCTAAGTCAATTACTGCAGAAGTATGGACGTATCGGTGTCTTATCGGCTTTATTCTGAAATTATCGAAGGCAGTCAAACATCATTCAATTCTTAAATGATTACAATAATCAATATACCGGATAAGATTACGTTATATAACGTCCGTTTGTACGCAAACTGCAAGCGGAATTATTATTATCTCACGTCGCTAAAATTATAAAGTTATCGATGTCCGTATGTCTGTCACGGGCGATTTTCTATGAAACTTATTTGACATTATAATTTGAAACTGGTGGATAAAATGATTGATAAAAAAAAACAATTATCTAAGAGTAGAATAGAATAGAATAGAATAGAATAAAACTTTATTGTACACCAAAAATTAAACATAACGGGCTTACAAAACTAACAATTTTATGGTTACAACGGCGGTCTTATCGCTGATAGCGATATCTTCCAGACAACCTTTGGATTGACATTATGGAATTAAAATAAAAAAGGGGTAATCAGTGGTGTACTACACAAAATTTTTAAATAACAAAAGTAAAGTTATCTACTTATACATGTATAATATAAATATAATACATAAACAAAAATATATTAGATGTTTGTGTTTTTAATATTAAATGGCAAAAATAAAACTAGAATGGTGACAAATTTTGACTGAATGAAATTACAGAGAATGAAAATGATTTATAACTAGTAGTAGCACAACTCATGACATGACCCAATAGTCTCGCTTAATGGCAAGCGACATTGCGGTAGGTCCAGACTTCGATAAAGTTCCAGAATCCAGATAGACAGATATAGGAGAATAGTAGGGAAGTAGAACATTGCCTAGTAGAGGAGTGACAAGGTAACTCCTCTCATTTAAAAGAGTGTCCATAAAGTTTCTTGCCCATTTTTCTCCATAGAGATTTACGCTTTGGAATGGGCAACTACAGTACTTTCACAGTTATTATGTCTTGTGACTGGGACTGTAGCTTCATTTTTATTATTGTTCAACCATTCAAAAGTAGCCTGTAATTGGCCTATTTGAAATAAACGATTTTGATTTGATTTGATTTTATCTACAAGGCATAAAAGCTTAAAAAAATGTGAATATTGACTTTAAAACACACATCATTTAAGTTTTTTTTTTAATCTATACTAATAATAAAGCTGAAGAGTTTGTTTGTTTGAACGCGCTAATCTCAGGAACTACTGGTCCGATTTGAGTGAAATTCTTTCAGTGTTAGAAAGCCCATTTATCGAGGAAGGCTATAGGCTATATATCATCACGCTACAACCAATAGGGGCGGCGCAGCAATGAAAAATGTTGTGAAAACAGGAAAAATGTGAAGCAGACGAAGTTGCGGGACAGCTAGTTAATTATAATAATGTATATTATGTATGTATTTTGTTTTTGAGAATCTCATGTGACTGATATTATCTTATCTTAGCACAATGCAGTGTACGGTTCTTAGTACGGTACAAGATTGCGTCAATAACTGCGTCAAAAGTCATTGACGCAGTAATTGATTTAAATCAAGGATGATAAGTACACACGCGCAAAGCTAATTTAATTGTAAGATCAAGAATTGATACATAAGATATAAATAAAGATTACAATGTCTGAATGTATTGCTATTAATAAAACTACGCTTTGTGACACCACAAGTACCTAATATGTTTTATGAATGTTATGATACAAAGACAATGTTTGTAGTAACGAATTTAAGACTAATAGTACTTACTATATAGGGTGTATAATGACCCTTAGACCCTGTATAGTAAGTACTATTAGTCTTAAATACAGGGTGTAAGGGTCCTTATACATCCTGTATTTTATATTTCATTGCTAGCCAGGGAGGTATTGTCTTATGAAGCAATTTTTCGGCCTGATTGACTGTTTATTAATCGACCATACATTGAAACCTATTTATACAGTATTAGTGTTTATTTTAAAATACATAGTCCGAGATTTCAGTGTTGTACGCTGTTTCAGTTTTGTTGACGCAGAATTGTAAAATTCACCCTGTTTATTCCATAGACCAAAACCTATACTTTAATTGTATACTTTCAAAAACATATTAGGTACTACTAGCTCACCTGTAGTAATGTATTCTGCCCGTATCTCAAGACGACGGCTTCCATAAATTCATCGATAAACTCATCGTATTCCTTGCCTCGTACGCGCTTCTGTCGAAGACCGATGTACAACGGGTCTTTTAGGAGATCCTGAAATAACAACCTTTTATCAACACGCGTAGAGCTCAAATTCCTAAAATATTTATAGGCAGGTTATCAAGATCCTGAAAAAACAAGTTGTAATTAAAAAGCGTAGAGCTCAAATTCCTAAAATATTTATAGATGCTTTGTAAGATCCTGAAAAAATAACCTTTTATCAAGATGCGTAGAGCTGAAGTTCAGAAAAAATATAATTATACCTTAGCATTTGCTATACACGTAAACTAAAATGTTTATTTAGATAATCAGTAAATGTAAGCAAAGATCTATGATGATCGTATTTTATTCTTTTTACTTTCCGGTGTAATATTTGGATGCTTATTTCTGGCATTATCGAGTCGGTGATATAGTATAGTACGTATATCTACTTTTAACACTTTCGCTGCGAAGTTCAAATAAACTATTGTACTTGTATGCCTAAAATTGTTTGGCAAATATTCATAAAACCCGACATTCGACTCCATCGGCGCGATGATTATGCAACGGGAACTCTATGCCCAAGCACCCGGATCCGAGTGCACTGTGACATGCCCCAGCCGGTTTCAGTATTTGCTCGATCCGACGTGCAGAAAACAAACAACGATCCAAATTTTTAAATATTATTTAAATCAACAATTTCAACTTTTCGCAAAAAAAGAAGAATCATTCATTCATCCTTTTGAAATACCAATGAATTATACAATCGTAAAACAACACCAAAAGAACGAAATAAAAGAATACTAATACAAACTGCCAAATATAGACACCGGTTTTGACCTTGACATTACAAAAACGTACTTATTATACAATACGCTACCTCATTATCGGTGCCGACATCCAAAGTGATGGGTAGACACTGGTGAGGCTTAATCCCAGCGAGGGCAGTGTACAGGGATAGTTTTCCGACAGGAATGCCCATGCCATAGGCACCAAGATCCCCGAGACCCAAAATCCTTTCTCCATCAGTGAAGACTACCGCACGAACATCAGGTTCAGGCCTAGAAAAAATAAAACTTTTAAGATTGTATAACAGACACGGAAACCGGTATTTTATGCGGTTAGTTTTTTGTAGCACACGTTCTCTTTAACGAAGTTTTGGTTTTTGCTAATGGTGTGATGTCATGAAGTGCGTCGGAAGAGCCCGTGGCTAAATAATAACAGCCGTTCGGATGAATCTTCAGGTTACGTTGCGCTTACTTAGGTTGGTTTGTGGATGGGTGACCACTTATTACATACCGAGTTTTCTCCGTGCTTCAAAAAGCGCGTTAAGGCGTTGATCCCGGCTGCCATTTGCAGATACTTGACAGTCGTTACAGTCAGTGGTCCGTAAGTTTCACAATCAATCAAACCAAGGCGTAACGTATTACTGAGTTGGAAAGGGCAGACAGGTAGTCGCTCTATGTAAAATACTGTTATTCAGCTGCATCCGGTTAGACTGGAAGCCGACTCCAACATAGTTGATGAAAAGTCTGGGCAGATGATGATGATGTGATGGTGTGATGGTGTGAGAAGTCTCTATGCAGCAATTCTCAGATCCTTGCCGACTGTCGAATATCTTTACCACGGAATGAGTAATTAGTATTGTTGTTGATTTCCGAGAACCGACGAAAACACAACGATCTGCACGCGTAGCATGACCGCCGTAGAAACAGGCTATGTCGACGGAAGAATCGACAAACTGACACATTGTCATTGTCTATCTGTCATTACATAGTCATAGTTGACATAGTCTTCCCCCAAGTGTCGCCACATTGACATTTTGGGGGGTTTTGCTGTAACCGCCACGCTTGGCAGGCGGTTTGGCGATCGCAGTACGGTTTTTACAAAAGCACAGAGAACGCTGCTGCCCATTCTCTGGCAAAACCCTTAGTCGCCTCTTACGACACCCACGGGAAGGTATGGGATGGCGCTATTCTTTACGTCCGATACCATACAGAGCGTATCTCAGTCGCTATTCTGCAATCCATAACGGCGAATGTGTTTACTATTCATCGAGCCCCAAAGTTAACGTTGAAGTTTAGTTAGGCTTATGACATCATTTACACTAAATAATACGATAGTTCTACGGCACATCTAATGGCTATTTTTTTTTGTAAATTACCGCAGGACCCATTCATTCATAGACATTGGTTTATGGATGGAACTCTGAATAAAAAAAAAACAAAACACATTTAGTTCTGATTTCACCATCGAAACTGATCGCGGTCAGCAAGCACATGTAAACTGAGAGCTGTCAGTTTTAAAATTCCTCTTGCTCTTACACGCGAGTTAATGATGATGAAATGATGATCGTGCTCAGTTTTATAAGCGAAATTCGACCTTAAGCGTCTAAATTAGATTTTGAACGTCTATAAATCATACTATGTAACTACTGAAGACGTTCCCAAATGCGTAGCAGATTCTAAAAGCAAATGAATTATGGGTACAAATGTACAATCTACTACGTTCATTCACCGTAAGCTTTGTTTACAAACTATAGAATAACGTTGAAGTATTACTTCGTGCTATTTTCAGACGATGAAAAGAAATTGTTGCTTTATTACTTTACTAGCAGCCCGCCCCGGCTTCGCACGGGTATTTAACAATACACAAACATAAAAAACCGGCCAAGTGAGAGTCTTACTCGCACACAGGGTTCCATAGCCCCAAACAATATTTTGAACTGTCATTCATTAGTTAATAGTATTAGTTGGTAAACTTCTACTCAACCGCAAAACTAAAATGGTTTTTCATAGTATGTTAATGAAAAACAAAGTTACTGCTGCAGTTTGATGAAAAAGTCCCATATCTCAAAAACTATACATCATATCTTATTGAAACCAATTTTCGTTGATAGTTTTTTTTACGTTCTACAATCCTAAATATTTTCAGAATTTTCCTCCTCTTACTTTAGAAATTAGAGGGGGACACATTTTACCACTTTGGTAGTGGCTCTAGCGCAAACTATTCAGTTTAGAAAAAAATGATATTGTATATGAGTTTAGAAAAAAATGAAGACCTATCCATAGATAACCCACACGTAGGGGTATGATTAAAAAAAAATTTTGGTTTTCAGTTCTATGTATGGGGAACCCCAAAATTTATGTTTTTTTTTTTCTATTTTTGTGTAAAAATCTGAATGCGGTTCAGAGAATACATCTACTTACCAAGTTTCAACAATATAGTTCTTATAGTTTCGGAAAAAAGTGGCTGTGACATACGGACGGACAGACAGACAGACAGACATGACGAATCTATAAGGGTTCCGTTTTTTGCCATTTGGCTACGGAACCCTAAAAACCCTTCTATTTGCGTCAGGTAACTAAAAAAAAATCTGTGGTTTAAAATTTTGTATGGTGTCTGGTTCTGTATGGTGTCGGACGTAAAGAATAGCACCATCCCATATCTTCCCGTGGGTGTCGTAAGAGGCGACTAAGGGACTTGCCAGAGAATGGGCAGCAGCGTTCTGTGGGCTTTTGTAACAACTGTACTGCGATCGCCAACCCGCCTGCCAAGCGTGGCGATTATGTCAAAACCCCCCCCCCCTTATGTCAATGGCGACACTTGGGGGAGGTCTATGTCCTGCAATGGACGTCTTTTGGCTGAAATGATGAATGATGATGAACTAAAAAAAAATTATAAACAAAGTTTGAATATTCCTCTCCCGTACGGCCCGTACCCCAGTGACGCCTACATCGTATAAGGTGATGCCTAGCCAGCTGAGCGGGGTGAGCGGCGACCACGCAACTTTTTTCTAATACTTACATTTTTAAACTCCTGATATCTTTCGAATGGTATGTCCGAATTGAATAATTCAAAAAGTTATATAAAGGTATTGAAGCAGTCTTGAATATGAAGTAATTTATTTTGATAAGGATTAATACCAAGATACAAATACAGAGTCTTTTCTAACGGCGGCATTAAAATATTTTTTTTTAAATAAAAGAACACTTATTGTGGCATAAATATAATAGTTAGACATATGCTGTCGCGACACTTTTTGTAAATAATGATGTGTTCTGCAAAGTCGTAATACATTATTTTATTCTATCATCAATAGTTTTCGCAGCGCACGCGATGTAAAGAATATTTTAGGTAATTTTTATACACCTTGGGTTACATAATTGCAGTTTTAGTAAGGATCCCTAATTTTTTTGAAAATATAATATAGCCTATGTCACTCACGGATAGTGTAGCTTCCCAACAGTGAAAGAATTTTTCAAATCGGTTCAGTAGTTTCGGAGCCTATTCAATGCAAACAAACAAACAAACAAACAAACAAACAAACAATCAAATCTTTCCTCTTTATAATATTAGTTTAGATAGGCTGAGGATAAGGAATGAATAACGATATCGAATGCCATTACTATGATTTATGTAACTTTTTTATTTTTTTTAGAGGAAGAATTTCAATTGTTCATTATAATGGTTTACACGAAACGAGCATAAAACTAAAACAAGAGCATTTGTTACTTGATTTTAATGATATTTTAGAATGGATAGATCAACGAATGAATTCTGTTTCTGTTTAGGCAAAAAAAGAGGATAAAAATTCTCGAATTCGTTACCGTACCCTCAAAGAAGCCGAAGGGCTTTTGTTCTTCTCATCATTGTGATCATTTTTAGGGTTCCGTAGCCGAATGGCACCATTGTTCTGGACCATACCTGGGAACCTCCAGGTTTCGGAGATGTTGGACGTCAAAGTTTCAACCTTTTCACAACTTTTTTTTTTAAATACAAGTTTTTAATGTTATAACTTTCCTTTAAATACCTCCATGACCCTTGTACTAGGTACTCAATGCATCCATCAGCGCAATGTTTTGAGTGCATTACATTGAGCCCTACCGTAGAAAGTAATTAGGTATCCACACCAAAAAAAAGTCGTTTCTGTTTACACCTTGTATTTTTATGCATACAGTCAACAAAATAGTTAGGTATACAGGCTAAAACATCCATCCATTAACAATACAATTTCAATCATTTGAAAATCAATCAATTTTTTTTCTGTTTTGCAATATTCACTAAGATTTTGTCTTTAGTAATATTTAAATCATGAAACTAGGACACCCTACTCTTATGGAATCGATGTTTAGTTTACGAAATATAAGTGAATATTGTAATAGTAGTGGATGGATTTTTTGGCCTGTATAACTATTTTGTTGACTGTACCAGAACATTCAATCAAAAACATGTACCTTGTCCACCTAGATACGAAACCCATTGTGTAATCTATTAAAACTATGTTTAATACTACTATACTGTTTGTTTAAATAACCCTATTTTGCATTTCCGTAAGTTTCACAATCAATCAAACCAAGGCGTAACGTATTACTGAGTTGGAAAGGGCAGACAGGTAGTCGCTCTATGTAAAATACTGTTATTCAGCTGCATCCGGTTAGACTGGAAGCCGACTCCAACATAGTTGATGAAAAGTCTGGGCAGATGATGATGATGTGATGGTGTGATGGTGTGAGAAGTCTCTATGCAGCAATTCTCAGATCCTTGCCGACTGTCGAATATCTTTACCACGGAATGAGTAATTAGTATTGTTGTTGATTTCCGAGAACCGACGAAAACACAACGATCTGCACGCGTAGCATGACCGCCGTAGAAACAGGCTATGTCGACGGAAGAATCGACAAACTGACACATTGTCATTGTCTATCTGTCATTACATAGTCATAGTTGACATAGTCTTCCCCCAAGTGTCGCCACATTGACATTTTGGGGGGTTTTGCTGTAACCGCCACGCTTGGCAGGCGGTTTGGCGATCGCAGTACGGTTTTTACAAAAGCACAGAGAACGCTGCTGCCCATTCTCTGGCAAAACCCTTAGTCGCCTCTTACGACACCCACGGGAAGGTATGGGATGGCGCTATTCTTTACGTCCGATACCATACAGAGCGTATCTCAGTCGCTATTCTGCAATCCATAACGGAGAATGTGTTTACTATTCATCGAGCCCCAAAGTTAACGTTGAAGTTTAGTTAGGCTTATGACATCATTTACACTAAATAATACGATAGTTCTACGGCACATCTAATGGCTATTTTTTTTTGTAAATTACCGCAGGACCCATTCATTCATAGACATTGGTTTATGGATGGAACTCTGAATAAAAAAAAAACAAAACACATTTAGTTCTGATTTCACCATCGAAACTGATCGCGGTCAGCAAGCACATGTAAACTGAGAGCTGTCAGTGTTAAAATTCCTCTTGCTCTTACACGCGAGTTAATGATGATGAAATGATGATCGTGCTCAGTTTTATAAGCGAAATTCGACCTTAAGCGTCTAAATTAGATTTTGAACGTCTATAAATCATACTATGTAACTACTGAAGACGTTCCCAAATGCGTAGCAGATTCTAAAAGCAAATGAATTATGGGTACAAATGTACAATCTACTACGTTCATTCACCGTAAGCTTTGTTTACAAACTATAGAATAACGTTGAAGTATTACTTCGTGCTATTTTCAGACGATGAAAAGAAATTGTTGCTTTATTACTTTACTAGCAGCCCGCCCCGGCTTCGCACGGGTATTTAACAATACACAAACATAAAAAACCGGCCAAGTGAGAGTCTTACTCGCACACAGGGTTCCATAGCCCCAAACAATATTTTGAACTGTCATTCATTAGTTAATAGTATTAGTTGGTAAACTTCTACTCAACCGCAAAACTAAAATGGTTTTTCATAGTATGTTAATGAAAAACAAAGTTACTGCTGCAGTTTGATGAAAAAGTCCCATATCTCAAAAACTATACATCATATCTTATTGAAACCAATTTTCGTTGATAGTTTTTTTTACGTTCTACAATCCTAAATATTTTCAGAATTTTCCTCCTCTTACTTTAGAAATTAGAGGGGGACACATTTTACCACTTTGGTAGTGGCTCTAGCGCAAACTATTCAGTTTAGAAAAAAATGATATTGTATATGAGTTTAGAAAAAAATGAAGACCTATCCATAGATAACCCACACATAGGGGTATGATTAAAAAAAAATTTTGGTTTTCAGTTCTATGTATGGGGAACCCCAAAATTTATGTTTTTTTTTTCTATTTTTGTGTAAAAATCTGAATGCGGTTCAGAGAATACATCTACTTACCAAGTTTCAACAATATAGTTCTTATAGTTTCGGAAAAAAGTGGCTGTGACATACGGACGGACAGACAGACAGACAGACATGACGAATCTATAAGGGTTCCGTTTTTTGCCATTTGGCTACGGAACCCTAAAAACCCTTCTATTTGCGTCAGGTAACTAAAAAAAAATCTCTGTGGTTTAAAATTTTGTATGGTGTCTGGTTCTGTATGGTGTCGGACGTAAAGAATAGCACCATCCCATATCTTCCCGTGGGTGTCGTAAGAGGCGACTAAGGGACTTGCCAGAGAATGGGCAGCAGCGTTCTGTGGGCTTTTGTAACAACTGTACTGCGATCGCCAACCCGCCTGCCAAGCGTGGCGATTATGTCAAAACCCCCCCCCCCTTATGTCAATGGCGACACTTGGGGGAGGTCTATGTCCTGCAATGGACGTCTTTTGGCTGAAATGATGAATGATGATGAACTAAAAAAAAATTATAAACAAAGTTTGAATATTCCTCTCCCGTACGGCCCGTACCCCAGTGACGCCTACATCGTATAAGGTGATGCCTAGCCAGCTGAGCGGGGTGAGCGGCGACCACGCAACTTTTTTCTAATACTTACATTTTTAAACTCCTGATATCTTTCGAATGGTATGTCCGAATTGAATAATTCAAAAAGTTATATAAAGGTATTGAAGCAGTCTTGAATATGAAGTAATTTATTTTGATAAGGATTAATACCAAGATACAAATACAGAGTCTTTTCTAACGGCGGCATTAAAATATTTTTTTTTAAATAAAAGAACACTTATTGTGGCATAAATATAATAGTTAGACATATGCTGTCGCGACACTTTTTGTAAATAATGATGTGTTCTGCAAAGTCGTAATACATTATTTTATTCTATCATCAATAGTTTTCGCAGCGCACGCGATGTAAAGAATATTTTAGGTAATTTTTATACACCTTGGGTTACATAATTGCAGTTTTAGTAAGGATCCCTAATTTTTTTGAAAATATAATATAGCCTATGTCACTCACGGATAGTGTAGCTTCCCAACAGTGAAAGAATTTTTCAAATCGGTTCAGTAGTTTCGGAGCCTATTCAATGCAAACAAACAAACAAACAAACAAACAAACAAACAATCAAATCTTTCCTCTTTATAATATTAGTTTAGATAGGCTGAGGATAAGGAATGAATAACGATATCGAATGCCATTACTATGATTTATGTAACTTTTTTATTTTTTTTAGAGGAAGAATTTCAATTGTTCATTATAATGGTTTACACGAAACGAGCATAAAACTAAAACAAGAGCATTTGTTACTTGATTTTAATGATATTTTAGAATGGATAGATCAACGAATGAATTCTGTTTCTGTTTAGGCAAAAAAAGAGGATAAAAATTCTCGAATTCGTTACCGTACCCTCAAAGAAGCCGAAGGGCTTTTGTTCTTCTCATCATTGTGATCATTTTTAGGGTTCCGTAGCCGAATGGCACCATTGTTCTGGACCATACCTGGGAACCTCCAGGTTTCGGAGATGTTGGACGTCAAAGTTTCAACCTTTTCACAACTTTTTTTTTTAAATACAAGTTTTTAATGTTATAACTTTCCTTTAAATACCTCCATGACCCTTGTACTAGGTACTCAATGCATCCATCAGCGCAATGTTTTGAGTGCATTACATTGAGCCCTACCGTAGAAAGTAATTAGGTATCCACACCAAAAAAAAGTCGTTTCACAGCAATAATTTTTGCATGCTACCAAGCATGCAAAAATTATTGTTGTAACACGACTTTTTAAGGCTTCATGAAGGGTCTGTTTACACCTTTATTTTTATGCATACAGTCAACAAAATAGTTAGGTATACAGGCTAAAACATCCATCCATTAACAATACAATTTCAATCATTTGAAAATCAATCAATTTTTTTTCTGTTTTGCAATATTCACTAAGATTTTGTCTTTAGTAATATTTAAATCATGAAACTAGGACACCCTACTCTTATGGAATCGATGTTTAGTTTACGAAATATAAGTGAATATTGTAATAGTAGTGGATGGATTTTTTGGCCTGTATAACTATTTTGTTGACTGTACCAGAACATTCAATCAAAAACATGTACCTTGTCCACCTAGATACGAAACCCATTGTGTAATCTATTAAAACTATGTTTAATACTACTATACTGTTTGTTTAAATAACCCTATTTTGCATTTTCATTTAGTAATCTAACACCGATCAAGATAGGTATAACATGACCTAAAATGTATTGAGCAATTTAAACTTATGCCATTAGGTATGCGCTCCAGCTATCGATCGATTTTCTTTAGCCTTCGCCAGTCTAGGTCAATCTAGGTCGACCTAGACTGGCTAAATACCTCTAAGAACTTAAATTATTTTACAAGATAAGCTGCTTACAGGATTTTGTTGTATGGAAAATAATTTTGAGGCAAAAATTGTTTTGTACAATCACTCATAACTATTGTACTTGAATAGGAGTCTCGATTTGTAGAACAAAGTATGTTTATATAATACCAGGAATGTAATCGTAATGAATGCAACGGCATAATGTAAACTGTTTATACTTATTCATAGCTATAAATTGAATGAATATGCTTTGATTTAAACAATAACACTAAAATGCGACACATGTACAGACAGCATCAGTATGTGCTAACCCCTCAAGTTTTGAAATGTTACATTACTACAACATTGAATTCGTTGCGAATAATAATCTAAAGAATCCTTCAAAAAGAGTTCAATGTATGGACTTGGATTCGAACCATCGCATCACCGAACTTCGTTATACTTATGCTGGGAGTTTAACTAATTAGCCAGCGAGCCCATGTGAGTTGCGATGAAATTGTTATCTACTATCGTCCCAGTCACTTGATTTTCAGGTCGGTCTAATTGATAGATGTGAAAATTTGAGGGTATGGTCCATTAATTTTAATACCTTAAAAAAAAAAACAAAATTTAAAAAAAAACAGAAACAAACATCGTAATAACGAAAAAATTATCTGCTGCCCCATACAAAATTTAAATACCTATTCGACCCAAATGTATGGGGCATCTGATATTTTTTTCGCTATGATCATTTTTCTTTGTGGCGAAACTTGTTCAGTTTGGTGGTCTGTAGCACACCGTTTAGTATGTATATACCCTTTCCGTTACACCCTGTATATTGTTTACATTAAAAAGAAAAAATAACGTGACGAAAGGCACATGTCGGTCTTAAGATTTGAACGTCTAATCTCATGAACGTCAAGCGGTCTGAAAACCTCCGGTCTTTTTATACGTTGAGTAACTTCTCATAAATGTTAAGCCTATTATTGCTTGTCGTTATACCCAACTAGCACTTCCCCCGCGACTTCGTTCACGAAAATTTTGCTATAATATAGCCTAAAAAGTATGTTACTCGATAAAGGTGTACTAATGGTGAAATAATGTTTATACAGGCCGAGTAGTTTTTGCTTTCAAAAGGGCCTGTTATAGTCTAATTGAAATAAATGCTTTGAGTTTGAGTTTATTGATAAAAAAACAATATTTAAAACAGACTTTTCAAAATAAATACTAACTTAAACTTATTTATTCACTAAAATAATAAATTAATCATAATATAATGTTTTTAAAAAAATAAAAAAAAACAACTAGGTTCAACACAGATTTGAACGCTCATGTCTTTTGGGGGTAAGAACTTAACGGATCCGTGGGTACTACCGCGCTTTTAGTAATAAGGCTGAAAATTATAAATTGAAACCTACCTATTTCAGGGACAGACTACTCAACATTTTTTTTAATGTTTGACTAGTTAATCAATTTACTATCTTACTACCTACGATTATAAATTCGAAACTTTGTGTGGATGGATGGATAGATGTTTCTCTTTCACGTAAAAACTACTGAACTGATTTGGATGAAACTTCGCACACAGGTAGTTTATAACCTGGATTAACACATATATACTTTTTATCCCGGTAGCACGATCCCGTCACATATCCACAGACCAACCCTGGCAAGCGCTGCTTTACCTTTGAAATAAAATTTATAAGGTATCAAAAGAAAAACTTACCAATTTTTAATAATGTTGAATACATGTCCCTTGTCGTTGATGGTGATGAACAGACCTCTAGGTCTTCGGTAAATGAGACCGAACTTCTGACAGGCCAGTCCCACGGTAGGGGTGTATACGATCGGCAAGTACTTCTCAACGTTCTCCGCTAGCAGCCTAAAGAACAACTTCTCATTTCTGTCCTGCAAAAATTCAATTCAATTATTAAAAACAATGCCTTGTTTTTGGGGAAAAAATATGGAGGTGGGCGTAGTTTTATTGATATGTCTGCTTTTTGGAGTCCACTGGTGGACATAGGACATCTAAAATTGTATGTACATGGTTATTGGTATACCAATCAAAATTAAAGAAGAATATCAAAATTAAAGAAGAATATGTCTTTGAAACTCTTCCCTGAATGAAACTAAGAAATATTTCTGTTCTAGTGAACGTGGCTAATGTATTAAAAAAAAAAACCAATCGACTAAATCAAAATAATCAACGAATCACGCTATAACAGAATATCGTCTTGTAGATAATATCAGGTAAACACAGACGTAAACTTCAAATAATAAACTAGACCTATCATGTCAAAGGCTTCCGAGGTAATGTTGCCATTAACTGAATTATACTCCAGCGAACAAGCTTCACAAGTCTTTTGTACATAATTGAACAAATCATCCAGTAAACTGCAGGTTCAAACATACATTAAACGCTCAGCATAACATGCTTAATCATATTTGTGTGTGATTTGAACGCATATGTATGTTGTGTTGTTGTGGGTGTAACTACTTAATGGAGCGGTCTGTACTATGGGTATTTAAAGTTGGTATATTTTTCCAAGTTACGAATGCTTTTCAATTTGGAGTTCTTAGAGGTACTTTACCTGCTGTAGAATAAAATATAATACACTGTTCAGACACACCAATAAGTTGCTAATATAGTAAATGTTAACTTTTTTTGAAGCCCTGTATTAAATTCCTTCAGTTTAACACCGATACACACCGTAGTTCAGCTGGGTCGATGACGAATTTAGGTCAAGGGCAACAAGATTAGCCAGATTGCTTTAATTCGAGCAATGGTTTTTTTTCAAATAAATCACGCTCATTTTGATTAAAGATATTATCGTAAGTAAAAATACAAGAATCATTGTTCACACTTTTTACACATTCCTTTCACCTGGGTCACCCAGACAATGTTTTCCCAAAATCAGTCTTTCCGCAAAAAAAATCGAGCCAAAAATAAATACTCACAGTCTAAACATCCACTCTTCAGGTTTAGTACATCAAAAACAAATTCAAAAAAAACCGGCCAAGTGCGAGTCTTACTCGCACACAGGGTTCCATAGCTCCAAACAATATAATAACAATATTTTGAACTGTCATTCATTAGTTAGTAGTATTAGTTAGTAAACTTCCACACAACCGCAAAACTAAATTTGTTGTTCATAGTATGTTTATGAAAAACAAAGTTACTGCTGCAGTTTGATGAAAAAGTCCCATATCTCAAAAACTAAACATCATATCTTAGTGAAACCAATTTTCGTTGATAGTTTTTTTTACGTTCTACAATCCTAAATATTTTCAGAATTTTCCTCATCTTACTTTAGAAATTAGAGGGGGGGGGGACACACATTTTACCACTTTGGAAGTGGCTCTAGCGCAAACTATTCAATTTAGAAAAAAATGATATTAGAAACATCAATACCATTTTTGAAGACCTATCCATAGATATCCCACACGTATGGGTTTGATGAAAAAATTTTTTTTGGTTTTCAGTTCTAAGTATGGGGACCCCCTTAATTTATTGTTTTTTTTCTATTTTTGTGTGAAAATCCTAATGCGGTTTACAGAATACATCTACTTACCAAGTTTCAACAGTATAGTTCTTATAGTTTCGGAAATAAGTGGCTGTGACATACAGACGGACAGACAGACAGACAGACAGACAGACAGACAGACAGACAGACAGACAGACATGACGAATCTATAAGGGTTCCGTTTTTTGCCATTCGGCTACGGAACCCTAAAAAGCATGAACCAGGAATCCAATGACAAACTAGAATCTGTACAATAAATGTCCCATACCCGGCCCAGTTTCCCAGTGCCCAGATTCCCAGTTCCCAAAACCCAGTTTCTATAAATAGCTTCACAGAATCAACGGTACCTTTATCATGTTTAGTCACCTGTAACTCGACGAGGTAGAGATATTTGTTGAGGTTGTCCTCATATCTGTCAATGGATATGGTACATATCTCTAGCTGTTCCTCTTGGCTCTTGAACTTGGCTGCCAAAAGACCATGGATACCGAGCGCCTGACGCTCTTGCAGTGTGAAGGCTAGACCCTAAAAAATATAAAATGTTATTTAGCTAGATGTGCCCCGCGAAAGTAACTATGTCCGTGTGAAATACAACCTATAAAAATAAGACTTCCCTGTTAGGATCGGATTTAACTATTACAAAGGGTTTATTTTTCTGCACGAAACTCTAATCCTTAGCCTTAGTTACTTCTTATAACATCTTCTTATAACAGCTATCTGCCAGTAAAAGATGCCACAATCGATCCAGCCCTTTCGGATATAATCCGGAACAAACAGACAGACTGACAAAATGGAAAAGAATGTGTTTTTGTTATAAGTACCGAACTTTCATGTATTCAGTAAGTATCTGATATTTTGATAGTACAGTGACACTTAATTTTTATTTATTTGTAACCTAACAAAAAATTCGTTTTGATGTTTAGTTTTTTTTTTTCCAAACGTTGCTCCTTACTAGGATTTTCCCTGCAACGTAGGTGCGTTTACGAACATTTAAACTCACATACACAAACAGCTACACCCGGAACAACTATCTGTAGGCCATACAAATATTTGTTCCGTGCGGGGATCGAACCCGCGACACGTAGCGCATCAATCGCTCAACCACAGCGCCAACCGTGCCGTCAAAATTATGCCTTTAGTCCCCGAAGGGTGGAGGTGTTCACCTGACTGCCAAAAGTGCACCCACATTACAACCAATTATTAGGTTTTCCCAATAGCAGCCCGGAGTCAGCATTTGTGATGGTAATAGGCTCGCCCACTATTACATGGGACGTTATCTGTATCATTCATAATCCGTCGAGATATTAAATAAGTGCGTTTTTTTCACCAATAAAAGGGTATCTTATCTTATCGTGTGTGTAATTTTACTGTACACGCTAATAGAGTAATTTTACAAACCCAGGAGAAAAATCAACGGAAACTCAGAAACTCAGAACTTCTAAACTAATATTATAAAGAGGAAAGATTTGATTGTTTGTTTGTTTGTTTGCATTGAATAGGCTCCGAAACTACTGGTCCGATTTGGAAAATTCTTTCAGGGGTATATAGCCCATTTATCGAGGAAGGCTATAGGCTATATATCTAAAGTCTGACATCCAGTCTTACCAAGGGGCATCGTATTACCCATTTACTGGGTTGTGGAGGTCAGATAGGCAGTCGCTTCATGTTAAATACTGGTACTCAGCTGCATTCGGTTAGACTGGAAGCCGACCCCAAAATAGTTTGTGTAAAGGCTAGGCAGATGATGATGATGCTATAGGCTATAAATCATCACGCTACGACCTAAAGGAGTGGAGCAGCAATGAAAAATGTTGCGAAAATGTGACGCAAACGAAGTTGCGCCGGACAGCTAGTAAGTTCTAATAAAATATCCTTGTGTGACTGTTGTTTGGTTCTACACTACACGGTCGATCGATTTGCCTGCACGAACCAAAATTGGAATAGGGCCAAAATTCTAAACTGTTACTAATAACTAGATTTTTTTAGCCTATTCTTTCCCACTGCTGGACAAATGCCTCCTCCAATTAATTTCACTAGATTGTTAATCTAGTTTTACTTAAATATTTAACACTGTTTCAAAACAAAGCTAATTTCAATGCCATTCTGCTATTGCGATCAATAGTCAATGTCACTCGTTTCTCCTTACTTCAACAATTCAACACCGACTTTGAGAAAAACGAGGGAAAACTAAACAAAATTACAGCTGACAAATATTACAATTTGATTTACACAAACAAAATTATATTGAAAATTTATCGTCTCACGAAATGTATCGTCTCTATACGTCACACAATAAAAGGGGTGGTCTTCAAGTTACTGAACCCTATAAACTACGTGACCTGAGAGACCAACAATTGTACACTAGTTTTATAAACCAATAATGTCCGACTTACTGTTTTATTTTGAACGGTTACAACCCAATAAATGGGTTCCAATTAAATGGGTACATCTTTAAAATAAGTAGTATTTTTTTTTTGTTGTGCTAATTATTTAATACTTTAAGCGCATACAATTCACAGGGGTGGACTTAATGCCAAAGGCATTTTCTACCAGAGAACTGTAGTGTGATGCAAAGACTAACAGTGATAGTGCATTTCCGAAAATAGAGGAATCAACATTTATCTTCTGAATTGCAAGTTGGAAAGAATTTACATTTCTTACCTTATTGAGACGTGGATCTCTCAAGTGGTCAATGCCCCTGACAACATTGGGGCAGATTATGTTGCCGGTGACCTCGTGGTAGTCCCGGCTTTGGAGCGGCACTGCTACGATGGATGGGCTCTTCGCAAGAATGGACGCCAATGCCCTGTGTGGGCCTATAGCGTGTGACGAGCAACATCTGTAACAAGGTTCTAGCTTACAAATTGCACTTGTACCAAGATATAAAAAAGGTTAGATATATTCAGGGTCCTCACTATATTCAGGTTGCGAGAAAGTTTCTTCTCAGAAAAGAGTAAACTGAGACGTGAACATTTTATGAAGCGTTAGGCCTCGCTACTGCAACCGAATTATTGAGCATCTAGTCGACAGTTTCGAAACACAAAATACGTCTGGCTGCTAGGAGCAAGTGAGCAGGGACCGAAGACTGCCACATACATTCACTTTGATTTGCTCTAGCGCGCAATTATTCGATTGCCGTTCTATCATGCGCGTTCTACTGGCTGCCGCAGCCAGACATCTATAGCCGCCTAGCGCGCAGATCCTAATATATCATCAGATTTGAAAAGAGTAAACATGGAATTTCTTGCCGGTTGACTTCCAATAGACCAATCCGAACCGAGCACCTTTTTGCAGCTCTTGTAGGCCTATGTGAAATAAAAATATTTTGATTTTTGAGAGTGGCTGCCGCAACCAGGCTGCGTTGTGCGCTCCCGTGCTTAGGGCGTATACATAATTGACAACTGCGATCGACTTTGCTATCAAACATAAAAAACCGGCCAAGTGCGAGTCTTACTCGCACACAGGGTTCCATAGCTCCAAACAATATAATAACAATATTTTGAACTGTCATTTATTAGTTAGTAGTATTAGATAGTAAACTTCCACACAACCGCAAAACTAAATTTGTTTTTCATAGTATGTTTATGAAAAACAAAGTTACTGCTGCAGTTTGATGAAAAAGTCCCATATCTCAAAAACTAAACATCATATCTTATTGAAACCAATTTTCATTGATAGTTTTTTTTACGTTCTACAATCCTAAATATTTTCAGAATTTTCCTCCTCTTACTTTAGAAATTAGAGGGGGGGGGACACACATTTTACCACTTTGGAAGTGGCTCTAGCGCAAACTATTCAGTTTAGAAAAAAATGATATTAGAAACATCAATATCATTTTTGAAGACCTATACATAGATACCCCACACGTATGGGTTTGATGAAAAATTTTTTTTTGGTTTTCGGTTCTAAGTATGGGGACCCCCTTAATTTATTGTTTTTTTTCTTTTTTTGTGTGAAAATCCTAATGCGGTTTACAGAATACATCTACTTACCAAGTTTCAACAGTATAGTTCTTATAGTTTCGGAAATAAGTGGCTGTGACATACAGACGGACAGACAGACAGACAGACAGACAGACAGACAGACAGACAGACAGACATGACGAATCTATAAGGGTTCCGTTTTTTGCCATTCGGCTACGGAACCCTAAAAACAGATTTGTGATCTTAGAACAACGCTCACATTCTGATCAAATTGATATTGAAGAGGAAATAACAACTTATTAAAAGGAAGACCTTTTATTCCGAGACATTAAAGCTGCTGAGCATGGCCTAAATCATCTGTTTAAACACCTCCGAATAATTAATTTGGCAGTTTGTCATACAAATTCCGCACCATTTAGTAATTTCTCCTTGAATGACATAACCCAGTGAACTCGAAACGACCTATTTACAAGACTTAAATATCAAACAGTTTACTTCAAAAACGTTCAATGTTTATTTGCAGTAACAAAACTCGTATTTCCCAAAACTGAAATTGCTCATTTTCCTTCACTTGCCAGAATTCCCGACGTTTGCACATATTCACGAATGCGTCATATAACCAACCGTAGTTCGAGGTTGCGTCACGTTTCGTTGCACAGTAACCGCTTATATTATAGGTATGTACCTAGGTTATACTATTACACTTCACATACGCCGTTTTCCTAAACAGTTAATCCTATGCTCTATGAATCCGATAGTTGTATAGTTGCTTACGGAAAAATATGATTCTGGATCGTAACACTATGTATTTTAAATAGAATTATAATATTAATTAAAATCATCAATCCTCTAAGGTTTATATTGATGATTTTAATGATTACTAGCACTTCGCCCGCGACTTCGTTCGCGTGAATTGTGATATTATACATATAGCTTATGTTACTCGGTAAAGATATAGCTTTCTAATGGTGATTTTTTTTTTTTTAAATCTGTCGAATTATTTTTGAGTTAAATCGTAACAAACAAACAATCAAATCTTTCCTGTTTCAAATATTAGTTTAGATAACTCAGTAAGGCCATATTTGTTACGGTCGCGATTCGTATTTTAATCAACAACCTGACCTGATTTTATCAATTTCAATCTTAATGTTTTGAATGCGTTAACTAACAAAGCTTTTGTTTCCATCGTACTGTACTATTTGTTTATATTAATGTCACCTACTTTTGGATTACATCATAGACTTACTGAAAGAAATTAAATTAGTACAGTAATAAAGGGATGCTTATGTCGTCAGAGCTAATTTCATTTCAATTTGGAGTAACATAGTTTTACACTTAATCAAGCTCATGTCCGTGATAAAATAATTCAATCTCCTGATCCTTAAAATAAGGAAATCACGCACAAAAGAAGTCAGTCACAAACATGAAACTGAATTAATAACAAGCTAATTTAAAATGGCTCTTTAATTTCTTGGCTCAGAACACACAATCGTAAACTAAAAACTTAATTTACAGAAAGTCATTAATTGTTAATTTCTAATAGGAACATCAATCATGAATATGGATTACGTACTGTCGAAGCTAATACATCAAAGCTGTGGCTTTGCAAACAATAAACTGTTCCTATGTCACATGATTCAAGCTTTATTCAAACATAACACATGACGTGACTATTTACAGACATCGACACAAATCACGATCTTCATTACACATTCGTTTTCTATAATAGTAAAGAAGGTTCGTTTTTGTAACAAAGATTGTACCTACGATGTTCGGAATGTTTTGACTTAGGACTATGCCATCGCGGATAAAACCTGAATAAGTTGGAAATTGGTATAAGCAAAAAGAGGCTTTTATTCAGCAGTGGCTGAAGTCAGGTTGTGGCTGGTGGTGATGACCATAATAATACCAGCCTATTACTGTAAGGGAAAACGCACTCTTTGGCAATAAAACAACTACAAAACAAGCAGTGTTTGACGATATTGAGGCACTGTATGTTCGTATTTTAAAACAGTCCTTAAGCACCAATCTTTCCGACAGAGTTGAGTCGAGATCAATACTTAAGTATCGTCGTCGTTCCAGTTATGAGTAGCTACAGAGAAAAAAAACACAAACAGAAAACAAGGAAAGAAATTATAGTTTAAACAGAGCACTGAGCGAGTTTGTACTACATCAAATTCCAATGCTAAGAGCGTTTATACCCTACGGCATTTCATACAAACTTTCAAGTCGTCATTTTCCGAAATGACTGAACAGATTTTAATGAAACTTCCTACGCATAAGCAGTATACATAGGTCTAAAAAGTTACTAAAAAACATTTTCGAAATGTCTTTTAAAAATGAAGATAATAGGAAATTTCTGTTTCTATAGATAATTAAAAATCGGTCTAATTTAGCTGTAACATTATTTTTCGAAAATGTTTTATAGTCATTTTTTGACCTATGTATACTGCTTATGCGTAGGAAGTTTAATTAAAAACTGTTCAGTCATTTCGGTAAATAACAACTTGAAAGTTTGTATGAAATGCCGTAGGGTATTAACGCTCTTAACTGTGACTCACTGGCTAAACTGTGAGTATTGGATAGAAACACATTTAACTCGGGCAGTGACGGAGATTTCCGTGACGTAAACCTGGAGAGGAATTTAATAGTACAGGTGACATCCATTACAGAAGATTCAAGGCTGAGAATGTTGGTAAGATTAAAATAGTAACGGTAAATATCCCAACGCACTAACCCAAAATTGAATCTTTGATCTCATACGGGGACGTGCGAAAATCTTACATCATGCTGCAAACGTCAGACATTCTTCGAGCAACTAAGCACCCGTTTCTGAGAAGGATGTCTCCAACGTCGTCATTCGTCACGTTTCTCATGAGTTCGAGACTCGCGTCGCTCCACTAATGAAAAGCACAAACTTATTGACACACCCAGATCGACCTCGTGACAAGTAGTCCAAAAGCAAGTGGCCTAAACCAATATTTGCCAATTTAGCTAATTGGACGTAAAGACTAAAGACACCGCATTGCAGCAATAAGACACAATAACGTTCTATTGCAATTAAATAAAAGGATTACGATTTAAGATAGATGCGCTTTGAAGTCCCCCAGACTACAATCAAACTAAATTCATTGAAGACGCAATTAATGCTCCTATAAGCCATGATGATGGACAAACAATTCAGTTGCAAGAACTGCACAGCAACAGCATATAAGTAAGATACTCGTACTTGAGCCGTAGACTTGATTCGGAAATGAGGAGCATGTCCTGTGAAAGTTGACATTATGAAGAATAAAGGTAGAGGAAGACCAATCAAAGGATGCATGGGGTGAATGACAATAATATGTCTAAATTGGACGTGAGTGCTGATTTGAACGCTGTTTCAGATGCTTGAAAGATGAAGTTTTACTGCGCTTCCCCCAAAAGAATAGAGATGAGAATAGGAGGATGACGAATGCAAAACAATACTTAATAGCATTTCATTAAGAGTTGCCAAATCGGGACAGCAATCACTTAACTTAAGTTACTTTAGATATAATAAATAAAGGAACGAAGCAAAACGATGGACGCTAGAACGTTACTGAATTGTATACAGAATTACAGATGTTACTTTTCTCCTTGACGGTGTAAATATGTATTCACATTACACGTTCACGTTCAAGGCTCATGCAAGGTGCATCATATGACAATAGACGTTTAAATCTAAATATCAACGATAATAGTGACAGTTATTTGATGACTTGTCAATCGAGCTACGTCATTTGTCGCAGCTGACGCTAACAAAAGATAAATATAATCGTCGACACGGGCCGTTTCAGTTTAGTCGGAAATATGGATTACGCTTATCTACACTTACATGTGTCTGAAAGCCATGAAATAGCCCATGACGTTTTATCGATGCAGAGATATCAAAATCACCGCGTATGAAACAAAGTTATTGAAATACACACTATTTTAAATAAAGCTTGGACAAATGAATACAATGTTAATTTTGATTCAAGAAGATTGTTGAATTGTCAAATGGAAGCCATTTGACAATTCAACAATCTTCTTGAATCAAAATTAACATTGTATTCATTTCGGCTCGATTTTCCTCGAGCCAGATTTCATAATAGTCTACGCAATGTGAACGTGCCAAGAAAAAACTGAATTCACATATAAATATTTATGGTTCATGACCTCTGATTTGTATGACAGTCATTTTCTGGACGATCCCGCACCGTTCAAAAATGTCGCCAGATTAATAATTCTAAATTTTTTGGCAAACATGCAAGTTTTAGATTACTAGAAGCGTTGTCGTGCAGAGTCGAAAAGATTCTCTATACTTTTACCAATTAGGGTCAAAATGATCTTTAATGGACGTCAGATTCGATATTACAACGAGAGTAGACACCATAGCTGGCCTGGTATCCGATACACGGCTTACAAGTGTTAGTCATCAAAAATATCACGGTTGTAAGCGTAAAATATGCACGCATCGCAGTCGGTGAGTCGGCACACTCAAATCCCGCTGCAAAACGATAACGGCTTTATAAAATACGAACCGTAACATCGATAATACATCGTTAGACTTTAGATATAACCATACAACAATAGTAATCGATGCTTGAGGAAGGAACCTATTCAATGACAGCTTAGGTGTTCAAGTTTTCTATTACAGCGGACGAGCCTTGTACAAAAGTAGCATTGCAAATTGAAACAATAATTAACCCTTTCCGTAACAAGTTTTTATGATGAACGCGTTATATAATTGGCTTGTTTTAATAGGCGGTTCATAACGGGTTTGCGAGGGGCGTTGCCGGAGATTCTGCCCCAACCTTGACATAACCAAAGGAAAAATAAGAGCATCGTCCCATAGACTTGACTGATGGCTTGAAGGTTAAAGGACTCTTTGATGTGGATACAAGATTGCTTAGGATCTGGGAAATACCGAATACCAGAGGGGTTTTCAGTAAGTCAATTTTTGTTTTCACATTTCTGACTAGCCAATGAAAAATAAGGAGGAAAACATCATAAAATGCATGTCTTTTATGTTAATAGGTAAGTACCTACTACTGAAACAGTTTCTTTCACAGAAACTTTTTTTCTATTACCGAAATATTTCTGAACCACATTCAAAGTTAATTACCTATTTACTATTATTTCACGGTTTAAAGTTAGACTTGAATGAGAATCGTTTGACTTGAGAGCTCCATTCGAGTTCAAAACTAGCTTACCGAATTTGAAATAGGTACCGAAACGAATAAATACCTACGTGTTGATTACGTTTTCGATCGAAGTGATAAAGTTTTATAAATAATCAACGAGTATTAGATATGCTGCTATAGCCCGGAGAACCTATCAATCACTGCGGGAGTAACGGGACTCGGTACCTACATAAGCCGTGGCGAGAGATTAAAAATGGCGATGGCGATTTACGAATAACGAGTGAGCGAGGATGCGAAAAATGCATCCTCTATCAAATGCCCCGGTATACAAACAAATAGACAATACATACAATGATTCTATAGAACAGCTCACCGACTGTTGGCATGGACCTATTCAGTTAAAATTATCCGAGTGTGAGGTAATTTACGTACTTACCACGCCCATTGCGACGTAACATATGAGAATGATCCAGACAATAATAATATTGAAAATAACGTTTCTTTTGTTGATCTTGTTGACGCCGGAAAAGTAACTCACTAGCTGTGACAAGATAAAATAGAAGCCAGACTGAGAAATTTATACAAAATCAGAAGGATTATAACATGAGGTGGTAAAAGACTCATGGATAAAACTAATACTTAATCTAGTAACTAATAGAAGATATGATTATGACAAGGAGTCAGTGTACACATAATCAATCAAGACTTTTATCACTGATAAAAGAATTAAACAAGTATTGTTGGTAAATATCACTAAATAAGATATCATGAGAAATATTTTGATTTTCTGGCAATCGACACACAGTATTTTAGGCACAACGCGTCTGTGCCAACTCACAACATAATGGGACAGACTAATAATAGAAAGTAGTTACTCGTAATTTTTGTTGTTAAAGAATTTAGAATTATAAATGTAAACACTTACTGTTCTAATTTGAGCAAAGCCATTGACAGAAGAATTTAGAGTGACTTTTAGGGGCAATGAGGGCAACTATAGGGCACGTTTTTATTTAATGTTTTGCCTAGAAACCGTAAATGGATTTCTAACTGAAATTCAAAATTTTACTGTGTAGCTGTTCATAATATTATAACTAGATTTGATTACATTAAATGGATAGGTTTGGATGGTCGGTTTTCATAATATGTATCATTTGTAAATAAATAGTAGAGACTAGCTGTCCGGCGCAACTTCGTTTGCGTCACATTTTCCCCGTTTTCGCAACATTTTTCATTGCTGCTCCACTCCTATTGATCGTAGCGTGATGATATACAGCCTATAGCCTTCCTCGATAAATGGGCTATATACCACTGAAAGAATTTTTCAAATCGGTCCAGTAGTTTCGGAGCCTATTCAATGCAAACAAATCCAACACCAATCCGGCCCAATACAAAAATTAAAAAGAAAAAAACTAAATATCAAATATTGTTAAGTACTTTATTTATGTCACTTATCAAAAATATAATCAGTCATCACAAAATTTTCATTTTAAAACTTAGAAAATTAGTACTCGTCCTGCACTAACGGCAAATTACGGTGAATAAGTAGTAATTCTCTGCACTGAGAGGTAACAAGCATTTTCGCTTATTTTCATAAACAAGGCCAGCTTCAGAAAAAAGTATTTTGCTGTACACACTGCTGCAGGGTACTGAAACATACCAGTGCCACCTAGGCGAATTTGCTTCTTGCGATGCACCAAACAGCAATGTTTGGCAGGATATCCGGCTATCCGGTTGTATGTAACTTTATTTTGGAAAAGATTAATAATGAGTATTTTTGACCAAGTGGAAATAGTATAGATTGTTGCATCGAGCGCAAAGTGAGTCATTAATGCACGAGTGTTATGTTGGTGCCCGAGCGCATGCGAGGGCACTAAAGTATCACGAGTGCATTAATTACTCACTTTATCGAGGTGCGTAATCTGCTTTTCTTTCAACTACCCTGACAAAATATACCTACTCAAAATAAAAACTCAATTTAATAAAACAAAGTATAATTCATCTTCCCTTCAAACATACAATTATTAAAAGTGCAGTTATTAAAGGTTATTAACAACTTCATTAGCAGCTGTTTTATATTTTCTGGAGTTGAATTCATATTGCTATCGCTGTCAATTTCCATGATTTTTTACCTTTTTATTTGGTATATAAGAAGTATCAAAGTTTTACAATGGTACAAAATGCGCGCCATTTGTTTTTTTTTTTCACCAAGTCAGTTTTATTCAGCCGATTTTTACTAATCTAATAATCATATCATCATAATAATCTAGTAATCTTTTTGATCTAATGCATACATTTTATTAACTTATTAAGAGACATTACACCTCTGTGGTAAATTTAATTCCAAATTTAAAATTTAAAACAGTGCAGTAATGAAAAACAGTGCAATAATGAGATTTCAAATAACTTTTCTGCACTGTTTTGGTTCTAAGCAAAAAAGACATCCTTTGTGATAGGTTTTGTAGTGATTAATGATAACATTACTGCGTAGTTGAAAGAAAAAGGTATGTATTTGAATAAATCTTCCTATAATCAGTTTGATAAAGTTGCATTATTACAGGTTTATTATGAATTTGTCATAACAAACAAGTAAGGACAACAAAACAATTTAAGTATGTTCAGGAAAACCCTCATTATTTTCTATACCTATTTGGGGAATTTGAAAGTATGTCTTTTAGGTTTACCCATATTATATAGAAAATAAGGAGGAAACCTCATGTATGTAAATTGTTACCTATTTGTTCATTAAAATGTACTTGAATATCTAAAACTTGATTTAATTATACATTTGTTGGATGTTTAACCTGATAACAATTAATAAATGAGTTCTAATCAAAATGTTAACATGAGAATCAGATATGAAGGTACTCAAAAACTTTAGATAAGGTGGAACTGATATATTTTACAATGTCACTAAAACAAAAAAAGTTGGCTCTGTGGCTAAACAATTGGCTGCTGTGCTGCGTGTCAAAGTTTCGTTCCCCTCAGGGAACAGATATTAGTAAGGCCTACAGATAATTGTTCCAGGTCTGGCTGTTTGTATATGTGAGTTTAAATGTTTGTAAACGCACCCATGATATAGGAGAAATTCCTAGTGTGAGGTAATGTTTTAAAAAAACAAACTTCTGAGCGAGTCTGGGTCCTCCAAGTCAGAAATGATATAGAAAGACTTTTAGCAAATGTTTCTGCTGAAAGATAACATTTTGATTTTTAAAAGTACCATTATTTGATAGATCATTTCTAACGTAACTAGCCTGTATTGCGCCATTGCAGGGTTAGCAGGTATGACTTCTTAATCACGACTTTTTTAGAGTTTACGGAACTCTAAAAAAACCGCCAAAGGGTCAAACAGGACCCTCTTACTGAGACTTTGCTGTCTGTCCGTCCGTCTGTCACCAGGCTGTATCTCATGAACCGCGATAGTTAGCCAGTTGAAATTTCTACAGATTATGTATTTCTGTTGATGCTATAACAACAAATACTAAAAACAGAATAAGATAAATATTTAAGGGGGGCTCCCATACAAAAAAGTGATTTTTTTGTTTGTTTTTATAAATAATGGTACGAAATCCTTCGTGCGCGAGTCCGACTCGCACTTGGACGATTTTTTTATAAAAAAATATTACTTTCCAAATATTATTGTTTTGGTCTAATAAAAAAAGCATCCGTATTTTATATCCATGATAAAAATTAGATTTTTAAAAATTGATGACTTAGCTAATACCCATAATTTGACTGAAGGATGTACGAGCAAAATTTTTGGGTTAATGATAAGATGTTGGAAAGAGCTCCACCCTTAAGACGACCCTAACTGCTTCGCATATTAATGAGAATGAATTGATCAAATATTTCGTTTTATAAAGAAAGATACGCCTCAATACAAACGAAACCTTGAGAGTGTCACGGCGACGATACACTTTACTTCCTTGCCTACTTGGTAAAGAATTTTATCGAACGTAGGAACCGGAGAACGAGAGCTAAAATCAATCGTACACTGCTAACATTCGGCATTTCATTGTCACCCGTAGCCTCCGACGCGATTATTATTGCATACTGTTACAGTTTTACGAACGATCGCTGTGTGACCGTTTCATTATTATGTAGCTCACAATTGTTTATAGATCCGATATAAAAAACAGCTGTCAAGTTATGTAAACTCGGTAAACTCCAAAAATAAATGAAAAGGTACTCACAATAAAGATTTAGACACTGTGGTAAACATTTCAAAAATTATTTTTCATCTACACAAAAGAAACCCTCAGGAAAGAGCACCACTTTCGTGTGTAGAGTTTTTATTACCGAATAATAAAAATGGTACTAAACAATTTTAGTAACGCCCTCCATCCATGTGGCAGTGAATTGGACTGAAGTTACTAGAGATGTGCATATACTACCCAAACACCTGTCAACTAAAACAAACATACTAAACAGTTATGGTCCATCCCAAAACTGATGAATTTCTCGTTTTTCATTCCATTATTGAAAATCAACTACTTATAACCCATAAACAAAACCTGCCAGCATAACAAAGACATTAAAATTCTACAAAACCAAATCCCAGTTCTAATTAACTATGAACTTGTGATTATCAACTTATCATTGTATAAGATAATTTTTGACATTTACTTTTAGGCGATTTTCATTTGCACAAAGCTTTATTGATTTTTCACAGACATTTTTTAAGTCCTGGCAACACAGTTGCGGCACAATTTAACGTTGGTCTGTAGTCTATGGAATTATTGAACAAATTATTTGACACTGACAATAAATTTTGATTGATGACAGTGACAGAAAATACGATTTGGCGGGAAAAGTAGGTTGTCGATTTAAAACGCGCGCGGATTTTTTTTTTTTTTTTTTAGGAAATTTGAAACGTATTTTCTATGTGGATTTGGTTTGGAAGCTTGAAAATATTCCCATTATTTGTGTTTGTGGTACATCAGGTTTGTTGTTGTGGTTAGGTTTAACACATTTTAAAGGTTTTTCCTGCCGTCCATGCTGGACGCCGAAAAACCACCTGATCTTGTTCTCTTTCAATACACCCCGGTGTTCACCGTTTCCCTTCCCGATGTACTCGAAATTATTTTCTCCGATCCTACTTGTAGAAAAAAAGACTAGCTACTTCCTCCCCCCACCCTTTACAGGGTGAATTTTCCAAGTAGACGTGGATGGCCAAATTCGAAAATATGAGGAATAGCGAAAAATACTCAAAGCAGTCTCGAGCCCAATCAAAATAAAACATTACATTTTAGAAAAATCTATTTATTATTTACTAGCTGTCCGGCGCAACTTTGTTTGAGTCACATTTTGTGATGACAGATGACTTACCACAGACAAAAAACAAAACCTATCGCATTACGAGGAAACACTTCGATATTATTTTGTAAGCGGTAAGGGAAAATTGTAACACATTTGCGACAAAAAGAAGACAAAATGTAATGTCAGCGTAAATGTCAGTCTGTGGTCTATGGAATTATTGAACAAATTATTTGACACTGACAAGAATTTTGATTGATGGATGACAGTGACAGAAGATCAAATAGAAGTTGAAGAATAAAAAAAACACGGTAAATACACGGGTGAGATCCGAATGACTTACGCTCAATAACAAAATCCTAATTGATTATAAAAAAAAACTGATGCCATGATTCGAGAAGATGATCCTCAGTTCCGAATAACTCCATTCCAGCAAATGGCTTCGGCATGTTCCGGTGCCCTTATAACCTCGCTATTCAGTAAGTTTTCACTTTCTGTTTTATTCAGTAAACTATGTAAAAAGTTTCACTTAGTACACCTTTTGATTCTCTTGTTTCAGTGACTCCTCTCGATGTGGTTAAAATAAGGTTGCAAGCACAACAGAAGGCATTGCTGTCGAATAAATGTTACTTGTATTGCAATGGTCTTATGGAACACATATGCCCCTGTGGAGATTCGCCATGGCTACCGAGACGAGTACATTTTAGCGGAACTATGGTAAAACAACATTGTTTTCTTATTTCTCAACATATTAACATGCACTGTGCAGTGGAAGAGAGGACCAATACGAACGGGGCCACAGAAACATCAAGGCCTATTGATTTAACTACTTCTATTCTGAAACAGTTAGGTATACAAATATTGCTCAATCATCTTCACCATCTGCCTAGCCTGTTCCCAATTATGTTGGGGTCGGTTCCCAGTCTTAGATGCAGCTGTATTCAAATATTGATCAATATTGTTAGAATAGTAATTTTTTTATTGCTTCTCATTATTGGTCTAAATCTAAATTTTATACAGTGTGTACCTTATCTCCACAATCACATGTTTGTATGCTTTCAGGATGCGTTTTATAAAATAGCCAAATTAGAAGGAGTTCCTGCATTATGGTCTGGATTAAGTCCAACTCTAGTCCTAGCTCTTCCATGTACTGTCATTTACTTTGTGTCCTATGAACAACTGAGATATAGGATGAAAACAAATTATAATAAATTTATGAATAACAGTAAGTACATAATTATTGCCTACTAGAACTATACTGACTCTGTGAAATCTGTGTCCAATTGATGTTATTACTACTTTAAGTAATATCTGTCTTATGCTGTCTGCATAAAGTTGATAAGCTTGAGTACTAGACATTCCTTCATATTGGAAAACCCATAAAAATGTTTTAAACTTGTAGCGAAAACTGAACTTTACAATATTTTTTTGTAAAAACACTATATTTTGCTAACATGTTTATAAACTTAATCCATACGCAATAATTTATAGTTAACTATTAAAAGTCAAATGACATGGCATTTTTAATAAACCATGCATTTCATCTCTCACTATATTTTTCGTGACAGATAATCATAACAAAGCCAAATATTTCTAAGCTGTCTTCCATTGTGGTGATCACAATGGTTAGGACAATAACGATAGAAGATAAAGAATACATACATACATATGTTGCCACCTCAATAAAAAACTGACATGATTGTATATCAACTTGTTAAGATTTCCTCACCTTGACTTCAAGGTTATAGGTGAAGCAAATACACAAGTTTCGACATAAATAACTAAATATTTTTTATGTAACCATGATTTGTCACTTTGCACTTCTTCTCAATTTTTTGTATAGTGTTGAGTGTAGCTTTACCAATTACCATTTCCTTGATTGTTGTGTAGAAACTGCTTGCTTATTTCCACTTTTGGTAATGAGGCCTTTTTACTCTTTGGTAACAAATCCCAAAAAAAAAATCCCTTGAATGTTCAATTTGCCAAGTTCTGTATCTTTGTTATTTCAATCACATTTAGAAAACAAATGATAAAAATGCTGTGTTGTTTCGTTGCACAAATGTTTATCATAACCAAATCACATGTTTCTCATATTTTGCAAAAAAATTATTATTAGAAAACATAATGTGTCATTTGGGTCAAAATATTATCTATTTTGTTTATCTCTACAGCTACCAATGGCTGATAAGTTTTGATTTTTATGACTATCTATCTATTCCTTATTCCTAGGGTGGCCATCCGTTCGGGTTTCCCCGGATTTGTCCTAGTTTAGAGGGCATCAGGGGAGCGTCCGGGCTGGGCTTCATTTGTAGTCCGGGTTTAAAAATATAAAGTCTTGGGCCGCCAGCGACACACGCACTGTGCCCGCACGCCGCGATCAACAGTTTTTTTTATTACATTGACTATGTTTAAAAAAACCTATTGACTTGTCGGGGTTCTTGGCTCTAAGATCCGGGGTTTTCGCGCATTTTGTCCTGGTTGCCAAATTTTAGAGATGGCAACCCTACTTATTCCATACTCAAAGTAAAAAATATAAACTTGTGTGGGACATCAAATAGTTGTTTATACAACGTGTAACGTTAAATGCGCAAAACCTGAAAATAGTTTGATCAGAATAACGAGCAGAATCAATTGAACCACTTTTTAATATAGGTCACATTTTTCAAAAAAAAAAACACGTTTTTTTAATGATTTTTTTCTGTCAGAATTAGGTCAATTGAATTAAAAATCATTTGGGGTGTCTGAGGTTTTGCGCATTTAACGTTACACGTTGTAGAAATGGAGGGTTTTTCAAAGTTAATAACAACATTATTTTTATTATTTCTACTATAATAACATCTATTTTAGGATTCTATTATGAATCATAAATTAATTTGTTTACTAAAATCTATTCTTATACTTTTCAGCATCACAGCCGTTATGGATACCAATGTTTGCAGGAGCCACAGCAAGAACGATAGCAGTTACTATTGTCAGTCCTCTAGAACTTATAAGAACGAAGATGCAGTCAAAAAAGTTGACTTATGCAGGTATAGTCACTTGTCCTTTTTTTTGTTAGCCTTAAGAGTGTTTAATACCCTACGGCATTTCATACAAACTTTCAAGTAGTTATTTTCCGAAATGACTGAAAAGATTTTAATGAAACTTTCTACGCATAAGCAGTATACATAGGTCTAAAAAGTTACTAAAAACATTTTCGAAAAATAATGTTACAGCTAAATTAGACCGATTTTTAATTATTTATAGAAACAGAAATTTCCAATTATCTTAATTTTTATAAGACATTTCGAAAATGTTTTGTAGTAACTTTTTAGACCTATGTATACTGCTTATGCGTAGGAAGTTTCATTAAAATTTGATCAGTCATTTCGGGAAATAACGACTTGAAAGTTTGTATAAAATGCCGTAGGGTATAAACGCTATTAACTGTTCTGCTAAATGCGCCATGTAAAATGCTGGTATTCAGCTGCATCCATTACTAGAAGCAAACCCTAAAATAGCTGGGAAAAGGATAAGCAAATGATGAAACAGGTCATCAGATGATGCTTACCCTTTTCCCAGATGCGGAGGGAGAGCCAAGGAGTAGGACAGCCTACTCCTGGGCTCGCCCTCTATTCCTTTCGCTTCTATAGTTGTAGTAATTTTTCTTACAAATTCACAAATTAAATTTTATACACTTTTATTACCATTTTTAATCCAAAGAGATACTAGACGAACTATTTTTGCTAAACCGGTTGAGTTAATGAGATGACTTAAAAATAAAGAACCTATTTTTCAAAAAAAAAACCAACTTCCAAAACACAAAAATATGAAAAATAACGTTAGCTTCAGATATCGGTGATTTTTGTTTATTGATTCAGTTTTTTTGCAACCATCTTACTTTACACTTATTGAAAGTGAATTCTTGTATGAATAGTTTTGCATGAATACACAACAGACACTACTTTAAAGTTTATGGTTGTAGGCTTCTATCTACTTAGGCTGTCTGTGTGAAATAGAAGCTTCTTCTTAGTCGAAACACTCTTGTCAGAGTGGTCGTGGTTGCGCAGACGAGGTACACGGAGAGATGTTCTGTGAGTCGTTCACTTCCCCGAGGATTGCTTTTTCAGCGATGTGCTTCCATTTCTGCCGGTTGGAGACGTTGCGCGACCAGTCATCAGGCCATATGCCAGTCTTCCATATTTTACTGCAGATGGTAAACAAGACATCGACTCCAAATTCTCCCATCGCCTTGAAGACCTCAATTGGGATTTCATCACATCCGATGGCTTTATTGCATTTATTTGTGGTGTTTAATTGCCGCTCGTACTTCATTCAAGCATGATTTCAGGTTCACGGTCACGTATTTGGTCGGTAGAACATGTGAAGCTTGGTGTAAAATTGCTGGAAAATAGTGACTTGCAATATTCCTTCCACACATCCACGATGTCCCTTATCTCCGTAACCGTCGTCCCAATGGAATCTTCAATAGCCCACGTCTTGGGTTTAAACTGGCGGGTTATGTATCGCACCTTATCATGGAGATCCTTGGTTTGATATTTATCAGAATGTTGCTCCAGTTCATCACAAAGTTTTCCCAGGTGGTCATTGCGGTCACGTCGGCAAGCAGCTTGTATTATAGCTGATTTAGCATTTAGCTCAGTAATGCCGAAAACTTAAAGCCAGTGGCGCTACCACTGGCTTTAAGTTTTCGACGTTCTTCGACTAGGTGTCAGGTGTCGTCAGACATCCAGTGCTGGCGCTTTGCCGAGATGTTTTTTGGCTGTGATTCTGCAATGGCATCTACAATATATTTCTTTGCCGAAGTCCACAAGGAGTTAAGAGTCTTTGCTCCCAGCACCTGCTCTCCATGCGATATGTCTGACCTCTACCAATGTGGCTAGAGAGTTTGGGGCTTTCACTTCTATTCTTCTTGCGGTATTAATTTGCCTCGCTCTTTGTAGTTTTAGTCGCAGGTTTCCAATAAGCAGTTGGTGATCAGAATGACAATCAGCACTGGGCAAAGTGTGTGTTGGTTATTGAGTATCTCCATCTAGACCTCACCAATATATAGTCTATTTGATTGCGATACTTGCGGGCAGGGGAGGTCCAGTCATATTGGCGTCTAGGATGGTGTTTGAACACCGTGTTCATTATGGTCATGTTTTTGTCCGCAGCGAACTCTATGAGGCGCTCGCCTCTGGGGTTACGAACACCATGACCATAGTTTCCAACAATATTTCGAAGGCCTGTATCCATAGTGGTGTTTCCTACCTTGGCATTAAAATTAAATAATGAGCAATATCTCGCTTTTTGGTATCTTAAATATAGATGACTCAAGTTCACAATAGAAGTCCTCTATTTCCTCATCCCCAGCAGAACTTGTAGGAGCATAGACTTGAATTATGTTGAGTGGGGTCGACTCTACACTCCCAGGGGCCGGGTTAAAGGTCGTGTATGGCCCCACGCCCAATGGCAATGAAATAGAAGCATAATACTGCGGAATACTTGTACACAAGAGATTCTACAACTGGCTTAAAATACATATTACCTTAAAGCTATTCTGTATTTTGGGGTTCGGTATTTGATTTCTAGAGCGAGAAATAGAGAGGTGATAAGGAATGTGGTGGAGCCGAAATGTGTGTGTATGCATGTGTGGAACAATGTGTATTTGTGTCTATGTGTGAGTGTGTGCGATGAAAGTTTAATTTTGTGTACATATTTGGAAGCAGTAATACATTTCTCTTTTGTAATAAGTATGGTCTGTTCCAAAACGATTGTATGAATATGTAAGCGAACTCTGATTAGAATAGATTAATGTTTATTAGCCTGCTTAATGTTTTCATAAGTGCAAAGGTTCAGATAAGTAATTATTATATTTGATTGTTTATCTACACCTTTGAACCCTACAAATAGGGTAATAAACATAGATCGGAGTAGGTAGATTGATTTTTGGTACTTGTATCATAAATGCACACAGAAAGAATAACGTGGATAAGCCATTTTTCCAGAAAGTAATTCCGGAATTTCCGGATTCAATTAAATATTGTTAATGTTGGTAGTGATATTATTACTACTCAATTGAAGAACTTAAAGGAAGGTATCAAAACTAAATTAATTTATTATTTAACTGTTGAATAATAAAAACAATCGAATTCCGATCGAAGCATTAATATTCTTTTTTATTTTTAGCCTTTATAAGGCTACAACTTCTTGCACTTAAATTTCAATCAAATCAACCAATTCCGGAGGAATGTCCATATTAATATAAACGTTTCGTATCATTGACCCCAATTCAATCTACCTACTCCGATCTATGGTAATAAACCAGGTATATAAGTACCTATTTGTGAAAGATAATAATCTATATAGTGATAATATTTTAGTTTAGATGGCATCTATTATCACCTGATCATATAAAAAAAAAAAACTGTTTTACCAAGGTGTGGTATGGATTTATAGTAGTACATACTTAAGAACTAGATTGTGACGGTCAGATAGGCAGTCGTTATTATGTAAAACACTGTTATTCAGCTGCATCTGGTAAGACTGGAAGCTGGCCACAACGACTTTGTGCTAAGACTAGGTAAATGACAACGTCCTAAAGATATCATCACGTAAGGTTTTAAACTGACATGGTCACTAACACTAGTAAAGGGATATTTACCATGTTTATTACTTGTTTTGAGTTCCCGATATTTCGGCGCTGTTGCAAACGCGATGATCATGGATAAACTGAAGTCATTGCGGGTGGGTGTTTATAAGCAGACAAATCGGTCTACCCGCTTTCTTGTTCGTTTTTTGCGCGCCGTACCACTACCACTGTCACTCACAACGATTCTGTTCCCTACACACGAAACTCACTGTGTCCATTCGCGAACTTTTTACGGCACTCTTTCGGTTTTTACACAGTTGAACCACTGGATTCCAGGCTCTTGACAGTTGAAGCGTAGTAGTAATGTGTGTGTGTGTAATGTGTGTTTAGTTTACTAGTGTTATTGATAGTCAGGGGCGTAGCTACCGCCGTATCTGCCGTATCATTTATACGGGGCCCCGGGCCACGGGGGCCCCCGACGTGCGTAAGCAAAAGTTAATAAAAACTTTAGAAAAACTAAAGTCATCATCAGCTACAAATGATTTGATAAATCAGTTTGGCAAAAAAGGCAAGGAGAATGTAATATTTAATTTGAATTGTTTGTAAAAATATTGGAAAAAGTGACAGACTGACAGTGAGATAGATAATTATGATGAATAAATATTTCTTTTATTTTTATGCTAACATTTTTTTTTCTTTTGTGAGAAATCTTTACCTTTCATAAGGGCCCCCAAACAAATTTTTATAAGGGGCCCCGCCAAGGCACGCTACGCCATTGTTGATAGTCATATCATCATCTTCCTACCTTTGTCCTGTATTATTAGGGGTCGGTGCAACACGTCTTTTTCCTCCATTCTCCTCTGTCATTCGTCATGTCTATCATTTACTCCTTTTTCCTTCATATCATTTTTCACACAATCTATCCATCGTTTCTTTGATCTTCCTCTCCTCCTCCATCCATCAACATTTATATTCATCACTCTTTTAGGCATGTGTGTTCTGAGTCAAGTCCTGAAGATAAAACAAAATAATTTGATAATTATTTTGTTTTATCTTGGTTGGGCCTTTGCCCAGCGGTGGGACATTATGGGCTATATTTAATAATAAGAATAATTTGGTTACAGAAATCTCAGATGCTTTGCGACAGGTTGTAAAGTATGAAGGTTTAAGAGGACTCTTCAGGGGTTTGGGATCAACTTTATTGAGAGATGTACCATTTTCAGGTAAATAAAATGATTCTGCTTTATATGTATTACAAACTTGGTAAAAAAAATTGTGTGTTTATTTAGTAAAACATGTGCAAACTGCTCTGCTCCGTATCAGAATAAGTAGAGACATAGTTAATAAACGAACACATGTTTCTTTTTTTGTATTCCAATAACTGATTAAATAAATAGATTGAATAAAAATACAGAGAAACATTGTTTATTAGAGAATTATTGTTCTGTATGGTGTCGGACGTAAAGAATAGCACCATCCCATTTCTTCCCGTGGGTGTCGTAAGAGGCGACTAAGGGATTTGCCAGAGAATGGGCAGCAGCGTTCTCTGTGTTTTTGTAACAACCATACTGCGATCGCCAACTCGCGTGCCAAGCGTGGCGATTATGGCAAAACCCCCCAAAATGTCAATGTGGCGACACTTGGGGGAGGCCTATGTCCAGCAGTGGACGTTTTTTGGGCTGAAATGATGATGATCATAATCATCATCATTTCAGCCCAAAAGTTAGTAAAGTTTATTAATATTTACGGCTTTACTGTCGGAGATAGGTACTTCCTACTTGATGAAATTATGATAACCAGCGATAGATACTTTTGACTGGTTTTGAACCAGTCAAAGCTATCTTATTGGTAATAAACCAATAAGATAGCTTTGACTTGATCGGAATCATTTCGGGGAGTGCACTTTGGAATTACAATCTAATTCCTCCGTCTTCATTCTATCATCGGACGAGCAGATATACGGCGAAGCTTCAGCGTTAAGTGGTTGAAGTTCCATGGACCCGAACAAAGCGCTTTGCTTCTACATTTATTGTGCGAACCGCAACCGTGGTCCACCCTCTGCCACATCATAGCTTCACATCAGTCGAGTTGTGGCCAAACGCAGGGCGATTTATTAAAAAAAAAAAAACGGAATAAACAACAGGACTTCTGCTGCATAGGTACCTAAGATAACTGCGCGGTGCGGGACGAGTGTTCAACTCTCGCGACACGTGACTATACGTCTCTCGCACAACGCAGCAACCTCAGGCACCGTTTCAATGAAGCGTTGATTTTCTCACAGCTGTTAAAATGTTTTTTTTTTAATGTGTTTCCAGGTATATATTGGACTACATTCGAAAAAACAAAGGAGGCGTTTAACAAACCTGATTCGGAAAAGAATACATTTTTGTTTAATTTCTTCTGTGGATCAGTTGCGGGCAGTGTAAGTTTTACGAAATATGAACTTTTTGCTAGTACCTGTTTATAATAGAATACGGAAACAATCATTTATCTCTTTACATGTATGATTTTTAATATAGGGACCAATATTCGTGGCGTCTGAACGAGGTATTTGCCCTCATACCCTGAAGTAGGAAAGTAATAAAGACTAGCTGTCTTAAGGTTTTATTTACTTATGGCACTCCAACAACATATTCCCTAATACAACTTTTGGGGTACTGTAACAATTAAACTTAAAATCTAGAGTGAATTTGTCATCTACAGGTGTGCATAGCACTTACATATTTCAGTCTTACATGGATTACAGATAGGTTAAAAAAAAAAAACTAAAAAAACAAATTAAAAAATTGAAAAAGTATTTACTAAATCTATAATGCTCTCAGAACAACACAATCACTAACATATATTAAATAACTAAGTAATCATAGATATTAACTGTGGCCGCTATAGGCTGTTTGCCCAATGATTATCACTAATGTAAGAAGACTAAGGGCTGACATGCTGCCGAACGCATCATCGATGCTGCCGCTTGCGATAGCATTCCCGCTCTGTTTCTCGCTCTAGCTAATGACGGTTCTGACCGAAAGGAAAATAAGAGCATGGAAAAGTGCGATTCCGTGCTGCTAGATGAGGCGCAACTCTAGCATCTTATAATCCCTGAGGCCCAATTTGCGGAGACGATCGGAGCAAAGCGGATATATGCGGGGATCCATTCGACCAATCACATTGGTTGAAATCAACAGTAAATTTCTTCGAATCTTGTGAAGAGACCCCGTACAGCTTCAATCGTCTCCGTTTTGTGGAAATCGGGCGTTAGGTCACAGTACTACTATCTTCATATCTTAAATCTGATGATAAGGCGCAGATGATATGCCGCCTAGTGACCGAGATAAATCCATTCATAGATAACCGTTTCTGATAAAAAATGGCGTTTCTTGATTGTGTAGTCGCTATCTTTCTTACGTGGGGTAGACTGATAAGATAGTAAATAAGTACTTAATTACAGTTTACGAGGATTAAACTATTGTATCTTATGTTTCAGCTTGCGGCATTTGTAACACTTCCATTTGACGTCGTAAAAACACATCAACAAATAGAATTAGGAGAAAAGGAAATTTACACAGGTTGGCAATATTTTATTTTGCGGTCTTCAGTGGAGCGCAGACCATAAAAGTTTATGATAGCATTGAATAATTCACTTTATATTTTGAGTCTTAAAGCGCAAAATTGTACGAACACTTCAGCCGTCGTCAAACAGATCCTTGGCCATCCTTTCGTTATGGGTTAAGTTCCTGCCGTAGGACACTTATAATACGGTTCATTATTTAGTGTTCGCTGCATTGCACTCCTCATATATCTAAATGTCGACTTACTTAAATATCTGGTAGTGTTAATCGCTATTTGACCTACCAGCGAACTATCTACAATATATCGAAATTAGGCTTTTTTATTACCCTCAATGCATTTTCCCTAGTCTATCGGATAGTCGAAATAATTAGCCCTCATTCACACTGCGCCCTCAACCGAGTGGGCGGCAAGCCGTTTTCCGCCACAAAATTCCAGCCAATTAATTAAAACAGGCTAAGACAGAAATCAAACCCTTCACTTTCTATTCATTTTTGATCTTTCGTCAGCATTTTTGTTTCATTCCACCTGCTAGATAGTGCTCTTCATCTAGAAAGCGGAATGAAGCAAAAATGAACACTATTGAAGTGTCTAATATCGGTTTAACTGCCTGACCGTTATAAGGGCTTAGTTCAAGAACTGTATATTCACTTATTCCCGACAAACTGTATTTAGTTTTGTTGATGTGGTTACTGTTTCAGATGGTAAAGTCCACCAGCGAGCTTCAAACATGAAGGAAATAGCGCGGACGATATACGTGAATCACGGATTTAGAGGAATGTTCACGGGACTGCTACCTCGGATATTCAAAGTGGCTCCAGCATGCGCGATTATGATTGCGACGTTCGAATACGGAAAACAATTCTTCCAGAAATACAACACACAGAAGTATAAGGAGAAAATGCAAAGGTAGTTTAACGTACCATAATTCTTCTACTTTCTGAGGTCCGAAAGGATCGTCAAACATCATCATGAATTGGGGACACAAACGGTACGATATGCCCAACCGTGCAATGCAGCCCGACCTTAATGACAGACCGCAGCCGAGACATGTCATTCTTTCTCTTTAAAAACAAAACGTTGCCTCATACCAGGAAGTTCTCCTGTAATGTGGGTGCATTTAAACCTCCCATACACAAACAGCCAGACCCGGAACAACTATCTGTAGGCCATACAAATGTTTGTTCCGTGTGAGAATCAAACTTAGCTACTGCCACATACATCGCCACCAGAATGTCGGTTGGGTCTGCCATTACGATATAAAGATGGCGTAACCATCTCGGTTCCCGTCACCTTCAGCATTGCACCTTAAAACTTATTCCTATAAAATCATACTAATTTCAGACAAGGAATAGAAATTGAAATAATTCCAAGCGAAGACTGATACATGGACCTTTATGTTAAAGGTATTGGAGAAACACTGTAATTAGGGTATTTCTACAGAAATATTGTAGTGTACAATAAAATCGTCTTTGCTAGTTCTGTTATTATTTTAAATGGTTGTGTTGTTAAATCCTCTTTGTTTTAGAAGTATTTCACTTGAGTACTTTGGGAGTGACCACACTATTGACATGGAATCGGCTTAAGTCCATCCGAATGACTTTCGCTTTTATTACATGTACATAACATAACATCCCGTTTGTAATTCCCGAAGGGTTAGGCAGAGGTGTGCTAGTACACCCACATTGTACCAGTTATGTTTAAGTCCCATGTAATAGACTGCGAACCTATTTCCATCAACCGGGCACAAATCCGACTCCGTGGCTGCTACTGAGAAATTCCTGATGGAAAAACCCAATAACGCTTTGCTCGACCTCGGATTCAAACCCAGGATCTCATGGTCAACAGTCAATGCGATCATCCGCGGATAAGCGGGATCGACATTCATGCAGTAAAAGCGAGTCATTCGCCTCGTTTCGAACTTTCGATGTGGTCGACGCGACATGACACCCCGTCGGCTGTTCACTTTAAAGGTGCAATTACAGTTGGTCATTTGCCCGTATTCCAGTGTACGTATGACTAGGAATTCGGGCACCGAATGCATTCATTACACTGGTCAATGCAATAAGAGCTAAATATTTCGATAAAGCAAACGAAGAAGCCGGACAAGATTATCCGAAGATAGGCATACTCGACCCCGCTCATTTACATTTGGTCATCACTATTCCCGCGCCCGAATTCGAACAAACGACCATGCGTAATTGCGCCATTATTGCATGAACATAAAGCTGTTTCTGATTTCAATAAGTGTGGTCAGTTCTTCAATATGTAATAAATAAATAATTATACAGATACATTCGCATATAATAGATTGCGGCAAGTAAGTTGACCGTTGTTATGACCTGTAATGCCCAGCAACACATTTTCGGGTCTCAATCGACTTTTGTCCATAATTGTACCTGTGTGGACAACCATTTTGGTTCAACTTACGTGCCGCGATCTGTACATTATTGTCATTGTCATAAATATCTTGAAATATAACTCAGATTATTTACAATAACATTATTTCACTTTCAGGCGTCAAGAAATAATGCTGATGACCCAATCTTTCAGTAATGATTACTCATAATATGACAAATGGGAATAATCATAGTTTATCAAAATATCAGAATATGATAGTAAATGTGATAGAACTGTAGTACAGTTTAAGTATTTTATGGCGATCCAATGTCCATACCTGTTATTCTTTATAGTTACCATTTATGTAGTAGTAAAAATCTTTACCATATCCAAATGGTAAATTTTATAGATCTATGGCAACTACTCTAAATGAAAAATTGACAATGTTGACTGTTGTTAGCTTATTAATTAATGACAAGTTAGCCTTTAGGATTTGGAGACTTGCACATTGGCTAAGTTAGCAATAAGAAATGCAATTGGTAGTAGGAACTACAATATAATATTGCAAACTGCATGCTGCCAGTTGGAATATTTAATTTCGGTGACACTATCCATACAGTTTAGTCTTTCGAAAAAGTAGCAGTGAACAATATGACTGCATATGCAATAAAATGTTTTGACAAATTAAATTGTAGGTAAGCAGCAAATTAAATAAAATACTGTCTTTAAAGTTTATCGAATATTTCTGTAATTAATCTTTTTTATATTGTATTTTGGTTTTCTTTATTGTTTTGTTATTTACTTTAGTTTGTATAATTTGGGACTGTGTAAATAACACGACAAAATAAAGTTTGTAAATATTTTACCTATTGACTTTGTAAATAGTATGCAATAAATGTTTATGTTACCTATATTTTTATTGTTTAATTTTAGCACAACATTAAAATACCAACAATCTCAAAAAAAAAAACTTAGGGCTAAACTCCACCGAAGCTGAGATTACTCTTTCTCACTCTCATGTCTACTATTGTTAAGGGCGGCGGAGACCAGAAGAGATGTGATCGGCGTGCAAGCAGTTAGACAACTTTTCCTTGACTTGCTGGAAACAAAGTGATTTGATTAACTTCTTTTTTCTAGTATAAACCAGATTTTTGGTCAAGTTTTTGTGACTATATCCAATATTTTCTTAGGAAGTGATGACGTTCACAACTTTTGTGTCTTTACTGACTAATAATAACACCTGCATGCGTCAGTCTACAACTTTAACCCTATCAATACTACGTTTAAATAATTCATCTTTACTTGTATGCATAAGTCATCTATCGCTAGAATAGCAATGACACGGGGAGGGTGGGTTGTGGGCACACAAATAATTGTTTGACCCATATGCTGCACCAAGTGTTAAACAATACTTGCTGCGGTAAGCCCAAAGTAGGGTTCCATTCATTACACTTTTCTCTTTGTGCCTTGGACAGTATGTTAAGCAGTTGGTCCCAGCTGTCATTTGTAGATCTTTGACAGCTCAGTTAGTTGTGTCAGTCAGGAGCCTGAACGTTATGCACAGCTTCACACTGTATTTTAGAATGGTCTTTATTTATACATAACATTCCATCGCCTGTCACCTGTAATCCCCCAAGGGTTGAGCAGAGGTGCATTTATTTGCACCCCCCCTTTTGTCAGCTTGTGTTTGCAGTGTACTGAATGGGTGCACAATCGAGTGGTTCCCATTTAGGTCACTGCAAGGCCTATTTATTTGACTGGTGGGAGTTCCTTGGGTTTGTTTAGATTAGAATACAAATAATTTTGGTATGAACACTGTTTAATAATTAAACACACTTAGTACACAAAAACTTATTTATTACATATCCTTAAAAGTAATTAATGGACTATAGAGCCCAACGGTTCTGCTTTTATACTGCTAAGGTCTAATCTGCTATCAACAGTTTCATCTATTTGGCCGACGATCGCGACGTTGTCACCACGTATTATGTGAAGTCCAAGCACCACCTGCGCCACACCAGTCGAAGAAGAGAATACTCGTTCATGTGATTCATCTAGTATTATATTAATTGTTTGATCAAAACCTTTTAAAGTTCCAATGAAGTTTCGACCGTCCGAAGTTATCACTGACACTGTCTGATTCACATAATTTTCTAGACCCGAAGCCATTGTAATTGCTTTATATCAGGTGAGTAAGGTTTTTTTATGTGTGAAGTAATCGTTTTTGTTTCATAAACTTGAAAATTAAATAAAAATCGTTTGAAATCACAAACACGCCGTAAAACAAAACAATATGACGTTTGTGACAGTTCAAAAGAATGACAGTTAACTCAGGCTGGATTTTTGAGTGCTGGCTACTTTTGTAACAAAAACTGAAAAACTGCAAATTATTGCAGAATTATTTCCTTGGCAGTGAAGTGACACACTTACACCTGACATTTCATGACACTTTGTAGTACATGACATGACATGATGACATCATGATTCAATGATGACAAGACACTGTCTGTAGAGTGTAGTAGCGCTGTCAATAATCAAAATAGTTCTTAACTTTACTCCCTTTTCTTCCATAACCTATGCATTTAAGATAAAAACACTCTATTAAAGTAATGCTTACTGTATTTAACAAACCACACTAAACTTCCAAGCAATATTTCAATATTAGTTCCTCTCAGTTTTCTTGCGATCTATGTAAATAACCTATTGGTTTAAAAAAGCCGAGTCTATTATTCCAATACATTATGTCTAACCCAATTGTGCAATACATTCTGCTACGTACTGATTTACTGAAGGAACTAAAATGGTCGATAGGATCAGTAGTGGCTCAGGCTTGTCACGCATCAACAGCTGTTCTTCACTTGTACAAAGATGATGGGAATACTGAAAAGTACCTGGATGATATGGATAACATGCACAAAGTTGTGCTTGAGGTATGTGTGTGTTTTGTATATTGTATACATAAATAATACTAGCATTTTGCTGACCCAGTTCTCATACAGAGAAGGCACAAATGCATGAGCATTTATCACCATGCTTGTTGAAGACGGGTTGGCAATTTCAGACTTATAATAATTATAACTCCAGGTTAAATCACAATGTTTTCCTTCATCTTTGGCAGTGTCCAAAATATAATAGAAAGTCCTTATGCATTGAAAAAGTCACATTGGGACAAGCCCGGATTTGAACCCACAAGCTTGTGCATGAGGCGAGGCCTTAACCTATGGGCCCTCAATGTTGGATAATTATTCTGAACTCAAATAAAAGTTTAATTGAATTTTAACTCAACTCTTAAGTTGGCAGACCAAAATTTGCTTGATACACTGCTATTTATCTCTCCAAGAATTTGGTTTTAAATTACTTTTTGTTACACTTTCGTTACAAAGCATCCAGCATATGGGCCCAACAAGGTTTTGGCTGCCCACATCCCCCAATATACATAGCTATAGATGATGTGCATACTAGTAAAAATGAATTACAGAGTAAACTCTAAAATTATAGTGTAATTAAAGGGACTGGTTATTTCATTACATTATAAAGAGTTTCCATTAAATGGAGATTAAAACAGAACAAGATAACATAAAGACATCCTATAGTTATTGTAGGAGGTACAGTAAGTAAACATGTGCTAGGCAATTACAACGAAAAAATTAACACATTTCTATAAATTGCGTACTATAATGAACATAATTATTATTTACATGTTTTTTGTTTTAACTTCAATTCAAATTGTTTTTGTGCCACAGCTAGGAAGTACCACACAGTATTTTTATAATTCTTACTTTCATTACAGGTCCCAGACCAGGCATCCCTGTTAAAAATTTCAGAGAAATTAACAGAAAACTTCATATCACATAAATTATGGATAGAACAACCAGAAAATATTCCCACTTGTATAGCGCTCAAGCCATATCCTAAAGAAGAGGTTAAAAAGTATGTAGGAAAATTTAAATTATTAAAACTTCAAATGGATGCTTAGGTAAATGATAATTTGTTAGTTATAAGTAATTAATAAATAAATTATTTACTAATTGAATAAATATTTTCTATGTTTTATTTATTATACTAATAAATCTTTCTGAAGTACTTATGACTACCAATTTTAAAAAAGAAAAGAAAAGGGGTTTAAAAAAATGGTGTTCTATGTTTGACGTGTGAATCAGTGTGTCTGTCTGTGGCATCGTAGCTCCTAAACGGATGAGCCGATTTTGATAAAATTGGTTCCGTTTGAAAGGTATTTTAATCGAGAGTGTTCATAGCTATGTTTCGACAAAATCTGCTCAGCCGTTTGAAGATCATCATTTTATGTTGGGGGTTTTTTAAATGTTTTGTTTAATTTTTTATAATAAAACATTATAATAAAACCTTTCCCTGGTGTAAAATAATTTTGAATGCAGTATATTCTAGGAATCTATCTAGGTAGTAATTGTAGACTCACTTTTTTCACTTTTTTTACTGTTCCTACCAACTTCTTTTTTGTTAGCCTGTACCTACTGTCACACTGCTGGGCAAAGGGATCAGGAACTCTTTTCCCGTGCCTTCTCGAACCAGGCAACCTATCTTAAAAAGCTTCAGTATGCAAAGTAATAGTAGGTAAGTAGGTGATAGTTTTAGTTTTAAGTAAAAGATATTATGGAAAAAAATGATTTTTGCCTGTTATCGTTAGTTCTACATATTAATAGATGTTGTTTACAAAAAAAAACTATTACTTACTTTCTTCAATAGATAATTACGACTTATTTCAACGTGATATCGTCAGCTCCTAAAATATAAACCTAGGACATTTTTAACGTATTTTTATTTATTTATTTATTTATTTATGTACACACAAAACACTTAAAAGAACAATACATTAAGATACAAGAGCACAAAGGTACTGCTTATTTCAAAAGAAATTTCTTCCAGCAGACCTGCGAATGGAAAGTTGGATTAGAAATGTAGACATAGTGTGTAGAAAAGATAAAACAGGAAAAAATTAAATTAGAGCTTAAAACAACATTAAGGCTATATAAATTAAATATACATACAAATAAATACACATATAAAAATTAAAATAAAAGTAAAAATATACCTATAATATATATCAGAATATTACAGAATAGAGGAAAGGTAATGTTCTTTGACTTGCTTTTTGAAGAGAAATAAAGTTTTAGATTCTCGTATGTTGGGCGGAAGTGAGTTCCATAGTCGTACTGCATGAACGGAAAAGGAGTAGGAATAGAATTCAGTTTTATGAGATGGGAAATTGAGATGATGCCGAAGGTGGGATCTACACAGCGCATCAGGAGGACGGGTAAAAGAAAAACGGTCGCGTAGGTAGCTGGGATACGCAGGATTAAAAAGGATGTTGTATAGGAGACATAATATCCGAGTGTTCCTGCGAAGACGGATAGGGAGCCACTTGAGTTCCTTGCGTAAGTGAGAAACATGGTCATATTTCCTAAGACCAAACACAAAACGAATACAAAGATTTTGCAAGCGCTCAAGCTTATTTAACAGCTCCTCGGTGGCATCCAAATAGCAGGCATCAGCGTAATCAATGATCGGCTGAATCAGAGTTTGAGCCAAGTAAATTTTGGTTTTAAACGGCAGAAAGCTCTGTAAAGATTTAAGTGAGTGGAAGGAAAAGTGCACCTTACGACTAACCTCATTCACTTGAGCTCGCCAAGATAGATTGCTGTCAATTAGGACACCAAGGTCCTTAGCTGTTTCAGCATAGGCAATGGACGAGCAACCTAGAGTTAGTGGAATCAAAGATGACATGTCAAGCGCAGTGCGATAGTATCTGCTGCCTATGATCATAGCCTGCGACTTAGCAGGGTTAATCTGCAAGCCATACGACTTCGCCCATTGATCGATGCAATCCAGGTCATGATTCATGGCATTGATTGCTGATTCAGCATCAGCAAGCAAGAAATGTCTGTACAGCTGTAAATCGTCTGCGTAGAGGTGGAAGCTGGAAATAATGACTTTGGTAACAGTATTAATGAAAATAGAGAAAAGAAGAGGAGAGAGAACGCCACCCTGAGGAACACCAGCAGTTAGATCGCACCAATCAGAGAACATCTCTTCATGACGGACACACTGCGAGCGACCCCGAAGGTACGAGTCAAACCAGGTTAACGATGAAGCAGAGAAGTTAAAAGATTGAAGGATCCCAAGAAGAATGTCGAAATCCACTGAGTTGAACGCGCAACTAAAATCAAGTAAAACTAAAATAGTCAGAGATTTATTGTCCATAGCCCAGCGGATATCGTCAGTAACTTTCAGGAGTGCAGTAACAGTACTGTGGCCCGTACGGAAGCCAGATTGAAAAGGGGAAATAAGGGTATTAGATGATAGATAACTGGAAATTTGACCGTGAACAATGTGTTCGAGAACTTTGGAAAGGAAAGGAAGAATGGAAATGGGTCTAAAGTCAGATAAGGACGAAGGATTGGTAACTTTAGGAAGTGGTATTATGTGAGCCTTTTTCCAGGCTGACGGAAATATGTCAGAGAATAAAGAAAAATTAACAATATGAGTAAGGATGGGAAGCAGCTCTGAAATAATACAAAGTTACAAAGTTTAACATTCAAATCTAGGTTTTACAAAAAACTTCAGACCTCTGCGACGCTTTTTCAGCGAGATATCGGCGATAACGTGTTTGTCACCTTTTCAATGGTGCGGCCACGGGGTTTTAGTGTACCTAATATAAACCTAGGATATTTATTTTTGCAAGTTAGTGTGTTATTTACCTACAGCAGGTCTCTGCAACGCTTAGTTTTAAAGATCACCGGATCCGCGCGCTTTTCCGCGTTTCAGTGGCGCGGCCACGGGGTTTTAGTGTAATATAAACATAAGTTTTTTTCTATTTTTTTTTTTTTTTTGAAAGTTCAATCTTTTATTTGAGTACCTAAATTTCAGGTCTCTGCAACGCTTAGTTTTAAAGATGCCCCGGATCCCCGTAACCGCGCGGTTCTCCGCGTTTCAATGGCGCGGCCACGTTCAAACCCTTATAACTTTTTAACCATAACTTTGACAAATTTATGGTTTTAGGAATTAACTTTAACAAATCATGGCAAGCCGTGGCCGCGCGGTCGAAATCACACTAGGAATTTCTCCTGTCATGGGTGCGTTTACAAACATTTAAACTCACATACACAAACAGCCACATCTGGAACAACAACCATCAACAACTGTCTGTGGGACATACAAATATTTGTTCCGTGCAGGGATCGAACTCGCGACACGCACAGTCTATCGCTTAGTCAGCCACTGCGCCAACCGTCCCGTTACCTACAAATTACTCTCCTATACTGTATATTTTATACTATATACTCTGAACTAAACTATACTTACACTATGAACTAAAAATAATATTGTGTTTAACTGCACAATTAAATCAAACTACTCATTTTGTAAGTGGTATTACAAATTCGCAACAACGGCACAGATCAGGTGGCCTACCATACCATGACGTCTTAAAACATTATTGTTTTACTCCTTTTCCAGTGTGGGAAAGAAATGGCGCTAGACATCCTGTATAGCTCCGTCTCTTTCCCACACTGGAATAAGAGTAAAACAATACTGCTTTAAGAGGTCATGGTAGGCCAGCAGGTCTTATGTTCCACTTGTTTACATTATCGTCAAAAACTTTTGTAACGAACCATAAATTAAGTTCAAAGGTACCTATGTCCAAACGTTTGCAAAACAAATATTGTGTAGTACATATGAATGCGTGTCCATAATTTAATTCTCCTTGCGTACAAATTATATCACAATTAACTTTGCCCTAAGTTACTCAATCAACCAATTGCTTAAAAAGTATTCCGAAATGTATGTTACCTACTATGTTATTAAGTTTGCCCTAAGTTACTCAATCGACAAATTGCTTAAAAAGTATTCCGAAATGTATGTTACTTGTACCTACGGTGTTACGCAAACGTACGCACGCATATAAACTAGAGTGTTTGAAACCTTGAGAGGTTTTAAATATATATATTATGTGAATATTTATAATATGTGCATGGTAAACAAAACATATACGCTACTTGTTTGTCATGTAGGAACTCAGCTGTGCGTAGTTCCGTACGCAAGACGACCAATCAAGCTATGCAAAACCAAATTAAGCTGATCACTTATTGTTCGAGAAGCTCATATAAAGCGAGGGTTCAGGTTATACTGGATACGTATGGCTTGATGTCTCGCCATGAGTACCAGTCCACCGTCAAACTTAGAGCTTTCCCTGTGCAGGCGACATTAGGAAGAGGTGTTACCTATAGACGGATTTGGCAGGGACCATAGAATGGGATCAATCGAGACAAAACTTCTGCAGGGATTTTAAACCTGCAGAAGTTCATTTAGCAAAGTAATATCGGCCACTGCCCTTCCCTTAATATCTCTTTGCACGAAACAAAACAATGAAAAATTTATTTAGTTTTCATTGGTAATAATGTTGAGGATCACGATAGAGATCAATTCTTTATTTCCATGATTGCAAATTGTGATTGAATTAAGGATGTCAATAAATGTAGGTGGGGGAATGACCGCTATTGCCATGGTAACTGGCAGCAACTATAGTATGTCATGTAGCCAACAAGGTCTCTTAATAATGATGTACAATTAAGTAAATAAAAAGAGAACCCTCATGCTATTTATTCCCGTTTTAACCGGTAAGTACCTACCTGTATCCTGATCAGTACCTTATGGGAAATTATATATATTTTTTGTTTTTAGATTTATTACATTATTTATTAAATTATAATATATGTTATTACGGGAAACACATTATTTTAGTGACGGCCAGTCTAAATAGGATCCGCTCTTGTGGACCTGTAATACCGCTTATGCAGCCATAATTTATATTTTTATATATCACTAGCACTGCGCCCGCGACTTCGTCCGCGAAAATTGTGATTTAATATAGCCTGTGTTAGTCGGTAAAGATGTAGCGTTCTAATGGTGAAAGAATTGAAAAAATCGGTCGTGTAGTTTTTGAGTTAAATCGTAACAAAGAAAAACAATCAATTTTTTCCTCTTTATAATATTAGTTTAGTAGATTATGTAGGTACCTAGTACTTCTACGGAGGTCCAGATTTGATTATTCAACCCTTTTCGAAGTTCCTTTCCCTTCTAATCATAATCCCATATAAGCCTTTGAGCAACGACCTAAAATTAATTTATTTTAATGAATATTAATTTGTAACAATTAATAGAAAGTGGATTTAAATGTAATTTTATTTATTTTATAAAATGATTAAAAAAATTAAAATATGTACATATCGCCCGTCGCTTTCTTAGATTAAAAAGTTGAAATAAAAAAAAATAAAAAAATAAATTATATTGTAAGGATTAAACTTTTTAACTCTTTACTTAAAAGAGCCATGGCGCGGGCGCTACATATAAATCATGGCAATTTTGAAATTAACTAGGCACCTATTGTGTCTGTTTCACGAAGGTTCAATGTTCCTTCGTATAATTATATACGTATGCAAGGTTGGACAATGGATAAGGGCGACCGACAACGTCGAACATGTCAGGTATTCACTTCAAGGCTTTCGTTATTTCGATCGTTTAGGTATGCACGACCAATCAAGCTATACTAAACCAGTTTATGCGGATCTCTCATTGTACGGGAAATCTATACTAAACGAGGGCATGTTATAATCTATATATATATAAATTGCGTGTCACGTTGTTCGTCGGGGATGGACGCTAAACTACTTAACCGATTTTAAACAAATTTGCACACCGTGTGCAGTTTGATCCAACTTGAAAGACAGGATAGCTTAAATCTTAATTTATAGTCGCAATATTACTTTATTGCAAATTAAATCGCAATTATCTGTTAACTCCAAACGATTCGAACAGATGGCGGAATCTGTTGACTGGATTGAGCATGTATTCATGGCGCTGTATAGGAGCGGAGCAGCAATGAAAAATATTGCGAAAACGGGGAAAATGTGACGCAGACGAAGTTGCTCGGGACAGCTAGTGGAAAAATAGGTATAGCTTGATGTGTCGCCGTGTGTACATACCGGCTACCTGCTGGGCTACCATGATGTGTTAAAGCAACATTGTTATACTCTTATTCCAGTGTGGGAAACAAGACGGAGCTATACAGGATGTGTAGCGCGATCTCTTTCCCACACTGGAAAAGGAGTAAAACAATAATGTTTAAAGACGTCATGGTAGGCCACCTGTTTGCTGGTTTAAAACCGGTAACCACGATCTAGGCCACACTCAACGCTCATGTTCATTACCATTTCGTCACAAGGACAAGTTCCTATTATTTTATCTTCATTGGTTGGAAGTTTGGAACCGTTGTAGAAAATCCTCCACGAATCCGCACTTTCACATATTTAACGTGCAAAGCATGTTAAATTAAGATTCCCGTGGATCGGAAAGCATTTTTGGCTATCCTTGATAGTGCATTCATTGACGAAGACAGAATTCCAATGTTCGCTGTACAGTACCTACTTATTAAGAATTCTGAACAAAGTAGTAAGCAGGTACTCTTTTATTCTTTTTGCAATAAGAATGCGTTTAAATTATTCACATAACTGGACAACAAAACAAGCAAGGCGACCATTTATGCCAGCACGTGCGAAAATTAATACAGATGATTAGTTCAATATCATCATCATCATTTCAGCCGCAAGCCGTCCACTGCTGGACATAGGCCAATAAAAACACAGACGACAAAAGAATATATATGTAAATGGATTTTATCGACAAAATATTCAAAAATTTACGGAAGTTCTTGAACTTTTATCACAATGTGAATGTCAAGGCTAAAGGAGCTCCTCGACATCACTAAGGCTTCCCTACACTCTTTCAACTTACCATGAACCCGCGCGTCCTCTTTCCAGTTCTGGCGGAATTTATGAAGTTCGTCCCGTCATCTCCTTCGTGGCCTGTCGCGACCGGCACCAGATTTGCGATATTTTTCATCCGGCAGACGTGTGCTGCCCACTCCCAGTCCCATTTCAGTTGATCCGGCTTTTGGTATTTCGAATACAATCCGATAATTTAACACCTAGTATACTGCGCCCGTAGCTCATTGGCAAAGCATGAGTTTGGACTTCTGGATGTAATCTTTGCATCATTGTGTGCAATAGCCCTTCCAGGCGTTTTAAAATAAATAAAATCTCGCCTTCTTCCCATAGGGATAGGCCGGAAGTATAAAACCTCTGCTGCTAAGATCCTTATACATACTTTTATGTTTCGTCCGCGTTCATACATCTAGTATGTAGTAGTATGATGTAAGTACTTACACTATTTTCTAAAAAGTGAAAATTCACTATTGAGTGGGAACTCGCTCCTGCGCAGACGTAGCGAAAAAAGTGACCTCTTGAGCAGTATGATAGCAAGCTTTTACCCGATTCCATCAAAAGGGTTATTTAATATAGGAACGTACATAGAGAATAGCTTCGGTAGTTTTAATCTTATTCTAGTGTTGGTTTGCCCATGGGTGAAAATTCTGACACCAGGTTAGGCACTAACCCCACGAACAAGAAAGAAGAGAGTTTTGGATAGATGAGCTTTCCAGGCCCCGCTATTCACAAACGCTCGGATTCGATTTAGATTCGATAAGTCGTATGTCTATCTTGTTTTGGCATTACGAAAGCGAGCGAGATAGACATACGACTTTCCGAATCAAAGTCGAATCCGAGCGTTTGTGAATACGGGGGCAGGACGGTAGTCCTTAGCAAGGACGGGGAGGCGAAAGCCACCACTGAGGAGTCGTAAACGTCATGCAACGTAGAATTCATTACCAGTTTTGTAAAACCGTTATGTTTCATTTTTGGCGTACAATAAAGTTTTATAATCATATCAGATCAGAACGTTGGACCACAAAAGGGATGAATGAAAGGCTAAGGGGGATGTGTGGTGTTACGCGAATGGATAGAATAAGGAATGAATACATTAGAGGAAGTCTGAAAGTGGCGCCGGTGACTGAAAAGATACACTGGTAAACGGTTGTCGTGGTATGGGCATGTGATGCGGAGGAGTGAGGAAAATTTTGTGAGGTAAGTTTTGAGTATGAATGTGGATGGGTATAAGGGTAGAGGAAGACCAAAGAAACGATGGATGGACTGTGTGAAGGATGATATGGCAAGAAAAGAGGTTTCTTATGAGATGACAAGTAATAGAGAAGTATAGAAAAAGAAGACATGCTGCTCCGACCCCAAATAAATTGGGATAAGGGCAAGAGAATGATGAATAAAGTTTTATTCTATTCTATTCGGAAGCCCTCCAAGAAAAAAGTGGGAAATAGACTAAGAAGGTGAAATAACCACGCAACCCGCCGCCGCGCCGCCCGAACGTAAAGCAAGTGCAACTGCAAAATTTACCGTAAAAAAAAACAAAAAGGTACACTTTGCTGCGAGTCCAAAGTAGGTAGGTATTTCTACACTGTTCTCTTAGCCATCGTTGTAATTTAATAAATATGCGTTCACATAATAATTTAAAGTTATGTTCTGTTTGACCTCGCCAAAGTCGTTGCCATGGCCGTGGGCCGGATGATTAAAATGATAATCTCGTAGCTCCTATTTTTCATGCGGAAGTCTCAAGGATCTTAGTATTTTTTAATATGAATTTTAAGGGAAACGGAAAGGAATTCCTTTTCAAACTTGTTGCAATGTTTTAGAAACCGATGTCTCTAACTATTCCGAATTTTATTCATTCCATTCTTTTTATTTACTTAGATGTTTTACAATACTTAGTTTTCAAATCATTGCACCGTTTATTCATTGTGCAGAATAGTTACAGCACTGATGCCTACATTTGAGTCAATTGTTTAATTTATAGTTCTTTGTTTGATTTTTACTTTTGTATAGATTCTTTTTCATTAACCTATTTTTTGTGAATGTGTGGACATTGTAGGCTTTGTAAATACTTTTTTTTTAACTATTATCTTTTTCTACCTTTTGTAGTAAGCAACGACTTATTGTCGGGCCTACGCTGTCCTCTCATACTTAAGTACTAACGCTGTAACATCCACATATTTTAGAACCAAATGATTTTAAAAGAGTAACCATGGAGTTTCTTGCCGGTTCTTCTCCATAGGAAATGACCAACCCGAACCGTGCACCCTTTGTCGACGTTTTATAAGTGCCCATGTAGGCCTATGTAAAATAAAATATTTAGATTTTCGATTTTGATGCAACCAATATGTCGTTGGCAATGAGTCTCTCGCTACTCTGACTGATTTATAGATTCATGCGGGATGTTCTTCGCATAGACAATTTCGCGCGAACTAATTGCGATGGGGAGACGATCTAACGATTTGAATTTTAGACCAAAGCAGACAATTTTACAAATAAAAAAATTACTTGCTTTAATGTTATGTTGCAACTGTTTCGTCATCATCACCAGCCTAGCTTTTTCCCAAGTAAGTGGGGGTCGGCGTCCAGTCTAACCAGATGCAGCTGAGTACCTACCCGTATTTTACATACAACGGCTGCCTATCTGATCCCCGCAACCTAGTTTGTACTAGGTAAAACGATATATCTTTTTAAGACTGGTTGTCAGACTTTCGGGCTACTGACTAGCTGAGATCTACAAATGACAGCCGGGAGTCCGGGTCCGACCAACGACTTAAACGTGCTTTCCGAAGCAGTGAGGAATATCGGGATGTAATGGATGATCACCATCCACAGACGATCCCTGACAGCGCTCCTTAACCTTGAAGCTCGACCTGTGATTATTTAGCCACGAGCTCCTCTGCAACAACTACCTATCTATCTATATAAATAAAAAGAGAAGTCCTGACTGACTGACTCATCAACGCCCAGCCCAAACCCTTGGACCTAGAAAGCTGAAATTTTGCACAGAGGTTCCTTTTATAATGTAGACAAGGAATAAGGAAGGATTTTTCGAAATTCAACCCCTAAGGGAGTTAATTAGGGGATGAAAGTTTGTATGGAAACCGGTAAAGGTGGTCCCGTTGATCATCCCGCCGCCGTTTTTTCAATAGATGGCGCTGTAGTCTTGCATTTGGGTATTATTTATGATTACGCATAACTAAAATATATTTGATGGACAATATTCTATTTGCGTAAATTAGCCTTTTGTCTTGATTTTTCCACATATACAGCTTACTTGTTAACTCTTCTCAAACGGAGATTTTCGAAATTTCCACCAGCCGTCTCAACTTCATATCTGTACACACCATGCACACACACACACATGCACACGTAAATGGTTAATTTCTGAACCGCTAGATGGCATTGTCATCAAAAACGTTTAATTAGGAAACATGCAGATATCATATTTATCAATATTTTGTGACAAAAATGTTTAAAAAAAAACATACAAGAAGGGCCACTGCAACGTTTTTATTTTAGTTACTATTTTTTTTACAATAATTACCATTCTAAAGTACCTACCTAACTTGAAACGGAATGTCTCTCGTTTGATTGACGTTTTCTCTGTTGGGAACAATAAACATTCAATGTGCGAAAATCTTTTGTATTTTCTCTACTCGAATCTACCGAAAGTTAGCAGACATGGTTGTAGGGACTAAACTTCTAGGTACGGTATGTAACATCACAGGGAGATTATATTTTATACATCAGCTTCTACACATCAACAAGAGAATCTTATGTTCTGGTTCTGGAATCTCAAATTAGTTGTCATAAATGTGTTGTGTAAGTGTACCATTTGATAAAAGCATTGTGTCCGTTTTCAATGCCGCAATGAAGTTCTGTTCAAACAAAATATGAATGTGGTTATGTTGTGTTTACACAAATTATATAACTATTGTAAGTAATGCTTTTTATTCAAGTAGTATTAGTATTCATTAACCCAAAGTAAAGAGCCTGTCAGGGTTCGAACATACAACCTACAATTCATTAGTCAAGGCCATTTCCACTAGGCTGTCACTGCCCCCCTTTTCAACTAGGTACATAATACAATAAATTGTTTATAAAAACAATCAAAGTCAAATCATATAAGCACTTATAAGGCAAAAAAATACAATTGATACAAACTCAAAGCATTTATTTAAATACCATTTACAGGCAGTTTTGAATTGTCAAAGACTCATGGAGAAGAACGTACGGTCAGTGGGTCGTCTTAGGGGTGCAAGAAACTCCATGGACACTCTTTTTAAAAACAAGTTGTTACAAAATCCTGGTTACATTATTTTTTTTGCTTCTACATGCGAGAACAATGTATAACAATTTAATACCTACAAAGATTAACTAGGTGACCTAGCAGTTAAGAGATGACCAGTCTCGAATAACGGTGGCCATTCTGCTCAAACAGTTGTAAAGAAGCTGTATGATGCAAGTGCAACACACGTGCCAACATTAGCGACCCATACCATGACAAATTCTCAACTGCCATGCTCGTTAGTGTCACCTAAGAAAAAACTAAAACTATTTGCAAAAAAAAACTGTCTTCAAAAAGCAAAAATGTGAAAAATAACTTTAGCTTCAGAAGTCGGTGACATGTTTGTTTTCAGTTTTTTTGCCACCAACTTCTCTGAAACTAAAGTTATTTTTCACTTTTTTGAAGTTGCTTTTTTTCTAATTTTTTTTATTCATATTTAGTTGTAATATCCTAATAAATTATTTGCTATGAATGTAAATACATTGTTAACAATACATAATGATGGTAATATTCTTATCACCATAGATAGGAGTAGGTAGAATGATTTTTGGTACTTGTATCATAAATGCACACAGAAAGAATAACATGGATAAGCCATTTTTCCGGAAAGTAATTCCGGTATTTCCAGACTCAATTAAATATTGTTAATGTTGGTAGTGATATATTACTACTCAATTCAAAATTTAAAGGAAGGTATCAAAACTAAATTAATTTATTATTTATCTGTTGAATAATAAAAACAATCGAATTCCGATCGAAGAATTAATATTGGTAACGAGTGCGTTACCCAGGCAAAATGTTTTGCTTTAGAGAGATGAGACTTAAACAAATAATTAGTGTATCATGAGGAGCAATTTGTTTACTAATAGCAAAATTTGTTTGAATTGTAGTTTTTAAGTTATTTGAGAAAAACAAATTTTGCTGGAGTAACGTTTGAAACGTTACCCAGGCAAAATAGTCTTTCAAAAATTAGTTTCAGCACGGAACCAAATACATGAATAGATAGCTTTTGTTGCGTAGTAAATGTTTATAAATAGCAAAATTTGTGTGTGGTATAGTTCTTTAGTTATTTAAGATTTTGCTGCGGTAACGTTTTGGGATTTCCCAGATCTCGAAAACGGCTCAACGCAGAAGTTTGAAAAAAATACCAATAAAAGACCTCAATTTGTTTAAATTTGTTTAATCATTAGTTTTTGATTTGGTTGACGTAAACCAATGTAATTAAATGGTTTCAAAAATCAGAAGAAACGGGTTTGCAAGTAAACCAATACACTTATAACCAAATAAACAGCTGTTAAAAATACCCGTGGTTCGACGCTTGTTTACATCAGAAATATTAGATTTCATACTTTACACATTAAGAAGATAAAAACAAATTTGATTTATTTTAGACTGGTCGTACTTTAGCGATCAAATACGCAGTTCCCATAACATTAAGAAACATGGCATACTTTAAACAAATTAAAATGATTCCTGAAAATTCCTTCCTGTTAATTGCAGCTTTGAATTACGGCTCTAATGAAAGTTATCTCAAAAACAAGAATATGTCAGCAATTCTCTAATGAGCCGACCAAATTGAAAAGGTCACATAAAAGCGACCGCACCATACATAAGCGCAACCATCTGAAATGAACAGGATAATATAGATGTTTTGTTAGTACAGTTGAATACAAAAGTTTTCTGGTCAGGTTAGTTAAAATAATAAAATGGTTAAGATTCATTATTTTTATTTAAAAAATCAGTCTCATACAAATTATATGTATTGCTTTGCCTTAGCATCAACATTTTTAGAGAAAAATCACAGATAAGTTATAACCTACTTACTTAATTTTAATATTTGGATACATTAATAGTTTGTACAATTTTCCTTAGGAGGTACTAATAACGTAGGTTGATAGGTGGACTCCATTTCACCTCGACTCACAGTATGGCATTTTAATATGAGTTTTGTTACGTGTTACTTAGAGTGAATATTTTAACATTACATGTGACTGCCACAGGTGGATAACCCGTGAACCAATCATTGTCAAAGCGTCGTAACCTTCTTTTAACTTAATGTTGAAATATCCACTCTAAGTAACACGACATAAAGCTCATATTTCAATACCACAGTGTGACTTGAGTTGGAATTGAGTCGGCGTTGTGTGTGTAATGTGCAAAGCACATTTAATGTTTTTTTTTACAAAATATGTATTATCGGCTTGCCTATATTTCTTGCCCTTATGAGGGACGGTTTCGAGCATATTCTATAAAAAATGTATATAATCACAAAACTTTTAAATGAGAAAACAACAATATAATAAAAATCTTCCAACAATTATATAAAAAATAAACAACTTTTACACTTATGTACCTATTTAAAAATATAGGAAACAGTACAGTTTTTATCATTAATAACTACTAATATCACTCATAATCACAGATTCGTACCTAATTCAATAAAATTTGTGTGGTCATTGGGACCGTATAAAATTATGTGTTTTATGCTTCCAGTCTCTAACGTTTTAATTACCTACACTAATGAATATATAATCAAATGTGGCATTATGGAGTTTTTGCATTTCTGTAGTTTACAGTACAGATCATCGTAACATTCATATTGTTGAGTTTTCGTTCTGTAACAGTATGCTCTGTAATGTCCAATCAATGTGGAACTTGATGGTGGGTCAAAATCAATTACTGCCAAAATCATATACTGTTGGCCATTTAACTCTATATTAATGGGTATATCATTCAGGTTAACAGACATGTCATGTAGTTCGAAGAAAAGTAATGGTTTTAATTCATATGTAAAATATACATTTCCTGTCTCGCATACAGGACACAGTGAAACATTATCATTATTAATACACGATGTGGCAGATTCTTCGAAGAAGTCAATACCCTTTTGTGTTATAATATTTATATTTAAAGATATATATTTACAATCAATTTTCTTTGGTTGTAATGCATTTGAGCATGTGTCATTTGAGCAACACCTCTGTCTGGTGGCAGAAAAGTATATGTTGCTCATGAATACCTGTTCTAAAATCATTGTTATATTACATTCACAACTGATAATATTTTGCTGTGACTTTGTTTTATCAAAAAGGTCAATCAATAGTTTGTCACGAAGTTCATATAATCTTTTGCAAGTTTTTCTCGTATTAGATAATTCTTTTATGAATGTTGTTAAACCATCGCTAGCACTATTTAACTTTTCTCTGAAAGCAGGCCTGTCTTGATAAGCTACACCGAATGCTTGCGCGAGGGAATCAAAAGCACAAGTGTTTGTTATAAGTACCCTGTTTTGGTGTACATAAGAATATGCGACGTTACCATTCTGTAATATGTATATGGAGGTAGCTTTTTTTGATTTAGGAGTGGGTATGGTAAGTCCCCGCCAGTTTTCAACTTCTATAGGTTTATTTTGAAAAATTGATTGAATATCAAAATCTGACGTATCAGTTAGGTTCTCTTCTTCTTCTTCTTTTTCAACTGACTTCGGTGCAGAATCAGATATAATTAACTCTGCTGAGAATGAATCTCGTTTTTGTTCGTGTTTGTCTCTAATTTTTACTATTTTTCGTGAGAAATACTCATAATTTGTTTTGCGTTTTTGCTTTTTGTTTCTTAGTTTTAAGGCCTGTTCTTCTTTGTTCTTAGTATTCTCGTGTAAAATTTGACTAGAGCTTAATTTTATGGTTCCGTTAATAAAACTATAATGTTGTATAAGAAATTCGTCTAACCGGACGCGTTCAACTTTGGTCTCAAAATATATAGTTTTGATGTCCTTAAAATGATTTTCTACATTTGAGCTGCTGGCATAGTCTTTGGCTCCAGGAAAATAATCAGTCATAATATTGCCCCACAAAGGTAATTTTTTCAAAAGTCTTTTAAGAGTGTTGTTAATTTCCGGCAAAAAAAAAGCATTTTTCATTGGTGTAGATTCAATTAACTGTAAATATAATAGTTCTGTATTCATAATGTCATCATAATATTTTATCAAAGGCATAGGGCCACCGTGTTGCTCACTCTCTTCATCTTCTGTTACAAAATATATTTCTTCGGAACTGTCCTCTCTTTCATTCTTTTCAATTTCGTCTGTGTGTCTTAGATATGTTTTTATTTGGTCGCTCAATCGTTTCAATGCTTGTTCACATTTCGATGCCGTATAATCAAGATCGGTACTTATATATTCATGAAGAGAAAGTGTGATTACATCTTTAATAATTAGTTTTACTTCGTCATAGCTTCGTGATTGTAGTATCAATTTGATGCAATTGATATAAAAATATTTGCATGTTTCAGAAGTCTTGTCAAAACAACTTTGTGTATACAGTTTTTTAAAAAAATGAGACTTTTCAAGTCTGATGTAACAAGCAGGTATCTTGCCTTTTTTTTCCTCAACTATTGCAAAACATTGTCTTAAATAGTTATTCAAGTCCGTTTTCAAAAAAGTTTTCGTTATGGCCGCTATTAAAGCAGAAGAATCATCACAAATTATTTCATTTGGAAGGACTCTTCTGTTTAACCATGTGCTTAGCCATGTGGCTATTGTTTCTGTTGTGTGTGAGTCAGAGCACATATAACAAATTGGAACACTAGCACCCAAGGTATATGCTACGATGGCATATAAGAAAACATGTTTGGGATTTTTATATTTTAAAAAATCGTTTGCTTCGGGTGGCTTTATTGGTTTAAATAAAGATCCAGTGGCATCAATAGACAGGATTTTATATTTGTCTTCCAAGATGTCATCGTAATATATACTTTGCTCAGTAGTCCAAAAATACAATATAAATGGAACAAGAGACATTTTTTTTATGAAACTGTCATACGGTGGGCTACAGGTCATGGCATACAGTGATAAAATAATATTTTTATCAAACTGAAGAGCGCTTCTAGCTTCATATTCATATTCTTCGTATTTCCTCAAATTTAATAATTTAGGCAAAGTTGGCGGTTCTTTTGGATTATCCATGCTCATAACTTCATCGGCCGTTGAATTTCGTACCCTTAAAGCCTTAATGTTTTTAAGTTTTTCTTTGTGCAGATTAACCCGGTGTGAAGTTAATTTATTTTTAATTCGAGGGTCATGCCGAAAGCCTTTTTTCAAATTTGTAAGAATAAGCGTTACTTTATAAGAATTATCAGCTGTTTCGGGGGATATTGTCAAGAACAGACTAGCTTTGCATTGCGTACAACTTCCTGTACATGTGATGTCGTTATATTTGAGATCAGTAGGCACGTAATTGTTTTTAAACGAGAATGTGCATTCTAAATCGGTTTTAAAAAATATATGATCTTGCATTTCGTTGGTCCACTTATTTTGTGCGAGATGGTGGGATTCAATAGGCGCAATTTTATAGTAGTCATATTTACTCATTTCAAAAGAAACTGTTAAATCAGAAGGAGCTTCTACAACTGCATGCAATTGTGTTCGATTATCTTCACAATCTCCGCGAGAATTAAAAAATAAAACTTTATTTCTCTTCGCAGATATTTGCAGGGCTGCTTTGCTGACTTCGTGATTAAACTGAATACGCAGTTCTTGTTGTATGTGGTCATAAACTTCATTTGAGATTGGGGGAATAGAAACATTAAATATATCTTTATATTTGGAGAACACAACTCTTAGGTCGTCAAGGGGCACTTTTACTTTTCGGCCTGCCATTTTATTGTACCTGCTGGTACTTCACTGGTATGTGTGATTTTCCGAATATAAAATGAACTGACATGAACAACGGTGTGAGTTGAGGCTTGCACATTCTGCTCCCGAAGCCATGAAGTGCAACTACCTGAAAAAAAAGCAAGGCACACATCACATTTACATTAATATTTTCATTACCTATCATTTTAAAAATCTAGTACACTTGTCTCGCCATTTGCGCAGAAAGACATTCGCACGAATGGATACTTGCGCATAAAGACATTTGCGAATGCACACTTCAGTAAAAAGACTGTAGGTGTACAGTACCTTCAGTCTTCTCAAGATATTGCGCGAAAGGACATTTTAGCAGATTAAAAAGGGTGTCGTTTTTAAGGTTGGGATCGCCAATTACCAATATGCGATAAATGCCGTAAAAAATCCAAGATGGCTAAAGATAAACCGCTTAAGCGCTTGCGCAGTGATGAGCTGGGTTTTGTTAGGCGTGGCGCCATTCCTACGCTTTGTTGTACGTATACTGAATTTCGTGTGATCTGATTGCAATTAATGTGTATATAAAGTACCGTGTATGAAACAGCACATATCTAACTAGGTATTGTAACACTCGTGTATAATACCCCTCATTATACAAGTTTCATAAACTATCATTACCGAATACTCACCGGACTTGTCAAACACACTTCAATATAATTGAGAATAATACTAGATTCGTTAAAGCGCTTGAAACTTTATGACAGTATAGCTTAAACGTATAAAAACTGTATCCTTTTTGTTTTGTTTACGTTAAGTCTAAGAGCAATATCACAACGCGATTGCCTAGCATGGCGTAGGTATAGAATAATTAAAAGTTAAAGCCTACCACTGAGACCGCCACGTTGTTATTTTAGCCAATAATCACACACACAGTTTTAAGCAATAAAGAGATGAGTCTGTCGTAAAACAATAATATTTCATATTTTGCGCGATATTCTGGTTCAATATTTCCATGATAGCCATTGAAATGATAAAAAAACTATATACTATATTTTCCTAATTGTAATGAAGAAAATGGCAAAGTTTTTTTTTTGTGCCGGGGCTAATTGTGTTTTGGGTCACATTTGACGAGTTTTCTTTATTCTGATTCACACCAAAAAGCGTACATTAATATACGCTGAATGACTATTTTATACTGAAACACAACTGTACTGTAAAATAAAAACATTTAATACTCACATCGTTCAAAGACGTCGTCGTACACACACACATAAACCACAAGCACTTCTCTCCAAAACACTTGGTTCACGACTGATTGTTTCATTGGTTCGGTCGGAGCTAGCGTACCCATAGATAGAGCGTACTCAACTACTCACAGCTAAAGAGTAAGTAAGACAAGGCATATAGCTGTTGCGTTGCATTGCACACAGCGATGCGCGCTGCTCTGACTAGCATCAAGAACGTTAAAACGTTTTTAGCGTGGCTTTGCGTTGTGGTATCAAAATAAAACATTTGGTTTAACAGAAACAACAAATTAAGTACTAAAAATATAGCTACATGTATATATGTTTGTATTGTTTTAAATCACACTATAAATTATACACTATGATATTACACTTTTATTAACTAGTAAAAATTGTGTAATATGGTACTGCACTTAAAAAATATTAAAAAATCGGCTTCACGAATAACGTTTTTCTGCTTAACTGTACAAAACATCGGTTACCAAGCTGCTAATTTGCGAAGATTACCCGTACGTACGGTGCAGTCGCTTTTACGTGACCTTTTCAATTTGGTCGGCTTATTAGAGAATTGCTGACATATTCTTGTTTTTGAGATAACTTTCATTAGAGCCGTAATTCAAGGCTGAAATTAACAGGAAAGAATTTTCATGAATCATTTTAATTTGTTTAAAGTATGCCATGTTTCTTAATGTTATGGGAACTGCGTATTCGATCGCTAAAGTACGACCAGTCTAAAATAAATCAAATGTGTTTTTATCTTCTTAACGTGTAAAGTATGAAATCTAAAATGTCTGCTGTAAACAAGCGTCGAACCACGGGTATTTTTTACAGCTGTTTATTTGGTTATAAGTGTATTGGTTTACATGTAAACCCGCTTCTTCTGATTTTTGAAACCATTTAATTACATTGGTTTACGTCAACCAAATCAAAAACTAATGATTAAACAAATTTAAACAAATTAAGGTCTTTTATTGGTATTTTTTTTAAACTTCTGCGTTGAGCCGTTTTCGAGATCTGGGAAATCCCAAAACGTTACCGCAGCAAAATCTTAAATAACTAAAGAACTATACCACACACAAATTTTGCTATTTATAAACATTTACTACTCAACAAAAGCTATCTATTCATGTATTTGGTTCCGTGCTGAAACTAATTTTTGAAAGACGATTTTGCCTGGGTAACGTTTCAAACGTTACTCCAGCAAAATTTGTTTTTCTTAAATAACTTAAAAACTACAATTCAAACAAATTTTGCTATTAGTAAACAAATTGCTCCTCATGATACACTAATTATTTGTTTAAGTCTCATCTCTCTAAAGCAAAACATTTTGCCTGGGTAACGCACTCATTGGTAACCATGGATCAGCTGGTTCGTACTAAGATCAGGGGTTATGACCTGGCCAGCTGATAGGTATATGGGTCGGAGGTCATGACCTGGTCAGCTGAAGGGCTCTGTAGATACCTAATATGGATTGCTTATTTTATTAAATAAGTATGTTTAGTTTTCCCCGGGTGGTTATGCAGCGATCGCTCAAGAGAGTCTTCAGACTTCACGCCGCCGTGCCGTCGCATGCTTACTTGAAAATTCATCGCAGTTTATGTCCGATTAATTATATTCCGCAGCAGCGTAATCAGCCTATAATGTTCGCACTGCTAGGACACAGGCCTGTAATCCACCACGCGGGCCCAGTGCGGGTTAGTCTTATGTCCGAGTGGATACCAAATATAAAAATTTTAATTAGTTCTACCAACATATTTATTTCTTCTAAATTACTTACCTACCTGTTTTCTTAAAATTTTGAGGTAATAATGGTACTATCAATACTCAATATCACAAAATGTAATCATTGTTTTTATCAAAACAAGTTTGTTTTCTTATTACCTTACTACGTACGTACCTAATAGTACCTAGGTACATTACTGCCGCGGTTTATAATGACTACTTTGCTGGTCGCGCTGATTATGACCGACAGCGCACAGCGACAGCAAGGGCTGCAATGATGGCCAAGCTGAAAGGCCTAGAGCGTAGCTAGGCTAGCTCGAGGCAATCATAGCGTGACCAGCGAAGCAGTCATTGTGGGCCAAGGTTTGTATAGTGCTTTACTCAAAAATGCAAGTACCTAATCCTAATAAAACCAGCAAGTAATTTAAATAAAAAATATATTAATAAACTAGAATTTTAATTAAAATGACAACAGTACAGTTACTAAAATTCAACACCGTCTTTCCGGGTTTGATATCTAAATCAGGCCTCCGTCACTCCATGTACTTGCGCGCTATAAGTGCCTACCGCCCAGCCGAGCGGTCTCGGTCCGCCGGCTTATCAAATTCAGTGCGGTTTTCGCCTCGCAAGCGAAGCGCGCGCACGCCGTTCAATTTTAATAGTGCTGTTCGTTCGTACGCGTATTACGATGCCGTGTGGTGCCTATAATTATGTTTTATCTAGGTTTCTTCCACAGTCAGCACCAATATATAAAACAAAACAAACTTACAAATATAATAAAACAAACTTTAAAAAAGAGTACCGACTTCAAAACACTAAACCGTAAGAAATAATTTTTTCTTTGATGTCGGTGCTTTTTCGATTCGTAATTACCAGCTGTTAGCACTACCATAAAAAAAAAATTATTTCTTACGGCTTAGTGCTTTATTTGAAGTCGGTTCTCTTTTTTTAAGGCTTTTTTTTTCATTTCTAGTGAACATCTCCGAAGATCATCATCAAACTAAGAAGTATTTTTTTTTTGTTTTTTTTTGTGTTTTTAGTGTTTTTTTATTTTTTTATTTTTGTTTTGTCAGAACATATTCACAGTTCTCAATAACATAGATAAAAAGTTATGTTAATTTAATTTTATCGAAGAGGCAGCCCTGCGATTACTGTGGAATCGCGCGGTGCGAAGCAATCACTGCTGTACGCTTGAGCATTTAGGCGCATTTTAGCATACAGTGGTTGTTGACGCGAGGGAGTAGGCAATTATCGTAATAGGTATTGGATGTTTTCTACTGAGTGAAGTATCTGTCCTAATCTGTGTCTAAATCTAAACTAATATTATAAAGAGGAAAGATTTGATTGTTTGTTTGTTTGTTTGCATTGAATAGGCTCCGAAAGTACTGAACCGATTTGAAAAATTCTTTCACTGTTGGGAAGCTACACTATCCGCGGGTGACATAGGCTATATTATATTTTCAAAAAAATTAGGGATCCTTACTAAAACTGCAATTATGTAACCCAAGGTGTATAAAAATTACCTAAAATATTCTTTACATCGCGTGCGCTGCGAAAACTATTGATGATAGAATAAAATAATGTATTACGACTTTGCAGAACACATCATTATTTACAAAAAGTGTCGCGACAGCATATGTCTAACTATTATATTTATGCCACAATAAGTGTTCTTTTATTTAAAAAAATATATTTTAATGCCGCCGTTAGAAAAGGCTCTGTATTTGTATCTTGGTATTAATCCTTATCGAAATAAATTACTTCATATTCAAGACTGTTTCAATACCTTTATAGAACTGTTTGAATTATTCAAATCGAACATTCCATTCGAAAGATATCACGAGTTTAAAAATGTAAGTATTAGAAAAAAGTTGCGTGGTCGCCGCTCACCCTGCTCAGCTGGCTAGGCATCACCTAATACGATGTAGGCGTCACTGGAGTACGGGCCGTTCGGGAGGGGAATATTCAAACTTTGTTTATTATTATTATTTTTTAGTTCATCATCATTCAACATTTCAGCCAAAAGACATCCACTGCAGGACATAGACCTCCCCCAAGTGTCGCCATTGACATAAGTAAGGGGGGTTTTGACATAATCGCCACGCTTGGCAGGCGGGTTGGCGATCGCAGAACAGTTGTTACAAAAGCCCACAGAACCCTGCTGCCCATTCTCTGGCAAGTCCCTTAGTCGCCTCTTACGACACCCACGGGAAGATATGGAATGGTGCTATTCTTTACGTCCGACACCATACAGAACCAAAAAAATTATCTGTGGTGTGAAATTCTGTATGGTGTCCATACAGATTTTCACACCACAGAGACTTTTTTTAGTTACCTGACGCAAATAGAAGGGTTTATTTATGTTTGTGTATTGTTAAATACCCGTGCGAAGCCGGGGCGGGGTGCTAGTTACTAATAGTTTGCGATTTAGTTAGTTTGAGTTGACGGCAAGGTCGACTTTGCTCGAACAAGGTTGTCAAAATAATGACCACAATACATGCATTCTTGAGTAATGTTACTTTTTAGTGTCCACGACGCTGCGACGGTTTGTGACATTTTCGTTGTATTGTAGGTACATATGTAATTATAACAGTAGGTACGCACGACCGCTGATCAAGGTATGAAAAAACCAGTTTATGCAAATTTGTCACTGTATAGAATATATAGACAAAGCGAGGCCACGTTATACTGGAAGTGTAAAGCTTGATGTGTCGCCGTGTGAACATACATGATAATTCCACATAAACTTACCTATTTTGTCCGAGTCGTAACATTGCGCGAATTCATACTTTACATAGTACTTTCTAACCCACCATCTTCTCGTCTTTTTTCTTTGACTTTTAATAATAATTGTGTACGCCGCAGCCAACAACACTACCTCGGTGGCTGGATATCGCCTGCCTTGTGAAACGAAACTTCGTGATGTCGCTAGATATGTCAGGCGAAGTTTCGCGAAGTCGCACGATTTCGTCTGACGTCGCTGCGGACATAAGTCGCACGTTGTCGCCATATTTGTCAGGCGAAATCGGCCGGCTTCGCTTGACATGTCGCCGATACATGTCGTGGCACATTTGTCCCCTAGTGTATCCTTGGCTTTACTTATTTTTATTATCGAACTAGCAGGCCGCCCCGGCTTCGCACAGGAAAACACAACAATTTCAAAATTAAAAATTTAATACCTACATAATCATTTCTTGACATTGATTCCTCTCCCGTACGGCGGTACGGCCCGTGCCCGCCAACATCGCTTTATTTATAACTAGCGACCCGCCCCGGCTTCGCGCGGGTGCAATGCAGATACTAAATATACTACAGAATGTCTGTCGACATCACATTGGAAACCTCTAACATTATCAGTGTTTCTCTACTATATTATGCATATATTATACTTATAAACCTTCCTCTTGAATCACTCTATCTATTAAAAAAAAACCGCATCAAAATCCGTTGCGTAGTTTTAAAGATCTAAGCATACATAGGGACAGACAGCGGGAAGCGACTTTGTTTTATACTATGTAGTGATACGTCATTGACTGTAGGTAATGAAACAAACTTTTTGTTTTTAGATCATTTGGAAAGCCTGTTACTCTGAGCATTTTTTAACATAGGAGGTCGACGGCTGCTTATTTTTTTTTTACCTAATATTTTCGTCTGCAATCATAATGTATAATTTTGTATACCTAATCAAATATAAATCAAATTGACACAGAGACTGGAAAAAAATCTTTGTTTTATTTATTTAACGCTGATTTTGTCTGCGCTTATATGCAGTTTAATTTAGAAAATCGATTCGTATAGATTTCTCAAACTTGAAGATCTGATTCTAATAATCTACCTATCCGAACCAAACGCTAACGATCTACCACCAACCGAATCGACAATCAAATCCATCACCAAATGAAATCCAAACGTAAACTCGGCAGTTTGCGCTTGGTTGGATTTCGTTAGAAATCCGCTTTCTCTCTTTCTAACTAAGGGTAACATAGCGGAGTAAAAAGGATAGCGCGAATTTTGTGATTTAGATTTCGGTTCTCGGAAATCTAACAGACATTATAATGCGATCAATATAATCTTTACTGTCAAGCATTTAAAGACTACATTTTCGAGATTAAACGTTGATGTATTTTGTTTTATGCTTCAATGTTTCTTGGAAATAGAAAGAATGTATATACCTAATGTTTGTAAGTTTACGTAGTTTCAACCAAATTAAATACTAATGCATATTTGGAAACTTTTCTGCTAGTCCTAAGCCTAGATTAAAGCATGATGGAAAATCGCACAATAACACGAATAGCTCTAGTTCAGTTACCACTTCGCCTTTTTTACAGTCCGGTCAACCGACTTTGACTTCTATTCCGTAGACATAAGAATGAAATTAAAAGCAAAAACGACAGTTAGGTTTGTGTTTTTCACTGTGATCATTATTATTAGAAACAGTTACGACGCTTAATTTTCTCCCAACATAACCTTGACTGCGTCGGTATGTTTTAGTAGGTAAGCAGGTAGTACTTACCTACATTCATGAATGTAAATAGTGTGATGAATGAATGTAATGTTATATAATGTAAGTACATTATTAGTTTATTAGATAAACCGCGAAAAGTCCACGTACAAAAAGCTGTGGCTTCATAACGAATGTTTGGTATGTCTGAATACCTACTTGTTAATAACTAATAAGTTTTAGCTATCACGCAATAAAATTAGCCAACCATTAACCAACTCCGAATTACACATTTCATCCCTAATAGGTACTTTCAAACATTGGTTTGGGTGAACAACTTGACATAGTTTAAGAATATTTAACTTCATTCTTATGAAATTATAAATCTAATTTACCCAAATTAGATTTATCTACCTACCTACCTACTTGTTTGAAGAATGAAATCAAAAGTCACGCACACACTAAGACTTACTGTCACCACCTTACAATGACAACGTCACGCCATCTAGTCCTAGCAGATAATTATTTCGAGGTTTTTTATGCAAGAGGCTTGATTGTTCTTTAGATATCCGGTAGATGGTGTGACTCCAAGCACGCACACATGCAAAGATTTTTCGTTTTTTTTCGGCCCTGTAAATCCTACAAACCTTGTTATTTCTTTATGTTTGAAGGGATTTGCGACAACACTAATTCGTAATAACATCATGTTGTTTCATTACTTCTACAAAAAGCATATAAGTATCGAGAATTTGGAAAAAAGACAATGTATGGGAAAGCGCGATTAAACTTCCACCTTAAAAGCATAAAAAATCTTCCTAACCCCTAAGAGGGTTAGATAGGGCTTGAAAGTTTATGTATGGAAACCGGTAATTTTAGAAGTATGAAATTAAATATTGAAGGTTATGAGTAAAAAAAAATGTTATATGTATTTCGTAGTTTTTGGAAATTCAACCCCAAATGGGCGAAAAGGGGTGAAAACGTTAGTATAACAAAAATGGTCTGATCTGCTTGAAATTCACAATGTGTTTCTTGATTGAATTGATATACATGTAATTTAAAGTTTTTGGAAATTCCATCCCTCAGACGATGTTTTTTTTTATTTTTGTATTGTTGTGTTAGCACGTTTGTACGTACAAATACGCTATTAAAACTTCATAAAAATACTTCTAGGGGATCTGGGACATTTGTGCGAATGACATTTGCGCGAAGGACACTTGCGGGAACCCACTTGCGCGACAGGCACTCCCGCGACTGGATACTGGCGCGACTCAATGGCTTCATGGGTGTCGTTTGGTGGTTTTCGGGGTCGCTGATAACGAAAATGAAGTCAAAATGCAAATCCAAGACGGCACCGAAGTAAATTTACTTTCTTTCCTTCACGGGTGTCGTTTTTTGTGGTTTCCGGGGTCGCTTACAATAAAAATCAGATCAAAGTGCAAATCCAAGACGGCCACGAAGAAAATTAACTTTTTTCCTTCACGGGTGTCTTTTTCGTAGTTTTCGGGGTCCCTTACAATAAAAATGAGGTCAAAATAAAAATCCAAGATGGCGCGGAGCAAAACTTTCGGTTTATCCTTCACGGGTGTCGTTTTCGTGGCTTTCGGGGTCGCTGATACAAAAAATGAGGTCAAAATGAAAACTCAAGGTGGCCGACGAAAACTTTTGTTTTTTTCTTCATGGGCGTCGTGTTCATGGTTTTCAAATCAAATCAAATCAAATCATAATTTATTTGTTAACATAGGTAAAAAGTAGTACAGATTTTATGTTTGATAACAGAACGCTATGTTATGCCCGGAGGCGTACAAATATTGTTTGCAAATCTAGCTGAGCATTATCAAATTAATCATGCATAATTATGGTATTACATTTGAAATTAATTGACTAATTACATATTATTTAATGCTCCAATTATGTCAGACCTAAATGAAAAATTATTAAAATGTCAAAGTAATCTATGTCAAAATAATCTATGTCAAAGAAATTAAAATGTAAAAGTTATTTAATGTCAATAGTTGCAACAAATTATCTGAAAACTCAATATTTGTAATTCTAAATTAATTCGTCATTTAGGTATTCGTCAATAGTGTAATAACATTTATCAATTAAGAACAATTTCATTTTTCTCTTAAATTGTGTAAAATTTAATTCTTTTATGGCATCTGGAATTTTATTATAAACGAGTGGAGCCATACCAAGGACACTTTTTGTTACTAATGCAGTTTTACATTTATAATTACTCAAAGTATTTTTGTACTGACTACGAATTGGAACATTTCGTACCATTGTCATTTTTTCAAAAAGGTTGGGATTTGTTTTGACGAAGATACTAATTTCTAATATGTATAGCGCTGGTACCGTAAGTATTTTTAATGATCTAAAGTACGGTGCACAGCTGTCATCTGTTTTCAGACCACACATGGCTCTAATGCACCTTTTTTGTGCCTTGAATAGTAATCCCTTGTCCGGGGAATTACCCCAAAAAATAATTCCGTATCGTAGGAGTGAGGCTACTAGACCATGATAGGCAACAAGTAACGTGTCTATATTTACTTTTCTGGCCAATTGAAAAAGTGCATAGGCAGATTTATTTATTTTTTTACATAACTGTTCTATATGAGCTTTCCAATTAAGATTATTATCAATATGGATACCTAAAAATACACTTACTTTTACTTCTTCTATTTCGTTGCCATTGTAATTGACACGAATTTTCGGAGCTTCAGTTCTTTGGCGGAAATGCATTACTTTAGTTTTCTTGAGGTTGATTATTAAATTATTCATATTAAGCCAATTAATTATGTCAGTAAGAGTATTATTAATGTCAAATTGATAGGTATTTAAGTCCTTACACTTAACTATGGCAGTGCTATCGTCTGCAAACAAAATCATTTGCTGTTGCGTCACTTTTGGTAAATCATTTATGTAAATGAGAAATAAAGGTGGCCCAAGCACGCTACCTTGAGGCACTCCATATTTTGTACTCCTGAAACTCGACACATACGTTCGTTCCGTTTTGGTTTTCGCGCAAACTCTTGTGATTTCAGTACATTGCAACCTATTACTTAAATATGATTCTAATAATTTTAAAATGTTCCCTCTGATGCCATAGGAATGCAATTTGTCTAGAAGGATTTTGTGGTCAACATAATCAAAGGCTTTAGTCATATCTGTGTAAATAGCACATATGGGAGTCTTTTTATCAACAGCAGACATAACATTATTTAAAAGGTCGAAAATAGCCATGTTAATAGTTTTATTTCTCCGGAAACCATTTTGTTCTTTGCACAAAATATTATATTTTTGAAGATATTGGTATAACGAATTATAAATAACTTTTTCAAAGATTTTGGAAAAAACAGAAATTTTCGCTATTGGCCGGTAATTTTTTAAAAGCGTCTTATCTTCCTTTTTGTGGAGCGGTTTTATTATGACTTTTTTCAAGTCTTCGGGATAGATGCCCTCGGTAATACCTATATTAATAATGTGTGCTAGGGCAGGTGCTATAAGCTCAATTACATATTTAATTACTTTTGTAGATATTCCATCAATTCCTACAGTATTAGTATTTTTAAGCGTCTTTGTGGCTAAAATAATATCGAATTCTAGAACAGGCTGCATAAACATTGATTGCTTTGTCAAATTATCAAATTTATTGTTTATTTTAATGTCATTTAATAAATTATTCTCAATGTCATCTATAAAGTAGTCATTAAATGCATTTGCTATGTCATTCGGGTTTGTGTAAGTCAATTGCTCTGTTTTTATTGTCAGTATCTGTTCTTTAGGCAGGTTAGTTTTAGATCTATTTACTATCTGCCATGTGGCTTTAGATTTATTTTGCGAGTTGTTTATAAAGTAGTTATTTTGTGCCTTCTGGGTTAGTCTAACTATTTTTTTATACTGCGTAGTGTACTTTTTCAAGTCACTTTTAGCTTTTTTTGTTGGGTGTAGTCTGTAAGCCCACAATAATCGTCTCTGTCTTTTACTGCATGTTTTTATGCCATGAGAAATCCATTTAACCTGTTTGTTGGTGCTTATAGTGATTGTTTTGTCTGGAAAACAGAGATTGTAAATCAATGAGAAAATGTCAAAAAATTTCTTATAGGCTACATTAACGTCATTACTTTCGTAGACTTCTTTGAAAGATATTTTTTTTATAAAAGATTTAAATTTTTCAAGGTTTTCTTTTGGGTAATCTTTTTTTACCGTTTTCCAAAATTTTAAGCGACACGTTTTATTAACAGGTATTTTAAGTATTTGTGATGTGTGATCCGATAACATGAGGTCAATAATTTCCGTTTTCCATCCTTTTCTTAGATTATGTGCAAAGTTATCAATGCATGTTTTACTATGAGGCCTAGTAGGCTGGTTTAGAGCTAGAGTCAAGTTATAATTAAGTAGGAAGTGTTCCAAATCCAGAGTAATCTTATTTCTCAACAGTACATTAATGTTCAGATCACCACACAACACAATTTTTTTATTTGATAATATACAAAATTTTTTTAATACAATGTCAAGCTTTTCATAAAATGTCAAGTAATTATATTTTGGTACTCTATACACACATATAACAATAATTGAATAGGATGTCAATTCTATAGCACAAATTTCAAATACCCCTGATACAGACTGTTTAGCAACATCTGGTAGTTCCCTGTACTGGTGCCCATGTCTTACAAGAATACAAGTGCCTCCCCGATTTGTGTTTCGTGAAAAAAGACCGGCTAGGTGGAAATTGGGAATGTGCAATAAACTCTCATGTCCTGATGTTATGAAATGCTCTGTCAAACAGAGTACATCTACAGTTGTCCCTTGATTTTCTAAGTTTTCTAACTGTACAGTTAACAAATCTGATTTGTTTAACAATCCAGCAATGTTTTGATGCATTACATTAATACGACTGAAGAAAAAACTGTCCCGTGTCTTCTGTTTCAGTTATTGTCTTCATTTGGTTGTCTGGTTGGTGAAAGTCAGTGTTTAATGATTGTATGTCCATAGTCATCTTAAAAATATCCTTAAAAATCGATTGCATCCCAGAGTAATTTATTACACCCGTGCGTTTGTTGAACATGGTGTCGTCATACTTTAGGTTCATGTTACTGTCCAGAAAATATGCGTGTTCATGAGTGATAGTATCTAGATATAATAAATTATTAAATGTTTCCACTCTTGAATTATAAAGGTAGTTATTTGTGAAGAACTTGTACGTCGGAGTGCAGATAATTATATTAGTGTTCAAGACTTCTTGTAACATTTGCCTAATTAGTATAATGCTATCAACATATTTATTTGTTGTTTTAAAGTCTTCCTCACCAATTAATATAATACAGAAGTCCTGTAAAGTGAACTGTGACAGTTTTTCTTTAATATTTTTTAACAGAACCTCCATAGCTCCATGAGGTGTGATGTAATGGCACAGTTCATATTTCTCAAAAGTATTTTCTGCAATATGAAGCAATTTATTTTTGTTGTCTGTGCTTAATATGCAGATTTTTTTACGCTTCCAATGGTTTTCGTCAACATTATTTCTGCATTGGTCTATTGGTGGTGTAGGTTTATCTTTTTCTTCCACCATTACCGGGGCTTTGCTATTTTTGGTAATGGGAATTTTGATATTTTCTCCAAGCTTCGTTGTTTCTGTTTGCGTTGTTTTATTTTTATTTAGATTTTTTGCCTTTTTTGTGCTAGGTGATTTTAGTTTAATTGGACTGTAAGTGACTGTCTTGTACAGTTCATTTTGTTTGCTCAAATTAATGTTCATTGTTTTGAGGTTATTATTTTCTAAAGTTAAGTCTTCAATTTCTAAGTGAGCACTTTGCAGGTCAAGTGTAAGGTTAGTAATTTGATCTCGCAGTTTCTTGATTTCATCGTCATCATCGTCGGACATCCCCGGTACACTAGTAACTGTCTCATTTAACGTCGTACGCGTAGCAGTTACCTCACTGTCGTTCAACATTGAGTCTGATTTAGTCCTGGTACGGTGGAAAGTAATGTTTTCTAGGAAATTCATATTCGAGATATGCGTAAAAACATGGAAAAAGAATATCAGCTTCCCGGATTTGAACTCGCACACCTGCAAATAGTGATGTAGCAGTTGCGAATCCGAGACCAAACGTGTCATTAACTAGTTTAGTGAAATAGTAATGCTAGTTCGTTAACGTTGATCTATTCACAGCGACACCTATCGGTCACTGTGATATTCGATAGCACCGGCAGCAGGGTCACACGCACGCTGCGAGATGTATTCAATTGAAGTCCAAATCTTAGTAGATAGTACAAGATAGATTCATTAGATGGCGCTGTTACCAATTACATAGCATAGTGATTTGCATAATTGAAATGTTTTGAATGACACAACCGTTATTTGTTTTTTCACTTTTTTGTTTTGCCGAACATTTTACTTCTAGAAAATGGTTTATATGGGTTTTAACACTTTAGGTATGAATATTTAAGGGCGATGTTCACACAAAAAAACTAGTTATATTGTTATTTACACTGATTTGTGTTGTCATACTTTTCACTGTGTTGTTTTCACTTTAACGACAATTTTGCACATTGTTATTATTATAGTCCGTGCGTCTTCGATTTCTTGTACATTTGAATCACTTTTATATTGAGATAAACACTTTTACTATTTATAAACATAAAAAATCACAGAGCCGATGTTAACGTGTCAATGTAGATGTCGCCATTTTGCGAGTCGCTGGCAATTAAAACGAAAATCTAAGATGCTGGCGCCCAGGAAACTTTTTAGTTTTACTTCATGGGTCTCATTATCGTGGATTTCGGGGTCACTGATAACGAAAATGAGGTCAAAATGCAAAGACGAGACGGCACCGAAGAAAATTTACTATCTTTCTTTCACGGGTGTCGTTTTCGTGGTTTTCGGGGTCGCTAACAATAAAAATAAGGTCAAAAAGCAAACTCAAGATGGCGCCGAGGAAACCTTTCGGTTTTTTCTCCATGGGTGTCGTTTTCGTGGTTTTCTGGGTCGCTGGCAATGAAAATAAGGTCCAAATGAAAACACAAGATGGCGCCGACGAAAACTTTTGGTTTTTCCTTCATGGGCGTCGTGTTCGTGGTTTTCTGGATCGCTGGCAATGAAAATAAGGTCCAAATGAAAATTCAGGATGGCGCCGACGAAAACTTTCTGTTTTTTCTTCATGGGTGTCGTTTTCGTGGTTTTCGGGTCGCCAAAAACAAAATGAGAATTTTCGTCGGCGCCATATTGGATTTTCAGATTGGCCTCTCTTTCTAGGTGCAAATAAGGAAATTTAAAATACACAGTCTCAATATAGTCCCCCAGGCTATGGCTGGCATTGATTCAAGTGAGAACTGTTTCTCACATGGGCAGTTTTATGTAGCTTTCTTCGAAAAGAAATACCGCAAACGACATTTACAAAGAGATGCTAGGAAAATTCATTATTAAAATAGTTTTTCGGGAGTTACATAGTTTTTTAAATTGTAAGCTAGCTCATTTACACTATTAACTGTATCGAAAGGCGTGGATGGATAACCGGGGCATTTGAGCTCCGGCATCGTAGCTCGGAAGACAAGTATAAAGTGAAAAGTTAATTCTGGTTCAAGCCATTTAGGTCACTAACAATATAAAATAATAAAAAAACGCAGCGATATACTTTTTTCTAACCAGAATTAATTCTCTGGCATCTTAGTTTGAAATTCACAGACTTTTACACAACTATTAATCCTATACTTGCACTTACGCGCGAGCGAAGCCGCGGCCAACAACTATTATTTAAATGACTATTATAACATTTAAATGACTATTTTCACATTATTTTGCGGGGGAAATACACACGTGAAAGAACGGGGGAAACACACACACACACAATTGCCGAACTCCATGCGGGCGAAGCCACGGGCAGAAGCTAATCTATCTATCTATCTATTTAAATAAAAAGAGAAGTCCTGACTGACTGACTCATCAACGCCCAGCCCAAACCCTTGGACCTAGAAAGCTGAAATTTTGCACAGAGGTTCCCTTTATAATGTACACAAGGAAGAAGGAAGGATTTTTTGAAATTCAACCCCTAAGGGAGTTAAATAGGGGATGAACGATTGCACGGAAATCGGTCATTTTTAAAGTTAGTAGCATGAACATTCATATACAAGCTAGAAATAAATAAATACATATTTTAGCGTTTTTGAGAATTTAACCTCTAAGAGTGTTAGATAGGGGTTGAAAGTTTATATGCGGAATCCGTCACTTTTGAAGTAAAAAGTATTAAAATAAACTTTGAAATTTATGAGCAAAAATAAATGATTACATAATTATTTCGTTTTGGTTTTGGGAAATTCAACCTCAAACGGAAGAAAAGGGTTGGAAACATTAGTGGATATAACAAAAATGGTCTGATCTGCTTGAAATTTACTATTTGTGTTTCTTGATTGAATTCATAAACACGTATTTCGATGCTTTTGGAAATTCCAACCCTCACACGACAAAAGGGGTGACATTTTTATATTTTTGTTTTGAAGTGTTAGCACGTTTGTATGGACAATGTTAAAAAAGTACAAAATTCGTTTACGTGGTATCCGAGTCGCGAAAATCTAACACGGCGCCGAGGAAACTTTTTAGTTTTTCCTTAATGGGTGTCGTTTTCGTTGTTTTCTGGGTCGCTGACAATGAAGCAGAGGTCAAAATGAAAATCCAAGATAACACCGAGGAAAGCTTTCTGTTTTTTTCCGTCATGGGTGTCATTTTCGTGGTTTTCGGGGTCGCTGACAATGAAAATGAGGTCAAATTGAAAATCCAAGATGGTGCCGAGGAATGTTTCTGTTTTTCCTTAATGGGTGTCGTTTTCGTGGTTTTCGGGGTCGCTGACAATGAAAATGAGAATTTTCTTCGGCGCCGTATTGGATTTTCATTTTGACCTCATTTTCTAGGTGCAAATAATGAAATTTAAAATACACAATGTCCCTAGGCTATTTCTCGCATTGATGTGAGAACATGTTTCTCACATGGGCAGTTTTATGTTGCATGCTCCGGAATGAGCTCTGCGAGTATCTTAGTAATTTTAACCCCACAAGGAAACAACGCAAACGTCATTTACAAAAAGGTGGTAGGATAATTCATTATTTATATTGGTTTCCGGGAGTTAAATACCAAGACATACTTTTTCTAACCAGAATTAATTATCTGACTTCTCTCTTTGAAAATCACAGACTTTAACACAACTATTTATCCTATACATACACTTACGTGCGAGCAAAGCTGCAGCCAACAACTATTATCTATAACATTTAAATTACTATTTTCGACATTATTTTGCGGGGGTAACATATGTGTAGGCAATTTCCGAACTCCACGCGGGCGACGCCGCGGGCAGAAGCTAGTCAGTATAATATTTATTTAGGTCGTCCCTCTAGTACGGGGGAATGGAAGAAAAAAACGTCTTGCGCTGACCCCGAGTACCTAACATGGTTCAAGGGCAGAAAAATAAAGATGATTTTCGTAGTCCCTCTGAGTAATCGCGTGGGTATTTATATAAGTGTCCATTATAAAGTGGATGACCCTGACAAGAATGTAACTTGATGCATGCAAGGGCCAACAATACTCTGATCAGTCAGTAGTCAGTACCTAGAGGTACTGACAACAACGACTCGAGTTTTTACACTTATTTCACGAGCCTACTGTAACCAATGTTAAATAATAAGTGGTTTAGGTGCTAAATTAATGAATAGGTAGTTTTAGTGATGTACCTGTGCAAGGGTGGAAAAATACGTTGACCGTTGGTACTTACCTTTTGATAAACATTTAAACCGGTTCAGAGCAAAAAATAAAAAGTCATCGAACGACCTGCGTAAGTGCGTACGCATTTTTGGTAAGCAAGCGTCTGAAGTTGAAGTTGTTAGTCTGCTTTTGTTTTAGTAGAGCGCAACTATTCAAGTGATCAACAACAAAGTTTGGATAAAGAATAAAAAAAAAAACTTAAAAAAAAAAACATTGTGAAAAATAAATGATGGCAGATAAAAGTTTGGACATCATAGTGTTGGGTGCTACAGGTTTTACTGGAAAATGCACTGTGAAACATCTCGCAAGGTTGACAAGTGAAAAATATTGGGATGTAACTTGGGGTATTTCGGGACGATCTAAGGACAAACTGCAGGGTTTGATAACAGAACTCAATGCAACAGGTAAGATTTTTTAAATATTTATTATATTTGTTAATAAGAGGTGATTATCTAATTTTAAATATATTTTTAACATAAAGGTATCTTATAGTTAATACAACTTGTAGTAGTTTTTGGTTAATTTTGTTTCATGGCGGTTTAATATAAAAAAATAACTTATTTTATGTAAAAAAACTGGTTTATATTTTTCCTTGAAGCACAATGCAAAAAAATTGAAAAATTTAATGTTTTTTTTATCATAATTTTCAAAAAAAAAATTTCAAGAAAATGATTAATTCTGCAAAATATATTACTGTCACCAATTCTTTACTTAAAGTAACAAAACTTGACTATTCTGCCTATGTTTTTATCCACAAAAACGCGTTTACGTCCACCTTGATCCGGTCTTTGAAAATTTTTTTTTTTTTATAATTTGGCGAGCCAAGGTCAAGTCCACGATTCAAGAAAAAAATCGCTGTTTATATTTAATGCAAGGATCAAATCTAAAAGCCCCGGATTATAAGTCAACAGGAAAATCAAGTTAATAGATACAAGCTAATAGGAAAATCGCCGTGAGGCCGTAACCTCCAGTGGAAAAATAATTATCTCAGTAAATATAATATATAGGAAAAGTTGACGTACCTAAGTAGGCTACAGTAGGAATCGGGTTTCAGGAATGTCTATGAATGAATAATTACCAGTGATCGGAGTAGGTAGATTGATTTTTGGTACTTGTATCATAAATGCATACAGAAAGAATAATATGGATAAGCCATTTGTCTGGAAATTAATTCCGGTATTTCCGGATTCAATTAAATATTGTTAATGTTGGTAGTGATATTATTACTACTCAATTTAAAATTTAAAGGAAGGTAGGTACCTATCAAAACTAAATTAATTTAGTATTTATCTGTTGAATAATAAAAACAATCGAATTCCGATTGATATTTTTTTTTTGCTTGCGTTTATGGCCACAACTTTTTATAAATTGTTGCACTTAAATCAACCAATTCCGGAGGAATGTCCATATGAATATATGTATATACGTTTCGGATTAATGACCCCAATTCAATCTATCTACTATACATATAATAATTATGATCTATGATAATTACTGAAAAATAAAATGGGTTTTAAAGAGTAGGTACTTGTAGGTAAAGTGATAGTTTGTAGACTATTTAGGTATTATTAATGCTTAGGTATGTATTTATAGGTAGGTTGCTCTGTATGGTGTCGGACGTAAAGAATAGCACCATCCCATATCTTCCCGTGGGTGTCGTAAGAGGCGACTAAGGAATTTGCCAGAATGGGCAGCAGCATTCTCTGTGCTTTTGTAACAACCGTACTGCGATCGCCAACCCGCCTGCCAAGCGTGGCGATTATGGTAAAACCCCCCAAAATGTCAATGTGGCGACACTCGGGTGAGGCCTATGTCCAGCAGTGGACGTCTTTTGTGCTGAAATGATGATGTATTTATAAGTGCGTCAAAAGTAGAATAGTCAGTTTCTATGGGAATCATTATGAGTTTTTTTTTAATATTTCCCCGCCCTAGGAATTTCTCCTGTATCGTGGATGGCGGATGCGTTTACAAACATTTCACATACACAAACAGCCAGACCCGGAACAACTATTTGTAGGCCATACAAATATATTATGTTCCGTGCGGGGATCGAACCCGCGACACGCAGTGCAGCAGTCGATTGCTCAACCACTGCGCCAACCGTGCCGTCAACGTCAGAATTTATGACTACCCACTTAAATATTTCAGGGTAGACGGGTAAAATTTAAATCACGTACTTATTTCATAATTGCTAAATTACCTAATAGCGAATAGGTAAAAGGTTCTGTATGGTGCCGGACGTAAAGAATAGCACCATCCCATATCTTCCCGTGGGTGTCGTAAGAGGCGACTAAGGGACTTGCCAGAGAATGGGCAGCAGCGTTCTCTGTGCTTTTGTAACAACCGTACTGCGATCGCCAACCCGCCTGCCAAGCGTGGCGATTATGGCAAAACCCCCCATGTTATGTCAATGTGGCGACACTTGGGGGAGGCCTATGTCCAGCAGTGGACGTTAAAAGGGCTGAAATGATGATGATGAATAGGTAAATGCATTTTTATGAGATTACTAACTGTTCTTGCTTCCCGGTTTCGCTCCCCGTTTCTATTTCTGCTCGGCCCCTAAGTGTCTTATGCAGCTTGATGTTTACTAGACAATAATCTTCCTCAAAACCTGGTGGCCTAGCATGACGTCTTAAAACATTATTGTTTTACTCCTTTTCCAGTGTGGGAAAGAGATGGCGCTAGACATCCTGTATAGCTCCGTCTCTTTCCCACTATATACACATATGTGCCTATTTACCCTATTTATAATGAACTAGATCTACAAGGTTGTAACGGAAAGGGTATATACATACTTAAGGGTGTGCTACAGACCATCAAACTGAACATGTTTCTCCACAAAGAAACATCGTCATAGCCAAAAAATATCAGCTGCCCCATACATTTGGGTCGAATAGGTTTTGTAATTTTGTATGGGGCAGCAGATAATTTTTTCATTATTACGATGTTTGTTTGTGGAGAAACATGTTCAGTTTGATGGTCTGTAGCACACCCTTAAGTATGTATATACCATTTCCGTTACACCCTGTACGTGTATATTACATTAATACATTTAAATACCGTTCGTAAAAATCATAAAACATTATTTTTAAATCCTCCTTTCTTAATTTTCAACTAGTACCTACTTAATTGCATACATACATAACTTCACGCTTTTTTCCAATGGGGATGATAGGCAGAAACCATAGAGCCCCAGTCAGCCCCACCTGCTACGATCCTTTTACCTCGTTCACGTTCATGAATACATCTGCTGGCCTACCATGACGTCTTAAAGCAGTTTTGTTTTAGTCTTATTCCACTGTGGAAAGGGACGGAGCTATACAGGATTTCTAGCGCCATCTCTTTCCCACACTGAAAAAGTAGTCTAGTAAGTAGTGGTTTGTCTTAAAACAATATTTTTTTAAGACGTCATGCATGGTAGGCTCATACACGCACGCCGTGTGCGGGTACTTACCTATACTACTACTACTACTATACCTACTATATATTAAACTACCGGCAGAAGTTTCATAATTAGATAGTTACCTAATCTTAATCAAAACAGGTGCAATTTTATAACACTGTGGGTGCTCACTTACCTACGAGCTAGGTAATTATGTGGAAGGCAGTTGATTGAAGGCTTATAAAATTGCTTAGTATTTGACGGTCGGATTAGTAAATGAAAGGTTCCAATGTCGTTCATATTTCTTAATTACAATTTAAAATATAGGTAGGTACTATTATGTCATTAGAGGAGACAGACATAGGTTTGTCTAACAGTGTTCTGCTATAAAAGTAGGCGCCGTCATACCTTTGTATAATATAATGTTAAAAACAATAAATGCAAAGTAACTTACAAACATTTGTTTACTTTTTTATAGTCATAGCGAATCCTTTTTTGCAGACCGTACCTAAGCGTCAGTGCGACATAATCGACGCGAGGTGCAAACTTAGTTTGGTCGAGTAGTTGATTACTGGCGTGATGTTGTTATGTTATGTTATGCAGGACTTGTAATACATTTAATGATTAACTACGTATGCTTGTCATTTACAGGTTTAGGCACAAAAAATATGTCAATAGTGGAAAGCGACATTGAAAATCGTGAATCCTTGAAGAAAGCGATACAAATGGCAAAAATCGTCATCAACTGTACCGGACCCAACGCGATACTGAGCCCGCCCATCGTTGAAACTTGCATCGAATGTGGCACGCATTATCTTGACATATCTGCTGAAATGTTTGTAAGTATTTTACTATAAGCTTTTATTTATTATGCTTTTATTTGTCAAATTTTGAAAGTAAATTTCAAACCACCACTACTTACTTATACTACGACGTCTTAAAACATTAATGTTTGTATTCCAGAGTGAGAAAGAGATGGAGCTAGACGATCTGTATAGCTCCGCCTCTTTCTCACTCTGGAATAAGAATAGAACAATAATGCTTTAAGAGGTCATGGTAGGACACCAGTTCCCCCCAACCGATTGAGCTGAAAATTTGCACACACCTTTGGTTCTGGTGACAATACATTTTTATCACAGACATGACTTGATCCTGCTGCCAGGACCGTCTCCTCGCGAGAGACCTCTTCAGCCGTTAATAGCAGGGATATGAAACTTTGTATATTATGCGTTCGATTTAAGAGTGTATAAAACCTTTTTAATTTAACGCTGTAATTGAAAAATATATTTATTATATATTTTTGATTATTAGAATAGTACCTTGCTTGCTTCGCAAATGACACTCCAAAATAGAGAATGGTAGCAATTTTTTTAATTTTCTTTTGCCAATGTTTATTGTACCTTTTAATTGAAATCTATAAGGCTTCTTTAAAAAGGGTAAAGGTCTCTAACTCCGGACTTTACCACTCTACTCCCGGACTCGGGGTGGTCGAGTTGTACGTTTCTCGTCTCGCCTGTGATTGGCCGAATCTTACACGTCTTTCTGCGCCGCTCGTCCCCACTTCTGTGGAGTCCGAAGTTAGAGAACCTTCGTGCGAACGAAAGGAGTTTCATAAGGGAGTGGCCCTCTTTTCACTCAGTGTATCCCCAAACATCGTGAGCCCTGGTGTCTATTAATAAATACGTAATAAATAAGTAGCTACATTCTAATTGGACGTGATTATTGTTCCATATTCGGCACTGCTCTTTTACATGGTGAGGTGTGGTTTGGAATAATGATCAGCGTAGGTATAAGGATAGTCATTAGTTACATACATACCTTAGGTTTATTTAGGAATAGAAAACGAACGAACGGGAACAATATCATTTTTAGACCTCTCTGGACCTGTTTCTAGTGAAAAAAAAGATCGACAGCAGTGTCCGTACCGTGACGCTTAAAACATTATTGTTCCATTCCTTTTCCAGAGTGGGAAAGAGATGGAGCTAGACGACCTGTATAGCTCCGTCTCTTGTTCACTCTGGAATAGGAATGGAACAAAATGTTTTAAGACGCCATGGTACGGACGCAGTTATGGTGCAAGTATTTGTAGGCCACAAGCCAGTCATTGACCGTTCGCCAATGTCTAGGCGTTTTCTTTCATCTTAGGTTACATGTTGTAATCAGCAAACATTGTCCCTTTCCTATCCCAACGTGTTTTGCTTTAACATTCGCGCCTTAGATACCTACTCGTACAAATCTGGTTAAAAAATAATTTAGATTGACAGCTTTTTAAAAATAGATGGAAGGTTGACATGTTTTAGAAATTTATGTAGGTCACAATCTTTTGATTTTATAATACTCATTAGAAATAATATATTATAATATTACTAGCTGCTGCCCGCGACTTCGTTCTCGTGGAAATTTCGATGTGTTTTTCAAGAATTTCAGGGATAAACTCCTTCCTGGGTATATAAATAAATTCCTGAATTTTTCCTTCATGGGTGTCGTTTCCGTGGATTTCCGGGTCGTTGATAACGAAAATGAGATCAAAATGGGAATTCAAGATGGTGCCGAGGAAAATTATCTGTTTTTCCTTTATGGGTGTCGTTTTCGTGGTTTTCCGGGTCGCGTCGCTGCCAATGAAAATGAGGTCAGAGAGGAAATCCAGGCGGTGAAGAAACTTTTCTGTTTTTTTTTTTCATGGGTCTAAGCGTACAGACGGTGGGAAGCGACTTTTTATATACTATGTAAATATATAATATGTTAAGATTGTCATTCAAGTTTCTTAGATAGACAGTTGGCTGTCTATTGTTAACAACTACAGTGTTTTTTTTTTAATTACCTTCATTAGCAATAATATAGGCAGGCCAAGGCACATGGCCTTGGCTTGTCAATTATTATAATTTATCTGCGGAAAAAATAACACTAAACTTGTATTTTAGTTCAAAGGCTGGTTTCTTGAATCGACTGTTATTTATTTGTACACACAGAATATACGGAAATTCCATTAAACTATTCTATGATATATTGATCAAAGAATATTAGATTGGAATATTAGGTTGGACTGTACAACATCACAACAACTTGTTGTTGATGTTGTCAGAAATATGTGACAATACTAGAGAAAGTGGTTCAGTTTGATGGCAACATGACCACACATACTGCTGTACAAGTACATAGTTGATTCCGATCGATGGGATAGAAGCAGAAGATAGGGTATGGTGATTAAGGGCGCACCGAGGAAACTTCGAAATAATTCCGTTCGTTTGATCCCTTGCTGCATCTTTATCACTTAACCTTTAGTTATGAAGTTAATTTGTAAGAAATTCAAGGATTCACTCTATAAATCATACACTTTAGAAACACGATTACTTGTAGTTTTCTCGATAGAAAATAATGCCAAAGTAATCTCTAAAAAAGAAAATAAATCCTCATTACGGCGTAAAACATTCACCGAAGGTAATCAGCTTTTAAATATTAACAAAACTACATGTTTTTTATAACGTATACATTTTAGATTTTCAAAATGAGTATTGGTTCTAATAATATGAAGGAAATACCTAAATTAGCGCGCGTTCCGTCCATTAGAATTAGAGCCGCCACTCTTCCCGGAGCGTCGCGCGCTTCTTTCTTACGCACAGTCGCACACGTACACGGAGCGCATAGATAGGTACCTGCACGGTGCGCTCATAATACTTTTTTTCTTTTACAGCATATTCTCAGCTTGTACAAGAACTTCAATAAGGCTGCAGAAGACGCGAATGTTCTAGTGATACCCAGCTGTGGATATGCGGCCATACCAGCCGAAACCGCCATGATATATCTAGACAGACATTTCAAAGGTATTGATATTAAAACAATATTATATATTTTTTTATTAACTTTCATGTGTTTTTCAGGGATAAATTATACATATACCTTCTTCTTGAATATTTCTGTCTATTGATGAAAACCGCTTCAAAATCCGTTGCTAAGCGTACAGCCTAGACGGCGGGAAGCGACTTTTTGTTTTATGCTAATAGATAAAGGTTTCGGACAGCACTTATCCATATTTTGTTAGTAGTTATTATAAACAGCTTAAATTCTCGTGTTAGTAACATTGATATAAAAATAGTATAGTTAAAACAAAGGACGACCAGGCAGGTAAACATGTTTATATTACCTCAACAATCCTTACGCAAAATACGCGCTTTATACGTGGAGTTGCGGACACCAGCCCGCTGTACAATACAATACCTCAACAATCTCCGCACAAAATGACTAATATTTGGAGTATAGGTCTCCGCCACTGAAGCCGATTTTTGCGTATTATGGTTTGAAAACCACCTGTGTGGGTCTCGGCAAACAATTCTGAGGCGCCACAAAAATGGGGCTGCCGCAACAGCATCCTGAGAGCATTATTATAGTGTATGCGCAGGACAGCCATGTCATCGATTGCCTGGGTTCGATTGTCAGCTCGAGCAAACTGTTATTGATGGAAACATCAAGAATTTCTCAGTAGCAGCCATGGAGTCTACTTTTGTGCCCGGTTGATGGCAATAGACACGCCCTCTATTACATTATATTGAGTTTTCCTTTTTGGTTATTAAGTTTAATGATCAGTCATCGCCATCATCTTCATCATTTCAGCCGATAGACGTCCACTGCTGGACATAGGCCTCCCCCGAGTGTATATAAGGGGGGTTTTGCCATAATCGCCACGTTTGGCAGGCGGGTTGGCGATCGCAGTACGGTTGTTGCAACAGCACAGGGAACGCTGCTGCCCGTTCTCTGGCAAATCCCTTAGTCGCCTCTTACGACACCCACGGGTGATTAAGGTATTATTAGGCACCAACAAAGTATAATAACAATCTATGTTTTAGGAACACTGAACACTGTAGAATGCTACACAGAATTGATATTTCCAAAGAGAGCCTATATCCCTGGTCGAACACTTCTACATAATGGAACATGGACATCGCTTGTCTATGTGTTGGAGACCTTCAAAGAACACCTGGCTTTGTGGAAAGAGCTGTTCCCTACGCCTATTGAGCCAGAGCCTGAAGAAATGAAAAAGTATGTATAGAGATTAAAAAATTATCATCCCCACTTTACATGTAGGGGAGGTAGATACCCTAAATAATTGATTTTTTCATAATTTTATTTTACTACTTTTTCGGCGTCATTAACGTGTATACTCATGCCAAATTACAACTTTCTAGTACCAATAGTTTTTGAGCTAAACCGCGGACAGACAGACAGACGGACATGGCGAAACTATAAGGGTACCTTGTTGACTACGGAACCCTAAAAAGTATTTATAGAATTACGTGGTGCCAACCTACTATCATAGTAGCAAAAAGAGTATACATGCTATGCTATTCAATATGTGATAATGAGTCCAGGAATACCTAGTGGCAGCACCTTCAACAAGTTAAAGCTTGGCTTGCCCTGATAACCTACTCTGCTGTCTTCAAAAAGGGCGCAAATGAGGGAATAATGTTGAAAAAATATAAGTACCTTACTAAACAAAAACAGTGAATCTAGTAAGGCCATTTTTCTGCATCAATGAAATTATGCGCTCATTTTGTCTTATGACGGCAAACTGACCTTCATAATTTAAAGGTTTTGCCAATCTGCTTGCCCTATGGGTTTGCACTAGCTTGCTGTCAGGTTGAGTCCTCTTTAGGCATTCCACTGGAGCTGAGTTTGGTTGTAATAAATTTATTAGGTAATCTCCGTTCTATTTCAAACACCATCTATGATAGAAAAAAATCTGAATAAAATAACCGGCCAAGAGTGAGTCGGACTCGCGCACGAAGGGTTCCGTACCATTATTTATGAAAACGAGCAAAAAATCACTTTTTTGTATGGGAGCCCCCTTAAATATTTATTTTATTCTGTTTTGAGCCTGGTGACGGACGGACGGACGGACAGCGAAGTCTCAGTAATAGGTTCCCGTTTGACCCTTTGGGTACGGAACCCTAAAAAGACAGAAAATAAAAGCGAAAAATCACGAGTGAGGTTCGAATTCTAATTGAACTTTTTTTTTTGCAGATCATTTTTTCACCGGCACAACAGTCGGACTTGGTTCCCATACCCCGGAACAGAGAACGAATTAGTCGAAATGTCCCAAAGATATTTGTACGAGAAAGCTCAGAAGAAACCCGTACATTTCAAGGCTTATACCACAGTTCCAATGTTCTTCCATTTTATTATAGTTCCTGTAATGTTCCTGTATTACTATTTGAGTTATTTCAAGTGCTTTAGAAAACTGTTAATCAATTTCCCGCGTCTGATGACTCTTGGATATGTATCACAAAGAGGACCTTCGGAGAAAACGAGGCAAGAGACGAAGTACAACTTTATTTTAAATGGTAAAGGCTGGGACTTAGGAGCGGATTTGAATTCGAAGCCGACTAAAACGATGTCAGTTAAGGTAAGAACTTTTTTCTTTCTTTATTATGTGGTTAATGCCTAACCTGCTAGCCTATCATGACGTCTTAAAGCAGTATTGTTTTACTCTTATTCCAATGTGGGAAAGAGACGGAGCTATACATGATGTTTAGCGTCATCTCTTTTCCACACTGGAAAAGGAGTAAAACGGTAATGTTTAAGACGTCATGGTAGGCCACCAAGTGTCAAAGTTTTCATGGTCTCTGACTTGACTTTATATGCCGTCAAGAAATATCTGTCAGGCATGTTGGTTTCCTCACGATGTTTTCCTTCGCCGAAGCAAGTGATAATTATACAATGAGCACATGAATCCGAACAATGAAAAAAGGAGGCGTAACCCAATTGAAAAAAATTGTCTCGCCTGCTTCCAAAATGTGTTTGTTTTTCCTGTTCAGTCGGGTTTTTGGTTTGTTTGAATACAATTTACCTTCCTATATCTATTTTGTATGATTCGTTTCCATATAAGGCAAAACCGTGAACGCTTGATAAATATTAAAACAATATTATTTACCATTTTCCCAGGTATCGGGCAGCGATCCAGGCTACGACACAACAGCTCTTGCGATAATCATGTGTGCCATCACAATACTTAAAGAAACCTCCAACATGCCCAAGTAAGTTACTTATTCTCCAAAAGCTTGTCAAAAGGTCTGAATCTATTTATTTGTCTTCTTATAAAACTCTTTTTTATCAGAATCTTAAACTATTGTAATGTAATCTATTTCATAAAAGGGAACTTACTATGTTGGTTCATTTAAATACATCTAACTTGTAAAACACATCTGTTCTTGTCTTTCCATGATGATTAAAAAATAGTTGTTTGCAACAAGAGAGCAAGCCTTTTTTGCTGTCTTGTTCTACCTATTGTAGTAAGCTACGACTTATTGTCGGGCCTACGCTGTCCTCCCACAGTTATGTACTAACGCTGTAACACTCAAATATTGTAAAACCAAATGATTTTAAAAAAGTAACCATGGAGTTTCTTGCCGGTTCTTCTCCATAGGAAACGACCAATCCGAACCGTGCATCTTTTGTCGACGTTTTATAAGTGCCCCTAAAGGCCTATGTAAAATAAAATATTTTGATTGATTGACTGATTGCTGCGAGTGCTGATTTTGAATCCTGAGTGTGGCGAGGGATTCAAAGGCACGAGATGCATAAAACTTTGCTCTCGTGTAGCTACCACACATAACTTTTCACTTCAGCAGCGAGAACGAAGATAAAATAATAAACAGGAATAGATTGAAATAACTATTTATTGTGAATCAAAATAATTAACATTGTAGGTAACGATTATTTTAATATTTTTTTTTTTACTCTTTACTCCAGCCACCAAATTTTATTCCAGCTCTTTTATTTAAATTATGGCGTGTTCGGAAATAGCACCCATGATATTTTATTATTCAAAATATATTACGTAACATTATTTGAAATAAAAATAAATATTTACAGGTTAAATATTAGTTTTATTTGCAGTAAATACTTATTTTCGTTTAAATACAACAATAAGTTAAACATTCAATAAATTTCATTAAAAGACCTAATTACCTTTTTGCAAAATGTCTTTAGTTAGTACGAAATTCCGAACGTGTTTGTCTTTGAGGTCGAATTCAAAATAGGAACTTCGAAAGGGCTGGATTTTGTCTCTCTCTCTCTTTCTAATGGCGGGAAAGAGATAGATTGTGAATGTTTCGAATTGGATGATTAACCCAAGGATGAATAAGATATTCGCGGCTTTCTAAAAAAAATATTAAAAAGTAACTTGGTCTCAACCAAGTAACTTAATAACTTGTCACTGGCTAAATGCACAAACCGTGCGAAGCCAGAAAAATAAAAAAAACCAAGTAACTTTTTAATATTTTTTAAGCAACAGTGAGCAAAATCGCATTTTGCTCACTGATTTCAGGCAGCAAAACCTACATGTTTGAGCTACTGAAGTGAAAAAATCATTTTCCTATGAGGGTAGACAGAAACCATCACAGAACGCTATCTGCTACGATCCTTACATACTCGAATCCTTTCGCCTCGTCTACATTCGTAGATCTGCTGGCCTACCATCACGTCTTAAAGCAGTATTGTTTTACAAGGAGTAAAACAATACTGCTTCCAGTGTGGGAAAGAGATGGCGCTATACATCCTGTATAGCTCCGTCTCTTTCCCACACTGGAATAAGAGTAAAACAATACTGCTTAGGATGGCATGGTAGGCCATGACACGAGGTAAAAGGAGTATGTAAGGATCGTAGCACGTGGCGCTCTGCGGTTTCTGCCTATCATCCCCATGGGAAAAAAGCGTGAGGTTATGTATGTATGTAATTAAGTAGGTACTAGTTGAAAATGAAGACTGAAGGATTTAAAAAAAATGTTTCATGATTTTTACGAATGGTATTTAAATGTACAAATGTAATATAGATCTAGTTCATAATAAATAGCGTATATAGGCACATAATTGAAGAAACAAAACATAATAAAAGGAAACTTGAGTGAGAAAAATAGTATGGTGCCCCAGGGTTCAAACGTCAAACTGTACAATGTTCATGGGGCCAATATCGACACGGTTGGCGCAGTGGTTGAGCGATCGACTGCTGCGCTGCGTGTCGCGGGTTCGATCCCCGCACGGAGCAAATATTTGTATGGCCTACATAATATAGTTGTTCCGGGTCTGGCTGTTTGTGTATGTCAGTTTAAATGTTTGTAAACGCACCCACGATACAGGAGAAATTCCTAGTGTGGGGCAACGTTTAAAAAAAATAAAAAATAAAATATTTCGAAACCGCCAAAAGATCAGCTGTCCGGTGTCCCATACATTTTAGTCGCGTACTGCTACTAACTGTACTGCTTTAAGTTTTGCCTTCCCTTACACCCAACAGGCTTCGTCCACTTTCAGGTCGACCAAAAACCTCGTAATTTAACTGCCACGTTGGTCGAGTGGTCGCAAGCTCGGCTGCTGAGCATGAGGGTTCGATGGTAGGGTCGGACAAAGTGTTCTCGCCCCCTACTATTTATTGCATTAAACATAACTGGCTAAATGTGTGGAAGGTGGTTAAATAAACGTGGTGCCATACAAAAAACACTTTTACGCATTAGTGCTGCATTATTGTCTCTTAGGTACATTAACCTCTGCCAAATTCTTTAGGGAATACAGACGTGATTTCATGTATGTATGTATGTTATGTTTCCCAAATCTTCCCGTGGGTTTCGTAAGAGGCGACTAAGGGACTTGCCAGAGAATGGGCAGCAGCGTTATATGTGCTTTTGTAACAACCGTACTGCGATCGCCAACCCGCCTGCCAAGCGTGGCGATTATGGCAAAACCCCCTTATGTCAATGTGGCGTTGGGGAGGCCTATGTCCAGCAGTGGACTTATTTCGGCTGAAATGATGATGATGTATGTTATGTTGCCGCCGCTGGTTACAAATATCACAACCGTCTAACCCTGTCTAGACAAAATTTGCGATATCGATACATTTGTTTCTATCTTTTGAAATAAGTTCCTAAGTGGACTGGTTTTATCAAATTAGCAATGCAAGGACAAGTCGGTATGTGTGATTGCATCATAGATATTTAATACTTTCAAGAATTTTAATATCTTTCGTAATTAACTAGCTCATTGCTAAGGTCATCCGCAAGAGAACCAAAGTTACCGACGTAACCCGATGACGGGCAGGGCACATTGCTCGCAGAACGAATGGCCGATGCGGTCGAAAAGTTCTGGAATGGCGACCGCGAACCGGATGACGATGCGTTAAGAGAGCCCTGACTGCTACGATATGCAGAAAACCTTGAGAAATATCGGGATATCGGAATGAGGATCAGAATGCAAAAGAGCCAGTGAAGCAAGTTCGAAAAACTTTGTTTCCAACGTTTACACATATCTACCAGGGACCTGCAACCGCCTTTAAGGACGCTGTTACATTTTCGACAAACTCAAATTTAGGTATCTAAAGTCTCACACAGCAACATCACTCGTAGGCAGATTTTGAGCGCTCGATTTTATACATCACTTAAATCATCTTGGTCCTTGATATTTTTTTTTTAATTTGATTGTCATTGTTTTCGGTAGGTTACTTGGATCTTTGAAAATACATTTGCTGTTAGTTAGTACCGTCGTCGTGATAAGTAGGATAATATTTTCAACCGACTTTAAAATAAACGTGCTCTATTCGCCCCGTATATATCCACAATTTTCTCAAAAACTACTAATCCGATTTTCATGGAGTTTTCGTTGATAAATGCATGTTTTCGGGGAAGGTTTTATTGTATAACTAGCCGTCCCACGCAACTTCGTCTGCGTCACATTTTCCCCGTTTTCACAATATTTTTCATTGCTGCTCCGCTCTTGTTTGTTGTAGCGTAATGATATATAAACTGTAGCCTTCCTCGATAAATGGGCTATCTAACACTGAAAGAATTTTTCAAATCACACTAGTAGTTTCTGAGATTAGCGCGTTCAAGCAAACAAACAACCAAACTCTTTAGCTTTATAATATTATTAGTAAATTAGTATAGATAGATATAATACTAGTATAGATTGGGGTCTGAGATCGGAGTTGGAGAATGGAACTCTTCAATAACAAACATTTGCTATTACATAGAACATATAAAATATTATTATCTAAAATTTTACTAGCATTACATAATGAGCCAATAACATACTAGCCTGGTAACATAATAAAAATATTTAATAAAATAAATCTCGACTCCCGAATTATCTTCTATAAGACTGTGGTGTAAGTTTAACATTTTTGATAAAATTTAAAGACACGGAAGGAGTAAAAATCTATAATATATTTATTAAAAGCATGTTACAAAAATTCACCGACAGTAGTGCTATTTACAACCAGAGCTTTTATGCATTATTTTTTACACTCAATTCTTTTTTGCACTATTCACCACACATTTTGCAAGTAAATTCAAATTTAGAATGCATGCCATATCTTTTTTCTATATTTATTATTACTGCTTCATACCGCAATCGAAAAGAGAAGTGTGGCTTCCTATTTGGATTATCTGCTCAAAGTGGTAATCAAATTCGATGGGAACGATTCTCTTGCCTTTTGTCTTAAACTGTACTGCGCATTCTTTGTCCTAAAAATAAAACGCGACTAGTATAGTAGTGTGGATTCAAGATAAAAAAAAAATATAATGAATAAACTTTGAAAAAACACTCAAATGAAATTTCATACTGCTTGTATTACTGCCTCATGATCTAACGAGACATCTATGCTGCTCTCCCTGGTAAATAATACAGGGTAAAATTAAGTAAACCAAGAAAATTACACCCATGACGAAAAGTTATCAAATCTTCGTCGGCGCCCTCTTGAATTTCGGTTTTGACCCCATATTCGTTATTAGCTACCCCAAAAACCATGAAAATGACACCCATGACGAAAAAATGTTATAAATGTTATAATTTTTTATCGGCGCCATCTTGGATTTTGGTTTTGACCCCCTAATGATCATATATACATACGCACCGGCTAAAATTATAACACTCCTCCCGTCTATCCACTTTCGAGCCTCACCACAGGCAGCTTGGCCTTACCCATCCAAATCTTCGTTGGCGCCCTCTTGAATTTTGGTTTTGACCCCATATTCGTTATTAGCTATCCCAAAAACCATGAAAATGACACCCATGACGAAAAGATGTAAAATTTTCGTCGGCGCCATCTTGGATTTTGGTTATGATCCTATGTCCGTTATTAGAGGCCCCAAAAACTATGAAAATGACACCCATGACGAAAAGTTGTCATATTTTTATCGGCGCCATCTTGGATTTTGGTTTTGACCCCCTAATGATCCCCCCCTAATGATGATGCATGCGCACCGGCTAAAATTATAACACTTTTGGCCCGTCCATCCACTTTCGAACCTCACCACAGACAGCTTGGCCTTACCCATCCAAATCCTGAACCTTAAACCTTAACCTTCTTAAAACCACCCATCATTAATTCAACCTTGTCAACAACTGCTTAACCCCACCCATCCCAAACCCGATCTTACCCAACATAATTTCTAAATCACATTCTAATAAAGTATGAAACTCGTACTTATTTTATTTCTGTCCGAAAAAGTATCAACTCCTTTCGATCGCGATAGACAACGACGAAGGTACTCACACGCATGCACACTACAATCTTTTCTATTACTTTTATCGTATTTATTTTTTGCAAGAAAGCGATACACCCGTCCTTCCACGAGCGCTTCTGAGCGCGGAATGATGAACCGAGAGTGCAAAATGTATGAAGAAATTGACAAGTGTTTTTATTTTAGCTAATAATTGAAAAATATGATGATTTAGATACAAAATAATTAGCTTAACGTTTAAAGGACTATATAAACCACAATTAAATATAATTTTGAAGTTAAAATATACTGTAAATTTACCTAAAATGGTACCTGTACGGACCCTACTTTTTTTAGTTTTCTGCGATTATTGTGATGGGAAAAACGTATTTGTGAGCAAATTTTGTATTACGACTTACAATTTTTTTTATTCCAATCTGGAGATGAATATATTATCTTTAAATTAAGACCAAGATATCTTCACATTTTTGATTGCATGTATATCAAAATGGTACCGGAAAACCACTGTTATTTGTAGAATAATGTAAAAGCGTCCTTCAGACAAGGTGGAACGGACACCGACGCAAAAACGATTACCCCTTAGGTACTAAGTAAATAAATCAGAACCCAAAAAAAAACTGCTGTTTCCTACAGATGTGTGATACCTACACACAGTTCTTTTTTTAGGGTTCCGTACCCAAAGCGTCGAACGGGGCCCTATTACTGAGACTTCGCTGTCCGTCCGTCGGTCCGTCCGTCTGTCACCAGGATTGTGTATTTCTGTTGGCGCTATAACAACAAATACTAAAAACAGAATTCAATAAATATTTAAAGGGGGCTGCCATACAAAAAAGTGATTTATTTGCTCGTTTATATAAATAATGGTACGGACCCTACGTGCGCGAATCCGACTCGCACTTGGCCAGTTTTTTTTAAATGAACGAAGGGTTCAGAATCATGTACCGAGTACGTAGCAACTGTTTTCGCGTCGGTGTCCGTTCTCCGGTTCCACCCTGTATTTTGGCCTTGTTTGGGATTGATTATTTATAATTAATTGATTATTTGATTGAAACGTACGGTTAGTTCTCTGTATTACCTGACCCACACTTACACTAAAGAGGGAATGAAGGGTCAAGTACGGGCACTGACTGTACATATTTTTCGAGACTTGAAGCTCTCCAGTCCAGGATCGTGCATCTGGGGTAGCCAGTCCCACCCCGTCCCATATTCCTCCAGACCCTGAAACTCTTAACCAGCTACTAACATTGCCATAGACAACGTTTCACTTATGTAAACTTTTATTTTTCAGGGTAGGAGTGATCATGCCCGGAGCAGCGTTCTACAGAACGGACATTGTTGATAGATTGATGCACGAAGGATACACTTACGAAGTGGTAGGGAATAAAGTTGTATAGTAAATAACGAACTACCAAAATATAAATAAGGATTTTTAAATAGATAATATTTAAACTAAATGCTGCGTCTGCGACCCTCAAGCGGCGCAATTATTGTTACTTTTTTGGTAGCTTTATGATGCGGAGGAGTACTTTGACGCGTCAAGTGACCTCTTGTTGTCATTTTACGTTTATGTACTTAGTCTTAGTGCTAATTTAGTCTCTGTTTAGGGTTCCGTACCCAAAGGGTCAAACGGGACCCTATTAAGCACTAAGACTTCGCTGTCCATCCGTCCGTCCGTCTGTCTGTCAGCAGGCTGTACCTCATGAACCGTGATGGTTAGCCAGTTGAAATGTCTACAGATTATGTATTTCTGTTGCCGCTATAACAACAAATACTAAAAACAGAATTAAATATATATTAAAGGGGATCTCACACAAACAAGTGATTTTTTTGCTCGGTTTTATAAATAATACTCGCGCACGGAACCCTTCGTGCGCGAGTTTGACTCGCACTTGGCCAGGAATTTTTATAAATAATGGTACGGAACCCTTCGTGCGCGAGTTTGACTCGCACTTGGCCGGTATTTTTGTAACTAACGGTACGGAACCCTTCGTGCGCTAGTCCGACTCGCATATTGCCGATTTTTTTTGTATATATTTGTGGATATTTATATTTTATTATAGACGAGCAGAGTCGAGAAGAGTAGGATTGGGTTAGCCACATCTGCATCACACCTTCGCAATGAACCAAAGTTACCCGACAGTGATATAGACTTAAAAAAAGCGAAGTAGCGTTGAAGCAATATAACTAAACTTGAAAATAGACTGGATTTTTAAGGGTAAAATAGTAGGTAGTTAATGAAAAATGGTTTGAAAATCACAGCCTAGATTTTGTCTCTGGCTTATGCATATATCTGAAGAGATTTGAATGCCTTCAATGCTGTAGTCATGTTAAGTTCCAAATTACAAATACTTTTTGGTGAAGGAGGTTGGACAGGAAAAAAAGGAATAGTATAGAGCCCGAAATTGTAGTCGAAACTGCTGATCTTTCGTATCGGGTAGATACTCCAAGTGGTGATAGAAACCTAGTTAATAAGTATATTTAATTATGTACTTAGTAAATTATTGATAGAGCTTTGAAAAAGTATATGAGTCTCAGGCTGGAACTAATAAGTAAAAACCTAGATACGTAAATACGTACGATACGTTACGTACGATACGCTAGATACGTTTCTTGAATATGAAAATTCATTAATTAAACTAATGTCACCGAACTTTGGTTTTTAATTTTTACCGACCTATTATGAGGTGATTCTGTTGCCATGTCTGTATCTATATCACATATACATTTAAGCGAAACACACACTGCCCCGCGCTACGCTGCGGGGTGCGTGACGACGGAGCCACGCATGCGGGTGCGGGTGTGTAGGTCTGCATCATCATATTCATCATACAGGTTTCTCCGCACAAACGCGCTGAGCTGCAGTATAGTCATGCGGTGGCCTAGAGGTTCATTTCACAGCAGCTTGCGGTGGTGACAGTACATTGTCGAGCATAGTTTTTAGGGTTCCGTACCCAAAGGGTCAAACGGGACCCTATTACTGAGACTTCGCTGTCCGTCCGTCCGTCTGTCACCAGGCTGTATCTCATGAACTGTGATAGTTAGCCAGTTGAAATTTCTACAGATTATGTATTTCTGTTGACGTTATAACAACAAATAATAAAAACTGAAAAAAATAAATATTTAAGGGGGGCTCCCATACAAAAAAGGGTTTTTTTTTTTATAAATAATGGTACGGAACCCTTCATGCGCGAGTCCGACTCACACTTGGCCGGTTTTTTTTTATATTTACATCCGCATTATATTTTTCTCCGCATGTAGCCGCGTGACCTGGAACACTGCGCATGAATGCGTTTTCTGTGTGTTGTACTACGCGTGTTTTCTATACAAACACAGATACTTGTAAACAACGTAAGAACACGCATTCCCGCGCTACGCTGCGTGATGCGGTGCAGTGTGCGAATCGCCTTATCAGCCTTATGATATGTTCGATGATTTTTCACTTACAATCTTTATGTTAATTTCTAATTATTTAGTAAAATGTTACGTAATGGCAAGTACTGAATAAATTATATTTAAAAACATTCATTTGTATTTTTTTTCCTTTCTATCCATTCCATGGAATGGGGGGTGAGCCTATAGCCATAAACCGGGCACAAATCCAGACTCCGTGACTGCTATTGAGTAGGTATAATCTAGCTTAGAAATAAAATAAAGACACTAAGGACAGCACTCTATAAAAACGTTGCAAAGTCCCAATTTTTGGCAACTGGTGCTTGAAAGTTTCCGCTAAAATCTGGGTAAGTTTAGAGAGGCTTCAGTCAATGTATTGAAAGTATCATTTAATATGTATAGAGATTGACGTTTGAATTTCCCGCCAGGATTAGTTCCTGTAGAACTGCCTCTGTAGCGCTGGTGTAGCGTAGGGTCAGATGTTCAACAGTGAACCATATGTACACAGTTAACCAAGCCTATATTTTGTAAATGCTACACTATAGTTCCCGCTTGCGAACTCTTAGCAATAAGTTGCGCTTCTTAGCAATATAGACCCCATAACGGCCTCCCACGCATCTTACCAGTTTGCAGCGAGCTGGCATTCGCGTCGTCAGCGTGGCGAGGAATTTTGTGATTAACCGTGTAAAACGGGAGAAAAAAAAGTAGGTACTTAAGTAAGTTTTCGTTTTACATGTTTCTGTTTAATATTACAAGTATTGGAGTATGTTAGCTCTGTAGATACCCTTATCGTGCTTCTTTTGGCGTATTAACTGTATATTTGGTGTGAGTCATTTAAAAGTTATCTTAACTTAAAACATTAAACAAGGGCGTCTCCCACCCACAGTTAACCAACTTGCTATGTTTTACAGTAAGCCATGGATCAGTGTATTCTATGCTGGTTAACTGTGAAGGTAAACGTTATGAAATAAGTTTAAGTAATCGTTTATTTGCATTATAGCGTACAAAGGTCATAAGAAGAAAAGCTTCGCATAAGGAAGAATCTGTGAAGGCAGCTCTTGACCTCGTAAAATCTGGGCGCAGTCAAAAAACATCCATACAATATTATTGATCTTGTTTTCAGTAGCAATGATGTTTTTCGAGGATTATGAGTGTCACATTAGAAAATAATATTTTACGTTAAAAAGCTTTTCACACGTTAATAATTATTGTTTATGATTAGCTTTTAATTTCTCACCAAATATAAGAAAACAAATTGTATATTTTAAGGTAGATAATTCATAAATAATATCGATTATAAAACGGAACCTTTCGTGCGCGAGTCCGACTCGCAATTGGCAAGTTTTTCTTTTACGAAGTAAACAAAACATTTTGCTCGCAGGTGGCGGTAGCGACTTGCGCGAATCAGCTGAAAACGGAGCGTCACGGAAATTTCCGAATACCCCCGAAACCGTGATCGGCTACTAAATTGGTCTCTTTACTACGACTAATCGGCTAGTGAGCCAAAGTCATAGTCAGCACATCTCTAATTATTACACACAGTTACGGTAACTCACTTCTTTAAATATTAACACCTTCATTATGGTCACCACGTGAAGGGGTTCAAAAAAAAGGGGTAAAGATATAGGATTAAGGACGCTGTTACATTTTCGACAAACTCAAATTTAGGTATCTAAAGTCTCACACAGCAACATCACTCGTAGGCAGATTTTGAGCGCTCGATTTTATACATCACTTAAATCATCTTGGTCCTTGATATTTTTTTTTTAATTTGATTGTCATTGTTTTCGGTAGGTTACTTGGATCTTTGAAAATACATTTGCTGTTAGTTAGTACCGTCGTCGTGATAAGTAGGATAATATTTTCAACCGACTTTAAAATAAACGTGCTCTATTCGCCCCGTATATATCCACAATTTTCTCAAAAACTACTAATCCGATTTTCATGGAGTTTTCGTTGATAAATGCATGTTTTCGGGGAAGGTTTTATTGTATAACTAGCCGTCCCACGCAACTTCGTCTGCGTCACATTTTCCCCGTTTTCACAATATTTTTCATTGCTGCTCCGCTCTTGTTTGTTGTAGCGTAATGATATATAAACTGTAGCCTTCCTCGATAAATGGGCTATCTAACACTGAAAGAATTTTTCAAATCACACTAGTAGTTTCTGAGATTAGCGCGTTCAAGCAAACAAACAACCAAACTCTTTAGCTTTATAATATTATTAGTAAATTAGTATAGATAGATATAATACTAGTATAGATTGGGGTCTGAGATCGGAGTTGGAGAATGGAACTCTTCAATAACAAACATTTGCTATTACATAGAACATATAAAATATTATTATCTAAAATTTTACTAGCATTACATAATGAGCCAATAACATACTAGCCTGGTAACATAATAAAAATATTTAATAAAATAAATCTCGACTCCCGAATTATCTTCTATAAGACTGTGGTGTAAGTTTAACATTTTTGATAAAATTTAAAGACACGGAAGGAGTAAAAATCTATAATATATTTATTAAAAGCATGTTACAAAAATTCACCGACAGTAGTGCTATTTACAACCAGAGCTTTTATGCATTATTTTTTACACTCAATTCTTTTTTGCACTATTCACCACACATTTTGCAAGTAAATTCAAATTTAGAATGCATGCCATATCTTTTTTCTATATTTATTATTACTGCTTCATACCGCAATCGAAAAGAGAAGTGTGGCTTCCTATTTGGATTATCTGCTCAAAGTGGTAATCAAATTCGATGGGAACGATTCTCTTGCCTTTTGTCTTAAACTGTACTGCGCATTCTTTGTCCTAAAAATAAAACGCGACTAGTATAGTAGTGTGGATTCAAGATAAAAAAAAAATATAATGAATAAACTTTGAAAAAACACTCAAATGAAATTTCATACTGCTTGTATTACTGCCTCATGATCTAACGAGACATCTATGCTGCTCTCCCTGGTAAATAATACAGGGTAAAATTAAGTAAACCAAGAAAATTACACCCATGACGAAAAGTTATCAAATCTTCGTCGGCGCCCTCTTGAATTTCGGTTTTGACCCCATATTCGTTATTAGCTACCCCAAAAACCATGAAAATGACACCCATGACGAAAAAATGTTATAAATGTTATAATTTTTTATCGGCGCCATCTTGGATTTTGGTTTTGACCCCCTAATGATCATATATACATACGCACCGGCTAAAATTATAACACTCCTCCCGTCTATCCACTTTCGAGCCTCACCACAGGCAGCTTGGCCTTACCCATCCAAATCTTCGTTGGCGCCCTCTTGAATTTTGGTTTTGACCCCATATTCGTTATTAGCTATCCCAAAAACCATGAAAATGACACCCATGACGAAAAGATGTAAAATTTTCGTCGGCGCCATCTTGGATTTTGGTTATGATCCTATGTCCGTTATTAGAGGCCCCAAAAACTATGAAAATGACACCCATGACGAAAAGTTGTCATATTTTTATCGGCGCCATCTTGGATTTTGGTTTTGACCCCCTAATGATCCCCCCCTAATGATGATGCATGCGCACCGGCTAAAATTATAACACTTTTGGCCCGTCCATCCACTTTCGAACCTCACCACAGACAGCTTGGCCTTACCCATCCAAATCCTGAACCTTAAACCTTAACCTTCTTAAAACCACCCATCATTAATTCAACCTTGTCAACAACTGCTTAACCCCACCCATCCCAAACCCGATCTTACCCAACATAATTTCTAAATCACATTCTAATAAAGTATGAAACTCGTACTTATTTTATTTCTGTCCGAAAAAGTATCAACTCCTTTCGATCGCGATAGACAACGACGAAGGTACTCACACGCATGCACACTACAATCTTTTCTATTACTTTTATCGTATTTATTTTTTGCAAGAAAGCGATACACCCGTCCTTCCACGAGCGCTTCTGAGCGCGGAATGATGAACCGAGAGTGCAAAATGTATGAAGAAATTGACAAGTGTTTTTATTTTAGCTAATAATTGAAAAATATGATGATTTAGATACAAAATAATTAGCTTAACGTTTAAAGGACTATATAAACCACAATTAAATATAATTTTGAAGTTAAAATATACTGTAAATTTACCTAAAATGGTACCTGTACGGACCCTACTTTTTTTAGTTTTCTGCGATTATTGTGATGGGAAAAACGTATTTGTGAGCAAATTTTGTATTACGACTTACAATTTTTTTTATTCCAATCTGGAGATGAATATATTATCTTTAAATTAAGACCAAGATATCTTCACATTTTTGATTGCATGTATATCAAAATGGTACCGGAAAACCACTGTTATTTGTAGAATAATGTAAAAGCGTCCTTAATAATTCATTGAACCCCTTCACGTGGTGACCATAATAAAGGTGTTAACCATTTGCTTGCTGAATATCCCTATACCTACCTACGCATAATTTATTAAATAAGACTAGTTAAATAAGAGTGGTTGATTGCCTCTTTTGTTGACTGATTTTTTTAAAAATAATACTTTAAAACTTGCTATAACTGCTATAAGTCTTTGCTTAAAAATATAAAAGTTTTTAATAAACCTCATTCGTTTGCTGAAATGCGCACTAATTCTAGAGAAAGAGACTTGAATGAAAATGTACCTATGACCTTCGAAATTAAAAAAGATTGCAATTTGAATTTCCCGCTGGGATTTAATTCCTACAGAATTGCCGTATGGCGCTAGTGAAGCGTAATTCCCAGTAGGAAAAATTTCGCTTAAAAATATTTAAGTACCGGTAGCGATAAAGAATATGTGGTGGCCATTTCATAACATCATGATATTATCCTCTCAGGTTTAATCTGTCCGAGGCTAATAGGTTATTCGATTCTCTGTTGTGTTGTATAAACGTGGTGTCTTCTTATGTTTTAAAATTGAGACTGTAATTATTTGGTGCCGGAGAGTAATGCTTCAAAGTTAAAAAGTCACCGTAAGACTCAACTGTTTGGTAACTGGTAAGTGAGCTTCATAATGATAGGTAGATAGGTGCCTACCATTCATTCATTTGACATCGTCGTACTTGGTGGGTAGGTACCTACCTAAAGTACTTACCTACCTTCTAAAGTATAATGTTTAATAAACGTAAAAAAAAAAGTTTAACCTCATGATAAGTATGTATTACAATAACTACCCATAAATCTAGATATTAGTACCTAATATGTCCGATAATAATTATATTTGTTTAACAAACTTGCAATCCAGTATACCTACTAACTAGATGCTTGTTTTGTCCAATCCATTATGTTGCCGTGCCCTAACCGGGTTTCATGTTGGAACTTTGATACTTAAGTAACAACTAAATATATACACATGAATGCAATAAAGAATTTGAGTTTGAGTTTACCTATTGCGCTTTTAGCTGAATATTGTGTTTTATGTTTGCTAAAACAATTATCCCTTTTTATTCTCAGTACATCCAGTGGTTAAACCCAACATCATAACATAACCCTTCTAAGAGATCCTTGCTTTCGGACACGCCTGCCGATCTCACTGAAGACCAACTAGCCAAACTACACGGCCACTCCCTCTCCTCTAACTCTTTAATTGTAACCTATAATGGGATGCCAATCCAGCAAGACCAGCCAGAGCTCAGGCGCAGGTAGGTGTTTCTGTTTTTCGTTAAAATTGTAGACATGTTTAGGTGTAACCAGCCCTCTAATGTTTGTGTTAATATTGAAAATTTGTGTTTAGTGTTAAATTTTTGAGGAGGTGTCCGGATTTAATTGTCTGGCCTACCTTCCGAACTTACTTATATGCAACTTAAAAAGTAGGAACCTGCTTGTATGTAAACTGCTTCGTTGCTCAGTTACTTTGTTTGTACTTATGTGCAAATCTAAATTTTCTCTTCCACAATAACAAAAATATGAAGACATCTAATAAATCCTTTGTGGGAGACTGGTATCTGCACTAGGAAGAACCTGTTACACAGAATACCAGCCCCCCCCCCCCAGTGTTTGAGTATTAAATCTGAAGTTAATAGTAACAAATTTTAGTTACCTTTGGTAGAAAAACACAATAAACAAACATAAGGGAACAAAAAATAAATAATACTAAATCAAAATAAATCTTGTGGAGTATGCTATGTGTGGTGTGGTGAGCTGTGGTGTGGTGTGGTGTTGTGTGATGTGGTGTTGTGTGATGTGGTGTGGTGTGATGTGGTGTGGTGTGATGTGATGTGGTGTGGTGTGGTGTGGTGTGTTGTGTTGAGGTGCAATGTGGTTTTTGTGGTGTACTGTGGTGTGATAGCTAGGCTGATAACACATTTATCTTAAAACAATTAAGAGGATTTCAGTGGTTTCGTAGTCTAGGTCTAATAGATACGTGGTGAGTATTTACTTGCACTTTGCTTTAGTAAGGGGGTTTATTTTTAATGTTGAGTTTATTTTATTGTATAAATAACTGCCAAGGAAACAAAAGTGACGGCGCGAAAGACTACTTTTACACAGTTGAGTAGAACATACATTTGTCTTGATGCGTTTGTGAGTTGTAGATCAATGAAGAATGTTTACAAAATAAATCTTATAAATGTCCATCTTTTTACTGCCTATTGTGATTAAAATTTTGCTTGTAAGATAATATCTTTCATTCATCGTCCAGTCATTTCTCTGTGGAATGCGCTTCCCAGGGAAATCAGGATGCCGACCAATCGTTTTTAGGGTTCCGTACCCAAATAGTCAAACGGGACCCTATTACTGAGACTTCGCTGTCCGTCCGTCCGTCTGTCACCAGGCTGTATCTCATGAACCGTGATAGTTAGCCAGTTGAAATTTCTACAGATTATGTATTTCTGAAAAAGGAGCAAATAAAGAAAACACGAACCACACAAGGCAACTGATAAATAATACAAGCAAGCAGTTCTAAAATTGTAATTGCATTCAGATAGGCTTTTTTCAATTTATACATGAACCAACTCTCATAGTGTTCCAATATTGTCCTGTAGTACCTACCTATGTATGTTTTCAGGTAAAGAGATTGCAAAAAAAACGGAAAAACCTACAAATATTCTACAAAAGGGTATAGACTTTCTTACGAAAGCTGTAGATGAGGACAAAAAACATAATTATGAAGAAGCTTTACGATGTTATGTGAAAGGTGTAATGGTCTTACTTCATGTTGCCAAACATAGGACTGAATCTAAAAAAGCGAAAGACCTTATAAAAGAAAAGTGTGTAAAGTATATTGCAAGAATTCAAATACTTAAAGATTACCTTAATCAGATTTGTGGTGAGGAAGAGGTCTTAGAAGCATTGGAAACGCTGTCGGACAAAAAATTGTTAAATGTAGTAACTGACTTAATTTATATGTGTGGAAATAAATCTGAATCTGAATCGGGATCGGTATCTGAATCTGATGTCAAGGAGCTAATACAAACAAAAAACTAAATATGCCATATTCCCAATTTTTATTTTTCTTGAATAAGAATTTATTTTTAATCTTGTACAACTTAAAGTACTAATTTCTAAATATAAATTAATTACTAAACATAAAACTAGATAATTAAAACTAAAATAACAACAAATTATAAAAGGGCGTCAAAAAACTCCTCCTCAACGCTGTCAGCTGGTAACGTGCCCAAGAGACTGGCGGCGTTGGTACGTTGAATGGCAATACTTAGCCTCTAGCCAAGGTAAAACCCAGCCCTTGGGTTACGGGAAGCGTCAACTAGGCGTTTCGAAATTTCCTTAAAAAGGCTGTGAGCACTCGGACCCCACGGCCCACAGTGGAACGAATGTATGGGAGCGGTTGGACGTAGACATGTCCGAAAAAAAAGAGTAAAATTATGCCAAACTAATGATGCCATCTTATTCGATTACTTAATGCCTTCATAACTTGTGGTGATGAATTTCTTCATAACTCCCATATTTCGGGAGTAATTTGAGAAAATGTGAAATTTTACTATGAAAATGAGTGTATCGAGCTCTCTCCCTCCTGGGCGTCTACTCTCTATGCACGAAACCCGTTGTCACGGGCGAACTTTCGGGCGTTTCCTACTCCGCAGCACCAACGGACATAACATTAGTTCGGGGCCCGTACTAAGAATGAATGACAACTCGATTTGACAGTTGTGCCTACTCGCTAAGTGTTTTTGTCCGTTCGTAATATTGAATTTGACAGTTGTTACGACGGATTGTTATGTCATTTGATACGACATGAAAATAGTTATCGTTTTGTCGACGAAAGTTAAGTTTTTTGAGAAAATCGATACTGTGGGTGCTTTTTAATGCTCGAAGAAGCTCTACAGGAAGATCGAAGGCGATGCCGTCGATTATCTTGCACTAAAACTTTCATTTGGCGAGTATTCCCGATGTTGAATTCACGGGAACTAATGGCTCATACGGAAAATCTTGAAACATCTAGGGGAGGATCTATCACCTCCAAGAATGAAGGTAGGTAGTGGTTTGATCCAAGTATCAAGGACTAAGCTCTGCAAATTATTGAGTTGTATTACCCATCAGTCCCACCTATTTACTGTTGTTTTTGTTTACTTTTAGGTCTTTGCTGCTCTCAATTTTCATCAAACTCCTTAGCAAGGGCTAAGAGTGACAGACATATTCGTGCAATTGCTGAACAAGGGACTATGGAAATAGGTGAAAGACTATGTATACTATGGAAATAGGTAAGTACTTATGCAGTCTTCTAAGAAAACCACACTTCTAATAATAAAATGTCAATAACTTTGTATTTAAATTATTGATTGATTCTAAAAGAGTAACCATGGAGTTTCTTGCCGGTTCTTCTCCATAGGAAACAACCAACCCGAACCAAGCATATTTTGTCGGTGTTTTATAAGTGCCCGTGTAGTCCTATGTAAAATAAAAACATTTTGATTTTGATAGGTACTTACATATAATAAATATTTTACAAACTGTTTATTTTGCTTACAGGACATAATGGGTGTTGGGACTGGACGAAGATTCTGATATAAGTAAAAATAAAGATTTACACAATAAAAGCATTGTTTTTTCATAAATGGAGACTTTTTCTTTATTATACACCAATAAAATTGAAAAAGAAAATACAATCAACAATACACTATTACAAGCAAAACATATTTCCTTTATCAAATCATTTAGTTGCATAGAATGTATGTATTGTAGAAAAGAATAGAATAGAAACAATAAAGTTTTTCTGACATACTGGGAGCCCGGTACATTCTGCCTGAGTATTGGCTTACAATATTTAACAAATGTCAGTATCAATAAGATTATGGGTAAAATTATGAAATAAAATGATTACCATACTATCAAATTATTTTAACAAGATAGATTATACACTATTACAAGCAAAACATATTTCAATACTCAATTATCTATTGCATTCCATATGTGTACAAAGATGTTATTAAATAAGAGAGTTTGGACCCTGTCTGGCACAGCAACATTAGGAGAGAGGATAGCCCTCTTTCTCTCAGTAACTCACTCAACTGTATTATTATAAATTAATGGATCAAATCATTTATTTGCATAGAATGTAGATATTGCACAAAAAAGTTTTCTGAAATACAGTGAGCCGGGTACATTCTGCCTGAGTTTTGGCATGCAATATTTAACAAATGTTAGTATCAATAAGATTATGAAATTATAAGATTACAATACTATCAAATTATTTTAACAAGGTAGATTATACACAATAGTAGATATCAAATAATGACATTACAAAATTATACTGATGAAATGACATACATATTCAGAAAACACATTACAAATAATATTTTTTGTATCAAAAAAGCATTGAGTTTATTTTCAATTTTTTTATGCTGTTTGTTAGTTTATTTAATATTATTGGACCCATGCAAAAAACACTTTTTCTAAGTAGTGCTGTTTTATAACCACCGCTAACTTGAATATTGAAGTCTTAAATTATTGCAACAAACTTAGTTCCAATCAATCAATCACTTTTATTCTCAGGCATCAAAGGGCCATAAATACAATCTACAAAATAATCTTTTATGATTACTAAACTAATACATGTTGAACACATTTACAAAAAACTATTTTAGCTTGGTTGGCCACATATTGCGCTGAGTTGAGAAATTGTATAGCCTTGCGCCAAAATACCGATAGACGATCCCCTGCAGCCAAAATTCCTCCTGCATAAAAGCCTTGAGGTGGAGTATTGTGAACTTGTGACACGCACCACACAAGACTTGAAGTTAATCTTGAGGCACGATTATAAGCTCTCCACTCTTAAAGTGAACTTGGTGTTGCTCCTTATATACTCCACGACCTTCTCTGGCGTCGTGGTATGATGTAGATGGGACATGTACAGCTGCGTCGATGGAATAGCCGGACGCAACAACTAATCGGACCTGTCAATGCGGTACCGCACTGATGCGAGTAGGCTTCTTCTTCCTCGTTTACACACGCATGCATTCTTCTTTATCAGGCTGTCCTCGGCTTGATACTGGTGGCAACGCGCTCCGAGGACCCTGGCACCCCTGGTGTATTTTGGTTGCCGCTGATATTGCAATAACGGCGGCCGATTAAGCACGTCCCGGTGTTGATGTGTAATCGTTCAATTTATTACGGAAAGTTCCCGTGTCGTACTAATAAAGCGAACTATGTATATTTCAAAATTTGTAAACAAAAAATTGACACTTCATTAAAACAACTTTGCTGTCAGAAGAAAAAAGGCAAAGGTATTAACAGTATAAAGCCTCAATCCGGACGAAAATGGCAAAAATAGTTCAATTCTTCATATAAAGACATAGTAAAAGGTATTTTCTTTTAAATGTGGTCATTTTCTAACAATAACAATGTCATTTTTTTTGTTTAATCATTAAAATCATAAAGCAAGTAAACCGGTAATGGACCGGTAAAATAGCCCAACTCTATCGCCATTTTTCATTCGTTCACTAATATTGTCTATGGTCCCGTTCGTAGCTCGTGAATCCGTTGTCACTAGGGAGTAGGGTTTATTTCTTAGTGACGGACGTCTTTAGTACGGGCCCGTGTCTTCGTTGACGGAGTTAGAGAGTAGACCCCCTGATTCCGGGCTTGTTTCAAGTAGCGGTCTCTAATATCATAATGCTAATACTAAGAGCTATATTTAATACAAAGACACATAGTGCGCCAAATGTGCACTTTCTGGGATAAAGAGTGATGTTTATTTTATAACACAATTTTTTTATTTTTTGTTTATTTTGTTGATTAAAACCGTTTTTCTAAAGGTTTACCTTATTACAATAACATTTCTGAGCAGCCAATTAGAGAAGATATAAGCTAATTAGGATATATAATTAGGGACTTAAGGTTTACATATAAAACTGATGCACTAATGATTACTGATAAGAACATTGCTATTATTTAATTACTAAATGGCTCTTAATACACTAATTTAGCATGCATCATTTACTAATTATCACAATAACTAATTACCTTGCAATATTTAACAAAGGATACCTGGGATACCTGGATTTTATATAAATAGGTCACTATTAGTAACTTTAAAATCAGTGTTGATTTACACCTCGTTGTATCCAAGCTAATCTCGCAATGTATTTTCCAAATTTTAATACAAATCTTGATATTCACGTTGCTTTATGCGCACGCGCACATAAAGATTTACGCGACTTTAACTATTTGTTCAGTGTTTTAAAAGATAACAGTTGTGTTCAGTTATGTGAAAGTGCTGAAACAAGTTTAAAAGACTGGTGTCGTCGATTTTGCTACCGCATTTATGCAAAATGGACACAGTCTGGAAGAAGCACAGATAAGTTTCGGAAGAAACATGAGATTTGGCTACAGGCTGCAATTCAATGGCCGGAATTACAGAATGAAAATATGGAACCTTCTACAGAAAATATAAGTGACGTCATCGAGCCCATAATTTCTCCTGCTAAATCTGATGCTTCAACTTGTACACATCCTAGTCCTCGTAAATCTTTTGAGGACCTTAGTAACCGGCAAAAAAGAAGACGCACTGAAGATAGTCTTTCATGCAGCAGTAGCAGCGCTGCAATTATGTTTTCGGCCGAAAGGGCGCTTCAAAAGGCAGGACAAAGCGATACAGCTTATGTTATGAAATACTTGACGGAGAATCCAGAAGAGGCCTCAAAAATCAAAGCCTTCATTGAAGGTAAATCAATTCAGGTACGGGAAATATCCCCTTTGAAGGCATTGGCTCTTTATGTATCGATGAACTTATCGAAATGGCGCTATAACACTCTTCGGGATTTCAACACTCAAGAAGGAGCTCTTCAATACCCGAGTTACTACATGTTGGTTAAAGAAAAAATTAAGTGCTATCCGGCCAAAGAAGATCTCACAGTTACAGAGAGCTCTGCAAAAATCAAATTACAAGCCTTGATGGATTTAACCTCAAGAAGACTTATTAGGTCGTTAGAAACCCCTGTTGATCCCAATCAACAGCTCGTATTGACCAGCAAATGGGGTTTTGACGGATCATCTAGCCAAAGCATTTATCATCAAAGGACGAGTGAAGATGAGCAAATCGATCTTGCTAGTAATTTTATGATTAGTCTTGTACCACTGCGGCTCGTCTCAAAAGGTGTAACAATTTGGGAAAACGAGCGACCATCTTCCACTTCATTTTGCCGGCCAATATTGTTTAAGTTTATAAAGGAAACCAAAGAAAATGTGCAGAGAGAGATGGCTGAAATCGAAGCAGAGATTGAAGCCTTAACTCCATCCACCATCACTGATGGAATTAGTGTCAAACACCAACTGCTGTTGACAATGATTGATGGTAAAATTCATTCCATTATATCCAATACAGCAGCTTCAGTGTGTGACATATGCAAGGCTTGTCCTAAAGAAATGAATAATTTAGAGTTAATCAAAGATAAACACGCAAACGAGGACATGTATAAATATAGCTTAAGCACCCTTCACGCTTAGATTCGCTCAATGGAATGCTTATTACACATTTCCTACAAATTAGACATAAAATCATGGCAAGTAAGGGGTGATATAGCAAAAAGGCAAGTTGATGACAGGAAGAAAAGAGTTCAAGAGGCTGTAAGAAGAGAAACGGGCTTACTTCTCGATGTTGTGAAACAAGGCAGTGGATCCACCAACAATGGCAACTCGGCAAGGAGATTTTTTGAAAACTACACTAAATCTGCTGAACTGACCGGAATAGATGCTATGCTTTTAAGAAAAATCTGTGTGATCTTGCAGTGTATTTCATCAGGAGAGAAGATCAACGTAACTAAATTCCGAGAGTTCTGCTTTGATACTGCTAAGCTTTACGTGGAGTTATACCCATGGTATTATATGCCTTCTTCACTTCATAAAATTTTAATGCATGGGCCAGACATAGTTCAGAACATGTCAATTGTGCCCATTGGTTTTCTATCCGAAGAGGCATCTGAGGCTAGAAATAAAGATTTTAGAAAATATAGAGAGGGGCATTCTCGAAAGCATAGCAGTATCTCATGCAATGAAGATATTATGCACAATCTTTTACTGTCTTCTGATCCACTTGTTACAAGTATCCGTCCAAAAGGAAATAAGTTTGTAAAAAAATCTTCTTTTAAGGAATTTTATGAGCTTACGGATTCTGAGAAAAGTGATATCGAATTTGTTAACATAAATGATTTCAATTCAATTCAATTTTTTAAGGTTATGGCTCCATCGATCAACATTCGATGATTTTGCCAATGTCAAGGTACGAGATGTCAATGGTCGAGCGAGTAGTACGAACTATTTGAAGACTATTGCTCAGTTTTTGTAGCGATGTCGTCCGTTATTGTTCATGCTACAAAGGACAAAACATTTTTTAGTTAGTACATAAAAGACGGCACAAATAAGTGTTAAAACATCCAAGTAATAATATATATATAAAAAAAAAAGAAAAATGTAAAATATTTATAACTGGATTTTATTAATATTAATAAATTTATAAAGAATTTTAATTGCGGGGGAGTGAGCTAGAGATAGAAGGAAAGGAATGTTAACTGGGCGGGGGATATCAGCAGGAAGTAATTCGTAAAGGGGAAAAGTTAAGCGAGGACAGGAAAAAAACAAGTGCTCTAGAGTACCCTCTTCTAGACCGCATTCACACAAAGAATTGTCTCTCACGTGGATTTTTGTCAAAAAAACTGGTGTGCAAACGAAGCCAAGTCGGAGTCGGATTATGACAGAGGTAGCCAGTTTATTGGAGAATTTAAGTTTGCTAAACCAACATTTCGAAGGAATAAGAGGTTGGATAGAGCCATAAAATTTTCCCTTCAATAATCGAGTTTTTTGCCAGTGAGTATTCCAACAATTCATCATCTCGGGCTTAACAAGACAGCGTAAATCTCGAGCATAACAGGACGTATGAGATTCGATCCCATTCTGAGTAGCCGACTTTGCAATGGAGTCCGCGTTCTCGTTTCCAACGATTCCAGAATGTCCGGGGATCCAAGCCATTGCGATATCTATGCCTAAACAGTGACATCTATACAAAATTTGTTTAATCTGTAAGGTTAGGGGGCAATTGTGACGAGAACGAAAAGGAGATTTTACTAAGTCTTGAAGACAACTAAGGGAATCCGAAAAAATTATGGATTTGTTCAGGCCATGAGATTCAACATAGGAGACCGCTTCTAAAAGAGCTATTGCCTCTCCAGTATAAATGGAGCCAAATTTAGAACTACGAAAACTCAATATTATTCTGAACTTTGGGATCCATACAGCGGAACCAACATTGCTATCATCAGACAGCTTCGAGGCGTCTGTAAATATCGTGAGCCAATCATGCCAGTCCTCTGATAAAATCTTTATGAATTTATCATTAGCAGTAGGGTCATTTTTCGAAATACCAAAGTTAAACATAATTTTAGGTTGAAAGAGTAGCGAATTAAAATTTACTTCAAATAAGGGGTTCATATTTGACTGGACTAAAGAAATGTGCCTATTATTAAATTTACTGTAACTATTAACGAGGAGAGGAGGATTTTTATGGGACCAATAGCGGGAAGATGGGATTAACTCAAAAAGAGTACGAAGAAGAGGAAGAAGGGGATGTGATTTAATTTGGATGACTTTATAAAAAAATCTGTCACAGAGGTATTGTCTACGTAAATGAAGAGGGGGTTCCAAACACTCTACCTGGAGGGCATTAATAGGGGAGCATTTCATTGCACCCGTGATGATGCGCAAGCATTTGGACTGAATCTTCTCCAGTTTGGCAAGGGCTATTTTGTTGCATGGTTCCAGAAGAAAGCTTCCATAGTCAAAGTGGCTACGAACTATAGCATTATATAGAATTTTCTGGGAAGTGGGATGGGCTCCCCAACGAACTCCAGAAAGCGCACGCAGTACATTAACGCCTTTTTCGCATTTCTTCGAAATGTAATCTAAATGATAGAGACCAGATAATTTGGAGTCAAGGATGAGGCCGAGGAATTTAACTTTATCACTAATCAAAATGGTTTCGTTTTCAACAGATAGGTTTATAGGGGGAATATTACGTTTGCGAGAAAAGATAACTGCATTACATTTGGGGACAGACAGATTTAGGCCATGATCGCTTAGCCACTGATTTAAATAATGAAGGGCAGAGTTTAAGCGTAATGAGGCATCAGAAAAAGAAGGTGAGCTATAGTAAAGGGCAATATCATCAGCGTATTGTAAAATTTTGCAGAAACAGTTCACTGATGACTCCAAATCGTATGTATATAAATTATATAAGATAGGGCTTAAGACCGACCCCTGAGGTAGACCCTTCCACACTAGCCGAGATGGATAGAGGCTGCCCTGATGACGGACAGAAATAGAACGGGACAAAAGAAGATTACAAATGATGTTGACCATCCTCACAGGGATACTCAGCTGTAGCAGCTTTTGCCTGAGTATTGGAAGTTGGACATTATCATAGGCAGACGCTATGTCTAGAAAAACACCAAGAACGTTTTCATTATTGGAAAAAGCAATACGGACATCGGATAAGAAAACACTGAGGCTGTCCAGAGTGCCCATGCCTCTTCTAAAACCGAACTGAGACTGGGCTAAGATCCCTTTGGTTTCTAGAATCCATTCGAGTCGGTTCTTGATGAGATTTTCCATGATTTTAGCCAATACAGAAGAAAGGGCGATAGGACGATAGGAAGCAGAATCTTTTGGGTCTTTCCCAGGTTTCAATATGGGGATAATAATTTGGGATTTCCAGGATTCTGGAACTTGCCCAGTAACGAAAAAGGAATTGATTAGGTCAAGGAAAAGTAATTTACAGTTGGAAGAGGATATGGAAATAAAGGAATAGGGAATTCCATCGGCACCCGGAGCAGAATCCCGAAGGTGTTCCAGGGCACATGTCAATTCTGAATAAGAAAAAATTTCATCGAATCTATCGGAGGGATTGGAAGAAGGGGGATCTATAGTTGGAAGGCAATCAAAACTAGGAACAAAAGGAGGGGCTAATTTAGTAATAAAAGCCTCTAACCAGGAACTAGGGTCATTAGTTGTGGATAAGGCAGACTGATTATCACAGGCTCTGCGATAAGCTTTAATTTTTTTCCACACAAAGGAAACTGGCGAGCGTGGAGACAGTGACTCGCAAAACTTGAGCCAGCCAGATCTTTTCTTTTTTGCCAATAACCTGCAGACTCTTGCAGAAGTCTTTTTAAAATGTAGATAGTCAGACATGTCTAAACTAGACGCAAAACTGTTTTCTGTCTCTTTACGTTTGCGAACGCCATCAGAGCACTCAGCATCCCACCAAGGAGGGGAAGGTATTAAGTGGCGGGCAGAGTTCTTCAAGGGGATTGAGGAATCAGCCGCTCTCAACAAACAATCTACAAAATCATTGTAGACAGAAAGGGAATTGGAAGAGTTTATTGAGGGGAAGTTTTGGAGCTCAGAATCTAATTGAGACGAAAAATGAGACCAGTGCAGACTGGTCTCATTTTTCGTCTCCAAAACCTCAACCAAAATATCTCCTTTCACAAGCAGTTGTGAAAGGAGATATTTTTGAAGAGGTTGAATAGGAGGGGTGCGAGGATGGGAACTTGGAAATGAAATCAGTATAGGAAAATGATCACTCCCGTAAGAATTAGGGAGAACCGACCAGGAGAGTGAAGACACTAAGGAAGGGGAACAGAAAGAAAGGTCGGGAACACTAATGTTTTGGGAAGGAGAAACCCTACGGGTAGCAGATCCATCATTAAGGATGCAAAGGTTACAGTCATCTAAAAGATCTAACAAAAAGCTGGAGGAGGGGTCATTACAGTGAGAGCCCCAAAGTGTGTGACGGCAATTGAAATCACCTAGCACAATCAAGGGGCATGGGATAGAGGAAAGGATAGAGTTAAATTCAGACAAAAGGTTGGCATTAGGATGAGGAATATAGGCAGATACATAGGATATGCCCATGGCTCTAATGGCTACAACATGTAGGCCAGCATCGTGACGGGGAAGAGGAATCTCAGAAAAAGTGATAGATCTGCTAACCAAAAGGGCGCAGCCCGCCCAACCGTCCTCTCTGTCGTCCCGAAGACATGAAAAACCAGGAACCCTAAAAGGAGCCCCGGGCTTCAGCCACGTCTCCGACACGGCAAAGACGACTGGTTTATAACGATTAATGAGATAGATCAATTCGTGTTTTTTCCTACGGATTGATCTACAATTCCACTGAAGGACCTTTTCCATTATGGCGTGTCCAGGATTCCAAGAGTTTTTGAACTAAAATTACGACATTGTCCGGTATAGCGTCACTAAATTTAGACAGCATGTTAATAAGGGAGCATACCAATAGCTCTATTAAGTTGTCATTGGGGGTGGGAAGGGGTGTGGATTCAACATATTGGGAATTCAAGGCACAGCCGTTAGGCTGAGAAGAGGGAGGGGTATACACCATTGACCTATGGGCTTGGGTATCATAAGACTTGCCCAGCTCCGGTCGGGGTCTTGGAGAACGATAAACGGTTTTGGTGTAGGAAGATTTTACAGGGGATGCATATGGAGATGAAGTGGGAGTACTAAGAGGGACTGAAAAGAGATGGGGCTCAGAAGGAGTTTGTTGAGAAATTTTGTAAACAGAGGGACCAGCAGCAACATTAGAGTACAGCACTTTGGGGCGGGGGAACCTTACCGAAGCCTCACGATAACTTAAATTCTCCTGGGACATAACCATTTTTATAGATTTCTGCCTTGAATGCTCAGGGCACTTGTCATCAGTAGCCTTATGGTTACCACCATCACACAACATACATGTGACTTGTGAATCCTGGACATTGCAGCTATCGCCAGGGTGTGGTTGGGCACATCGGTAGCAACGTGGCTTGGATCTGCACTGGTTACTAATATGGCCAAAACGAAGACAGTTACGGCATTGAATAGTGGGAAGATGGTAAACAGAAACTGGAAGGGAAGCATTATAACAAAATACTTTTTCTGGGAGCAATTGGCCGGAGAAAGTTAGCACAACTGTTGTTGAGGGTGACCAAAAAACAGAACCCTCTTTTCTATTTTTAAAATTCAGCCTCCTAGCCTTGATAACTTCACCACAATTATGAGGGGTCTCTATGCCTAGTACTAGCTCCTCAAGTGTCCAGTCTGTGGGGACATTCCTAACAACTCCCATGCGTGTAACATGGAAGCGTGGGATATTCGATATATATTTATTTTCTAGTAGTATAGGGTTGTTGGCAAATTGGTTGGCATCATTGAATGTGACAAAATCAACAGACATCCTGTTACGGCCCATTGACTTAACACTGCCCAGCACAACACCTTTAAAGCCTTTGGAATGGAGGAATTGAGCAAACTTCAGAGAGTTCAAAGTTAGGCCTTGCTTAGGGTCTGATTCGACCCTGGAGACAAAGACTGTGAAGGGTGCTCTATCGGACTCGCTATAGAGTACTTTGGAGTCACTCTCAAATCCTGATTTCGTGTAGACAGATTGGATTGAATCAGACGGAGGCTTATTCCGTTTAGCGTCTGTAAAAATCTCAGGTCCTCCGGGGCGTTTCCTGGTATCTGACCTTACGGGTCCATCATCGGAGTTTTGAGAGCACTCCAAAATCTCCATATCTGGAGGTGTCCCTCCACCCCCGTCAGGGGGTTCTTCGGCACTCATTTCCTAGGAAATGAGTGCCGATAGCCTTAAAATACTAACCTTATATACTAGATTCCTACACCAGACAACACAAAATAACAGATACAACACCAAAAACTAATTTTGTTACGAAAACAAACTGTGAGGTTAAGAATCGCGTGTTTATTCTCACCAAGACAGTAGCAAAATCCATAAATGATTTAGCGGACATCGATTCTGAATTTGAATTAATTGATGATGATGATGATGACGAAGATAATTAAATGATGTTATTGTTTTAAAATGTGTAACTTAGTAAATTAGAGCTTACATCTTAATTATTTATTGTACTTTTAATGAAACTAGGTAATTTATTATCAACTTACTTAAAAGTCATACTCTCATCAGTTCTTGTGAATATTTTTGTTAATATATATTTCTGTATATATATAATATATTTATAGACCTCTTAATAAGTCTGTCTGCGGTTTAAAGTAAATACAAATGGGGAAAAAACGTTTTTTTTTTTAAATTTTCATTTCCTTTTATCCCAGAAAGTGCACATTTGGCGCACTATGTGTCTTAGTATTAAATATAGCTCTTAGTAATAGCATTACGATATTAGAGACCGCTACTTGAAACAAGCCCGGAATCAGGAGGGAGAGAGCTCGATACACTCATTTTCATAGTAAAATTTCACATTTTCTCAAATTACTCCCGAAATATGGGAGTTATGAAGAAATTCATCACCACAATTTATGAAGGCATTAAGTAATCGAATAAGATGGCATCATTAGTTTGTCATAATTTTACTCTTATTTTTCGGACATGTCTACGTCCAACCGCTCCCATACATTCGTTCCACTGTGCGGCCCCAGAGTTTCAACCCCAAACGGCTCGAAGATATAGTTACCACAAAGGTTACTATATTGGTTCTCCACAGCCGCAGCGGCAGCGCCAGCACAGCACGATGAGCTTGGAAGATGTGATGGCGCAAGAGTATCGACGCGTGTTGCGTCCCACACTAAAGGCCTACCCATCTTCCAAGGAAACAACGACATGCCGTCCGGTCTTTTGCCATCGTCGCGTAATTTTTTATTAAGCCATATATTTTTTTTCAAACAATAACTCATACTTTTTAGCTTGCGTTCTTTATTCAGTTATTATCATGTTATTATGTGGCCCATATATATATTGTAGTCTTTGGTTGTTATGTATCCCTTTTTGATTCCTTTGCTTAGGCGTAAAAAAAAACAAGAGTTGTCAAGAACAGAAATAAACATTCTGCAATATTCTGCACGCAGAATTATTAACTACGTCGTTTTATTTTTGACATTCATCATTTCGGTATGAACCCTTCTATGTATTTTATTGTGTTATTTGCGATATTTGTAAACAATACATAATATATCTAATTCTAAGTTTAATCTGATTTAATTCCACAGATTTTTTTAATGTGGTAAGGCAATGCAGGACAATATGTCATTATAAGTGACAGGCAAGGAACTTATAGATAAAGCTATAAGTTCCTTGGTGACAGGGTTGACAATCGTAGTAGTAAGAAATGGGTAATCGTTCTCTTATAAGTATGTAAAATAAGATTGGACACCAAAAGCATTGCCGGATTACACATGAAACTGACATTTTAATTTGGTAACATTATATTGTGATACTTCTCCAAAACCCCGTAAGAGATGGCAGTATCACAAGATTTGTGGCTACTTAGTTCTACTAGGTACGCAAGATGGCGTGCAAACAGTCATGCATTCGACTCTTCGGTGTAACCAGCCTTCGCTCTTTTTCCATGAGTAGAATAACCTCGATAAACGTATGTTATCAAAATAATACAACAAGAAAACAACAAAGTATTATTTAGAAGCTCAATATAATAAAAAGTACGTAAAAACAATTCCAGGACTCGAGTAACTGAATTCATTTTAGTATGCAACACCACAACAAATGTCAAACAAAAACAAAACAAACTTGGCCCGCTTGGCGCCGCCGGTTTGCGTGTGCGCATTTTCCGCATCTTGCTTGTTTTTACCAGTTTTTCTCTATTTAAACCGTCCAGAAGTGCTTTTTCCACCTAAGTCCGTTGAGTCGAGCCTCTGGCTCCTCCGGCCGTGTTGATTTTGTGCTTGTGTGAGTTTTGAGACAGGACTCTGACGATCCGTTTGGTGCCTCAACTTTTGTGTTTGTGACATTCATATCTACCCATTATCATGTCTAACAGACAGTGTTGCGTCCCTGGATGCTTGAACAGCTTAGGTAAGGGTTTCATCTAATGCCGCTTGGCCATAGCTTCGTATTTTGCTGGCTGATATATAGGCAGCTCAGATCCATAAGACAAAGCCCTATAGGCAGAGTCCGCTATCTGTAAATTTTTAGTTTTGACTTTCAAATACACTGATTACTTCCACGATTATTTCAGATACCAATGCGAATTGGCATAAATTCCCTAACCCAGCTAAGGAAAGGGAGTTATTTAATAAATGGGTCTATTCCGTTGGTGGTGACATACTACAACTTGAAAATGAATATATTTTCAAATACCGCCGTGTATGTCGAGTACTCTTCGAACAAACATTTTGCTGCCGGTATAATCGACTCAGCAAAGGAGCTGTACCAACAAGAAACATGCCAAGTAAGATTTATAATAGATATATAAACATATGTAGGTTTATTATAACCTAAAACAGCCATTATCGCTTATCACAATCATAAATACTAAAAGATCTATATCCTCTTTAAACCGGGATTCACTCGAGTGCTTATGTGGAGACACAGAGGTCCAACACTCAAAGGCCCTGTAGGGAACTAAAATCTAAAATGGGATGGGATGGGACGCAAACCAGAACCTTCCCGTGGTTGTAGAAATACAGTCATGGTTTGTTCCCGGAGGGTGTAGGACCACCTACTGCTAACTAAGGAAACTAAAACACCTGTTTCTATGGGGATTGATGTTTAATGTATTGGTAAAGAACTTGTTTTGGGAAGAAAATAGACTGCCTGTCAAGACTAATATTGAAATATATTGGCAGATGGTGTTAATATATTATTATAAATGTGAAAGTATATTTATTGGTTTGTCCTACTTTTGCACAACAATAGATCAACATTATTTTTTGCTTAGAGATATGAAGCTGAAAGTGACATTGGCTACCTCATTCTAAAGAAACTTGCTCTGGCTACTAGGCAGACAGTCTTCACTCACCCTCAGTAACAAACTTAGAGTCTACTGTTCCATCATAAAACCAATATGGACATATGGAATTCAATTATAGTCTTCCCCAAGCAAATCAAACATCATGTGCTTTCAAAGAAGTCAAAACAGCATCCTTAGGGTCCCAGCAGCGGCACCCTGGTACTCTCGCAACTCAGAAATCCATGAGCACCTGGAAATTCCAACAGTCCTAGAAGAAGCAAAGCGCGACCTAGAGAAATACAAAGACAGATTAACCAACCATCCAAATCCCCTCTCACGTTCACTATTGATCCCAAATCCTATCAAGTGACTCAAGAAAGCTGATATTGTGCTGCCTGATTAAATAGAATATGGACATTGGTCCTGATTCTGTAAAAATGTGATGCATCTTTCCACACATCTGATCATAGTCAGGGATGACTGATAGCAGATAAGAACAGAAAAAAAAATGAGTATTTTTTCTTACTTATATTTTTATTTAGGAAATAAGAAACATTAGGTAAGTAGGTAGGTGGTATACAGGGTGGAAAAAATCAATGGGCCCTGAAGAGAAGTCACTTTTTACGTGTTGAAAATATTCCTTTATTTTTAAAAAGAAACAAAACTGTATTCACGGATTTCTCGACAAGCTTACAACCGGGAATCAAACCAGCTAAAAATTATTCCTTAATTTTTTTTTTAAAATAGAAAAATATTCTATTTAAAAAAAAAAAATTAAGGAATAATTTTTAGCTGGTTTCATTCCCGGTAACAAAATTTTAATTTTAAATATCCTTCAATTATCCTTCAATGTCTTTCATTACCTATTCTTATTGATAATAGAATAAAATTAATTTAGATTTTTTTTTTCTAAGACCAAAATTAGAGAGATTTTATCCTGAACAGTAATCATTTACAAAAACATTTAGTTGATGTATGGTAGGTAAATGTAAAATACAAGTAATGCATTTATTACTATTACACTCTACTTTTATGGTAAAAAAATAACTTCCTCATCAAAACAACATAGTAAATAGTAAACTAAGTAAATATTTTTTTTTAATAACAAGTGCATTATGTTTTCTTTCATTACAGAGCATCGCAAGAAGCAACAAGACTGGTGGCTATATCCGAAGACGTGGATCTGGAAGACAACGGTGCACATCCGAAAGAGACGATCGCTTCATTGTTTCAACGTCTTTACGTAATCGGTTCTCCAATGCTGTTGAGCTGCAACAACAACTGCGATCAGCTCGCAGAACTTCTGTCAGCATCTCCACGATTAGAAGAAGAATGAAGGAGAAGAAAATTGCAGCTCACAGGGCTGCTACAGGGCCAAAATTGACTGCACAGCATAGGAGAGACCGGTTGCAATTTGCCCGTGACCATGTGGATTGGACAATAGACCAATGGAGGGCTGTACTCTTCTCGGATGAGACGAGGGTGTGTCTTTTCTGCAACGACAGGCGTAGAAGAGTGTACAGGAGGCAAGGGGAACGATTCGCACAAGCCTGTATTCAAGAGACAGTGGAATACGGGGGTGGCTCGTGCATGTTCTGGGGCGGCATGTCAATCGACGGCAAAACGAACCTTGTGTGTGTTTCTCGGACTGGAAGTGCTCGCGGGCAAGGGTCGCTGACTGCTCCTCGGTACATAACAGAGATCTTAGAGGAGCAGGTTGTCCCTTATGCGGGTTTTGTTGGCAGTGGGTTCACGTTAATGCACGATAACGCCCGCTGTCACACCGCATTAATTGTAAGAGACTACCTGCAAGAAGTTGGGATCCCTGTTATGCGCTGGCCGGCGCGAAGTCCAGACCTGAACCCTATCGAGCACCTTTGGGATGAACTGAAACGGCGAGTACGGGCACGTGATCCTGCCCCTACCACTCTCCAAGACCTCCAAGATGCCGTCGTTGCAGAATGGGACAACATTCCTCAAGAGACTGTTGTCACATTAATTAGGTCCATGAGAGAACGCATGGAAGCTGTCATCAGAGCTAGGGGGGGTAACACTAGGTTTTAAGTTGATTTTATGGACTTTTTTAAAATTTTCACTGTTAAAATAAAATTTAAGTTTTTAATCATTTGCATTAGCGTGTTTTTTTTATTCCCTGGCAAACAAAAAACCAAATTTATTGATTTATTCTGAAATTTAAATAAATTGCCTTTCCAATGATACCTTATAGTCATGTGTGTACCATTGATTAATAGGGTTAAAATGACTTTGAAGGGAATTCTTAAAGAGGTGCGATTTTTGTGACGCCGAGTGTAGAAGGCGGGTGAAACGCGTTGCTCTAACTCAATCTGAGCATGCTTTATACAGAAAACTTACGCTAGTTGGAGTGAAACTTAGTATGTACAGTTATGTACTAACGCTGTAACACTCAAATATTGTAAAACCAAATGATTTTAAAAGAGTAACCATGGAGTTTCTTGCCGGTTCTTCTCCATAGGAAACGACCAACCCGAACCGTGCATCTTTTGTCGACGTTTTATAAGTGCCCATATAGGCCTAAGTAAAATAAAATATTTTGATTTGATTTGATTTGATTTAAGTGCCGCACCAAGGTCAAAAATCAGGCAAAAAAGATCAAGGCACTGCAAAATCTAACAACGAATCCCCAGTTTTTGAAAACAGTCGACAAATCACCTAGCACATCAAAAATTTTGACAATATTACATTTCAGAGAGCATAAGAAAGGTAACAAAGGCCGTTGTTTCACACTAAAGGAAAAAAATATTGCTTTGTCCTTCCTGAAACAGAGTCCAAAAGGGTACAGATTTCTTAGGAAAATATTTATCTTGCCATCTCGCCAAACTCTACTGAAGTTGCTTAATTTGGCAGATATAAATCCAGGAATCAAAAAAATATGATTCAGCAAATAAAAAAAGCTACTGAAAATATGAAGTTGGAACATAAAATATGTATTGTCCTGTTTGACGAAATGTCACTCAAACCCAATGTAACATACAACAAACGGAGGGACAAAGTTTGTGGGTTAGTTACGAATGGCCTGGAGACACAACCTGATTATGCAGATCATGCGCAGGTGTTTATGGTAAGAGGATTATTAAAAAACTATAAGCAACCTGTTGCATACACTTTTTCGCAAGCTGCAACAAAGGGGCCTGAACTTGCGAAGCAGTTAAAAACTGTAATTACCGAATTACAAAATGCAGGTATCATTTTGGTAGCAACTGTATGCGACCAAGGTACAAATAATGTTAAATGCATTAAACATCTTCTGGAAGAGACGAGGGGTAATCTATTGAGAAAGGGAGAAGAGCCCCAAAACAGTTTCATTATAAATGATAAAGAAATCGTACCATTGTATGACCCTCCCCATTTAATAAAATGTCTAAGAAATAATTTAATAACAAAAAATTTGAAATATCTAAAAAATTGGCAAAATGGGCTCATGTCATGGCCTTACACAAGGAAAACCCAGGTACAAAGAAATCCGATTGGTGCCCAAATTGACAGATTACTGTGACCCAAACAAAATTCCACGAATGAAAGTAAAAAATGCTACACAAGTTTTCAGCCAAACTTTGGCATCGAATATGGACTATCTAGCAGGTAAATACAAATATTACATACTTACTATAGTTTTAAATTACACAGCTCAGACAACATTATTTAATAAACTATGTTTTTTCACAGATAAGGGTATACTTCCAGCAGAAGCCAAAGGCACTGCAGACATGTTGATAGATCGATTGGAGCGTCGCGCAATGATTGTTGATATAACGGTCCCGCATGATGAGAACCTCGTGAAAGCAGAGAAAGATAAGCAATTCAAGTATCTAGATCTGGCTCGCGAGGTTGTCGACATGTGGGACGTGACTACAGCAGCCATTGTGCCGATAGTCGTGTCGGCCAATGGCTTAATAGCTAAAAGCTTCGACCAACATCTGAGAAGTCTTTCGCTTGGCAGCTGGATCAAGGGCTTGATTGAGAAAGCAGTACTCTTGGACACGGCACGAATTGTCAGGAGGTTCCTCTCTCAAGAGCCCTGACCACTGGTAGCCAGGACCCTGTTCCCGATGCTGGTGGGCTACTATTTTTTATATTTTTGAATGTTTTTTTATATGTTGTTTTGTAAAAATATTTAAAAATGTAAAGGATATGTTAAGAAAATAAATAAAGGTAATAATAATAAATATCAAAAAGAAATACGAAAATTCGAGACAGACAGACACTGTCATCTGTCACATATTACTTAATAGACCAGGGTCGATAATTTTTAAAACCAAAAAAAATAATAGTAGGATGAAACCCATTAGGAAAGGATAGGAATATTATAAAAATAAAAGGAAAAATAATTTACGGGCGATCTGAGGTCGGGAAGGGGGTGGGGGTGAGTTTTTAAGGGTAAAAAACGGTTTTTCTCGATTTCCGGCAAAACTAAAAGTCCTATCGAAAAAAGTCAAATGGCAAAGTTGTAGGTAATAAAAAGATCTAAAATTTTTGTGTTAACACTTTTTTCACATAACCTCAAAATTTATGTGAAAAATCCAAAAAACCAAGTTTTTGGTTTTTTATTTTTATCTTTTACAATTTTTTTTTTATTTTTAACGAAATTTGGTGAAAACTTACCTTTTTATGTCCCAAATACGCTGTAATTTATTTGATTAAAAATATTTATTTTTGCACCTTATTTTGAATTAATATCGAAAAAACACCCTAATTTTCAATCGAAAATTCACCCGTCAAAATATCAGCTTTTTTCAAAAAGTTGGTATGGTTTCTGTTCGTTAAAATCTCTACTTTCCGATGGTGAAAAAAAAAAATATATATAGTAAATCTTCTCAGAAAATGCAAAAAATCAAAAAATTCTCGGATTCGAAAGCTTTTTTTTAGTTATTATAATTTCATCTAAAAAATGTGATTGCTGCAATTTGTTTCAATTAAAAAGTTGATTTATTTAATGCTAATTACATTTATGTCATAGAAAATCTCATTATATATAAATATAAATGTAAATCGTACTATTAAATGTATGTACTTTATTCTGATTACGTTATTCATTACAATATTTTTAAACACATTAATCTTATCATTTATAAATACCTTATCTTCAATTTTAATCACTTATCCATTAGTTTTTGTCTTTTTGATGGCATTTCTTCATCGTTAGATTCGTCAAACATCTGCGATTCTAGTAGATCTTCGAAATCTTCATGACTATCACCTTCTTCCTCTCCAACATTATTTCCAGACTGCGTTGGTTCTTCTTCCACAATTTCTTCTGAATCATTAACTTCCTCGTAGGTTTCTTCTTCAATATTGAAGCAATTTTCAGAACCATTTTTAGATACATACTACATTTAATAGTACGATTTACATTTATATTATATAATGAGATTTTCTATGACATAAATGTAATTAGCATTAAATAAATCAACTTTTTAATTGAAACAAATTGCAGCAAACACATTTTTTAGATGAAATTATAATAATTAAAAAAAAGCTTTCGAATTCGAGTTTTTTTTTGAATTTTTGCATTTTCTGAGAAGATTTACTATAGTAACATATTTTTTTTTCACCATCGGAAAGTAGAGATTTCAACGAATAGAAACCATACCAACTTTTTGAAAAAAGCTGATATTTTGACGGGTGAATTTTCGATTGAAAATTAGGGTGTCGATATTAATTCAAAATAAGGTGAAAAAATAAATATTTTTAATCAAATAAATTACAGCGTATTTGGGACATAAAAAGGTAAGTTTTCACCAAATTTCGTTAAAAATAAAAAAAAATTGTAAAAGATAAAAATAAAAAACCAAAAACTTGGTTTTTTGGATTTTTCACATAAATTTTGAGGTTATGTGAAAAAAGTATAAATACAAAAGTTTTAGATCTTTTTATTACCTACAACTTTGCCATTTGACTTTTTTCGATAGGACTTTTAGTTTTGCCGGAAATCGAGAAAAACCGTTTTTTACCCTTAAAAACTCACCCCCATCCCCTTCCCGACCTCAGATCGCCCGTAAATTATTTTTCCTTTCATTTTTATAATATTTCCCTCCTTTTCCAATGGGTTTTGTCCTACTATAATTTTTTTTCACTTTTTATTATTTTTAAAGGCTTCTACCCTGGTCTATAAACTATTATGACAATGAGGGAATTGTAAAACGTACACACATCAACACGGTCTAGGGATATTTAAAAAAAAGCGAATTACTATCAATGTGTTAATTATTTATATGACATGTTTGTTTATATATAAAAGATACGTTATTTAATATTCTACCATTTTTTAATAATGGTTAAGGTACTTCGATTAAAATTTCAGGATTTTATGGAAAAAAAATAAGCATAGACGGAAACCGTATATGAATTAACTTTTAATTTATGAGTAAAAAATGATGACTTAATTTGTATTTATAAACTTGAAGTTAGTAGTCTGAGAAAGCGCCCATGATGTTCATAACACATCGGCAACGATTCGGCATGCTCAGAACAAGGTTGTCAATGTCTTGCTGCGGAATATTGTCCCATGTCCTTCTGAGGTGCGCAAAAAGTTGATCTTCTGTAGCCAGATTTTCAGGAACTTCCTTCAGAGCTCTTCTTTGCAGCATATCCCACGCATGCTCAATGGGATTTAGATCTGGCGATTGAGCAGGCCAGTCTTAGGCCCTAACATTGTGTGTATGTAAACAAGCTGCTACCGTTCTCGCCGTGTGTGCCCGGGCATTGTCGTGCATGAGCAGGAAATCTTGCCCCATTTGTGTTCTGTGGGGCAAGATTACGGGCCCCAGCACCTGTTGGACGTATCGTTCTGCCGTCATATTGCCCCGCACCCAAACGAGATCCGTCCATCCTCCAAGACGAATTCCTGCCCAAACCATAATTGTTTCTCCTTGGTATGGGTGAACTTCCTGAGGGTTCTGAAGACGGCTCCATCGTCCAGGAACTCGCCAAACACGCGTCCTTCGTGAATCTGGATGGAAGCCGAACCTGGATTCATCCGTGAACAGCACATTGGACCATTGCTCACGGCCCCAGTCCACGTGGTTCCGAACCCATTCTAATCGTCGTCCACGATTGCGTCTCCGTAAAGGTGGGACCCGGAGTAGTCTACGAGAGCGTAGATTGCTTTCATGCAGTCGCCTTCTTACAGTTTGGTCACTCACAAGCACTTGGTGTTCCACTCGCAGCCTTTGGACCAATTGAGTCGCCGTTGCATTTGGTTGAGCTCGCGCAGTAATTTGCAAAAATTGATCTTGACTGGGGGTAGTGATGCGACTTGGCCCCCGGTGCCTCTCCGCTACTTCACCTGTGGCACGATAGCGTGTCCACAATCTTGAAATTACATTTTGGTGGGTCCCTATGGCCTCAGCAACATTACGCTGAACAGACCCAGCTTCCAGCATTCCCACAGCTCGTAACATCTCCGCCCTCGTCAAATGTTGGCGTTGCATGGCTACAATACCTCAATTTTAACTTTATCTTTCGTTTAAAAATGAAAAAAAAACTGTAACCAAACGTAATTCGTATTGTTTTCTAAATTTCGCACAAATTAAAATTCCCTCTCCTACACATCAAGACATTTTTATGAAACCGAAACAAAAGAATTTTCAAAAATTTGAACTTGGTATTAGTCTGAGATAAATTACAAACAAATCGGTGTATAAAAGATTCCAATGCGGCCAGTACTTTTCGAGTTATTTAATTGAGTATGAAATATCCCTAGACCGTGTTGATGTGTGTATTATGATCACAAGATCAGCTGCTGCTCTTCGTGCACGCCTACCGCCTCCGGACTCGTCGCCCCGCTCCGCCTCGCCGCCACCGGAACCCAGCCTCACCGTGAGTGCTGTGACACCGGCCGTGGCTAGTGATGGGATTCTACCCGGGTAAATTCCTAAAATAGGAATATTCCCGGGAATATTCCTATTGAATCCACCCAATGGGTATTTATTCGGGTATTAATATTTTTATGATCAATTTATACATTTTTCGCATAAATCGATTTATGAAACTTAATGTTTTCGATTTCCTACGTAAAACAATTATAAAAAACAACTATAAATTGTGTTACACTGTTTTATTCAAGAAACTTTGTTATTTATTAACCATACTACAACTAAACTAAGCATTAATAAATAACTGATGCGCTTAACGGTTAGCTTTGTTTGAATGACCAAGCAGATACACGCCGGCGCGGCGGCGGTGCGTGGTGTTTTTTGATTGGTGCATTCATTTACCTGGTAAAACAGGAGACTACAATACCGTGGGTCCGTGGCCACGTTTAGTGTTCACTTGTGTATCGGAATTAGCGGACGTGCTTATGTGTTAATTCTGGTGTTTTGTGTTGAAACTTGTTTGCTGTGTATTTGGAAATTTCTTAAATTCAACCTGACGATTTTGGCAACGAATAACGGATTTTGTACATATTATTATTGTGGTATAGCTGTAAAATTTAGTGAGGCGATCGTATCGAATTTACGTAAGTACTTACATTTATTCTTTAAATATATTTTATTGATTGTATTTCTATCTCATAATTATTATGATTCTCTTTTCCTCTGATAGAAAAACATGCTATATTAGTATTTAATTAATAAAAAAATATTATAAATAAATTTAGATCATTTGTTATTTTTTTTTAATATTTCCTAAAAAAGCAGTTAAAAATGTTAATATTGATTAACCTACTATTATTCCCTTTATTCATTTTATAACATATAATTAACATTTTAAAAAATGTTTACTAAATTAAATTTAAAAAAAAAACATTTAAAAATATAAAAAATAGGATCCCACCGCCATCGGGAACAGGGTCCGGGCTACTAGTGGTCAGGGCTCTTGAGAGAGGAACCACTAACCTTAACTTAACTTTATTGTTATAGATATCATCATGCCGAAACAGAAAAAACAAAAAGTTTGGAGACATTACCACAGCTTACCTGACAAATCAGTCAAATGCACATTTTGTTCAAAAATGTACCGAGTACCTAATGTAACCAAGATGGGTAATCACTTGATGAAGTGTCCTAAATGTCCGCTGGTTATAAGAAATGAGTTAACGGAAAGCTGTGAAGAAACATCATTAATAGCATCAAATACATCGAACTCATCAACTACAGTAGGAGAAATAATTGAAAACTCAACACCCAGTGACGCTAATCCTTTTCTCGAATTTACAGAGGAAAAAAACTACTACTTACAAAATTGCTTTCAAAGGCAATTTATGTTACTGGCTCGCCTCTGTCTATGGTGGAACATCCTCTGTGGAGAGACTTTTTTAAAGAACTACAGCCTCTGTTCGAACTACCAACACGAAAAGCTGTTTCCACAACACATTTAGAAACAATTTACAATCAAATGGAACGAGAAATAACTGAAGAATTGAAGTCGACTGAGCATTTACATCTTCAGTGCGATGGATGGAGTAACCGACGGAACGAGGGTATTATTAATTTTGTCATTGCAAAACCTGAACCCGTTTTTGTGAAAAGTTTAGCTACAACTAGCCATCGTCACACTGCCGAATACCTAAGTGAAGAAATTCAAAAAGTAATGAGAACCTACGGAACATATAAATTTGTGACTTTAATAGGAGATAACGCAAAAAACCTACAAAAAGCTTTTGATTTAGTAAAACTGCAACATCCGAACGTAATCACACTTAATTGCGTGGCGCACACATTGAATTTACTTTGTCATGACATAATGAAAGAAGATGCTATACAAGCCTTCATTTCAGTTGCCGTCGACGTAATCAAATCTATAAGAAAAAGTCAAATTCTGAGCGCGTTATTCAAGCAGATAATTGTAGAAAAAGGTTCTGGCGAGCAACTAAAATTGCCCAGCAAGACGCGGTGGGGCAGTTACCTTCATGCTGTGCGTAGTTTGCAAAATAGCAAGGCGGCTCTGCAATGTTTGGCAGTACATGAAGATGCAATAAAGATCCCAGTTGATATTAAAGCAAATTTACTAGACGAAGAATTTTGGAAAATGATCGATGAAACTACTGCAATTTTAGAGCCAATAACAGATTACATATTTAAACTAGAAGGAAACGAAGCGTACATAAATGACGTGTACATGTCATTCAAAGATATAAAATCACGTCTGCTCTTTCTGCTTCCTGGTTTTTCTTCTTTGGTTGACAATAATGCCAGGGAGAGAATTTTAAATGCAGTTGATAAACGCAGAGGGAACTGCATAAAGCCTATTCATCTAGCAGCCTATATGCTAGATCCAAAATCTCAAGGCATCGAACTCAACGAAGATGAAGAAATCATTGCCATGGATTTCATTTATGAGAAAGGAAGGCAGTTACACTTGGAAATAATGACAGATTTAGCTAATTATAGAGCAAGAGAAGGTTTGTGGGGAAAATCTTTTGTTTGGACCAGCCTCCAGAAAATGAATCCCTTAACGTGGTGGAAAGGAATTTGCTAAAACAAACCTCTGAGCAAAGTTGCAGCTTGTCTTTTAACTGCTCCCTGCACCTCGGCTGCAACAGAGCGTACCTTCAGCATTCATGGAAATATCCACAGCCTTAAACGGAATAGGTTAACAACAGAAAGAGCTGCAAAGCTGGCCTACATATCATATAACTGGAATTTGTTACACAATCAAAAAGACGAAGAAGTAGATGAAGAAGATGAGGAACCCACTTCAAGTCCTTTTATGGTTAGCACCATAAACAATATTGAACCTCAACCATCAACTTCTGGAAGAAATACAAGAGAAATAGAGTTTTGCGATATAACAAAAACATTCTCCGATGACAGTGATTTAGACAGTGATTAAATGATTCTCAATAACATTTTACCTACTTACTATTGTAAGAGTATTATTGAAGTGATTTTTGTCAATTTTCATATTTGAGCCATCCTGTTGTTGATTAAATGATTTTGGAGTTGGTGTTTTTGTTTTTATTCAGTACTTATTAATTCAATCGTCATAGAAACTAATTTACCCACGATTTGGGAACGTACCCGGGTAAATACCCGTTTTGGGAATATTCCCAGGAATATTCCGGGTGGAATGATGGAAACTTTCTGAGTCGCCCATCACTAGCCGTGGCAGTTGCGTCGAGCGACAGCGACGAGTACTTCTCTCCGCCCTTGACGCTACCACCTGCTCGTCGACGGGAAGGACGCCGGCCGCCGGACGGCTTAGGACCGAGAGGCCCACCGGCTTCTGATAGGGTCCCAGCTCCCGGCGGAAGTGTGCAGCGCATGCGATAGACGCGAACCATCAATGAAAATGTCATGCGCTCATACTATGGGGCTACAGAGGGAGGAAACAACCTGACCGCGTACCGTGTTCGGATGCTCTCTCTGTTTCAGGTACTTGAGCCAGCTGTCAACGTGTCGGCGCAACGATTATCGGATCAGGTGCGGGTCATCCAACGTAATCATATGTTGGACGACACCGTACTTGATCGCTTGCGAACTGAAATGCAGAGTAGCCACGTCATTGTCCCTCCGTCGCAGGCTGTGGATCCACCACAGTCTAGTCAATTATTTGATCGCGCTGACGAAGTGAGTAATGACGTGGCTACTAATGTAAGTACCCAATGCAGTGAGGAAATGAGGAGTGCTTTGGAAGGTGCGATTCGAGAATATCGGTTCATGTCGCCCGAACTTAGGCCACGCTTACCTCGTTTGCCCATGCATAACAGAAATAGGGCGCTGGTGGCTGTCCTGGATTCGCAGTTGTCAAACTATTTTGATAACTGCGAAGACCTTACTGATGCTCACTCAATCCATTTATTGTGCGGCTGTAGCGGCATGTCGTGTAGCTCATGTAAAATTTTCTGATGACAGAGCTACACGACCTAAACCTGCCGTTCCGGCTTGGCAATGCAGGATTGAGCGACGTATTAGTGGGGCCAGAACACTCATCGGCAAACTAATCTGCTTCAGGTAGGGCAACAATCGCCCTCGAGTGATGCGCTTTGTGAGGCGGGCATTTGCTGGTACTGACATTAGTCCCCGAGACTATATGTCCCGTATCACAGAGCACATTGACTTCCTGAAGCAGAAAGTGTGTGCATGGGCAAACCGTATCCGTAGGTATAAGCGGAGCCGCCCACTACCTGAACGCGCCCGAGAAGGTGGTAGCCGTAAGGCTGATCCGGGGGTACCGCACGATCTCCGGCGAGGCGGCGAGCCTCTTGGCCGGATTGCCGCCATGGGATCTGGAGGCGATAGTCCTCGCGTGCCTGTACAAATGGCGCGTGGAGGCACTACGCCGGGGGGAAACTCCGCTGCCGCGGCAAATTGTCGCTCAGCGGACAGACCTCCGGCGCGATCTCATGGCGACATGGAGAGAGCGACTGTCGCAACCCCGTGCAGGGCACGCCACAATAGTGGCGATAAGTCCCCTCTTTGAGGAGTGGCTGGAGAGGCGCCACGGCGCCCTCACCTTCCGCTTGACGCAGGTCCTCACCGGACACGGTTGTTTCGGGAGGTTCCTGCACCGAATCGGGCGGGAGGAAACGCCCGGGTGTTACCACTGCGAGGATCGGCCGGAGGACACGGTGGAGCACACTGTGGAGCTGTGCCCTGCTTGGGCTGAGCACCGCCGTGTCCTCGTAGCGGCGATTGGCGGCGGCGACCTCTCGCGTCCGGCCCTGGTTCAATCCATGGTCCGGAGCGAGAGGGAATGGGAAGCCGTCGCCTCCTTCTGCGAAGCAGTCATGCTAGCGAAGGAGGTGGCGGAACGTGAGAGGGTGAGAACCTCACGTCCCAGCCGCCGCGGGAGACGCCCCGGGCGTCGGGGGGCAACCAGTGGCCCCCGGCCACCGTAGGCGCGGGCCTGTGGACGGTGAGTAATGGGCTAGCTCACCGTCCGTCCGTCTTATGACGACAGACCGTGCCGACGGCGCGTTCGTGTTCCACGCGCGCCTCAAGGAGATGTCAACAAATCGGAAGGGGTCCGAGAGGGCCGATGCCTGCCAAGGCTGCGTGTTGTTCGAAAGAGATACCGTGCCCCTGGAACGCAAAGGGCTAAGAAGGAACATGGATGGGTTTTAGTCAGTCAAGTCTGACACTCCCTTCCGCTCCGCCCAGAGCGGGAGAAGTCATTTGATGATTTCCCATCCTAAAAAAAAAAAAGGTTCTTCACGGGCGCTTTTACCAGGCTCTTCATGGGCCCGCTGTAGATTTTCTAGCGTCCGTGTCCTGGTTACGTTTCGGCGACCTCTTTGGGAAAACTGAAGGTTTTGTCTGTGCGATTATGGACGAAGTTATGCTGACGAACAACTACCGGAAACATATTATGAAGGACGGGACAGTGGACGTGCGTCGGGCTTGCCACCGTCCGGGTGAGTCCATCAGACATATTATTTCTGGTTGTTCTCATCTGGCTAACGGCGAGTACTTGCACAGGCACAACCAAGTAGCCAGGATTATTCACCAGCAACTTGCCTTGAAATATGAACTTGTGGAATCTGAGGTACCGTACTACAAGTATGTGCCCGACCCAGTTCTCGAGAAAGACCATGTTACGTTGTACTGGGATCGGCCTATCATTACTGACAGGACTATTGTTGCCAATAAGCCTGACAGTGGTGATAGACCGATCAGCGCGCCGCGCAATGATAATCGATGTTACCATCCCGCATGACGAACACCTCGTGAAAGCTGAGAAAGAGAAACAGATAAAATATCTCGACTTGGCTCACGAGGTTGTCGATATGTGGAATGTGGACTCGGCTATCATTGTGCCGATTGTCGTAACGGCTAATGGCCTTATGGCCAAGAGCCTCGACGAACATCTGTCGAAGCTCTCACTTGGCAGTTGGATCAAGAGCCAGATTCAGAAGGCTGTACTCCTCGATACGGCCCGCATTGTGAGGAGGTTCCTATCTCTGCAGCCCTAACTACCGGTAGCTTGGACCCTGCTCTCGTTACCGGCGGAAACCTGTTTTTTATATTTTTAAATGATTTTGTTATTTTTTTATAAGAAATATGTAAAAATATAAAAGATAAGACGATAAATGAATAAAGGAAATAATAATAATTTATTGAAACGAAAAACTCTGTTTACAAAAACTCTGTGTTCGATAACAACTTCATGAGTATAAAACTGTGTCGCAGTCATTAACCCCCATCTCCAAAAGTCGATACAAAACAAAATTAAATTAATTAATAATAATAATTAGTGGGGCCAGAACACTCATCGGCAAACTAATCTGCTTCATGGGCAACAATCGCCCTCGAGTGATGCGCTTTGTGAGGCGGGAATTTGCGGGTACACTGATATTAGTCCTCGAGACTATATGTCCCGTATCACAGAGCGCATCGACTTTCTGAAGCAGAAAGTGTATGCATGGGCAAACCGTATCCGTAGGTATAAGCGGCGGGTGGAACGATAGACTCTGAATCGCACATTCCAAAGAGATGAAAGGTGGGTTTATAGGAGTTGGGAGCGACCGGACCAAGGTGTGGCTGACACGCGCCTGCCGGATGATGACGCCATGTGTTCGTTCTGGCGCAGCATATGGTCGGTACCTGTCAGCCATACTGAGGGTGAATGGACTCGGGAAGTCGGGCGAGTGTGCGATCCAGTTCCAGAAATGGGGGCAATTTCTATCAGCCCCCAAGATGTAGCTCGTGCAGTCCGTCCGTTACCTAACTGGAAATCTCCAGGGCCGGACGGGCTGCACAACTTTTGGGTTAAGTGGATCCAAAGGTCGCACGCTCGTTTGGCGGCCCTATTCCAGTCAGCCTTAGAGTCAGGGTCGCTGCCTGAGTTCCTGACTACTGGAATAACTCACCTGCTCCATAAATCGGGTAGTACTGCGGAGCTCAAAAACTATAGACCGATAACCTGTCTCCCGACAGTGTATAAAGTTCTTACATCCATTTTGAGAGCTAAAATTAGCAAACACATTGATGACAATTCGATCATGTCCGCAAGGCGAACAACTACAACATATGATCCGGCTCGAAGGACCATATGTTGGTAATACTCAGAGGTGGTAGAAATAAAAAAGCGGACTGTAAATATAGGTAGGTTCGTATATTCGATAATAAGAACGCGCGCCTCTGGTCCGTATCGTTTTAGTGCCTTGAATGGTGGCGCCTGTTAGCTGCGGCGGCGATGGCTCTCGCCACCTCGTCCCCTGCTCCCCGCAAGCCGCTGTCGCCCTCCGGTCGTCGCAGTGGCGGTGCTATGTTTTGTCGCCAACAACACTGTGAACGAACGAAACTTTTTTTTCCCGATCGTCAACAGTGTTGACGAAAGGGTGTTACCGAGCGGGAATAACCCCTCAAAATGGATGTAGGAACGGGTCCCGCGGTACTAAGGAGCTGCTCCTCATTGATATGGCCATTAACCAACAGGTTCGGCGTTCCCGAAGGGATCTGTCGACATGTTGGATAGACTATAAGAAGGCCTACGACTCGGTGCCACATACATGGCTCATGAGGGTGCTAGAATTGTGTAAAGTTGATGCAACTCTGCACACCTTCCTGATGTCGTGTATGGGGCAATGGAGGACAGTCCTTCGCTATCCAGGATGTCGACATAACCGGAGGAATAGCGAACCGATACGGATAGAGCGAGGTATTTTTCAGGGCGATAGTTTGAGTCCAATTTGGTTCTGCTTAGCCTTGAATCCTCTAAGCACGCTGCTGGAGGTTATATCTCACCTTCTTTACATGGATGACCTGAAACTCTTTGCCCCCAACAATTTGCAACTGATGGAGCTACTGAAGGTAACAGAAACTTTCAGTAGCGCCATCAGGATGGAATGTGGTGTAGACAAATGTGCGGTCATGCATGTAAAGCGAGGTGGGATTGTGGAGTCTGTGGGAACCCAGCTCTCAGATTCCATAAATCTTAGATCCCTCTCAGCAACCGAAACCTACAAGTATTTGGGTATGTCGGAAGCGCTGGGCATCAATGCTGTTGACATGAAGCAATCGTTGAAGGAGCGTTTCTTTGTCCGCCTGAGAAAAGTATTTAATAGTCTTTTATCAGGCGGAAATAAGGTGCGTGCCTTCAATGGTTGTGTCATGCCAGTTTTGATGTACTCTTTCGGCGTACTCAAATGGACTCAAACATAACTAGACGCCCTGGATAGGAAGGTCCGTACATTGTTGACGGCATATCGAATGCATCACCCACGTTCTTTGGTTATGAGACTGTATATCCCGCGAAGTTGTGGAGGTCGAGGCTTTTATAATGTCAAGACACTCCACAATCGCGAGATATGCAGTCTCAGGGAATATTTCCTAGAAGCCGACGTGGGGATGCATCGAGATGTGGTCGCGATGGACAAGGCCCTCACCCCGCTCTTCTAGGCTCAAGAGAACTGGTGCAAACCTGCAGTGCTTGACACTAATGACCGCAGGGAAGTATGGCAGAGTAAGGAGCTTCACGGACGCTTCTTCAGTGCCCTGCATGGACCTGATGTAGACCGTGCAGCGTCCGTAGCCTGACTACGTTCCGCGGAACTCTTTGGAGAAACCGAAGGTTTTGTTTGTGCAATTATGGATGAAGTTATGATGACGAATAACTACCGGAAATTTATTGTGAAGGATGGCACGGTTGGCATATGTCGGGCATGCCACCGTCCAGGCGAATCGATCCGTCACATTATCTCCGGGTGTTCTCGTCTAGCTAACGGAGAATACTTGCATAGACACAACCTTGTAGCCAGGATTATCCATCAGCAACTTGCTCTGAAATACAGCCTTGTGGAATCGGAAGTGCCGTACTATAGGTATGTGCCCGACCCAGTTCTCGAAAATGGCAATATCACACTGTATTGGGATCAATCCATCATCACTGACAGGACTATTGTAGCCAATAAGCCTAATATAGTGGTGGTGGATCGATCAGAGCGGCGCGCAATGATTGTTGACATAACGGTTCCACATGACGAGAACCTCGTGAAAGCCGAAAAAGATAAGCAAATCAAGTATCTTGACTTGGCTCGCGTTTTTGTCGACATGTGGGATGTTGACTCAGCGATCATTGTGCCGATAGTCGTATCAGCCAATGGCCTAATTGCCAAGAGCCTCGACCAACATCTGATGAGGCTCTCGTTAGGCAGCTGGATCAAGGGCTTGATTCAAAAAGCGGTACTCAAACTTTCAGAAAACATTTACGGCAGTATCTGATAGAATCGCAACGTAAGTTGGATATGGTCACTTTAAATGTCTCAATAATATGATTTACAAACTCTGAACCTACCTGCATATCTAATCAACTGGATTACGGTACAATTGTTTTACACGAAACACACATATTTTTGCTTCAATTCCATTGGAAAATATTTTGACCTAATATGCACATTTTTTACCTAGAGTTTTTACAAATTGTATTGTTAGTCTGTCGCGCTCGGCTGCTTGCAGCGTATTGAGCCACTAAGTGCGCGAATACGAAACATTGTGCGTTTGGAAGTCTTGGAAAGTGCGTCTCATTCCTGTATTTTTTGTTGTTTTATGTTACTCTTTTTCACTATAATTATTACAATGTTGTTTTATTTCTTATTAATGTATTTGTAATTATTGTTATAAATGTATATGTATGTAAGTACCTTCTCATTCATATATTAACACAACGTATAAAACTGTTTTACGTCCGTCTCGTCACTATCTCTCAGGTCTAGTTGAAAACCAGCGTCGGGCACTAGCTGCTCGGCAGTTTGCTGAACTGGGCCTATTTGGCGCTGCCGTGTGACACACAATATTATCTTTTTATTTTCTGTTTGATTTAAGTTTTTTTATTTTATTTTTTATTGTGTGCACTTGTGGCATGTGTCAAATAAATATGTTTTCTTTTCTTTCTTTCTTTCTTTTCTTACTCCTGGACACGGCTCGTATTGTTAGGAAGTTCCTTTATGGAGCCCTGACCGCCGGTAACTTGGACCCTATTCCCGATACCTTTTTTCCGTTATCCTTCGACATTCTTGCAGGGTCAGTGGGTATATATTTAGTTGTTTATTTACCCGATTGTACAAAGTGGAGCTAAGAAAGTGATATTGCCGGCGTACAACTTGAACTTTGGCAGATTCCACCTGGCAGACTCTGTCGGATCTACGATTTTGGGTAACGATAACGGGATCGTACGGAAGATCTGAGTGTTTACGCACTACTACAGCGAGAAGAAAAGCATGTCTGACTGTTGGTAACTTGCAGAGAGTGTACAGTTCGGTTGTTGGAAACCGAACCGGTTTGTGAGTCATGACTTTTAACACTGCCCTCTGTGCCCTTTCCAGACGGAGCATTAAACACTTCCCAGCCCCACCCCAAGCTGCAATACAATATTTTATGATGGAATGTGCAAGAGCAAAGTATACTGTTCGTAGTGTGGCAAAATCAGCAGATGTTCTCAGGTTTTTAAAAACAAAGATTAAGTTTCTGACCCCGGAAACCAGAACCTCAATTTGCTCCTTCCATGACAGCGTACTATCCATTATAACACCCAAGTATTTAATACTATGGGTGCGCGTGATCTGAGCACAACCCGTGCAAACACTCGATCTAGACCCGCATTTATGCGCCGTCAAGGTATAGGGAGACAGTGGTTGTGAGGCTCTACTTGGAGCAAATGTAATGAACTTGGTTTTTTCTACATTGAGAGTTAACAGGTTTTTATTCAGCCATTCCATTGCAACAAGCAGAGCGGATTCCGCATATGAGCGGGTTTCCAACCAACCAATCCTTGCCATGAATGAGCATGACGGTATCGTCCGCGTAAGTGATAATTTTAGTGTTAGTTAAAGCCAGATTACATAGGTCATTTATGTAAATAAGAAACACGGTAGGTCCAAGTACACTACCCTGCGGCACTCCGTAAGTTAAAAATTGCGGTTTGCTAACGTTATTTCCCACTTTGACGGTTTGAGAACGCTCACTCAGGTAACTCCTAAAAATATCGAGACACACTCCTCTAACACCAATCCGTTTCAAGCAAGAGGGGAACAGAGTCTGTGTTAAAAGCTTTGGATAGGTCAAGGAAAATTGCTATTGTTTTAAGTTTAGTCTGAATATTTTTTGCTACCTGATCGAAAACCGTATTGGTTCGCTGAAATTATATTATGTGAGTTTAGGTAGTTAAGCAGTCGACTATTAATATTTTTTTCTAAAATTTTGGACAAAATTGTAAGAACAGAGATAGGTCTGTAGTTGTTGACACTGCCCCTGCTCCCACTCTTGAAGATGGGATGTACAAGTGCTCTTTTAAAGACAGCCCGGAATACCCCTGTTGTGAGTACAAGGTTGAATATGTGCGAAATAATAGGAATTAAGGTGTCCCGGGCAGCCCTGATCAAGGTAGCAGAAATGCCATCCCAACCCACGGCGCAATTAGCCCTGAGGCCGAGGAGTTCAATTTCTTCAGTCTGTTGAGAACATGGCCAACAGTTTTGTCGTCAGAGAAGCGTGTACTGTGTGTGTTGGTTATTTTTGACGCTAGAGTTCAAACTCAAACCATTTATTTCAATTAGACCATTACAGGCACTTTTGAAAGTAAAAAAAAAAACAAAAATAACGCTAAGCTACAGTCCCAGTCACAAGGCATAATAACTTGTGAAAGTACTGTAGTTGCGAGTTAGTAGTTTATAGTCTTCTCCACATTCGCAAAGTAGTCATTAACAGTATCCATTGACTGAACTGAAGGATCGGGAGTAATGGATAGAAATTCGGTAGCAGAAGATTTGTTGTTTTGAAGATTAGAGATTGATTTAATAAGATTCCATGTAGCCTTAGGATTCCTACGATGTCTCTCAAACTCAGATCGTTCATATTCTCGTTTAATTTTCTTGAGTAAATTGTTGCAAAAGTTTCTGTACCTCTTGAAAGTCACTTGTAGTATACCATCATTAGGGTCTCGTTTTGATTTAAGGCAAAGATTATCCCTGTTTCGTTTACTAGGGATAGTGCGAGTAACAGAGTTTTTATTGACTACTATAGCAATAATATCAACAAATTTAGTGGCAGCCGTAGTTGCATCATCGCAATTCAGCACTGAAGAAAAATCTACAGTTTTTATAACTTCAACGCATGCATCCAGGTGTACCCGCCGCGATGATGATGGAGATTTAGTTATGTCTGATATTAGTTTGCAAAACACAATCACTGGAGCATGGTCCGTTATAGTAGAATCAAGGACTAAGGTTATAGCAGGTTTGTTTGATTTTATAACTGCGTGGTCTAGACAGGCGTTGTTACGAGTGGGAAATAAATGTGCAGGAAGCATTACATGTGATGCTACTGTGTTTAGGTACGTGTCAGAATTAATATCATTAGAATTTTGGGAGATATTTATATTGATATCGCCAATCAAAACGATAGTCTTTATTTTTTGTTTTTTTTTAGTATGGGAAAAATCCAATGACTTCTCCCGCTCTGGGCGGGAGTGTCAGGCTTGACTGACTAAAACCCATCCGTGTTCCTTCTTAGCCCTTTGTGTTCCAGGGCCACGGTATCGGTTATCGGTAAAACGATAGTCTTAAACGATATTAACGAGTGCAAAGTTACATCCAGACATTCAATAAAATTGTTAGTATTTCGGAACGACGGAGACCGGTATATTGCCAATACGGCTATTTCTGTGCGGAATTTTAAAATCAAGCAACTCGCATCTGCAAATATCGGTATTTCGACAGTAGCTTGTAGGTTTTGCCTAACATACACAACAATGCCGTCGTTTTGGTATGCGTGATCGGACTGGAATGCTTCGAATCCCGGTATAGTTGGGAGGTACGGGCGTAACCAACACTCTGATAAAACAATAGCATCAAAATGCACCTTGATTCTGTTTAGTAGGATTAGGAGATTATTAAAATTTGAACTATTGCCTATAGTCCTGATATTCAAGTGAAATATTTTAAGACCACTGACAACATTATCCAATGAGGGCTTGAAAAAGCCAACGCATTCGGAACGGGTTGCTGCACGTTAGATTTGGGTTTAGGCTATAGTGGGGAGTGAGAGAGGTTGCACGATATGGCGTGGTGTGGCTGAGTGCGAGAGAGATGAGATGAGACAGTTTAAATATTGTAATGATGCGCGTATGTTTGTATGTGTGAGAATGAATGTGGTATGGTGTTTGGACATAATTTGTGTATAACTTCTGTGTGATTTTCATGTGTAGGGCAATCCGTATACAGAACAGTAACAACGTTGAAATTTGCATGCGATTTACATTGTGATAAAAAGGTTTACAGGTGATACAGGTGATACTTAGGTACAGGCATTGAATACATTTTTTGAAATTATGTCGTTGGTATAATTATAACATATTATTTCCTTTGCCAATTTATCTGTGATATGATCAGAGTTTACTAGTCACTCTGAGTCGGTTATTCTCGGGAAGTCTGCTTCAGATCTTATCAAAATATGTGGTGCACCATCCTTCTCCCGAAGGTAAATTTTCCCATTTTTTATCCAGCAGTATCTGAAATTATTGGTGCTCGCAAAATCTTGTCAGGAAAAAGAGCCTTTTCATACTGGGACTAAGGTTTTCCGAAATAAAAATAGGCTTTACTGGCCCACCAATTTTAAGATGTTCTGTTGACAGTCTATTACTGCCTTTATTGAATTTTTTATACTTTTTAAATAAACTTTTCTTTCAAGAGATTGGTGGAGAAGTCTACAATGATTGTTTGGGGATTGGGGTTCAAAAAAAAAGGAGTAAAGTTACAGGATTAATAATTCATTGAACCCCTTCACGTGGTGAAAATAATGAAGGTGTTAACCATTTGCTTGCTGAATATCCCTATACCTACCTACGCATAATTTATTTATATACTTTGGTTGATTGCCTCTTTTTTTGACTGATTCTTTAAAAATAATCCTTTTAAACTTGCTATAACTGCTATAAGTCTTTGCTTAAAAATATAAAAGTTTGTAATTAACCTCATTCGTTTGCTGAAATACGCACTAATTTTATAGAGAGACACTTGAATGAAAATTTAACTATGACCTTCGAAATTGAAAAAGACTGCAATTTGAATTTCCCGCTGGGATTTAATTCCTTCAGAATTGTCGTACGGCGCTAGTGAAGCGTAATTCCCAGTAGGAAAAATTTCGCTATACTCCAGTAGCGATAAACAATATCTTGTGGCTATTTCATAACATTATGATATTATCCTCTCAGATTAAATCTGTCAGAGGTTAGTAGGTTATTTTATTCTCTGTTGTGCTGTATAAAAGTGCTGTCTTCTTACATTTTAAAATTGAGACTTTTATTATTTCGTGCCGAAGAGTATGCTTCAAAGTTAAAAAATCGCTGTAAAATTCAACTGTGTGGTAACTGGTAAGTGAGCTTCATATTGATAGGTAGATAGGGCCTACCATTCATAAAATTGACATCGTCGTCGTACCTACTAGGTACCTAAGTACTTACCTACATGCCTATTGTGCATTCAGCTGCCCCTAAGACGACCCACTGACCGAATATTGTGTTTTATGTTTGCTAAAACAATTTTATTTCTTTTAATTTCCAGGACATCTAGTGGTTAAACTCAACATCATAACCCTTCTAAGAGATCCTTGCTTTCGGGCACGGCTGCCGATCTCACTGAAGACCAACTAGCCAAACTACACGCCCACTCCCTCTCCTCTCTTTTATTCTAACCTATAATGGGATGCATCCAGCAAGAGCAAGAGCTCAGGCGCAGGTAGGTGTTGCTACTTTTGTTAAAATTGTAGATATGTTTAGGTGTAACCAGCCCTCCAATGCTTAATGTGTTGTTTGTTTGTGTTTGTGTTAATAATGAAATTTTTGTGTTTAGTGTAAAATTTTTGAGGACGTGTCCGGATTTAACTGTCTGGCCTTCCTTCCGAACTTAATAGTAGATTCCCATGTAACAAAATTTGGTACTTTATGACGTGCTAAATAGTGTTCATGATTAGTACTATGATGGTGTTGTAAACGTTTACAGAACCCCAAAGAGGGCCTACTTTTATCACTGATTTATTCTATAATCATTACATAAAGGCTCGCACGGTGATAAATCGGCTCTTTAGTTGAAATGTTGCAACGTTTATGTCACAAATTTGCACTATAAAAGTAACTATTATGCACCGTAAATGATTCTAGTGATCTTTTTTACTACGCTCGTCGCCAGTTCCCCAAGAAAACAAAATATATCAATATAAGTTATACTTCATGTCATTTGACATTGGTACTTAACGTTACATGTCATAATAAAGGCATACTACAAAACATTCATGGACCGTAACTCTGCCATAACTTGCACTTGCGAAAATAATTGTATCGGTAGAATCAGATGCTGATTTCAAATTTGACAAAGCGCTTATGGCTACTATAGTACTATACACATTGGCTCCAGCCGTGCTGCTTATGTGTTATCAGCAGCAGAAAACAGCAGCCATATTTTCACCGACATCGCTTTAGTCTCGTAGCAGTAACACAAACTTCCTTATAGAGCTATTCAGAATTTAAGTAATTTAGCAACTCACAAGGACTCGCTATGGTACTATTTAGTACACTAGATGATTTTTCATGACTTTTTCAGAACTAGCCCCATAGCGATGTTGAGGCAGCATTTAAGAAGCTAAAGGTATACGTAACAGTTGTGCAAGGTACCTTTATAGTGCAGATTGATACTGTAATAGTGTTTTCGATACTGTTACAATACTAGTACTGTAAAAGTTAATTGGACGCATTATTAGTGCAAAATAGATACATAAAAGTTTCAGTAAGGTCGCCTATAGTACTAAATAGTACCATAATCGCTTTTTCACATCTCTATTACAGTGCAACAAATTAAATATTCTGTTGTATGGTCCTATAAGCGTTCTAAGAACTAAATTATAGAACTTAAATGCTCTTTTATCTTATAGAGCCAAAACACTTTGTTAAAAACCTTTATAGTACAAGCAGTCACAGTGGTTACCATTATAGGCCTACTATACCAATGTTTGGTGATGAAACGCCTTGGTTAAAGAACGAAAGTTTTGTTACTTGGGTTATGCACCAAGGGGATAAAGTAGTGTCTTATGTAACGGGCGCCGTATTGAATCCCGAACAAAACGAAGGATTCTAGCGTTAACTCCCGATCGGAGCGAGGGAGTTTAGAGTTAACTCCCGAGCAAAGCGTGCGAGTTAAGACAAGAATCCTGAGTGCAGCGTGGGAATCAAGATCGCCCAAGACGAAGGCACCTTAATCCCTTGAGGTGAATACTCTACTTTTCATACCATCTACGAGACAATAAAAGCAGTAGTACGACTGTACTCTAATGTACTACGAGAATTATATTTTAAAATTATATAGAAAAATAGAACACAAATTAAAATGGGGCGAGAATACTGAAATCTGCTTTGCTTTGTTCATTGTTATACAACAAATTACTTAAAATGTTGCAAATTCTCACAAAAATGTCGAGTGACGATAGTGATTTGACTCCGGAGTACATTAAATCCGAAGCCATTGGCATTACCAACCAACAATCTGCTCTCAGAATAGTCCTAGGAATCGTACATGAAAGCATGAAGCCTACGACGATTTTTACAAGTGGAAAACTACAAAGAGCGTCAAATCTGTATCTGAATCAGTGCTTTTAGTCTACTTCCAGCATTTATCATGTACAAAGAAGCGAAGTAGCCTATGGTGCATTTATTCGATGCTCAGGTCAACATAAGCATCAAAAATACCAAATATACAAATTAATACATACACCAAATTACTAGCATTTTTTAAAATGAAAGCAAAATGACATCTTCCCAAGAAATTAAAAGTTTTCACAGGTCAAAATGCTGGTATTGTTATTTTAATAAATACTTTGATTGTCTTGGCCGACCTTGATTCCCACGCTGCACTCAGGATTCTTGTCTAACTCCCTCGCTTTGCTCGAGAGTTAACTCTAAACTCCCTCGCTCCGCTCGGGAGTTAACGCTAGGATCCTTCGTTTTGCTCGGATATTCAATACGGCGCCCACTACATAAGACACTACTTTATCCCCTTGGTGCATAATCTACTATTAAGGAGGCTCCCATACAAAAAAGTGATTTTCGTTTTTATAAATAATGGTGCGCAACCATTCGTGCGCGAGTCCGACTCGCACTTGGCCGGTTTTTATAAATAATGGTGCGCAACCCTTCGTGCGCGAGTCCGACTCGCACTTGGCAGGTTTTTGTTTTAAAATTAAAGTTCTGGATACTTACGGCAAAAGCAAGCAGTATCGTCGCAACGTTAATGTTCTCCCCATTTTTTGTGCTTTTGTTTTATTATGTTCGATCCATGTTAATTTACATTCATATATATTTGATATATTTTTTATATATAGTTAAACATAGGTAAATTTATAGTTTTTTTTTATAGTATTTTTGTAGTATTTATAATATCCTTGTAGTTGTAGTATATCTTAATAATCATTCAAAATTATTATCAGATAAAATACACCTACCTACCACTGTTCGTCTCTGCATCCCCCAAAGATTGACTAATAGAAAATGCTTATGGCATTAAGTCCGCCTTTATACTTTGTGCTTGAAGTGTTAAATAGACAAATATAGATCATTGGCTAATAAACGGATCTACATAGGTACTTAGCTCATATTAATTTATGTACCTACTTAGAATATATATAATTTAACAAACATAAGGAGCAAAGAAAGAAAACACGAACCACGCAAGGCAACTAATATATAAAACAAGCAAGCAGCACGCGTAGCATGACCGCCGTAGAAACGGGCTATGTCGACGGAAGAATCGACTAACTGACACATTGTCATTGTCTATCTGTCATTATGTCGATTTTTCCGTAGACAAAACTCTTTTCTATAGTGGTCATGCTACTCGTGCAGTTCTAAACTTATTATTGCATTCAGATAGGCTTTTTTCAATTTTTACAGGAACCAACTCTCTTGTTCCAATATTGACCTGTAGTATGTATGTTTTCAGGTAAAGACACCGCAAAAAAAATGGAAAAGCCTACAGATATTCTAAAAAAGGGTATAGTCATACTTACGAAAGCTGTAGATGAGGACACAAAACATAATTATGAAGAAGCATTACGATGTTATGTGAAAGGTGTAATGGTCTTACTTCATGTTGCCAAACATCGGGCTGAAACACAAAACGTGAAATACCTTATAAAAGAAAAGTGTGTAAAGTATATTGCAAGAATTCGAATACTTAAAGATTACCTCAATCAGATTTCTGGTGAGGAAGACGTCTTAGATGCATTGGAAACGCTGTCAGACAAAAATTTGTTAAATGTAGTAACTGACTTAATTTATATGTGTGGATATAAATCTGAATCTCAATCTAAATCGGAATCGGAATCGGGATCGGAATCTGAATCTGATGTCAAGGAGCTAATACAATTATAATTTTTTTTTCAAACTATTACGCATACTTTATAACCATAGCTTGCCTTCTATAATCAGTTGTTAGGTAATCCTTTTCGATTCCTTTGCTTAGGGGTAAAAAAAACAAGAGTTGTCAAGAACAAAAATATACATTCTGCAATTTTTTGCACACAGAATATCATCAACGTCGTTTTATTTTTGACATTCATCATTTCGTTATGTTAATACCTATGTATTTTATTGTGTTATTTGCAATATTTGTAAACAATACATAATATATCAAATCCTAAGTCTAAGCTGACTTTGTACTGCCTCCAGAGAAGAAAACATTTTATCACGTAGAAAATTGTACAAATCATTCCATACAACAGTTTTTTTTTAATATGGCAATGCAGGTCAATATGTCATTTATATGTGACTAACAGCGATTTGCCTTTGTTGGTATTTTACTTTTTCATCTCAGTTTAAGTGATTTTAAAAGGATAAAACTCGAGTATTGAATAAAATTAAGCATTATTACACTACCGTGGATGGTAAGCCAGTATTTTATTGTTTACTAATGAGCTGAAATCCCTAAATTCCATGGCCGTTTGGTCCGTGATCTCATTTGGCTACCGAATTCGTCATTGGGCAAAGCCTAAAAAATAGACACATTAGTTAATGACCAGCAAGATTAAATTGGTTAATTCTTATTAACAAGGTTTTTGTTCTCGTAGAGAAATCCAATGATCCGTCAGAATCAGTACAGATTGTCTAAACATACTTGTACAATCGTGTATTTTTCCTCCTTGTTGTCATTAGGCGTGCTCTTACACTTACGAGGGACATATTAGAACCATGTTTGTGTGTATGTCTTATAATAAAATTTGTGAGTCTAATATGCATCAGATGATTAATTAAATGCTACTACTAGGTAAATTAAAAGGCTGTCTTTGACCATGGCTGCCACTTTACTATTGCTAAAAATATATTTCAAGAACAGCAAATAAAGCCTTCAGACAGCAAAGACAGTCCTGTTGAACTACAAACAATCAATATTATGTTTACTTGGTGCTTTTTGCAATTGGAACAACCTGTTTTCAAGGTTTCTGACATGGACCTCTGTAGTGTGTTGTCATTATGTTCAAGTAAAGTCTTTACTTTCTTTTTATTATTTTTTTTTTTCTTTGAAGTTGCATAAATTAATTGTCACTTAACTGCATAAAAGCTGCTATCAAATAAACAAAAAGTAATTAAATTAAAAATCATATTCAAATCTTGAGACTAGAAAAATAAACAGTAAGCATATAAATTCATCACATTTTTAGTCAAATGTATTTAAACCCTTCTCTTCACATGTCAATTCAATACCAAAACCAACAATTCTATTTCAATTTTCCATAACTGTTGCAAATCTCAAATTTCTTCTCATATACTCATTTCTTAATTTATTCATTCTTGTCACCTTTATATTCTTATCTCCGCCACATGCGGTCTTTTTTTCATCAGTTTTCTTCAACTAAAATTGTAGGACCATACTTGTACCAAAATGTAGAATTTCTTTAGCTAGCTTAACTAGCTTTTAGAAAATATACCAAACTTAGAAAAAAAAGCATGTTTACTTGAGTTTTGCTGTGGTAAAACATGAAGTATTGCATGTATTTCAAATGACAAAATAATATGCCGTTAATATGTACTCATAATTGATTTCAGGTAAACGTTTGGTAAAAGAGAATGGCGTCATCCAATACTTTGCAAAAGGCCATTGACCTTGTCACTAAAGCTACGGAGGAAGACAAGAATAAGAACTATGAAGAAGCTTTACGTCTGTATGAGCATGGCGTAGAGTACTTTCTTCATGCTGTAAAATACGAAGCTCAAGGCGAACGTGCTAAAGAAAGCATAAGAGCAAAGTGTCTACAGTACCTTGATAGGGCAGAAAAACTCAAGGAGTACCTGAAAAAGGATACCAAGAAGAAACCTATCAAGGCTGGAGAATCCAACTCCAAGACTGATGACAAAAAGAGCGACAGTGATAGTGATTCTGATAATCCTGAAAAGAAAAAGCTTCAAGGACAACTTGAAGGGGCTATTGTGGTAGAAAAACCCCATGTTAAGTGGAGTGATGTTGCAGGTTTAGAGGCAGCTAAAGAAGCTTTGAAGGAAGCTGTCATCCTCCCAATCAAATTCCCTCATCTCTTCACTGGCAAAAGAATACCTTGGAAGGGAATCTTACTTTTTGGACCACCTGGTACTGGTAAATCATACTTAGCAAAAGCAGTTGCTACTGAAGCAAACAACTCAACATTTTTCTCAGTTTCATCTTCTGATCTTGTTTCTAAGTGGCTTGGTGAATCTGAGAAGCTGGTAAAGAATCTTTTTGAACTGGCTCGCCAACACAAACCAAGTATCATATTCATTGATGAAATTGATTCTCTATGTTCATCTCGGTCTGACAACGAGTCTGAATCAGCTCGAAGAATTAAAACCGAATTTCTTGTACAGATGCAAGGTGTAGGCAATGATATGGATGGTATTTTAGTTCTCGGCGCTACAAATATCCCGTGGGTGCTCGACTCTGCTATCAGAAGACGTTTTGAGAAGCGTATCTATATCGCCCTGCCAGAAGAACATGCGCGTTTGGACATGTTTAAACTGCATATGGGTAACACAAGACATCAACTTAGTGAGCAGGATTTGAAAGTGCTAGCTGCTAAAACTGAAGGATACTCAGGTGCTGATTTATGTATTGTAGTACGAGACGCATTGATGCAGCCTGTGCGTAAAGTCCAGTCCGCCACACACTTCAAGAAAGTATCTGGTCCTAGCCCAGTAGACCCTAATGTTATTGTCAATGATCTCTTAACTCCGTGTTCTCCTGGTGATCCAGGTGCTATGGAAATGACTTGGATGGATGTCCCTAGTGATAAATTGAATGAACCTGCAGTTACAATGTCTGACATGCTTCGGTCCCTCGCTATATCGAAACCTACTGTAAATGATGAGGACATGGTCAGGCTTAGGAAGTTCATGGCAGACTTTGGTCAGGAAGGATAGATTTGATGCATTTTATTTATTTGAAGATATAAGATTTTATTGGCTGTATTTACTGGAGTTTAATCACAGTGCCTAATATGTTGCAAATGTAGTCTTTTTATTTTTATAAAGTTTTCAATGTAGATTAGACCACACGATGTGTATGTATCTGTATACATGTTCACAATTTATTGTTAGTTAGTAATTTTATCACATCCTCAGCTTGTAATTTCATTTTACTGTGATTGCCTGCAGTTTAAATATGTGGTGTGTTACAGCTTTAAGAATTTCTGTCAACAATAATCTCTGATAGTGTTCAATGTGTTAATAATAAAATTATGCCTTTACTGTATTTCACGCAATAAATCAGTCTACATTACAAGGTAATTTTAAAGAAATTTGGTCCATGAAAGAGTTAAAATGTTTTGGCGGAGGCAGATTACAGAAATGTTTTTGACTTCGTTAGCAAAGTGGTGCAGACTGCCTTGCAGAGTGAATTGATTTTTATAGGACACTGAGTCCCTTCCTCACATTGCTTTTTTGCACCCATATTTTTCAATGAATTGGAATAGTTACAAAACACGCTACTTATATAGCTATGGTAAGTATGTTTAGCTAGCATAATATTATAATGTTGCTTTCTACCGAGTTAGTATATTAATAAAGTATATTTCTATAAATTATGAACTGTTTACTAATGTGAAAGGCTTAATATTTCCCCAATTATATTAGAAAATACTATTGTTTAAACTATGACATTATTCTAGATAGTTCACTTGAGTTAACTTTGCAACATATTTTTTAGGCAACAGGGTTCAAAACAGTTTAAAAGCACATTTCGATTGAAAAGTAACTATATATTTCATCATTGTGATATTGGCTTGCATTGTATAATTGTCTTTTTTGAATTCTGTACATAAAAGAGCATCTTCCACGTATTTATAAATAGTTTCATTTATTTAAAATAATAGTTACAATTTTTTGCACATTATTATTAACTTAGTTTTTATTTTTTCGCATTCTATCGTAATTTACTTTTAATTTTGATCGTTTTTAGTGTAAACGTTATGTTCGTTCATTCTTTTGTATAATGTTAAAAATAAGCGATTACATATTATAATGTTCTAAAATACTGTGTTTATTATTTCGACTGTTGAGAGCATAATAAAACGGCATATTACAAATGTATCTTTATTTACATTTATAATAAGTATAATTTAAATTGACACTATCACGATATCTTAACACAAACAATGTTGAGCGTTATCATAATTATTAAACTGAATGATTTGTTCCAGCTTGAAGAGTTTACATCTGAAAAAAAAAAATGTATTAATATGATAGCAAAATGGGTATTTCAGCACTTCGTTTTCATTCTAATGAATGGTGCCCATGGCTGGAGGAGCTCGTGGCAAAATAATAACAGCCGCACGGGTCGATTTTTAAGGTTAAGCCGTGCTTGCCGAGTCCGGTCCGTGGATGGGTGACCATAATTACATACCGAGTTTCCTCCGTGCCTCGGAAAGCACGTTAAGCGGTTGGTCCCTTTTGTCATTTGTAGATCAGTGACAGTCGTAGAGTAGGTAGTCGGAAGCAAAAAGTCTGACATCCAGGCTTTCCTAGGGGTATTGTATTACCAAGCAACTGAGTTGTGGAGGTCAGATAGGCAGTCGCTTCATGTGAAATAAGTACTGGTACTCAGCTGCATCCGGTTAGACTGGAAGCCGAACCCAAGATAGTTTGGGAAAAGGCTAGGCAGATGATGATGGTGCCGCTGTTTTTTTTATGATGAAACATAGGTTAGTAACAGAGCATAACATAACATAGTTGTATTGAGGGCAGCATGTGCAGAGAAACAATGTTTGTATGTTGCTAGTAAACTGGCTGTTTATCTAAGTATATTCTGTGTAGTATTAATGACTAGCTGTCCCGCGCAACTTCGTCTGCGTCACATTTTCCCCGTTTTCACAACCTTTTTCATTGCTGCTCCGCTCCTGTTGGTCCTTACGTGATAATATATAGCATATAGCCTTCCTCGATAAATGGGCTATCTAACCCTGATCTACTAAATCGGACCTGTAGGTAGTTCCCGAGATTAGCGCGTTCAAGCAAACAAACTCTTCAGCTTTATTATTACCTAGTATATATAGATGTGTCATTGATTCGGATGAACTCGTGGCTAATTGGTTTGCTGGGGGTCAATCTTCAAGGTTAGGCAGCGTTTGCCAAGGTTGGTCCGAAGATGACTGACCATTCATTAGATACTGAATTTCCTCCATGGCTCGGAAAGCACATTATGAGGTTGGTCACTGATGTCATTGGTAGATCTTTGGCAGTCGTTACAGGTAGGTAATCAGTGGCCCGGAAGTTTGAGTTTGAATACCAGTCTTACCAAGGGGTATCGTAATCCCACTACTAAGTTATGGAAGTCAGATAGTCTCCCATATAAAATACAGATGCATCCGGTTAGACTGAAACCCGACCCCAAAATACTTAGTGGGCAAAGGCTAGGCAGATAATGTTATAAATGTATGTTTTTGTTGTTACAAAATCATCCATAGCCTTTTCCAAACCAAGCCACAATAACAAAAAAAAAAAAATGGCTGCTGCCTATCACCGAAAGATACAAGTTGTGCTTGCAGCCTTAGGGCTGGACTCCATCGACGCGGACACAAGTCAACCTCCGCACTCGGCGGCCAAGCGCACAGAGGAGACAAGATGAGACATGAGCGGTGTGTTGTGTGCGGCGTGTGATGGGCTGTGCATAACTCTCTCCTCTCCGCTTTGAACATTCCGCACAGCTTCGGTGGATACACTCTAGCTCTTACGCATCTCCACTCTGCAAATCTCTGTTCAACTCCGCTTTGGTGGAGTCCGGGCCTTATACTTTTACAACGTGTAACGTTAAATGCGCAAAACCTGAAAATACATAGTTTGATCAGAATCAATTGAACCACTTTTTAAAGGTTACATTTTTCTAAAAAATCTTCATTTAAAATGTTGCCCTTTCTATTTGTTCATAGGTCAAGCCATAACGTGCGCAAACCCGTCAAAATAGATAAACAAACACAAATGTTTGTCGTCCAATTTAAATTTTCTCATACGCGGGAAAAAAAGAAAGAAAGGAAGAAACGATCAGAATTGCCAGTAAATCTAAAACAGCACATAATACCTTTACGTTTTTTTTAAAGATTTTTTTCTCTCTGAATTAGGTCAATCGAAATAAAAATCATTTGGGGTGTCTGAGGTTTTGCGCATTTAACGTTACACGTTGTACTGTAAAAATTCACAATTCCTTTATTGCGTCCTTCATCTCGCTTTATCTTTCTTGCATTCTTTTATTACTTTTTTTTTACTATTTGGGGTAAAGTAAGTAGGTAGGTACAGTACTCAGCATTATGTGCATCTGGATTGAGGGCCCATTTTTTAAATCCTTACGAAACGAAATAAGACTTAAAGGGAATTATGTTTTTTTTTTACTTTTGTTTTTGCAACCCTGTACAGACCGTCGCTCCACCATCCTAAAGGCGTACTTTCCCTTTCCCGTCTTCCCTAACGGTAATCAGTGGTACGATGGTAGTAAAAACTTGAAGCAAAGGGCCATGAATTTCTTAAACGTGAATTAAAACTGTACTAGAAACTAATTGACAGAGGTGTTTAAGTTGACTAAAGTCGTATTTATCTATTTCTTCAGTTAAATTCATGTTTTTCAGATTCATCAGTATGAGTTGAGGGTCATAACTAGGTAATCCGCCATAAATCTGTAATGTCATATTCTACAGATTTGGGAATTTCTTAATTTCTTTGAAAATCTTAATTAACTATATTCTTAAATAAATATGATTAATGAGATAATTACCTGAGATAATACTTTCTGAGATTGAGGCTATAATGCCACTTTTTTTTTTTTTTTTTTTTTTATTATCAATAGGCCTGCGCTTGACCACTATCTCACCTGATGGTAAGCGATGATGAGGTCGACGGTGAAGCACGCTTGCCTAGAAGAAACCTATTCACTCTTGACTTAAAGACCTCCAGATTGTAGCTATCGGGAAACACAGACTCCGGCAGGGAATTCCACTCCTTAGCGGTACGCATTATAAAAGTATTCCCAAAACGCTTAGTGCGTATGTGTGGGATGTCCACCAAGTACCGATGGCGCATCGCCGTACGTCTGGTAGTCCGATGATGAAACGGGCTAGGCGGAATCAGATCATGCAATTCCATCGCACACTCCCCGAAATGTAACCGATAAAAAACCGATAAGCTGGCAACTCGGCGACGATGTTCAAGGCTCTGGAGCTTAGACTTGACCAGTGCCTCATTGCCAATGAGCCTCTTGGCACGCTTTTCAATCGACTCAAGTGCATCAAGCTGGTATTTGGCAGATCCGTCCCAGAGATGAGAACAGTACTCCATGCATGATCGAACCTGCGCTTGATACAAGTTGAGCAGCTGTTCTGGCGTGAAGTACCTTCTCACCTTTGCAAGGACCCCCAACTTTTTGGCAGCCTGTTGTGCTTTTGCCTCAATATATGAGCCAAAATTGAGGGTTGATGTCAAAGTAACGCCCAGAAGCTCAAGATGGTCTGCTATTGGCACGGTTACATCTCGGAAAGTTGGAGCCGGGTGAAATTGACTCTTTTTCGCGGAAAAAAGACACGCCTGGGTTTTAGCAGCATTAAAACTGACCAGATTGGCCTCGCCCCATTCGGAGACTGCCTGCAAGGACAGGTTCAAACGCTCCACCAGGGCCTCACGGAGAGACCGGATCTGAGGCCCGGTAGCCCGTGCGTTAGACAGGTATCTCTCAGCAACAGTGCTGTCGTCTGCATACCCAAAGGTGCCGGGTCTTAGCAGATCGTTAATGTGCAGCAAGAATAATGTTGCTGAGAGTACGGACCCTTGAGGGACCCCGGCATTAATATGCAGTTGGTCTGACGAGCAGCCATCGATAACCACTCGAATGGACCGATCTCTCAGGAAGTCTGCAATCCAATCACACAGACCACCGGGCAGACCGAATGAAGGAAGCTTACCAATAAGGCTTTCATGCCAGACCCTATCAAAAGCCTTCGAGATGTCGAGGGAGACGGCAAGCGCTTCCCCGTGCCTCTCGATGGCCTCACTCCATATGTGAACGGCATACGCTAGAAGATCCCCAGTAGACCGATTACGACGGAAGCCGTATTGGCGGTCACTAAGGATATCGTTAGCTTCTAGGTATGCTAGGAGCTTACAATTAAGTACACGTTCCATACTCTTACAGAGTATGGACGTTATAGAGATGGGTCTGTAGTTGGCCGGGTCAGCTCGACTGCCCTTCTTGGGCACGGGCTGTACGTTGGCTTGTTTCCAAGCATTGGGCACTTTTCCAGCCTCGTACGAAAGGCGGAACAGGCGTGTCAGAATCGGAGACAATTCAGGCGCACAGGTTCTAAGAACGATTGCTGGTAAACCGTCAGGGCCGCTAGCCTTGTTCACGTCGAGGTTGCGGAGCACCCTACGAACGTCTTTTTGATGGATGCGAATATCCGACATACTCGTCTCGCATCCATCAGGAAAAGGAGGGGGCCGCGCGTCACCAGGACTCAGACGTGAAGATTCCGCAAAAAGAGAGGCAAATAAATTTGCTTTCTCCTCAGCGGAGTGGGCCAGCGACCCGTCGTGTTTCAGCAGTGGTGGCAGTGAGGGACGGCAGAAGTTCGACTCGACCGACTTGGCCAGGGACCAAAACGCTTTACTACCTGCTGGGTAAGAAGCAAGTTTAGCCCCTATTCGGCAAATGTGGTCGAACCGAGCTCCACGCAACACCTTCTTGCAGGACTTGGCCGCCCTGTTGAAGGCCTTCTTCTTCTGACCCACGTCACTCGCTTTGCGCGACCGAGCATCGACCCATGCCAGGTAGGCCTCATGCTTGAGCGCGTCGGCGCGATAACAATCGGCACCAAACCATGGCCGGTCTTCGCTTGACGCTGTTATGTCAGAGAACGGAATATAGTACTCCATTCCCCGACGCAACACATCTGTCACGGCGTCCGCGCATGACGAAGGGTCAGCCGATGAAAAACAAGTAGGCCGCCATGGATAGGATGCGAAGAAAGATCGCATCCCATCCCAATCTGCTGACCTGTACCGCCAAACCCGCCGGGTGCCTCTCGGGCTAGGATCGGGCGGGGAGTAGACGGACACAGCCTTTACCAGACAGTGATCGGAACTACCCAAAGGTGAAGTTATCGACACGGAGTATCGGTCTGGATCTGTTGTCAGCAGAAGGTCCAAGCAATTAGCCGTGTGCGAATCTACATCCGGTACCCTCGTTGCCCCCTGAACCATCTGGGTGAGGTTTAGCGCTAGCGAAAGCTTACGCATCTCTCGCCCAGCATGATCGGTGCACTGGTATGGGAAAAGCCACTCCTGGTGGTGGGCATTAAAGTCCCCCAGTAACACTAATTGGGCGGAAGGGTACCGCTGCTGAGCCGCATCAGCCGCCTCACTGATGTACTCTGTGAGCCTGGTTGTCTCCTGATCTCCGCTGTGCGAACGGTATACACAGGCATAGATAATTTTATCCAGACCTGTGTCCACCAGCGTCCAAAGCGTCGTGAATCTGGAGTCCTCAAGGTTACGGAGACGCCGATAGCAAGCGTCGTCACGAACGTACACACACACTCCCGCGCGTGGTTTAAAATTGTGCTCCAGGGTGTACCCTGGGTAAGATAAGTACGACACGTCTGACGGGCTCGCTATCTGCGTCTCCGTTAGGAAAAACAGCGCTGGTTTCTCAGTCTCTAGGTGGTAGTGGACTGCAGAGAGATTTGAGTGCAGACCTCTAATGTTGGTAAGGTGCACTTTGTGTGGGAGGGGGTGCAGCCGCTGTTGAACTCTAGTTTTATTTTTCCTTGCCATGTTATAAGAGTGAAGGGAGAAGAGGAGAAGGAAGTAAGACGAGGTTCCACGCAGCTAACCTACAGACACGCACTGAAAGGATGCCATCATTGGGGCACTAGTCTGGAGACTGCGGGGACGCCCGAGCCCCCCCGGAATGTCCATCGGGCCCTCCCTAACTGGTCGCCAACCAGCACGATGGCGCATTCCGGGATTTTTCGACAGTTGGCGGGGCAGCCTTTCGTGTGTGGCTGGCACACTACTTGGGCCCCCAACTACCTGCGGTCGGCCAGCGGCGCACCGTGCCTCGGATCCCGCTACCCTCCGCGACTAGTATCCCGATACATCCATAACAGCGCGCGTCAGGCTGGTCTGCCTACAGTGGAACAGCTATCTCGTCCCAAGTCCTCTAGTTGGCTACACCGAGCATCGTACCGAAACACGGCAAGGCCGCTTGGCGCTACGTCTTTGCCCGGTGGGTGGTCGCAAGCCTTCGGCCGAAGCCTACCACCAGTTAGTGTCACCTGATTTGCACCACCCAGGGACCACGTATAGGGAAACAAAGGGTACTCTCCTACGGACGTGGGTGACTCGGTCCCCGAACCACTTAAATGCACGCGTCTGGATCGAGGGCCCAAGTTATTTAACCATAATAGTTTATTTCACGTTTAAGAAATTCATGTCCTTTTGTTTTAAGTTTTAACTATTTTTAACTTATTTCCTTAAATGTCTTATTTCGTTTCACAAGAATTTGAAAAATGGGCCCTCAATCCAGATGCATATCTCAGCATTACCGGACCCCTCTTTTTCTTTGTAAGCGATATCAAGAAATGCAGGGTTTTGACTTTACAGTAGCCTCACACTTCCATTGACCGACCTTGGCAAGCATTGCTGAACCTTGAAGATTGACTCGTGTGGCTCTTATTATTGAGCCACGAGCTCAATAAAAAGAGTATTGTACAGAGATTGTATTGTAAGAGATTGTACAGCGATAAGCTAGTTTTTACCTATAGTGACAGTGCGTTCCCTCCTATGCGTTCCTATAGTGGCTACGCATTTGAGTTTCATACGCGGCTTGGTGGGAGCTCTTAGACCGAGGGTGGACACTAGTAGCCCCTGTTGCGCAGGCTTAGCCCCGAACGCGATCAGCCACGATCTGTCTGTGATCTGGAAAATACGAAAACTGTGAATAATATACCTACAGGTATTTGTTGCATTCACATAATAAACGTACATAGGCACTTAAAAAATCTCAAATGATAGGTGCATTGTTCAGATTAGATCTTTTACTACGGAGAAGAACCGGCAGGAAACAAAAAAAAATGTTTTTAGTAAGACCTGACCAGTGGATAGAAGAAGGTGCTTCTCAATTCAGATGTTTAGACTGCGCAGCCACTTTTAGATTGACAATATAACTTTGGATTTAATTTACCTACTACAAATTTTAGAATTTGGCACAAAACTATTTGCTTTCCTATTATATAAGGAGGTGTGTTTCCTTTTAAAATCTGAGAGGGCTCTTTATGGTCATTATATGATACGTTACATTAAACCAAAGTAGAAGGTGCTCAAACCTATAATCCCGCCGTTCAATTTACAAGCGGGACATGGCCCATGGACAATGCATTCCGCTAGTACCCACTTATACATATTCCTAAAATTAAGGCAAACGTGTACCTAAATCCACATGAGTACGTATTATTACCTACCTTTTGACCATCAATGAGCCACTGAAGGTCGGGCGCAGGAAACGACTTGGCTGAAGAGCAGTTCACGTCCAGAGGTTCTTTTAGTTTATACGCTCGCTCGTGGCCCGAGATTCGTGGAGTTTCGCGAGGGAAATCTGTAATTAAAAATATATTTCACTTTACTGGATTTTTTTCTTGTTTCGTGAGTCCGCCTGTTTAACGTAAACATACTCCTATATAGCATGATGGTGCTGTAACAAAATGTCATTAGGGTAGGTAGGTACTTCAATTCTTAATTCGATTAGACGAAAATTTTCAAGAGAGGAATTGATTTTAAACAATTCAATAATACAATGTAAGTATTGAATTTGATGTCTGCATGTCTATTTCGATACGTAGCTTTGGTATAGAAAAAAGATCATGAAAAAAATCTAGGGGAATCTCAATTTAAACCAGCTTCCTATGATAAATAACTATATTATACTTGTAGGTAGTTTGAAATCCATCGACCCGTACCTATCTTTGTCTAGACTATAAATCCCTCACGCTGCATAGTTCAAAACTTTTTAAACCGCGCTTTTGCGAACGTGATTACGTGACGTACATAGGCGAGGGAACTTAGAAAAACAGGTGAACATCAACACAGAGTACAGTCACGAGGACTTACCTACATGTATAGGTACCTACTCACATCATCTAACTAGGTTTTGCCGAACTACCTATGTCCCTATGTTGGGATGGGCTCCTAACCCTCTTAACAGTCTAATCTAACCGGATACAGCTGATTACAGTACTTTACATAAAGCCAGTATTTGGCCAGTATTTTACTGCAGTGAATGGGTTGTCGAGGTCAGATAGGTAGGCAGTCTATCTGGACGACGACGGTTGTGTAAACGTTCTTTGTGTTGTCAGACTTTCAGTCAGCTTCTGACTGGGTATAGTCAGAAGCTACGGGTGTAACGACTGTCAAAAATTTAACATGGCTCATGAATCAGTTTCAATTTAAGAAAAAGCACCACTTTACTTACAGTAGACTTCCATGAAAGCTTCGGCTTGCGCTGAGTGGAAAGAGGGGGCTTCCTCCGACACCTCACATCGGTAGAGCCCTCGAGATTTGAGCGTCAGTTCCCGAAGGTGGACGCGACGTGCTGTTGATTTCTCCAACTGGAAAGATGTGGCGACTGTTTTAAATAAGCTCTAGGGGGCTTCCTGGAATGGAAAGTGTTGACAACCTCCGTTAGAGACGTCTTTGTTCTGTGGGGGCGAGCTCATTGTCACTAACCGGGATCATTTACTGACACCTGGCTGTCACTGACTGGCTGACTTGTTGTGTGCTGTTACTGCTGATCTTTACTTTTCTGCTGAACTTTATCGGACCGGGTGGTTCTTGACTACAAGATCAACGAAGAAGTTAGCAGTGCTTCGGTTTTAGTGACAAATAACAAGGAATAGGGTAGACTTGTAGCCGCTGCATTAGTATGCCCATAGAATTTAGAACGAATGACGTAACTTTATGCACAAGTTAAAAACACGGTAAAAAGGCGACTATAACTTGGGAATATTCTCACAGTCAACCTTAGGGTGATACAGAGAATAAATATATAAGAATAGAAAATATTAATTTAATTTATAACGGTTCTGAGTGGACTACAGCTATACTTAGACACAGGCCCTAGCTCGAGAGCGCATTGTAAACTTAAAGCAAGTACATGTCAATAAAAAAAAAATACTAGTGTCACAAATAATACTTTCATAATTTATTTCTATGGATATACTGATACTGATTGTGCTTGTTGCTAATCATATATTTAAAACTCTATAAGATAATTGTATTTTCGATAAAAAATCGACGTATTTACATTACGTTTACAAAGCTCGCTCTTGCTAGGGCCTCTGCTGGCCTACCATGACGTCTTAAAGCAGTATTGTTTTAGTCTTATTCCAATAAAGAGGAGCTAAGGAAAGAGACGGAGCTATACAGGATGTCTAGCGCCATCTCATTTCCAGACTAGAAAACGAGTAAAACAATAATGTTTTAAGACGTCATGGTAAGCCAGCTGATAATGATAGCAGTTGATTAGACACTTACGTCAACTTTAACCCCATCCAGCTTATGTGCGTGTTGCGGAGGCCGGAGCCGCGGCATATACCGGTAGAACTCCTCGTTGTCTCTGTACCACTTCACCGAGTACAGCCTTCCACCCTCCAGGTCGTAGTCACACGTTAGGGTGGAGGATTCCCCCCGCTGCTTTAGGTTTGGCACTGATATGCTGACTATGCGGAGGCATATGCATACTGTGGAGGATAAGAGGAATTATTTAAGTAGACACATACATAAATATCACATCATCAAGCCTGTAATACCCGAAGGGTTGCGCAGAGGTGTGCCTTATAGTACACCCACTTTCCCCAGTAACGTTTACGTCCCATGTAATAGGGGGCGAGCCTATTGCTATCAACCGGGCACTAATCCAGGCTCCGTGGCTGCTACTGAGAAATGAAAGGGAAAAACCTAATAAAACTTTGCACGACCCGGGAATCAAACCCAGGACCTCAAGCTCAGCAGTGGCGCATGTGAAAATAATATCGCTAATGTGGTCCCCACAGAATAAGTCAGAGGTTCCTTAGTTGATCCCTACAGCACATACATATTTTGCCAGTTATGTTTATATGACATGTAATATCGTGTGAGCCTATTTTTTGCTATTAACTGGACACTAACAAAATTGAATTAAAGTAAAAAATAAATACAAGGAACAGGTCTGATCTCACTCAGAAAAACAACACCTATTATGGGTCACCACAGTTGTCTTTTGGTTGTCGAAAATTTCCGAACGCCTAATTTCAGTTTAAGTTACACAAAAAGTCAACTTTTAATAAGATTAACTTAGATTCACATATAAACTTATTTAAATAGGAGAAAATAACACGGAGTGAAGAGTGAGGCTATGGGGGAGGCCTTAGCCCAGCTGTGGGACAGTAAAGGCTAAGAAAAAAAAGTAAACCTTGCGATACTATATAAATTGAGTAGTCTAACCTACTAAGGTATATGAGATGACAAGATAAATACAAAAAAAAAGTAGTAGGCTTAAAAATGTACATATAAATGTATTATTGTGTTATTTTCATATGGTTTAGATCCATTATTGCTACCTACTGTACTGAAAGGACGAATAACATAGAATTATAGAGCAATTTAAACTAGACAAATACCAGTGCCTCATGAATAAAATGTTAGGTAATGCATTTATTACCCAGAGATCGAAGTGACTACGAAACTAATGTTCAATTGTTTCCGAACTCAATGATTTGGATTTTTATTAAATAGGTTGTTTAAAACAATATCAATATAATATCTTCAAGCTTGACAAAAAAAAAAAAAACAAAATGTTAAGGCCAATTACTGAAACACAGAATGTCCATGAAGTATAGGTAAGTGCCTATTAAAAATTCTGTTACCAAATAAAATAACTCGAAATAGAACTAAGCAATATATCGATGAAAATGTCGTAATAAGTAAAAAAAAAACTGTTTTATAATTATTTATGTACAAAATTACAAACACTATTTTTACCTTTTATGTAAGAGAATAAAAAATACCAAAACACAGTCAAACTCCCCATTTTCACTTAATTTCCACAATCAACACTTAACTTATCTTCATAACATTAAACTTTATTCAAATATGAAGAGCTTCACATATTTAACATAAAGTAATTTTAACAACTCCAATTGAAACTGGGTCACATTGTTATTCGCAGCTTTCGTAGCATCGTAGCTTCAAAATTTGATATTCCGTCGAGTGCGCCCGTTTCGTAGCACGTAGCGAATGCAACTGTTGCTACGCCGCGTGAGGAGCTACGAGACCGACTCGTAGCTACGGTCGTAGCACACACGAAATAATTTAAGCCGGGAGGTTTCTGTAAAACAATTTGCGCCAGACCATAATAATAATGAAGGCGCAAGAGAAAAAGGGATGGAAGATTACAAGTGTTTACATTTGGTATAATATTTTGATGTTGAAGCGAACGGCGTTCTTATGTAAATTGATGTGGTTCACTGAATTCATTCATAACTTAATGTTTTCGTAACTCACTGTACAAATACGTCTTCTATCTGTGAACGTTTTAAATGCTATCTTCAAAATAGGTGTTTACAAAATATTTTCAAAGCTAACTATGAACTTTTTTACCCATTCTTCTCCATACAAAACTACTTTTGCAAATGAGGAACTAGAATGAATTCTACATTCGAAAGTTTCTCTAAATGGCCTAATTGAATTTAATGGTTTTGACAAGATCTTTTATAGACTTTTAGACTATATTGAAATGTATTTCATTTGCTTAACTTATTCAGAAACATATAAGAGAAATACATACATTTGATTATTACCACTATATCTAGTTAACTATCTGACAGTCGGCCGCTCCTTGCTTTATGGGGTACTTAGTGCCAGATAGTGTTTATTGCGAAACATAGGCACTTGAGTACCACTCGTAACTTTGTGGTAGATAGAAAATAATTTGCAGTTATTTTTGGTAGGTACCTAATTGAAATAACATAGTTTTTATATACTTAGGTATAAATTGCGATATAACATATTATTATTTTACGGGAAAGTGTATTATTCTAATTTACTGCCATATTCCATTCTATTATATATTAATAATATTCTATTATATTCCATGTAGCCGTATGTGAAAAAAAAAATGAATCGTCACGGTTTTCAGCGTGGTGACCGAATCTCATTCCTTTCATAGTACGAGAGAAGGCCCATTATGTGTATCGTTCATATTACAGGCCGATGTCAAAATAAGCACCCAATGAATCCTTTAAAAACAATAACCGTCAGAGAATAAAACCTTCTTGGCAATAATTAAATAATAAACCTGATATTTTCGTGATTACCCTCGTAATTTAATTAAACATTGATAATAAAGCGTTGGATAAACATAATTAAAAAATGCCTCTAGCAGATAATGGCTTTCACCAAATAACCATTGTAGAACGAGTAATTAAAATTAATCGTCAATTAAAGTGGTGTAATCTTTTATTTTAATGGCAGTAGAATGAATGTGGTTGCGTCGTACAGCTTAATTAATAATGAATGTCCTATTTGCTGTCCCAGTGTTATTTAACACACAGGCACAACAATAAGAGAAATATTATATAACTGGGTATATCATCATTCTCTTGCCCTTATCCCAATTTATTTGAGGTCAGCGCAGCATGTCTTCTTCTTCCATACTTCTCTATTACTTTCATCTCATGAGACCTCCTTTCTTGCCATATCATCCTTCACACAGTCCATCCATCGTTTGGTCTTTCAATTCTGACTGGGTATAATAGGGTAAAATCATTATAAATCACAGTCCATCTACAATTTTTGAGTAGTCAAAATTTCTAGGGTGAAAGTCAATAATTCATTATAGAAAGACCACCTTGTCCTGTGTTGTTGTTTTTCAAACAGAAACTGAATCCTATGACTGGGAAACACGATAATTATTTTATTATGGGTAGGTCGTATTTAAACGATCGACTATAAATTCAAAATCAGGCTGTTAAAAATACTTAATATTGCGTACTGAAATACTAAGTGAGTGAAAGACAGAGCTAAGACACGAAAAGAAAACGGCGACTTAAAAATACGAATTTGAAGGGCAAGTTGATCAGAACGATCAGCATAATAATTTTAAACTGAACAAATTTCTATTTGAGTTACAATTTTGCATAGATCACATTATATTCAATATCTGGCATATATTTTATTCCTATAGTGCTGTGCTATAACCTAATCGAGGTGTTTCAAAATATCATGTTCAGCAATGAACCAAAGACTCACAATTAAACCTAGAACTAACTTATAAAATAAGAAAACTGATTGGTGTATACAGTATTACAGTCGACAGCACATTAAGCTTCACAATACGGTGTGAAAACCGTCGCTGTAACAAACGGGTTTGTGGGGGGGAGGGGGTTGCATTGTCTGTTTATTATTAAAACACAAATAAAATAGAAAAATATCCAAAAATAATACGAATTTCAATCAAAAATACTTATTGCACAGGAAAATACTCAACTCAAAACATAACTAAATAAGCAACAATTTAGGCTTAGTCGTCGTAGCCCCGCTACGCTGGTCTCCTATTTCTGTCTGCAGGGTTTAAAGTAACCTAACACGAACCTTACCTGATAAAATAATTAGCAAACATAATGTAACGCCACTCGGTTTAGTATTAAAGTATTTCATAAACAGTCGTTCATACATTATTTATTCGCTCGGTTTATTATTTCCCTTTTTTTATTTATAAAACACATATTTTATTTATGGGTTTTTACATTTGTCTTTTGCAGCACTGTCAAAAACATTTTATTTTTTATTCTCATGATGGTAAAGTAGCTCTTTGATTGCTGCCGCTGACAAGCCTGTCCAAAATGTAATGATCTTAATTTTGACATGATAAGGTCGCTTTTGGGTTGTTGGTAAAATAAGCATTAGGACTGAATCCAAAACTTTGTGAGTAATCTTAAGTCCACTCCAATTTTACTAACAAACAAAAATAAAAAAATACATTCCCTACAAAAGAACCAAATATCTACTATTACTTACGACTTCAGTGACTTAAAATGTAACAGAATTATGCAAAAACATACCTACCCGCAGAGATCGTTACGGAGTTCAAAGGAATTCTCCGGCACCAATAAATTCAAGTTGAAACTCTCTGCAGCAATGCTGCCTGCACTTCGAAATTGGTGGAGACTTTGATAGTATAAAAAATTTGGTGTACCTACTATCTATATTCTATAGTATCTACTCCTTATTTTGTAAAACTTACCTAAGTATTTATTTATTGAATTCAGTATATACGATTAGGGCAAAATCTGATCGAGTGTGATGATAAAGCAAACTGTGTAATTTATTTCAATTTTATTTAGGAGGTCGTGTAAATAATAAGAGCCGCACCGGTCGATTTATGAAGTCAAGACGTTGGTGGCAGCTGTTATTTCTAGATCTTTGACAGTCGTTACACGTAGTCAGCTGATGACAACCATTCTTACCAAGGGGCATCATATTACCCAGTAGGGCTGTGGAGGTCAAATAGGCAGTCGCTTCTTATGAAATACTGGTATTAAGCTGCAACCGTTTAGACTACAAGCTAACCCCAACTTAGTCGGGGAAAAGACTGGCAGGTGATGATATATCAATTTAGGTTTCAAAGTGTGCAATTAAGAGTTGTATTATAAAACGGTGTAATAAAGAGACGAGTCAATCTTTAATGTTCCCGTCATTTTCACAACAGAATTGCAATCAATCCAGGCGTATTGTCGAACCGGAGTCCGAGCACAAAGGTCGCATACGTTTATGTTATTAGTCCCTGATTACATTATACATTCATCGGAAGCCAGATTTACGTAAACAGCTTATTATGCGGTACCTCGACGTAAATTGCATAGCACCATTCAAACATGGCCGCCCCTGTGATATTCACGATTTAATTTACGCCAAAACTCCGCTTTTACGCTTTATTTTCCGAGAGAGTTTACGTGAAAAGGTTTTTAATCAATTTACATTATTAAAAATGTTAGGGCGCATTATTAAGCGTCTATGAATTTGTGATCAGTACCAGCATACACGTTTCTATCATCGAGCGAGTGGAAGTGGATGTTGATTAATGTCGAGGTTTATGATTAAATGTTAACATACTCCTGTAGCGGATTAATTAAAATTTTGATTATGAGGGTTCAAGAAAATTACAGTTCCAAGAAATACTTTAAAATGCAATATAATATAGGGTGTAAGGAACATCGACGCGCAGACTCTTACTATGAATTTAATTCATGATTCTAAACCCTGGAATATTCAGGCAGTTACAAAAAATGGGCTGGTATTGTCCTTTTGGGCGACACTGCTGTTACTGTTTCGTGAATTCGAATTAGTACGTAAAATGTAATATCTCGTGTTTATTTTTGGACGCTGATAGGGCACGCCCATGTACCACCTATCCAGTATTTCTCCGTTTGGGCTCATATGCCTAAAACGATGTTTCAAGTCCCGTCCCGTCATTTATTATACGTTTCGAGATATAAAGCTTGCAAATTCTAGTCAAATTGTCTTTATCGCATTTTTGATATGCAGCTCCAGTACACTGCGAATGGGCATTCATAAGTTTCACGTCAAAATGATTGTCATGGTTTAGATCATGTCCTGAATTTATGGTAACTATATTCGCATCACTGTCCCTTACACCGTTTCTATATTAATTGTCTTTCAACATATGCGACCCACCAACACAAAAATAAAATCCGCTCTCTCATTGCCAAAATCAAAATCAAAATATTTTATTTTACATAGGCCTACACGGGCACTCATTCTCATGCTCTGTATGGTGTCGGACGTAAAGAATAGTACCATCCCATATCTTCCCGTGGGTGTCGTAAGAGGCGACTAAGGGATTTGCCAGAGAATGGGCAGCAGCGTTCTCTGTGCTTTTGTAACACCCGTACTGTGATCGCCAACCCGCCTGCCAAGCGTGGCGATTATGGCAAAACTCCCCAAAATGCCAATGTGGTGACACTTGGGGGAGGCCTATGTCCAGCAGTGGACGTCTTTTGGGCTGAATTGATAATGATGACACGGGCACTTAAAAAACGTCGACAAAAGAGGCACGGTTCGGGTTGGTCGTTTCCTATGGAGAAGAACAGGCAAGAAACTCCATGGTTACTCTTTTAAAATCATTTGGTTCTACAATATTTATTAAATAACACAGCCCTAACTCTTGATAAAGTTGCATGCAGGTACAATATATGGGCATAGGAAGCCATAAGAAGTGGGTAACGTAATAACTGTCAGACGGACCCGGGTGAAAGGCAACAGGTAACCAGTAAACTAAGAGTATCATGTGCAGAACTTTAGCTGCACGATATACTGTTTGGGTCAGTGTACTGACATTTGGAATTGTGGATTATTAGATTATTTTGTTTTTGCGAAATTAGTTGTATTCGATTTTGCACAGTTACAAGCGTGAGACAGAAGGAAAAGTTTTATTAATAAACAAAACTTGAAAAAGAAAATCATAAATTACAATTTATGCTTTTCTATTTACTACAATTACAAAAAAAATTGCCATCTTACAAGACGAGACAAGAAACGATGGATGGACTATGTGAAGGATGATATGGCAAGAAGGAAGGTGCTGAGAGGAAAGGACTGCTGAGATGACGAGGAGTATGGAAGAAGAAGACACGCTGCGCCGACCCCAAATATAATGATGTATTTTTTTTATTCTAGACACTTTCTAGTCAGTCCTTTTGGATTGTTCAGGGCCTCAAGTCTGCTATTACAATAGTGTCAGAATGGCCTATCATTGATTTCATAATTGTTGATTTTGACAAGTTTGGTAATCTACTAATATAATGGCGTCATTATGACTTCCCAATGGTCAACCACTGACACTCCATTGAAAGAAATGGCTTAGAATGGTAATCTCGTATATATATCATTATATATATATATATATATAATGATAAATGAATAACTGACTTGACAGACAATTTGACTTTGACAGCTAAACAGATAAAATATTGAGTTTTCTAATTTCACATTTATGTTTTCTGCTATTTAGAAACTTCTTACTACTTCAGATTGCTTATAACACTAATAATTAATATGTAAAAATATAAATAAATGAAATCTGGCATGAATAAATGTTCAAATTTAGTAGTATTTTTTCGAAAATCATGTCTACTTACGGGTTTTATAATAATGGCAATACTCTAATGTCATTATAACACAATTCTATTACGAGACCATTGACAGACCAATGATCGATTGTTATGAATTTAGCAGATTACGACCTTTTAGCAAAATGACAATGGGATCGTGTTGTAATGACGATATTTATAAAAATAGCAGACTTGAGGCCTAGATCTCATCGAAGACAAAAACATACAAATATCAAACTTCCCATATCTCCAAATCCAATCAACCATCCTAAATTCTAAGCTATCCAAGAGACGCAACTAACAGGATCGGGTGTCGGCACTATCGCTCTTGTCTGTGATCAAATTAACACTCCATATAAAGGTTTCTTGCACTAAGCTGTAACACCAAGAGCTAGGAATTCCTTTGTTATACGACACAAAGAACAAGACAGCTTTATTGAAACTACTCGTAGATTAACGACACGCCACCTTTATACAATTTTCTTGCGAACATTTTGGACGGGTAGTACAAAATTGTACCAGTCTTTGTGATTTTTCATTTCTGTTGGAATCTGAAACTGTTTGTTGTGATTGTGGAAGCAGTAAGATCGAACTATATTCTAGTGAATAGTAGCCTATTAGAGAGTAGGTTTCATTCAAGAACGATTCAAAGAGAAAGTGTTTGAAATATACTTATTCATATTCATTTATTTGCGTTCCACAATGTAGGTAAAGTGTATTAAGAAGTTTTTTAAAACACGTTTTTTTTTTAAACGCTATAAAGTTGACCATTTTGCCCTATGGGTCCCAGACTTGGTCTTTGACAAATATTCAAAAGCCCAAACTCAAAGTCTGCCAAAGTGCAATGGAGCGCAGCGTTTTAGGCGTCAAACTAACCGACCATGTACGCAACACCACACTGCGCTCCACAATACAAATAACTGACGTTGCTCAAAAAGCCGCTAAGCTGAAGTGGGACTGGGCTGACCCTGGAATATCTGCCGTATGCCCGACGAGCTGTGGGCCAAAATAACCACAATGTGGAGCCCTGACACAGCCAGAAGGCGACGCGGTAGACCTCGCAGGAGATGGCGGGACTAGCTGGACAGAACTAACGACCAGTGGTCCACATTGGCCCTGGATAGAAGGATATGGAAGTCATGGGGAGAGGCTTTTGTGCAGCAGTGGGATGACATAGGCTAACATTAACAGTAACTATAAAGTTGAATACCCAAACAAATATATAGCTGCAGTTGTGGTACTTGCTGGCAAGTACCACAACTGCAGCTATATATTAAAAAAAAAATTAAAAGAAAAATTACTTACACTTTGTCAAGTCTGGACTTGACAATGTGTAAGTAATTTTTCTTTTCATTTCAAATAATCTACTAGAAAGCTATTCATGCGAATTGATTAAGCATAGTTGAGCCAAACAGCTTTATGTTTACTCTTTTTCATTCATAAATAAAATTCTCTAAAAGTTACTCGTGCAAAACTTACCCATCCGAAGAGGGATAAATCACTTCTTCGTAAAATATAGTGCACCCTTAAAGACTGATGAGTCCCGTTACCTTAGTTTTGATACTTCGGTAAACTATCGGGAAGCACTGAACGGTTTTCCTTTTGAAACATACTGCGAGGAGGAGACTAATGACTTCATGGGAGGAATATGGGAACTCTTGACGTCAGGAGTTACATATTCTGAAGTTCTTGTGTTATGAAGTAGTCCATTCTTAGAAATTATGAAAACCAACGCAAGCGCAGTACCTAAATGGTTTTTCCTACACCTCCGCTATTCTTTTCTGATTAATTTCGTTGCGTGATCCGAAAAACAATTAAATTGTTTATCTAGGAATTCGTCCGAGTTTCCTCCGTGCCTCGGAAAGCACGTTAAGCCGTTGGTCCCGGCTGTCATTTGTAGGTCTTTGACAGTCGTTACGAGTAGTCAGAAGCTAAAAGTCTGACATCCAGTCTTACCAAGGGGTTATCGTATTACCCAGTTACTGGGTTGTGGAGGTTAGATAGGCAGTCGCTTCATGTAAAATACTGGTACTCAGCTGCATCCGGTTAGACTGGAAGCCGACCCCAAGATAGTTTGGGAAAAGGCTAGGCAGATGATGATGATCTAGGAATTCGTCGAGCTTCATTGTCTCGACGCTTTTCTGGTGGTTGCCACTGTTGATTCTGGCTTACAGGAGTTGCAGTGGATTGGGAATAGTATTTAAGGCTTGTCCCAACTAAAAAAAAACCAACGTAAGTTTATGCCATAATGCCATTTTGGGCATAATAAGCCTCCACAACTAAGCCATATAGGCCACTCACTATGAGTTTATCCTTCAAGCGGGCCCAGCCAGAGCGGGTTGACCCCCATGTTGATGTCACATGTTTTCGAATTTTTGGTTCTATTACATTCCGGCTTCTTCACGATCTTTTCCTTCACCGTATGACCCGTTTATTGAGTTTGAGTGGTATACTATCCCCAGGCCCAGGGAGCTCTCATAGACTGGAGATTTCTGACTCAACCTTATTTGGTCTGGCTTTGACCAGGGACGTTAATATTACGTACAAACAAAACGCAACAAAATTTGACTAATAGGTACAGTACCTATCTTCTTCATTCTTCTTCATGGGGTTTTGGTTTCCGCACTTAGTCCCTTAAGTGGACCATTGTGCGTGAGCCATAGTGGCCGTTACTCCAACCAGCCCACCTCCCTCCAGAAGCAGATCACACTTCCCGGTCTTCTTAGGGCATCCGCAAGGGATCCTGGTGTTCCCAGGGTCGCCTTGCGAATCTTAGTGCTACCGGTGTACTCAAGCAACACATGCGCCACCTTTTCCTCCGCATCCATGCATGCTCTGCACAGGGGACTGTCAGTGATTCCTAGAGTGTGGAAGTGTTTATTCAGTGAGCAGTGTCCAGTGATGGTCCCCGCCACCAGACGCAGGCCATAAATGTCGAGACGCAGAAGGCGCCTGGTCAGCTTTGCGTCAAGGGACGGCATAGCTTCCTTGGACTGCCTACACCCTGGTGTCGAGGTCCACCATTTTCCGCCTGTGTTCGAGTGTGATCCTTTAACCAGTTATTTAGCTGCTTGAAAGGAATGGGCACAATGGGTGCGGGTCCGTAGGGTTTTGTGCTGGATCCTCTTCTGGCAAGTTCATCCGCCGCATCGTTTCCCAGGGATCCACTGTGTCCTCTGATCCATTGTAGTGTTACCGTGTTGTTTAGTACCGTGATTCGTTCTAGGGCATTATGTCATTCTAGTATTAGTCTCGACGTGATCTGATTACCGTTTAGGGATTGGAGAACTGAGGCACTGTCGGAAAGTATTCGAATATTGGTATTCGTAACCTCTCTGGCCTCTATATAGAGTTGAGCATTCCAAGTGGTTTGGATATTTTTATGTTTAGGTCGTCGGAGAACACCCCGAAACCTGTCCCGTCATCGGTTTTTGATCCATCAGTGTAGATTCTTAGCTCTTTTGTACCTGAGTAGTCACACGACTCCGCTGTCAGTACGATGTTGTAGTGTTTTTGGAAACAGTGGGACTTCTGGGTTCTGTCGATGGGATATGCCATCATAGGCTGTTCTTTGATTGCATCTATTCTGATGCGTGTGTGTTTGATTCTGGAATCATTACTTAAAGTGCCGGATGCTTCGAGTCTAAAAGTCTCTTTTGCCGCCTCCTCTCTTACGACAAGATGTAGAGGTGGTAGCCCCAGCATCACCTGTAAGGCGGCAGTGGGAGAAGTTCTCATGCTACCGGTGATTGCTACGCAGGCAAATCTTTGTAGTTTTTCGAGATCCTTTTGTGTCGTACTTAGATTGGTCCTGGGCCACCAAACTAAAGAGCGGTATGTGATGATTGGTCGGATAACTGTGGTGTATAGCCAGTAGGTGATTTTGGGGCTTATGCCCCAATTTCTTCCAAGTAGTCTGTTACATTGCCATAGGGCTATACTGGCTTTTGTGGTGATGTAATCAGTGTGTCTCGCCCAGTTCAGCTGTTTGTCCAGTACAGTACCTATATTACCGTATCTGTTTGTTGCTTTCGGTAACATTAGAAGTGGATAGACAGCAACAAGTCTTAGAACGTCACAGTGAATCGTATAAAATGTGAGTAAATGCACCTTCGAAGATAAAAAAGTAGACTACTAAGTGCTGCCGTGTAATACTGTCTTCAATGTACCGTAAATTGATAAAAGAAACATTATTGACGCTATAGACATTTGCATACACTATTTTACGGGAGTGCGGTACCGGGCTCAATTTAACTTAACCCATAGAACGCACCATCACGTGCCCATACAGCGCACAACACTACTTTTTAACTAGTTCCTGCTATCAGGGTTAGCGTTAGTGTAATTGTTACTACGTAATGTGTATAGTGTAATGTAAATGTTCCTGTACAAAGACGAACTAGCTTAAATCCTAAAAAACCAGTAGGTAAACCCAAGATGATCAGTGAATGCAAATAAAAATGACATAAAATTTTAAAAGCAGTAGACAGTTTTGTCGCAGCTACAAGGTTAAGATATAAGGTACAGTCGGCATCAGAAGTCGGTTAACACTTATCAATATTACACCAAGTTTTGTGCTGATCAGTGTTATTTGATGTAATATTGTTTTGCAAATTTGTGTGACCATTGATCAAAATACTGTTATGTCTTTCACTCCAGTCTGTTAATATGGATAGTTCTAAAACTAAGACGTCTTATTATTTTGGATATGTATAGCGACTTTCTTCTCATCCACCTTCCAAATAAAAAAAAAACTGGTTGGACCCAGCGGTGGGTCAATGCGTGAATGTGTAGATTTTTTTAAACGCCAACATTTAAAAATCGTCGCTAATACATTTATTTAGGGAAATAATAAACCGAGCGAATACATAACATATGGGTGACTGTTAATGAGATACTTTAATACAAAACCGAGTGGCGTTATGTTTGCGAAAAATTGACTTGACTAGCGATAAATTATGAATGATTAAAATTCCTAAAATGAGCTACTAGCAGTGGGAAACAGTTAATCTAAGCTAGCAACTAAAAAAGTGGCCGAATTAAAAACTAAATCGAGCGAAAAAAATACTGAGTGAGCGAAAATAATACTAGGTGAGTAGACTTTAAAACCGATTTGAGTTAATACGTGAAGTACTTCAACGCTCTTAGATCGGAATACGCAGAGTGTATATTAATACACTCTGCGTATTCCGATCTCTGCAGGTGACGAACCTCTGTAGGTGACGAACACAAATGAAAAAAAAGTTGAATTTTATATCTATCATTACATATCCCATACTGTTGTTAGTTTCTTAATCCTAGGATTTACCAGTAAAACCTAAGATTTCCAATATTCAGGCTTTTACAGGAACACCGAAATGTCAACGCGCTGAAGTTGAGGTTGTGAGTGAAACCGAATATCGCAAAATGTAGATGGTTGTTAGTCAAAGAGCTCGTAGAGTCTAATTGTTGCAGTTCAGGAGATAATGAGATCGGTGGTTACTTCACAAAATAGTTTGAATAATGGTTTTGATTAAGTAATGCAGAAAACATATTCAGTGATCTAACTTTAGCCACGTGGGCTCTAGATATACATTTGTACATACATTTTGACCGTGTAGGTAGGTATTGCACTTTTGTAGGAAATAGCAAATCTTTTTCGCGGGCTTCAGAATGATGTACTAAATACGTGTACTAAGCCGTTTGTGCGTCGCTGTCTCTTCCACCCTGTTTACTTCTCACTGATGGCCTGGAGGCCTGTATAGTAAATTGAAAATTATGCAATGTGCCGAATATCACCTCGCTAGGTGGCGCTGTATGTGTTAACTAGCTTTAACTTTAATCTCTGTGTTATTTAATTTTCGAAAAATATTACATTAACTCAAAGTTCAGTGTAGTGCGTGTTATTAGTGAGAAAAAGACATAATTATTTCTGACAATTGGAGGCATTACGATCTAATACCTAAAAACAGTGTTATTAAGTGAGCAAAATACTTTGTGTTTACATTGGTTGCAAACATTATAATTGTGTTGAAGTGTAAAAATCGTCGGATGAGGACGGTGCTATTACGATTTGCTTTATAGATCTTTAACTGTGGGACGTTCCTACGAATACAGAGTCTATAATATTGATTTTTGTGCCAAACGGTTTCCTTCAAATTCTGCTGTATCATTCTATTGGCAATAAAGCTTAAATCAGCGCCATCTATACAACCAACAATTTCTCTGCAACAATTTATGGCACTAACCCATGAGTTCAAGACTGGCTGGAAGTGTCCCCCGTGCTGTAACATTACGCGTCGCACTCGTCCTAATTTGGACACACCCGTTCGTTCCAGCACGCAGCAGGTTCCATATGAAGACAATTCCATAAATATGTCGTGCGATAACATAGAACAACGACCACCCTCGCCTCGCACTCCACCATGTATGTACACGTCACTTTCTACAAGAATTGACAACAACTCCACATCGGTGCTTGCCGACAGCCACATCCAGTCTTTTACCCTAGAACTAAACAAAACCCTTCAAGGGTGGCGATCTGATATCGATCGTACTATGGCATTGTTTAAGGAAGATATTAAAAACACTTTGAAAGATTGGCGACAAGAGATGAAGGCCAGCATGCTCAGTTACCACGAAAGTGTTAAAAACAGTTTGGCTGATATGAAGCAGGAACTAGGCTCTGTTTGCGCTGCCCAAGCTGACCTCAAAAAGAATGTGGAGAAAATGAACGATGATATGTCCAGTCTCAAACGTTCGCTCGAGTTCCACGCTAGCGAACAGATGGACCTCAAAAAACGAGTTGAAGACATTGCACGTTTGCAGGCAGAACAATCAGCCACCTCCACAACCTACTTGAAATCAAAAAAAATATTTATATTAACGAACATTTAACTTTAAAAAACAAACTGTTATTTCGCAAATGCAAAGAAGCGGCAAAGCTTCACCAGTTTAATTACGTCTGGATTAAAAATTGCACGATTCTTGTCCGTAAGAAAGACGGCGATGCAGCTTTTGCCATTCGATCGGAAGCAGATATTGCTAAAATCAATAGTAATGGTAATAATATCGTTAATGACGTCAATATTCTCTAATCGTTGTACTTGTTTTTGTTCACTTTATATTTGTAATCAGTACTGGAATGTGTTGACTATCCTTAGTCTACTTTTTAAATTGTTATTTGTATTGTGCATGTTTTGTTGTGTTCGTAAATTGTGTACCGTTTTTTACCATGTTATTAATTATGAATTGCCTCTGATCTCATACCTAATAAGTTCAACCTATTCGTTTCTAACATTTAAAATTTTGAGTACTATTGCTAAGATATATGTTACTGTCATTACTGTCAAGTGTTGTGATCTATACTGCCTCCTGCTTCAATCATTTTTATTTCCCATAAGTTTGATTTATGTTATTTTGTTTATAAGATTTTATGCAGACTTGCTGTTTGAACACACTCTTATCATTAATACACATTTATATTTTAATGTTAACAATGTCAAATAAAAATATCACCATTTACTACCAAAATTGCAGGGGTATTCGCACAAAATTGCACCAGTTACTAACGAATATCCTTATGTATACATACGATATAATTATCTTAACGGAAACCTGGCTAACTCCTGAAATTTATGACAGCGAGTTCATAGACCAGCGATACAGTGTGTACCGTTGTGACCGTGATCGCACTGCTACTAATAAATAGGACGGTGGAGGTGTACTGATTGCTGTTTTACGAACTTTAAAACCATCAGAATTGGGTCTCTCATTAAAACAGACTAGCGATCTCTCACACACTCTCATTGAGCACATTATGGTTGAGTTGCCCAGCACTGTCAACAATAAAAAACACATTGTGAGTGCTGCCTACATACCACCTAAGACTTCTATTTCAGTGTATGAGAAGCACTTTGAATTGCTACAAGAAGTGTTAGGCCGTCCGAGTGTGGATAGTTTCTTTATTTTAGGAGACTATAATCTCCCTGAAGCTAATTGGCTAGTACCATCTGCAACAGATATCTCGAACATTGCTACATCGTATTCTGGAGGACTCTCGGCCTGCGCAAATTTAAATATCCTGATTTCACTTCTGGGTGCTTCTCAATTTAACAACATAATCAATGATAAAGGTAAAATTCTTGACCTAGTAATTTCCAATAACCAATGCAATATTTCTAATATCTCAACTACATTACTTCCCATTGACACCTACCATCCAGTCCTGACGTGTGAGACCTGTTTAAATGTTAAATTCACTCCAATGACTAAAACCCCTCTTCACAAATATTGTTTTCATAAGGCCAACTTTGACAACATTAATCATAACATTCAGCAGCTGAACTGGTCTGATCTGCTATGCCCTATGAATTCCGATGACGCTTTGGCTAAATTCTACACTGAGATAGATAATATTATTAAAACAGACACTCCGCTGGCCCGACCTAGATCAGTTAGTTATCCTATTTGGTTCCCTCGAGCTCTCATAACTATTTCCAAAAAGAAGCAAAAGGCATGGATTAAGTGGAAGAAATATAAAAACATTTCTGATTATGAATCATTCTCTAACTATAGAAAACAGTTTAAGGATACATGTCTTAAGTGTTTCAATTCGTACATCAGTTCTGTGGAGGACAACCTAAGTAATAACATAAAACACTTCTGGACCTACGTTTCTAATAGAAAAGATAAACCTGGAATCCCTTCTAAGCTTCAATACAAAAATGCTGAAACGAATGATCCAGATGTGGCTTGTAATATGTTCTCTGACTTCTTTTATTCGGTATATGAACCGATATCTCCTTCGTTGCCCTATTGGGAGCCTCCTCAGGATAACAATGCACTACACGATGTCTCTATTTGCGACCTTTCTTTTAGTGAAGAGAGCATATTGAAGGAGCTTAAATATTTGGATCCAGCGAAAGGCCCTGGACCTGACGGACTTTCGCCTTACTTCCTTAGGAATACTGCGACTTCCATCTGCAAGCCTCTATTTATTATTTACAATAAATGTATATCTCAGGGAGTTGTACCAGAGTTGTGGAAGCATGCGTACATTGTGCCCGTTCATAAAAGTGGATCCAAACGCAACGTAGAACACTATCGTCCCATTTCCATCTTGTCTGCCTTGTCGAAACTCTTTGAAAGGTTAGTCCATAACGAAATTTATACTGTGCTCCACAACATCTTAATTCAACAACAGCACGGTTTTGTGAAACGGCGGTCGACAAACACTAACTTATTATTGTTCTCTAGTTTTTTGTTCGATTGTGTTGATAGCCGAGTACAGGTGGATGCAGTATATACGGATTTCTGTAAGGCTTTCGATAAGGTAGACCATGAAATACTATTAAACAAAATAGCGTTCAACGGAATCCGTGGTAATCTTTTGAGGTGGTTTACATCTTATATAACTATGCGCAGTCAGAGGGTTGTAATCAATGGTCACCGATCTAACATCGCACAGGTGACCTCTGGTGTGCCCCAAGGCTCTATACTTGGTCCCTTATTGTTTATTTTATATATCAATGATATTAGTCAATGTTTTCGCAATTCCAAGTTTTTACTATATGCCGACGACCTCAAGATATACAGAGCCATACGACAAACAAATGACTGCCTTCTGCTGCAACAAGATTTGGACCGACTATCCTATTATTGCCAGAAAAATAAGTTGCAACTAAGCTTACCCAAATGTAATTTCTTAACTTTTACAAAAAATAAGACAAAAATAAACCATACATATACGTTGTGCAATGTCCCCCTAAATAAAGTAGACTTTATTCGTGATCTCGGTGTTATCCTTGATTCTAAGCTTTGCTTAGACCTACATATAGGAAAGATTGTTAATAAAGCGTACCAATTATATGGATTTGTAATGCGATCAACAGTCGATTTTAAAAAGCCTTCTTCATATATTTGTTTGTACAAGTCTCTAGTTCGCTCTCAACTGGAGTATGCCGTGTCCGTCTGGAGTCCTTATTACAAAAAGTACGTTGAAATGATTGAGTGTGTTCAATACAAATTCCTGCGTACTATGCATTATAGATGCTATGGATATTATTTGCCATACCAAGATTTGCTTGCAAAGTATAAGCTCGCAACACTTGAAAATAGACGTAAGTACTTAGAAGCCATGAATTTATATAGTATTGTTAGAAATAAATTTGACTGCAATGAACTTTCCAACATGATATGCTATGCAGTTCCTAGGACAGTCCACAAGCGAAAGGTGCGCGCTGGCAGATTATTTTCAGTGGGTACTTGCAAATCCAACTCTGGCTTGCGTTCACCTGTTCGCAGAATGGTCGATACTTACAATAGGACTTTTGAACATATAGACATTTTTGCGTGTGCTCCCTATAGGTTCAAAACTCTTATACTCAAGGAGATTTCCTGAATGTTTTTTGTGCTCTTTTTTAATATTATAAACACTTAATATACCTCTTACAAACGAAGTTAATTTAAAAAGTAAAAAAACCAAAAAAAAAAAAACTATTTGTCACCCTAGCGATTATTTAACTGTTTTGTATCCTTTAGTTAATCTGTGTACAGCGCTGTGGGCTGCAATATTATCTATAAGTTTTGTGTATTTCTTGTTCCTATATTTTATATTGTAGCTGTTTGTTGAATAAAAATAAAATTAAAAAAATAAAATATGGTAGAAATGAAATTCACAAGCATCATCATTCTCTTGCCCTTATCCCAATTTATTTGGTGTCGGCGCAGCTTGTCTTCTTCTTCCATACTTCTCTAGTACTTGTCATCTCATGAAATACCTTCTTTCTTGCCATATCATCCTTCACACAGTCCATCCATCGTTTCTTTGGTCTTCCTCTACCCTTATACCCATCCACATTCATACTCAAAACTTTCCTCACGACAGAAATGAAAGAAATTAAATTATGCTATCATAACTACAATATTATCTCTGTTTGTGTAGGTAACTTTTTGGAGTGGCAACATATTGTTTATTAGCTGTCCGGCGCAACTTCGTTTGCGTCACATTTTACCCGTTTTCGCAACATTCTTCATTGCTGCTCCACTCCTTTTGGTTGTAGCGTGATGTTATATAGCCTATAGCCTTCCTCGATAAATGGGCTATCTAACACTGAAAGAATTTTTCAAATCGGACCAGGAGTTTCGGAGCCTATTCAATGCAAACAAACAAACTAACAATCAAATCTCTCCTCTTTATAATATTAGTTTAGACGATACGATTTACAGAATGCACGTCTGTGGTAACACATCGGCCTTGAGTTAGCCTAGCGTAGTACCGAGTTTCAATGAAAAAAAAGTCAGCGTATACTGTATTTTTTACCACTGAATTGGGGCCTACCATGCAGAAACATTTTTACGGAACTGTTATGTAAATTATAAAGAATTCGTATGCGAAGTTAACGTTTGTCCGTCCCGGCCTAGTTAGCAAATCCCGCCTTATATCCTGGTTTATAATAAACATAAAGCATCCCGGCGATTTATGCGAGTGTAAAATCGTTTCTCCCTTGTGTATTTTATTTATTTTTATAAAATATTGCTCATAAACTTTTAACATAAAACAATGCTTTTATTGGTTCGCTACGGCCGGCGATGCAATAAACAGGATATCGCCTCATAAATTTATGTGGATTGATACTTCTGAATTGATACCATCCGTGGACGATGTCTAACGGCCTTTTGATGGCCAGTTATGTTTACTTCGCTATCTTTAGTTTGGTAGACGTAAAGGTCTTTTCACATCATATCATTCGCTTCATGTATGGGGGAGCGAATCATCAACTTGAGTGGAATAGCAAGTAAATATAAAGGGAAGACGGCTTTGGGATGATGAAATTTATAGAAATTGCCCATTTTATCGTGTTTCTGCCATTTAATTAATGTAAGTCCATATTACTTCCTCTTTTGGTTTCTTTTGATCCAAATGTACCATGTCACAGCACTGTTTGTCTGTGGTTGCGACGTCATGTGTATGTATTCTGTGTTCCCTCGAATTCCCCCTTTATTTTCTTTCATGAATAAAGGTCTCTCCTGCCCATTTGTAAGATTCGCACATTATGATTGTATCAGGAGCATGCAAAACAAAAATGTATATATTCCGGCTTTTGCACTAATATGCTTTGCAATACATCAGGAGAAAAAAACAATAGTAAAGATAGAAAGCACTGCGAGCAACAGTTAACCTAACTGTCGGCAATTTGTGCCGGCATGATATAGAATAAATCGGTCTGGTATATTGCTCGTACATAGCGAACGAATTTATATCCTATAACCATTCATGCAGAGACTAGAATGCCTTGGAAGTTTTGAGGTTTTTTTAACGTTCTTGTTCCAGTGCCAAATTGATCCAAAAACCTCGTGTTACAATAAAATTAGACCGTATGATAAGTTGTAAGAGTAGGTATTGCGTTGTTCCCGTCAGCAGTAGGTGCGTAAAAGCCAATGTGATGTCTATTCCGCTAGAGAGTTAATGGCACAAGTGTTATTGAGCCAGATATTGCCCTGAAATTTAGAATTGTATACACATTAGGCCGTACTGCGGTTGGGTCATTAGTGTGGCCTCATTGGTCTGGATTTGAACGTACATAATTAACTGGGCAAATAATTGGACCAGCGTCAGGACGTGACGTATTACTATCGAGGGATGTATGCGGCTGTTGTGCTTATTATTCATTTAGTTGTTAAGTTTGTACGTTCATATTCTATGCGTCTGATGGGACGTTCTCAGACATTACTGCTTTGTTGAAGGTACATGCTTGAATGCGTAATGCTTTAAATATATGATTTATGGCTTTGAAACGTGAGACTTGAGTGGAAGGTGAAAATGTGTCGGTTGCGTCGGTAATAAAGCTGAAACAAACTAGTTGTGATGATAACAGTTTCATTGAAAAACTTTTATCAGACTGATAAAGAATTTTACATTTTATGAACTTTCTTGTTTTATAAAAAAGTGAAATGCAAAGACATAAAATGCGAACTCGACACTCAAAACCAACCATCTGCTATTATTTGTCAAAATATTTCATTTCAAGGTATTAAGAAAGGCAGCAGAAAGCTTGTCAACGAGACGGTGCACTTAGCTGCCTTCTATTGTTTTACATTTTAGCACTTGAAAGTTTCGCGCCTGACAAAAATAACTGAGGACAATGTCACACCTCTAATTATTCTACCATATTATTTTCGCGTTCAAAAACTTTCAGAGTTGTCAAAGACAAATTAAAACAGTCATATTTGAATATGTTACATGCCGCGTTTCGGCCGTGCCTAGGAAAATAGTTGTAAAGCCGCCGAAAGTGTGACAAACAGTTTTACGAAGGGGTACCGTATTACCCAGTACCAACTGGGTTGTGGAGGTGAGATAGATCCGATTAGACTGAAAGCCGACCCCAAAATAGTTATGAAAAGGCCAGGTTATGATCTTAAACAAGGTTTCAAGATTGACTATCAACTGCACACGATTGTTAGTAGGCATTTGGCTACCATTTTGGCTCGTCTTAATTTTTTTGTGGCTGGTCTTAAGAAACTATAATTCCCCCTATTCTATTATCCTATTCCTATTATACCTATTGAAAACCCTTTAGCGCTGAGTGCTGACCCTATACCTGAGACTAAGTACCTACTAGTCTCAGCACTGCCAGTAGAAATTCCATGTGCTTTTTTATTTCGCCATTAATTTAGGTATCACAAAGAAGTCCAGAGTGAAATTTGTGTAGCCAGTTAAAGTATTTATTTTAATTAATTATAATTAAGCCTATTTTCTTTTGGCAAAACATTTGACAACACACTCTTCCGCAAGTCAAAATTTGTATGTCTTTAGACGGTCTGCAGAATCGGCATCTAATTCAACAATACTCCTGCATTTTCAGTGGTAAAATTTCTGTGAAAATGATTGTTGAAAGCGTAGGGAAAACACAAAAGCCGGTGGACCCTCGACCCTCGTATTCTAGTAGAAATGAGACCTCGTTGTCGGCTCTCTTCGGTCTCTGAAGTAGTTAATAGCTACTTCGGAAGACACTTGTTACTTGAACAAAAGGTGAGGTTTAGGTACTGCTTGGTTTTCTTTCAATGGAGACTTTTTCAACGGAGACGTCATTTGTAGGTTGGTATGTTTACTACAGAATCCAACATAATTAGCTGCAAATGGGGGAAATGATTTTTGCAATAAGTTCGTACTTTTAACGTAGTTGGATATTTCCACGTGCTTCAACTTTTTGTCGATCAATGAAACATTGTCTGCAACGGATATTTCTTAATTACGGCTTAGGTTTAAAATTACGTTTTTTTATCACTAGCGCCTGTTGTTGCAAGTATTGGGAACGTGAGGGGTAAAAACGAGAAGTAATTAACGTTTTTTAAAGACATTTAAATTACTCCCCCATACTTCTAACTTTTCAGAATAACTCAGTTTCGTAATAATGACACGGGCTTTTAGCAAACCGATTCGAAGCGTTAAAAAAAGAAATTAAAACATTAAAATAAACAAATGAATTCGGGCTGCAACATCCTTGACTCGCTCAAAAAGTGAAGAGGAAATACTCGAGAATAGCATCCAGTTTGCAAGCTTTTCATAATGCCACAAATATTATATTGTAGCGTTTAATTTGAGAGGGTTCCCTGCCTCGGAGAATAATATTAAAAGAGGTTGCTTTGTGAGGTGCTAACAAATTGGCGGTGAAGTTTGCGCGCGGACGCGGACTGTCGGCCAGTGGGAAATACAGACGGTCGAACAGAATGATCATGTGTGCAGTTTAAGGTGACGCTGCTTGTCAAGAAAAAATATTCCTCGATAATAATACGTCAAACTTGATACATTTATTTTAGTGCCTTGTTTTCCCGCCTGTCCATAAAAGTTGGTTGAACTTCAACCGTGTCCAAGTGTACACTGTTTCTTTCAGCAAGTACGATGGTACCAGGATCAGTTGGTGTTTGAATGACATTTCCTGAAGGGGGGGGGGGCGGTGTTGGTAAATTTACATGAAGAGAATGATGATGATGATGTACAGAAAAATGTGAAGTAAGTTTTCAGAAGGTTTTACATTAATTTTATTTACATTGTTTTACATTGAGAATTTTAGAAAAAACATCAAGTGAGGTTGGTTTACATAGTATATCTCGGATTTCTTTCAACTGTCATTGTAATTCCGCTTCATGCGTACTATTCGCAAGTGATTGATTTTGACTTATTTTAGGGGTAATGGGAACCAGTGATCGTTGGCTTTGTCAATCTCGTCCATTTCACCAACAAAACGATTGTAAGTAAAGTAGACAGAACGTAAGGTAGACCTAAATGCTGTTTAAAACTGAGAACAGTGTGTATCCCATAATGGAGGAATATTTGAAAAGAGCTCGCGTTGCCGTCCGCTTCCTTTGTTCTCAAATCGCTTGGCCGACACAAGCGTGCACGTTACGTTTCAATACTCGTAGCTGCGAATCTACGTTACGTTGTAAGTATGCAAGTACAAATCATTCAGAGCTAACTCGATTTGGATCGATTCCTAATAGAGTTTCGATGAGATTGTTGATTGATTGAAACAGTACACGGTTGTAACTTTGTCTGTCTGTGTGTCAAGCCTTAATGGACTAAGAGACATTTCAAATTTAAACCATGTCCTGGGTACGGTAACGTAGTACGTTATCGTGGAATAGTTTCCAAACTGGCGTAGCTGCAGGTAACAGCAAGGGTTTTTATACAACTAGTAGACCAGGTAAATCTTGAGCAGTTCATCATCATCATCATCATCATTTCAGCCCAAAAGACGTCCACTGCTGGATATAGGCCTCCCCCAAGTGTCACATTGACATTTTGGAGGGTTTTGCCATAATCGCCACGCTTGGCAGGCGGGTTGGCGATCGCAGTACGGTTGTTACAAAAGAGCACAGAGAAAGCTGTTGCCCATTATCTGGCAAATCCCTTAGTCGCCTCTTACGACACCCACGGGGAGATATGGGATGGTGCTATTCTTTACGACCGACACCATACAGAGTCAGCTTGTGCAGTTCACCATTAATCATAAATTTAATTTAAAAAAGAAAACAGGACGCCCAAGAAACGCTGGCGTGACGATTTGAACTTGTGCCTGACTGATTGGCCTGAGAATGCAAAACAATAATCGGTTGGAAAAGAATAGGGGACGCCTTTGCCCAGCAGTGGGACAGACTAAGCTAAGTAAAAAAAAAGAAACAGGAATTACAGGTGCTGGTTCACATATATGCACGATTCTATATAGAGAAAGGAGTGGAACTCTCTGCCTGCGTCTGTGTTTCCGAACGCTTACAACTCTAATCTCTTCAAAGTCAGAGTGAACAGGCTTCTTCTGGGTAAGCTAGTTCCATTGTCGACTTTGTCTCTGCCATCTCTGACCTAGAATAGAGTCAAGAGCAAATCATATCAAATTAAAAAAAATTAGGTGTCTGATGTAGGAAGGTCCGAGGTACAGATCACCTCTCCGTCTGCGACATAACAATATTTTATATAAAGCACTATATTAATTATATACACGGCAGAATTTGAAGATTGGCACAAAAAACAGGTTATACCCAGCAGTGGGTGAATTCAGGCTGTCGATGATGATGATATTTATAATTATATCTAAGTATACTTTTTTACCAACCCGCACTGGGCCCGCTTGTTGGATTACAGCCCACGTCCTCTTATAGAGAGGCGGCCTGTGTCTCAGCAGTGGAAACATCATAGGCTGATAATGATGATATTTTTTAATAATAAAGCTGCCCAAACGCGCAGCGCATTAAAATATTTAGCTTTGTCTCTCTACTCCCATTTCCCAAATACCGACCAGTTATAGCTTCCCAAATTTCCCCGAACCCTCTGAATATGAAGCAAAGCAAGCACATACGTTGACACGTTCATAATTTACCGTGAGCGAATCGTTCCGTCCCTGTAGGCAACGTCGAACTGCAGACACGTCTCCGTGGTGTGTTGAATAACTTAGAGCAAGTTTCACTGTGCTTCACTCACGGTACATTAATACCGAGTGTGATACTCTTTGAGTTGCGCGACCGAGACCGTGTCGGGTGACGGTGAAATGATGAAGGGGTTAAGATTTCGGGGGAGGTGTGAGTGGAACTAATTGGTTAAAGATAAACGTGAAGTGAGATACTGTTAAACCATAGTATTTCTCTACAAGGTGGAAGGGACACTAAAACAGTTGTTACCATTTTTTATTCAGTACCTACATTATTCTGAATCACCCAACATAAATTCTTGATCGGTAATTAAAATAAAAACAGCTTTCCGTTACATTTTGACCGTGTAGGTATCACAGTTTTGTTGGAAACAAATGGTTTTTTTTAATCGACGAAAAAGTACTGAAATTAATATAATAATAATATAGAATAGAATAGAATAAAACTTTATTGTACACCAAAAATTAAACATAACGGGCTTACAAAACTAATAATTTTATGGTTACAAAGGCGGTCTTATCGCTGATAGCGATATCTTCCAGACAACCTTCGGATGGACATTATGGAATTAAAATTAAAAAGGGGGGTAGTCAGTGGTGTACCTACTACACAAAAATTTTAAATAACAAAAGTAAAGTTATCTACTTAGGTATAATATACATATTAAAAAAAAAAGTAAATAAATATATGTGTAGATATTTGTGTCTTTAACATTAAATCGCAAAAATAAAACAAGAATGATTACAAATTTAACTGAGACTGCATGAAATTACAGAGACTGAAAATGATTTGTAACTAGGCTTTTAAAAGCAACGAGTGACTGTGCTTGTCTTACCGACACCGGCAATTCGTTCCATAAACGGACAGCCTGGACCGTGAAGGACTGGTCATAAAATTTGGTGGAATGAGCAGGCATCAAAAGTCTCAAATTCTCCGATGATCTCAAGTGTCTACTGTGAGGGGGGATAATATATTTATTCAAAACTTAAAATTGGCACAGTAAATACAATATAAATCTTAGACATAATGAAAAAAAACCGGCCAGGTGCGAGTCGGACTCGCGCACGAAGGGTTCCGTACCATTATTTATAAAAACGAGCAATAACATCAGGTTTTTGTATTGGAGCCCCTCTTTTTTTTTTTTTTTTTTTAGGATGGGAAATCATCAAATGACTTCTTCCGCTCTGGGCGGAGCGGAAGGGAGTGTCAGACTTGACTGACTAAAACCCATCCATGTTCCTTCTTAGCCCTTTGCGTTCCAGGGGCACGGTATCTCTTTCGAACAACCCGCAGCCCTGGCAGGCATCGGCCCTCTCGGACCCCTTCCGATTTGCTGACATCTCCTTGAGGCGCGCGTGGAACACGAACGCGCCGTCGGCACGGTCTGTCGTCATAAGACGGACGGACGGTGAGCTAGCCCATTACTCACCGTCCACAGGCCCGCGCCTACGGTAGCCGGGGGCCACTGGTTGCCCCCCGACGCCCAGGGCGTCTCCCGCGGCGGCTGGGACATGAGGTTCTCTCCCTCTCACGTTCCGCCACCTCCTTCGCTAGCATGACTGCTTCGCAGAAGGAGGCGACGGCTTCCCATTCCCTCTCGCTCCGGACCATGGATTGAACCAGGGCCGGACGCGAGAGGTCACCGCCGCCAATCGCCGCTACGAGGACACGGCGGTGCTCAGCCCAAGCAGGGCACAGCTCCACAGTGTGCTCCACCGTGTCCTCCGGCCGATCCTCGCAGTAGTAACACCCGGGCGTTTCCTCCCGCCCGATTCGGTGCAGGAACCTCCTGAAACAACCGTGTCCGGTGAGGACCTGCGTCAGGCGGAAGGTGAGGGCGCCGTGGCGCCTCTCCAGCCACTCCTCAAAGAGGGGACTTATCGCCACTATTGTGGCGTGCCCTGCACGGGGTTGTGACAGTCGCTCTCTCCATGTCGCCATGAGATCGCGCCGGAGGTCTGTCCGCTGAGCGACAATTTGCCGCGGCAGCGGAGTTTCCCCCCGGCGTAGTGCCTCCGCGCGCCATTCGTGCAGGCACGCGAGGACTATCGCCTCCAGATCCCATGGCGGCAATCTGGCCAAGAGGCTCGCCGCCTCGCCGGAGATCGTGCGGTACCCCCGGATCAGCCTTACGGCTACCACCTTCTGGGGCGCGTTCAGGTAGTGGGCGGCTCGCCGCCTCAAAGAACGCGCCCACACCGGGGCCCCGTAAAGGGCCATGGACCGCACGACCCCCGCGTAGAGCCTGCGGCAGGAGGCGTTTGGACCCCCCAGGTTGGGCAAGAGCCGCTTGAACGCAGCCCCTGCCCGTTCCAGTTTGGGGGCCAAACGTCGGAAATGCTCCACGAAGTTCCACCGGCTGTCGAGGACAAGCCCTAGGTACTTCAGCGTCGACTTGACGCCGATGGGAAACCCTCCTACCGTCAGTATGGATCCCGACGGTGGCGCATTCCGAGGCCCATGATAGCACATGGCCTCGGACTTGTGCAATGCCACCTCGAGACCCAGTTGCCGGATTCTCTCCACGACTATCGCAACCCCGCGTGTCATAAGTTCGGCCGCCGCCTCGTGCGACCTCCCTTGTGCCAGCACCAGCGTGTCGTCAGCGTAGCAGACTACACTGACACCGCTAGGGAGGTCGGCGCGCAGCACCCAGTCGTAGCCGATGTTCCACAAGGGCGGCCCCAGAACCGATCCCTGTGGGACACCGCACGACACCTCTCGCCGGTTCCATTCTCCGGTGCGACCGGGGTAGATGACGGCCCCGTCAGGTAGTCCCCGACCACACGACGAAGGTAGGTCGGCACCCGGTGATACCGGAGTGCCTCCCTAATGCAGCTCCAGGGCATGGTGTTGAAGGCGTTGGCGATGTCAAGAGACACCGCCAAGACAACCCCACCCCTGGACACCGCATCCCCCGTCGTGAGAGCCCTCACGCGCATGATGGCGTCCACCGTCGAGCGCCCTCTGCGGAAACCAAACTGGTGTTCCGCCAGATCCGGCCCCATCCCCACAAGGTGCCCGGCGAGGCGGTTGGCAATGACTCTTTCAAAGAGCTTGCCCACCTCGTCGAGCAACACAATGGGCCGGTATGCGGACGGAGAGTCCGCAGGGCGCCCCGGCTTCCGGATGAGGACCAGCTTTCCCGTCTTCCAACGAAGCGGGAACTGGCCTCTCTCCAAGCATGCGCTTAAGAGCCCTTCCAGTCGGGGCCCGAGAGCCTCCGAGGCCAGGACCCAGGCTTTGCCAGGCAAGCCATCGGGTCCCGGGGCGGTATTTTTGGCTTTAAGCCTGCCTACCGCCGCTCTCAGGTCTACCCCGGTCACTTCCGGAATGTCGTCATCGTCCTCGATGTGGTCCCCTTCCGGCACCGCAAGCGGCGGAGCCATAGGCGGGGGAGGATGTTCCCCTCGCAGAGGGAACAGAGCGCTCACCACGTCCTCCACGAGCTGAGGGCGGAGACTCTGCGTCAGCGGGGGGGCCCAGGTGCGGAGTTTGTCCCGCACCATCTTGTAAGGGCGCCCCCACGGATCTCTGTCAAGAGTCTCCAGCATCTCCTCGCGGCCCAGGTCTCTGGCCCGCTGGACAGCCTCCTGGAGGGCGGTCTTCGCTGCTCTGTATCCCTCGTACAGCTCCGCCTCAATGGCTGCCGCATCCGGAGGGCGGATGCGGAGCCGGCGATGCCTGGCGTACGGGTGCCGCGCGGCATGGGAGCCCCCCTTAAATATTAATTTTACTATGTTTTTAGTATTTGTTGTTATAGCGTCAACAGAAATACATAATCTGTATAAATTTTAACTGGCTAACTATCACGGACGGACGGACGGACGGACGGACGGACAGCGAAGTCTCAGTAATAGGGTCCCGTTTGACCCTTTGGTTACGGAACCCTAAAAATATCAAAGTTCGATGCCTTCTAATAATTACTATTTGGACAACAGATTTCTTAACAATATTTAGCAAACGTGAAAAAAACACAATAGTGAAAAAGATTGTCTTCCGAATTTTGTTCTGGATACGTTTTAGCGTCGGCATTCCTTCCACCCCGTATCATCATCTGCATCTGCCTAGCCTTTTCCCAAACTATGTCCTTCCACCCCGTATATGCGCATTAAATATAATTATGCGCAATACAGTCATGACTGGCCAGTGACCGTTCCACAGACTTTTCATTGTAGGTTCGGAACCTTCAGTGTGTGACTCGCTGTTGGCTGGCCTTCTTTATAACATACTTGTAATATAACATCACACCAACAGTCCCCGAAGGGCGAAGACAGAGGTGCCACATTTCGCCACTTATGTTTAAGTCACATGCCGTAGGGGGTGAGTCTATCGAGCCTTTTTGCAGTGATAACTTCCTAGGGGAGGGTAAACCGTTTACGGTGCCACTCTGTTTGGCTTCCCTTTCTCTCACGCATAAGGCAGCAGGCTTACGGATTAGTTTAAATTACCACGTCTGTCGAGCCTCCCGAGACGCACACGTTTTTTATAATAACCTTTTCATGGTTTTAGTACATTCTCCGGCAAAAATAGTGTGTTATTGTTGGTCGTATCATCTTTATTTGTGTAAACTTTTTTCACTTCAAGCTACAGTCACTTCAATTTCATTCATTTTTGTCTCTATTCTAGGAGATTGTTGTCGCGAATGCACGAAAACTTCCATAAATACGCAATAAGCAAAGAGGTGTATCAAAATGAAAGGTTCTTTCGTCTCGAACGCCTTTTCAAAGTCCCTACGTTTCCACAAATGGAAATAGTTTTTGATTCTTTCAAGGGATACGGAAAAGTGATAGCTTTCGATAAAATGGAGTGCCTTGGGCTAGGACGATTGTCGTCACTTAGCTACAGTTTCGCGATTACTTTATGACATTTGAAGTATCTTGTGGTCGTAATGCATCTGCGTTATTCGAGTGGCATACATGGAAAACTGGCTGTAGTAGAAATTTAAAAGCGTTAATCGCCAAGATTGTTATACGCCAAGACTACAAGTTCATCTTATCTTACTTGCTATTAAAAATGCGAAAGTTTGTGAGGGTGGGTGGGTGGTTGGATGAAGGTGTCTTACTCTTTCACTACTGAATGGATTCGAATGAAATTACTCACACATAGTTTATAACCTGGATTAATGCATGATTTTATCCCAGTACTACAATCCACCGACGATAACCGAACTTTACGCAGGTGACACCGCGGACATAAGCTAGTTTGAAATGCAACAAAAAACTGTATAAGAACACAAATATAATAGGCATTTATATACCCACTAACTGTTGCTCGCGACAGATTTTTTTATGTGTAAGTGTGAGAAAAAAGGCCTATTATGACATAGTCCTTTTTTGCCAAGAATACAATCAATCTCCTTGCCAATTTTGATTTCGACCCAATGAGCCGTTTAGTCGTGAAAAGGTAAATCAGAGTTACTTTCGCATTTTTAATATTAAGTATGGATGTATATCCAAACAACTAAACTAGACTATAATGGCCATTATACTTCTAAGAGTGAACCCTTTGACGGCGCATAACTCAAAGGATCCCTTCCCGGTTAACACCTGCGTTTTAATTCGCTCGACCTACATTTTAGTCGTACGTATACTTTTTGCTAGATAATACCAGTATATATAGAACCTTTATAAACTTGGCAAAGATAAATATTTTATCCTTATCAGATGATAGCTGAGGAGCTAGTGGCTAAATAACTAGAGCCGCACGGATCGATTTTTTAACCGACTTCTAAAAAAGGAGGAGGTTCTCAATTCGGATGTTTGTATTTTTTTTTTTATGTTTGTTCGGGCATAACTCTGTCGCTTACCAATCGATTTGAAATATTCTTTTTTTGTTGGAAAGCGTATACTTCCCAAATGGTCCCATGAAAATTTTATCGAAATCAGACAAGCGGTTTTGAAAAAATCAACAAAAATCTAAATATTCTAAGTTTTCGTTTACTCTGCATTGAGTTTTTTGTTCGCGCATAACTCAGTCATGTACGAACCGATTTGGAAAATTATTTTTTTATTCCAAAGCCTATGCTTTCCATTTGGTCCCATAGTCACCAAGTCGGGATCTGATGATGGAATCTTGGCGAAATCGAGGGAACTCTTCAAATTTTATAGGAAACGTACAGCGATTTTAGTTTTTTCTACAACAAGTGAAGCATTTGTGTTCAATAAGAGCCATTCTACCATCAGATCTGATGATGAAGCCAAGAGACAGGCACCGTAACTCCAAAATAAGACAATGTATATTAGCTGTGTTTGGGCTTGTTGGAATTGTAACGGTATGCATTTTCCAGGTGTACCACAGACTTGACTTTCCTTATTCAACCTACGTAACATGTAGGTCCTCTGCTTTGACAGTCTGTTTTCGCGATGATCAGGGTTCTTATGCAAAATGCGTTGATCATTTCTTTCCCTAATTTCTTTTAATCGTTGTCCTTTTTATCAATTTCCGTTCGACGCCGTTTTCTCATACGAGAAGCATCTTTACTAGGCCTACCCATATTTTATTATTAGATTTAAAATATGTCACTAAAAATTAACAAATAAAATTTTTTTTTGCAAAAAAAAATCCGACTTCAAAAAACCCTAAACGCACTAAAAAGTTAAAAATAATACTATAATCTACCTATATTAAAAAACCTAACCTAACCGACGATTAACCTATAATAAAATTTAATAATTCTTCGGAGTCGGTGCCAAGCAATATACGATACCTGAATGACTATATAGACAGACTAAGGCCAGAAAAACAAAAGATCTTACAGTTTCTAAATATTAATTATTTAATTAATTCAAATTATATTGCTTGGCACCGACTCCAAAGAATTATTAAATTTTATTATAGGTTAATCGTCGGTTAGGTTAGGTTTTTTAATATAGGTAGATTATAGTATTATTTTTAACTTTTTAGTGCGTTTAGGGTTTTTTGAAGTCGGTTTTTTTTTTAAGGTTATGCCGTGCTTGCCGAGGTTGGTCCGTGAATGAGTGACCATAATTACATACCGAATTTCCTCACTTTATGTAAAATACTGGGAGTCAGCTGCATCCGGTTAGATTGGAAGCCTACCAAAACAAAGTTTGGGAAAAGGCTAGGCAGAAAATGATGATATTGGCGGCTATCACTTTTAAAACGTTGCTTGTTACTCGCTTGCTCGCTCTCGCTTTTATGATTTCCATCAGAATTGACATAAGCTGTTCCGTAGCTTAAGCATGTCAATAGAAAACACTTTTGACATTTCCACCATCATTATCTCTGATAGAACGTCCAGGCCTTTAGGTTGTATCATCATACTTTATCAAAACAAGGATACAACAGAACGCAATAAAACGAAGCAGAAATCCGTCCGATGATTGATGTAAGTTAAACGTTGTAATTACGAACGTCGCGTGCGAACATTGTGCGTCTACATTTTAATGGCAATCGCCATTTTTCATTGGCCTCATACCACTCCCTTGATTGATGTTTATATTTATTAAGATTTTTCAAGCGATATGGGTTTTTATTAAGTTTTATTGAGCTGGGTAAAAGCCTAGAAATACCTAGCAATATTTAATGGGGTACGAAGGATGTGTTCCAAAAAGAATGGTTGCAGAATTAAGACAGCATTTTTTTTCATTTTCGATGTTCCATGCATTATTTACTAGTACTAGTGATTTAACCTCGCTTTAGTCATAATTACCCTACAGTGTTCCCACAGCGCGGATACAGCAATAAGTTTACGACGAGTTCTATCGACGAAATCGAGTCCACATTTCGGTTTACCCTCCTTGTAGCCATTGCGGAAATGCCTCCTCTCAATTTTCAGGTGACGCAGTTTCCAGTTCCGATGATCTTCCTGCGTTTACCCTTCACTGACCAGAGGTATGAACAAAGCTTAACTGTAGCGTATCGTGCATATTTTGAATTGGGCCACGGTGACCCACTAGAAGTGCACAGAAGAACAAAAAACTCTCCGGTCATACTCTCAAGCTCACGAAGGAACGGCGTGAGATGATTCTGCAGTCTTTAGAAGAGGCATGGAAATACTCGAAAGCTCAATAGACGGATCTCTAATCCTTGAAGAGCGACCTCCGCCGCTTTAATACCGAGCGTATTAAAGAAACAATTGAGCGGTATAAAGGCTCCAAGGTTTTTGCAAGAGATCTGGCTATTGGGCAAAGCCAGCTCACGAAATTGAAGACCGACGATGACAGGATCGTATCCTCCAAACCGGAGCTACTGATCCCGAGATCGAGAGATCCTTAGGGCAGTTGTACACGTCAACCAGTAATTCCGTTGGAATTCTAGCGAATGACCCAAGAGCTAGACTGACCCGACACTATACCGAAGACATCCTGGACATCATCCTGTACGAGATTAGGATGGCTCTGAAACAGCTTAAAAACAACAAGGCACCGGGTAATGCTAGAATTACGGCCAAACTTCTGAAGGCGGTTGGAAAACCGGTCCTTAAGGCCCTCCAGACACTTTTTGATTCCGTCATACTCGAGGGGAAAAGGCCACAGGCATGGTGGTGTGGTGATACTCTTCTTCAAAAGGGGCGACAATGCCCAGTTGAAGAACTATACGCCCATATCACTTCTAAGCCATATCTAAAAGTTGTTTTCAAGAGTCATCACGAATCGCCTCGCGCGCAGGTTTGACGATTTTCAGCCTCCCGAACAAGCCGGATTCCGGAAAGGCTTTAGCACCGTAAACCACATACATACGCTGCGACAGGTTATACAGAAGATCGAAGAGTACAACCTGCCTCTCTGTCTAACGTTTGTGGACTACGACAAACCTTCGATTCGATCGAGACTTGTGCTGTACTGGATTCTCTCCAACGGTGCCAAATTAACTATCGGTACATCGAGGTGTTGAAATTTTCGTACAAAAAGCCACCATATCAGTCCGACTTCAGGACCAGACCTCGGAACCTATCCTTCTGCAGCGAGGTGTGAGACAGGGAGACGTCATATCTCCGAAACTATTCACCGCTGCACAGGAAGATGTCTTCAAGGTTCTGGACTGGAGAGGGCTAGGCCTCAACGTCAATGGCGAGTACATCTCTCACCTTTGATTTGCCGACGATATAGTGGTCATGGCTGACCTCAGTACAATGCTCGATGACCCCAGTAGAGCTTCCGAAAGCGTGGGTCTTAAAATGAACATGGACAAAACGAAAGTTATGTTGAATGCGCATGTAACACCCACTCCTATCAAGATTATGTCTACCTGGGACAAACGGTCCAGTTAGGTAGGTCTAACTTCGAGAAAGAGGTCAATTGTCGAATCCGACTCGGCTGGGCAGCGTTCGGGAAGTTGCGTGGTATCTTCTCTTCAAACTTACCGCAGTATCTCAAGACGAAAGTCTACGACCAGTGTTTGTTGCCAGTGATTACATACGGGACCGAAACGAAGCCGCTCACAATGGGCCTCATCAGGAGGCTTAAAGTCACCCAAAGGGCAATGGAGAGGGCAATGCTCGGAGTTTCCTTGCGTGATCAAATCAGAAATGAGGAAATCCGCAAGAGAACCAAGGTTACCGACGTAGCCCGAAGAATTGCCACACTTAAGTGGCAGTGGGCAGGGCACATTGCTCGCAGAAGGGATGGCTGATGCGGCCGAAAAGTTCTGGAATGGCGACCGCAAACTGAAAGACGATGCGTTGGAAGGCCTCCTACTAGGTGGACCGATCACCTGGTGAGGGTTGCGGGGATCCGCTAGATGCGAGCCGCACGGGACCGGTCAATGTGTCGACACTTGGGGGAGGCCTATGTCCAGCAGTGGACGTCTTTCAGCTGAAATGATGATGATGATGACCCGACAAAACTTTTGCACAAGGTACTACGCTGCTAAGTTACGTGTTCGTCAACTTGTCACTATTTGTTAAGCCTTGTCATGAAAGAGAGAGAGAGAGTGCATCATAATGTACCATATATGCAGTTATTCCATATTATAACTTGTGAAATGGCTACTTACATAATAATTGTGAACTGATAACGATTTTATGTGATATTATTGACTTTTGTGGTATAATAAAGTAAACAGAATTTTTATTTTTACTAGCCATAAAACCCATACCGGTAATTTTATTTTGTTTTCTTCTGGCAATCAGAAATGTCGGACGATTTATATGTTTAACATACGTAGTTTTCAAGAGGCGCTTGAATCATTTGGTACTAATAAAACATCACGCCTGCAATCCGCGAAGGGTTAGGCAGTGGTGTATCTAGGACACCCACATTTCGCCAGTTTTATGAAATCCCATGTAATAGGTAATACATTAGGAAAACATGAAAATACCGTTAAATTCATTCATCGTCTAGTTAAGACAAATTCCAGCCAATAGTAATTTCACCAACTTAAATTGCTCGGTCAGTGTAAAACTTTGTAATGTAACAAATTTGGGTTAACACTGCAGAATGGCCCAATTCAGCCAATTTGCTTTAGTTGAACAAACCAGGGCTATTCTTTGGCTACAGGGATTTTTGTTGGTAAAATTTTTCACTGAAAACTTTTTCGCGGAATAAACAATTCCGCGAAAAAGTTTCGTCACGTTTGGAAAGGTTTAATGAAAGCACAGTTTTTTTTCTATGTTTATTTGTAACAACAAACGTTGTTCTGTTCATAGATAAAGCTGTGCAATTGTACAAGAAGCTTTTGGCGCGTGGTGAAAATCGGATTTAATTTGTCATTTTGTTCCGTCAAGGCAATTTCGCAAAAGTTCAATAACGGCACCTTTTTATACATCATTCGAGTCCCAAAAAATCCATGTATACTGTAGGTTATTTGGTTTATTCTGATTTTCCAACAATTCAATTCACACAATTCTTAGCTTACGTAATATTTTCAGCATTTCTGTAGGTCAGCAGCACAAATCGAAAAGAATTGCCTCATACCCAAATTAGTAAAAACTCGAAACCATAAATTCAAATCCGAAAACCAATGAATAAATGAGCATCAACCAACAGAACTGTCACATACTCGTAGTTTATAGTACAGTCGCGTTCAAAACTGCGTGGGAACGAGAGTCGAATTCACTCGGTGAGAATGAAAGAGGAATCGTAAAAGCCTTTTGGATTGAGAATGCTGAATCATCGCGGTGTCGAGTGGCGGGCGTCGCGACGCTCTATACTGGTGATGACGTGCAATAACGAGCTAGTGATGTAGTGGTTGTCGATGTTTTTGACGTTAATATTTAATGGGTTTTAAAACTACCTGCAGTATGCACTGTTTTAAGCTATAACCGCTTATAATATATTGGGAGCTCACATTAATTGATAATCACGGAAGATATCCTGTGAGTGGCGTATGTGTGTACGTGTACCTGTAGTAGATTTCTGTTTTAAAATTGCGATTAAAGAAAATAAAATGGTATAAAAAAATTATGGCGCGAGATGCTTTTCAAATTTATGTATACACTTGCATACATTGCAAGACTACTGAGGCAATGTGGTTCAGTACATGAAAATCGTTGAAAATTTCATTACTTTAATATTGCTGTCTATCAAAAATCAGTATAGATTATTTTGATTGTGGAGGTAGAATGCCAAAAAAAAACCGTAAACATATGTTTTATAAGCGGTGTTCTTCCAAAATGAGTTAATAATACAATTCATAATTTATTTCTTTACTTATAATTCTCCTGCCCTTAATTAAGTCGGCGCAGTACGGTATCTTCTTGCCTAATACTCTATTAGTTGTCATCTGATTAAATAACCCAAATATATGGTAAAAATCTGTAGATAAAACTTACTCGCAGTCGCACCGAGCACGATAGTGTTCCATTCTATCGATAAATTTTCGGCTTACACAGGACCTAATCTTAACACCCCGCAACATCACTACGGTCACACCATAAGAACTAGTGCCTAATCTTGCGCGGGATCTCAAAAGGAGGGTTTGAAAGAGGCACCCTGGTGTCTGTTGCCTGATGAAAAACCGGCTCGAGTGTCACAGCCCTTTAATATTCACCCCGGTTCTTTGTTTCGGGCGATTGACGAAAATCGCTACCGTGTGCCGCGCCGCAGGCACTACCGTCCTCTGTTTACATACATTGCAATTTGTTTGTTCAGGACCACGTGAGCGCATTTTCGGTTTAGCACTGTGGACTTACCGGTTTACGTTTGGTTTTACTCTAATACTTGGACTACAACGCTTACGGAGCGAAGTGAAACACCAAATGTACTTGTTCGGGATATTTACTTTAGCTGAAACCTGGATTATCGACTACGGTGTAGTGGTTTGCGGTTTACTTGTATAATGTCGTGCGTGCATAAGCAAAAGCATAATCAGCGTACAATGCCCCAATACGGGTTCTTAGATATCATTTGCCTTCGAATTTTTGGTTCATAGTCTTATTGCATTCATGTAGTTTACAAGTACAATTATATTAGGTTTCATACATGAACCCTGCTAGAGCACAGCAAAATATATTAGATTAGAGTTACAGTGCTACAGTGTCACAATAATAAACAAATCACTGTGCTTATAAAACAAAAATACTAATGTTAACATGTTTATCATTAGTTGTTGTTTAAATAAGTAACTGTCATAATATAATATCCTAATAGGGTAAGAACAATTAATTGGTCATTATTTCCATTCATAAATTAAATTAAGATAAAAAATTAAATTAGAACAAATAGCTATACCAACAATGATCATAAAATAACATAACATAAAGTAGGTAGTCAGTCAAAATTGTAGGTTCTGTGTGTATTGTGTACAGGTATGAATTTAAATGTCAAAATTTACTTATCGTCAAAGAAATCCTTTAACGTGTAATACGATTTTAATATAAGGTATTTTTGGAGACTGTTCTAGGACATGCCTTTCTCACCATATTTTCTTAAACCATTTTGAGCACTGGTGATCATATAAACTACTTACACAAAGTAATGAGCCTGTCTAGATTTAAACTCACGACAGAGCATAGCTATGGTAAGTTAAGACTGGCTTACCTATAACGAGATTCAGAACTCTATGGTACGCTACAATCAGCGAACGCATGGTGGATGGGTAACTTCGCGTGGGATCATTAGGCATTGATAAAACTTTAGCTTGGCGCATGCAGAGCAAACTAACTAACGATTTTTAGCCAGGAATAAAACACGTAACGTATTCACAATATAACGTTTATTATTTAAACACAGTACAACTATCACTTGTTATTTCCTTCAATGTTCAACAACGACTGACTGTAATGGCGGACGAAGCGATCATTTATAACATTTTGCCCCGCCACTCAGTGGAGAACCGTTGGTCAAATGAGTGACCAACAAATAATAAATAAATCAGTTTAAATGCTTTGACAAACTTATATCACAAATAAATTAATATTACACGATTATTTATACACATTAATTAATTAATCATTAAAATCACTTAAACTAATCAATTTACGAATCCATGACTTCTTTACTCATCTACTGACTATCATTTACTTATAAAAATGGTTAAAAACACTATACAACCTAACAGCTCGGCCATCCTGTATCAAGCGAGTCCCATCGCTTTTATTTTCTTATTCTTTATCAGTTAATTTACATAATATTAAAACATTCAAATCACAAATCATAATACATTTTTTTAACGTATTGGCAGGAATCTCAGTATCAGTAAGCACTTAGTACCTAATTTATTGGGTGGTAGTCTTTGAAATTTGATTTCATCTGGAGTTTTAATAATTAATATGTCAGGCTTTTCTGTAAAGGAATGGCCTAACAAAACAGTCTGTACCAGCACGTAATCCTCTACAACATATGAATCTAGTATTTCTTCCAGCCCTTGAACTACGACAGAGCTCACAACGACTCCTAGCGGAATTATCAAGTTACAACCTTTGCCTCTGAGTACCGGTTAATTTGGGCGATTTATTATCTGAAGGTTTAGAGAATTAGCAACACTTACCTTAACAAGAGAACATTGACTCCCAAGATCAATGTGACACAAGATTACTATACTTAAACAGGTATCCTCTGCCCTGACTTCTGAAATCTGTTTTTTGGGTGTGGTCATTACCTGGTGGTGGTACTTCCCTGTCCTCTTATTCCTAAGACAATTAGCCGTCAGATGCCAGACCAGTCACAATTAGTGCATTTCACAGGAGTTTTTACATTTAAAGCTTGAGTGACCAATCTCGTTGCAATTAAAACATTTTATATTAGAATTAATATTCATACCTGGATTACATGGGCCCGGTCGATTTGAGTCACTTCCAAATCGTCGGACATTTGGTTGCTGCAAAGAGTCGTGAGCCACTGTACTTTGGCCACTTTTAACAGTTCTTAAATATTTAGGTACCTGTTTGGTTCTTTGAACTGCGCTACTTGAGAGCCAACCTTCACCGCACATTCGTCTATCCCATACAAGGGGCAATCTACCGCTTGCTATCAGCTTCGATCTCCTTGTTCTTTATGGTGACGGTGACTCACTTCCTGACTCCGAAGACTTAGAATAATAGCGCTTTCTCCTTGGCCGCGATTATCGTTTGAAAACTGCCTTATCTCCTTTCGTTCCATTCCTCATATTCCGGCTGACCCTGGTTCCCTAGTATAATGCTATGATTTCCATCAGAACTAGTTAGATCATGCTCTTGCCTCGAGCGTTGTGTACAACTTTCAGAGTTTAAATTGCCTATGATCCGATTTTGACCCGTAACCTGGGGTACTCCTTCCTGCGCATGTGCCAGTCCTTCCCCTCGACTGGTCACATCACAAGTATTCCCTAACCCTTTACCTCGGGTTTGGTTTCCAACAGGGCCCTTACCTCGGGTTCCCTCTCCATAAGGCCCTTTACCTCGGGTTCCTTATATATTCGACCCTTTACCTCGGGTTCATTCTATATTCGACCCTTTACCTCGGGTTCATTCTATATTCGACCCTTTACCTCGGGGTAATTCTATATTCGACCCTTTACCTCGGGTTCATTCTATATTCGACCCTTTACCTCGGGTTCATTCTATATTCGACCCTTTACCTCGGGTTCCTTCTCTGTACGACCCTTTACCTCGGGTTTCTTCTCTGTACGACCCTTTACCTCGGGTTTCTTCTCTGTACGACCCTTTACCTCGGGTTTCTTCTCTGTACGACCCTTTACCTCGGGTTTCTTCTATATTCGACCCTTTACCTCGGGTTCCCTTTTCATACGGCCCTTTACCTCGGGAAATTCCTTCATATCCTTCCATCACAGCGAATTCTGAAACTTTTAAAGTAAGCTTATTATCTGTCATGTCATACCCATCATCACACATACGATAACATGACGCCAATTTTGTGCGAATTGTTTGGAGCAGGCGTATGGCAAACCCACATTTCACCAGCCATGTCCAAATTTCCATGTAATGAAGCGGGCCCATTTTCCGAGTGTTAGACCCAAGTCACCTCCCTTAGTATTTGCACCTACGACCACTAGACCAATCAGGTATTCTATATTTAGCTAATAGAAAGCTATTAAGTAGGCACAGTAGGTTAATTTAATTCAGTCCATTCAAGCCTATTCCAATCTCATTTAATTTATTTCAATTTAATAAAAGTATTTTAATTAATTTCTGCTAACTTTATTTGATTTTATTATACATAACCCATTGTACAACCGTTAACAAGCAAACATTGTTACTGGGGAAATATTTTTGTTTTAAATATTGGCGACTTACGCTAGCGCGCAATGCCATTGTGCGTTACACGCTAAATACTTTGCCTATAGGTCCTGCAAGAATACAGGGGTCATGGTATTTAAAATACCAATTAAAAACCCTTCATTAAAAATAACTTGCGGAATTGTTCAAACTTTGGCCCTCAATATCTGCTTAACCTAAAACTTCCAAACCATAGTCTAACACAAAAATATTTAAAAGGCTGGGAGAACACATGACATTAGGATTCGCTAAGTGCCCATTTACACCTGCTGTAATAGCTACCCAAGTAAGTAATTAAAACTAATTTTGAGAAACGCAAGTAATTTAAAAAAATAGATTTAGTGTTCCCTTAACCACTTTTTCACCTTCAAACAAACCCTTATAAATCCAAAACAATGATTATTTACCGAGATTCAGTCATTAACAGGCAATTATTATCTCAATTATCTATTCTATCCTTCCAGAAAAATACATTTTATATTTAATTTTCTTACGTCATCACAAGACTTTCATTTCCCAGAGATTACTATAAATATTTGAAATAAGAAAAACGTTTTCTAAGGTACTTACCATTTTTTTTAAACGATTTTAACCGGTAAAAGTTTCAGTAAATATATTGTAAGGAAGATTAAAAATACCAAGTGTCATGACCAGGTTTACATAAAATAATGAGAATCAAATCCAACCGTAACCACGAAGGTAAAAAAAAAACAAAATAAAAATCAAATAACGAGGTTACCCAAACCTCAAAAATTATTATAAATACGTTACTTACGTTTGTCCGAGCCGTGAACGTGACAAGAAAATGTGGAATTTTCTTGGATATCCCACTTCTGACCTTTTAGCCAGGAATAAAACACGTAACGTATTCACAATATAACGTTTATTATTTAAACACAGTACAACTATCACTTGTTATTTCCTTCAATGTTCAACAACGACTGACTGTAATGGCGGACGAAGCGATCATTTATAACATTTTGCCCCGCCACTCAGTGGAGAACCGTTGGTCAAATGAGTGACCAACAAATAATAAATAAATCAGTTTAAATGCTTTGACAAACTTATATCACAAATAAATTAATATTACACGATTATTTATACACATTAATTAATTAATCATTAAAATCACTTAAACTAATCAATTTACGAATCCATGACTTCTTTACTCATCTACTGACTATCATTTACTTATAAAAATGGTTAAAAACACTATACAACCTAACACGATGTATCGGTAGGTAAGCGAAGGGCAGAGTAGGCACCTGGTTACAGTGAAAGTAGAACTATGTACCTTAATTTAATAGGCAGCTTTTTAACGTTCCCACAGCTGGGACACAGGTTGAAGGTATAAGTCTGTAATGCCGAGTAGAGCATAATCAACCAAGCGGGTCAGAGCGCGTTGGTGCGTCTCGTGTCTTCGATTTTTGGTTCAAAAACATGTTTCTTCACCTTTTTTCCTTTAACCGTAAGTTGAATTAAATGGTTCATCATTATCCACATCCCAATTTGGTACCTTGGTAACCACCCACTGCTTCGTATAGGTCTCTCTTTGCTTGTGCCAAGCTCCACGTTCTTGTGCCAGCCACATCCAGGATATTCTATTCTAAAATTAAATGGTTAGTCACATTAGATTAGTATAAGCTAAATTAAAACTAGGATCCTAAAAATAAAACTTCAGAAGTCGTCGAGGAATCCCATACAAAAATATTTATTGCAGATAGCACAGTTTTCTTAGTAGGGAAATGGAAAATGTTCTTTCTTTTCTTTCTCCGATAGTTGCAATTACAATAAAAAAATAATCGATATATAAGTCAAAGATTGGTAATTAAAGCCTTAATTTGTACTGTGTTTGCTGTCATCAACCGGGCTTTAACCGAGACTCCGTGGCTGCTGATGAAAAATTCCTGATGAAAAACTCCATAACACTTTTCCCTACCTGGGAATCAAACCCAGGATCACGATCATTATAATTACATATGTAGGATTGGATTTAAAACGGAACGTATGAAAATGTGTGGAATGGTACGTTGCGGTGTGAGCGAGATAATTATAGTGTGAAAGAGAAGGAGAAGAGCACACAGAAGTATTGACGACGGCGGTTGTTGTTGAAAAGACTGAACTTGATTTTAATACATTTTAAGAAGAAAACTAAGGATTTTAGTTCTACGGTCCCGAATCTACACATATGTTGCAGGCATTTAAAATAAAAAGTCACCTATAATTTGATTTTCTTTATCGAACACTATACCAAGACAAAGTGGTGCGACAAAGATTTTCAGGTGTCAAAAGCCGCACGGTCAAGCGAATCTATCAATGAATCTCCGCGTTCTCGCAACTCCAAGTAAAAATCTTCCAAAATTAAGTAGCAAGTAAAAATTCACAAAGCGCTTTTAAAGTAGACCTGACCCGAGCTCGTGGTCCTCTGGGAAACGAAAGTTGTTCACTGTCCAAGAGTCCACTAGTTGTTTAGAGAAAATATAAATGCACAAGAATGTTTTTATAACCACATAAATGCACTTGCCTTAAGTTGTTAAAAAACTTTGTTTTCTTTTCTGTATGGATTTCATGTGATGACCACCCTACGTATTGTTAAAACCTTGTTGATACATCAAAAGGCGATAAAACATACTTTTTTTATTACATTATTCGTGGACCGCGGCAAAGGTGGAGTGACGATCTGGTGGCCTACCATGACGTCTTAAAGCAGTATTGTTTTACTCTTATTCCAGAGTGGGAAAGAGATGGCGCTAGACGTTCTCTATAGCTCTGTCTCTATCTCACATTGGAATATGATTAAAACAACACTGCTTTAAGACGTTATACTCACATAGTAGACATCGCACAAGATAGACAGGTTTGGAAGGAGAAAGAGGAGGCTTTTGCCCAGCAGTGGGACACATGAAAGGCAATAATATTTACATTAATGAGTCGTGAGAATACACAGCTATTTAATAGGGTGTTTGTGCCTTTAGATCAAACGTTACGAACTACTTCAATTACAATGTATGCTGCAGTGTTGTATAACGACCTAAAATGGAATGAAAATACTGTCATATTTATTGCATTACTGAGCATGATAAGTGTACTGAAACGTTCTACATCTTAACCTACCTAAGTACTTAACATGTGCACATCTGTTGCAAAGCCAAGACAGTGACACTAATCAAAGAGGTCACACACATCATCAACCTCAATACATACCCCAGCGTCCAAGCACTTGATTTAGCAAAGAGCGGTAGGTAATCCGATCAAGATCCAATTGTGGACTGGCAGTAGCAATCTCAGCCATCGCAATGCAAACATAATGCGCTCCACAACTCGATTAAAGTTGAAATACACTCCAGATCCAGTCTGTCTGGCCACACTTCAGTGATAACTCGCAGAGTTGCAATACACTTGTACGGACCAAAATAGCGTTTATTTAGTCTGTTCGTGTATTATTTCTGGTTCTAATTGTGAAGTGGCTTTTTGCTAATTGTGAAGTGACTGTCTTTGCGTTTGTAGATAATGATTATTTTGTTTCATAAGTTTAAAGTCACAGAGCAACAGATCCAAGCTAATTTGATGATAAACCGTAGACTTATCAAAGATTATAACGGTACTATATTTTTGAGGAAAGTACACACTTTATTAAACCTAATAGGTTAGTTGTTCTCAGGTACCACTATGGTCAATCAACAATTTTCTTTATTCCAATAAAAGTTTACCTTCGTTTAGGTTAATTCGACTTACGTTGAACTACTATTTCGGAAGCGTGACCAATTTATTACCTTTCAACAAAATTAAAAAGAAATATCTGCCTACATACAAATCCATCGAATAAAACCCTTGTTATATTCGAGGAAAATTGTAATAACTGTAATATAGAAATAATTGTAGGTAATTAGTTTAATTGTTTACTGGTCACAATTTTCCACGCAGTCCTGGTGAAGAATTTCCTAACGAACAACGCCATCTGTTGGGCCATTTTCAAATTTAATACATCAGGTGGTTGGCTGGCTTGGGTGGCTTTTGGAAAACGCCATTAGCAATAGAGTGACATCTAGCGAGGAATAGGGTAAGTTTGGCAGTAGGAGTTTGTTTTCTCCGTTTCCACGTTTCGTACATTTCAAATTACGCTTGTAGTTCTAACTTTTTCCGCAAGACTGCGCTTTCAGAAGTAAAAATGTATTTTGGTCTCAGGTAGATTTCCGCAGTACTTAGTACGTATGTGTGAAAATATTCATTCCATAATATGACTCGGCAAAAGTTGATGACCTTTCCTCTATCTATCTATTTATAAGCCTGTAGGGATCAATTTAATAATGCACAAACGTAAACTTTATTTGGGTTAATTGCTGTAAGTGGTCTCTTCGAACTTTTTAATGATCATTGTGGTAATTTGCAAATGTAAATATTTACTCACAAATAAATTTCAAAGTCAAACACGTGCCGTTTCAAAACAACAGAGGCGCAATAATTATCCAGAATTAACGAAGAATAACTCTTGGATACATTTTTTGTCTTCAGCAAAAATATAACGTTGTTAAATGAGGGCTAAAAATTACCACCGCAATTATTTCACGGGCCGAATATTTTATTTTAACAGACAGGGTACTTCTGAAGGTTTTGAGACAAAGAAAAATAATAAAAAAAATTACATTGGAGCGTTTCACAAAGGGTCTCTTTTTTTCGCGCTCAAGTAGGTCATGGAAAACGGCTGGTACGCATTAAATATAATTTTTCTTTTAGTTATTCAATGTTTTTTCAGTCTGAGTATCGTTCGCGAGGAGGGTACCTACTTTCAATTTATGACGTAATTTTTTCAAAAGCCCTCTTGAGGTGAGTGTTGTCATTCTTTTTTTAGCTGGAGTTTTGGGTTCTATCGTAAATAGAAAAGCATCATTTAGGGACATTAATTTGATTGAGGAAGGACTATTAGTTACACGTTTTTTCATGTTTTCGTTTTTTGACGCTTCTCCTTTGCGTTTTAAAAACAGCAGTCTTGGCGTCCGATGCTTTAGATTTCAGTGAATAGTAAAAGCATAATCATTTTATTGGATTCGTTTTTGGGAATCGTTTTTTGCTGCATCTGTACCAACTGTCACTGCATTTTTTTAATTGCAAACGTGCAGTTGGTGTGTCGGTATTCCACACCCCACTAATGGTAAACAGCTACAACTCGACCAAGCTAAGTTTGCACCTCGCGCCGATTACGTCACACTGACGCTTAGGTACGGTCTGCAAAAAACGATTCGCTATGACTTTAAGAATGTAAACAAATATTTGTTAGATTTTACTTTGCATTTATTGTTTTTAACATTATATTATACATAGGTGCATTAAAATATACACAAAAAAATTGCGAGGTGATAACTTAGCTTGCTCGAGTTGTACTTTAGAGACATTTCTATAGGACTACCTCGTTCGTCTTATGGTCACAAGCGCGACAGCTGAGCATGAGGTTGACCTGTCCTGGGTTCAGTTTCTAGGTCGGGCAAAGTGTCATTGGGTTTTTCCATTAGGAATTTCTCAGTAGCAGCTATGGAGTTTGGGTTTGTGTCCTGTAGCAATAGGCTCGCGCTTATTTCATGGGATTTAAACATAACTTGCGAAATGGGGTGTACTAGTGGATACACCTCTAGGTCTCCGGGTGATGTTATGTTTATTTATTTATGTACACACAAAACACTTAACAGGACAATACATTAAGAATATACAAGAGCACAAAGGTACTGCTTATTTCAAAAGAAATTTCTTCCAGCAGACCTGCGAATGGAAAGTTGAATTAGACATTTAGACACAGTGTGTAGAAAAGATAAAACAGCAAAAATAAAATAAATTAGAGCTTGATACAACATTATAGCTATATAAAATAAACATACATACAAATAAATTGACATATAAAATAGAAATAACGGTAAATATACATATACCTATAATATATATTATATTACAGAATAGAGGAAAGGTAATGTTCTTTGTTCTTTTTATGTTATGTTTCTTTCGCCATGTTTTTTATTGCTTCTTCTTTATCTACTGTCACTGCATTACAAATCGCAAACTTGGACCTTGTGATGCTACACGCTACGGAATTCCGCCGTAAATAGTAAAACAATTTTGTGGAAAACTCATAATTTTTTTTATTGAGACTTGTTTTTTTGTCGTTTGTCTATGCCTCTCCGATGCTTCGAAAGCTAAGCGGACGTACTGTAGATACCTATTTGTTTATCATTGACAAATCTGTCCTATAGGTACCTTTTACTACTGCATTGTACAAATTGCAAACTTGGCATCCGATGCTTCGAAAGCTAAGCGGACGTACTGTACGTAGGTAATGAACGTACTAAGGAAGTAACAGGGGAAGCTTAATCGACTTCTAATATCAGTTTAATGTCGCGTTAACTGGGTCGTTTCAACAATTACTGTCACGTAATTAAGAACGTTTTTAACGGTAGTTAATGTTGCAGTGGTATAATTATGAGATACTGATAATGAGAAAGAAGTTAATTATAGTTGGAGAAATGGAGGGTGAGTATTTAAAATTATAGTTGACGGAATGGAGTGTATTATTTTGTCTGTAGTCGAGATATTTATGTTTTTAACTGTATATTTGTAAGGAAACGGGTTCAGGTGCTAGTTTTCGGAAATACCTATGTATGTATACCTATACGTATACCATAATATCAAGTATAACTAAGAAACAAAAAATAAATTTGTTAGGACAAGAGACAGCCCTGGCAGCCAAGCGCGTTCATTTGTTTTCTTTTGGGAAATGTTTTTCAGCCTTTGCGGATCCCATTTTAATTTCTACCTTTATTGAGGCCGTTTCTATATTTTAATCTGGATATCACAACCTCCATATTACAGAACACTTTTTAGTATATTCTTGCAAGTATATCTAGGTAGCAAAAATTTACCAAAACTGTTTTTGTTTTGATGACTGATAAAGAATTGTCCAGCTTTTCCAATCTGTCTTAAAGTATCTTCCAGCAATTGTGAGGGTAACTTTTCTATTCTTTAATTCAATACCAGCATCTAAAACTCCGCTAAAGTTACAACTTTGTACCCGCGCAGCAGAAACACATTTGTTGATTAAACAGATAATATCAGCACGGACAACATCTCTATCAGCTTTTAGCGAAATAGTGATGTTCCCAATCCCATCACCGATCCGAAACTACATAAGTTTAATAAGTTGGGTTGTGAACGGAGCTACAGTCCATTCACAGTTACTGTACCTCCGCATCCATTCATTTTACACTCACACACACGCTCACACACAGCCACCAACATACACGCAAAGCAACCGCTTTCCATTTTCTGTGGAGTTCTGGGAGAGGGCACTGACTTTCCTTACACAGGTATATCACCTAGCACAGGAGTCAGGGACTTCACACCATTTTTTTAACATTTTCTTGTGTGGTAAAGTTTATTTAGTATATATTATGTTCCTAGTAATAAGGTTATGGTTAGGATTATTTTTAAAGTTCGAGCGAATGGGTTTCTTCTAGGCATGCGTGCTCCCTGTAGGTCACATGATCGCTTTACATCAACCGAGTTGGGGCCGAACGCAAGCCTATTTAGTGTAAAAGAAGGTTGCTATCTTGTCAAAATTATAGTGATCTTTATTGTAGTGAAAATAAGGTTGCTGTTGACCTGCACTGTCAGAGGTTAAATAACTGTGGAAGGACTATAGTTTTACGTTCCTATAAGCCACAAGATGTGATCGTCTGATAGTTAGGTTATAAGCAGTAAACGTAAACTTTGCATTGGGTAATTTTGTGGGTACCTGATGATATTACCAGGTGCGTTTGATGGGAACTTCGTAGTGTAATAAGGGATATTTTGTAGGTAAAAGGAATGTCATATTTTTCGTCGATTGTGTTTTTTATTTAACTTATCTCTATAACCGGATTTTCGGTTACTAACGACTTAAAGGAATTTAAAAACGGAAGCTGAAAATATTTTGAGTAAACGGAAACAGCATAACCTTAACTAAAATAAGGAAGAACAGTGGTGCCAGTCCCAGCAGTGGGAACACTAGAGGCTGATTTTGCTAATCTTGCTCGTAAATTAATCATTGACTTCATTACGTCACCTACAAAAACGAAGGGTTTAAAGTTTGTCAACCTCCATTACCACACAAGCTGGCAAATCAAACTTTACGGTTAACCGAATATTAGCCCCATTTAGCCACACAATTCCGCAACGCCAAACCAGCTATGAAGGTATGACCCTAATTAATAACCTACAAATTCAATATAACGTAAAGTTTATTAGTCAATCTGGATGCAGATGCATCACTAGACTGAGCACCTGAGCATCGAGCACTAGTGCTTACGTCAACACAGCTAATTGGCATCTGACTGCAGATCGATTTGGTCTGCTGAGGCAACCATGTTTGATTTCAATTTGAATCCACTCGAAGCCGTGTTAGTTTTCGGTAGATTCGCATAAAATACTACGGACGGGCAAAGTGGTTGCAGACAGGTTTTATTTAATTATGTTAGATCCACCTTGTTTTGATTTTGTGTTGAAAATAGTTGCGCTGACACCGAATTGGGTCTTTCAAATTCAAATTCATTTATTGCAAATATGGGTAGTTATACAGGTGGGTTTTTGAAGAACAGGAAAGTTGTTAGTGTCACCATATTCTGCACTAGGCATGCAACATTTAGTTCGGAACGTGGTTAGTCCCTAAATTAAAAATTTAAATACATTATAGTTCAAAATTACACGTCAAATAAATGTCTTCTTCTTCTTCTTCTTTATAGGGTTTTGGTTTCCGCACTTAGTCCCTTAAGTGGACCATTGTGCGTGAGCCATAGTGGCCGTTACTCCAACCAGCCCACCTCCCTCCAGAAGCAGATCACACTTCCCGGTCTACTCAGGGCATCCGCAAGGGAACCTGGTGTTCCCAGGGTCGCCTCGCGAATCTTGGTGACACCGGTGCACTCAAGCAGCACATGCGCCACCGTTTCCTCCGCATCCATGCATGCTCTGCACAGGGGACTGTCAGTGATTCCTAGAGTATGAAAGTGTTTATTCAGTGAACAGTGTCCAGTGATGGTCCCCGCCACCAGACGCAGGCCATCCCTGTCCAGACGCAGAAGGCGCTTGGTCAGCTTTGCGTCAAGAGACGGCATAGCCTCCTTGGACTGCCTACACCCTGGTGTCGAGGTCCACCACTTTTCCGCCTGTGTTCGAGTGTGATCCTTTAACCAGTTATGTAGCTGCTTGAAAGGAATGGGGACAATGGGTTCGGGTCCGTAAGGTTTTGTGCTGGATCCTCTTCTGGCAAGTTCATCCGCCGCATCGTTCCCCAGGGATCCACTGTGTCCTTTGATCCATTGTAGTGTTACCGTGTTGTGGTTTAGTACCGTGATTCTTTCTAGGGCATTATGGCATTCTAGTATTAGTCTCGACGTGATCTGATTACTGTTTAGGGATTGGAGAACTGAGGCACTGTCGGAAAGTATTCGAATATTGGTATTCGTAACCTCTCTGGCCTCTATAGCGTGTGCCGCTTGGATTATACCTACACACTCAGCTTGGTAAACAGAGTTGAGCATTCCAAGGGGTTTGGATATTTTTATGTTTAGGTCATCGGAGAACACCCCGAAACCTGTCCCGTCATCGGTTTTTGATCCATCAGTGTAGATTCTTAGTTCCTTTGTACCTGAGTAGTCACACAACTCCGCTGTCAGTACGATGTTGTAGTGTTTTTGGAAACAGTGGGACTTCAGGGTTCTGTCGATGGGAGATGCCATCATAGGTTGTTCTTTGATTGCATCTAATCTGATGCGTGTGTGTTTGATTCTGGAATCATTACTTAAGGTGCCGGATGCTTCGAGTCTGAAAGTCGCTTTTGCCGCCTCCTCTCTTACGACGAGGTGTAGAGGTGGGAGCCCCAGCATCACCTGTAAGGCGGCAGTGGGAGAAGTTCTCATGCTACCGGTGATTGCTACGCAGGCAAATCTTTGTAGTTTCTCGAGATCCTTTTGTGTCGTACTTAGATTGGTCCTGGGCCACCAAACTAAGGAGCCGTATGTGATGATTGGTCGGATAACTGTGGTGTATAGCCAGTGGGTGATTTTGGGGCTTATGCCCCAATTTCTTCCGAGTAGTCTTTTACATTGCCATAGGGCTATACTGGCTTTTGTGGTGATGTAATCAGTGTGTTTCGCCCAGTTTAGTTGTTTATCCAAGAAGATACCCAGGTATTTGGTTTCACTCGATAGGCTTAGTGTGGTTCCAAAGAAGCTTGGTAGCTGTAATGTTGCCAGCTTCCTTTTCTTTGTGAAGAGGACGAGTTCGGTTTTGGTAGGGTTCACTGTTAGTTTGTATTCCTTGCACCAGTCTTCTACTATCCTCAAGGCTTGGCGCATAAGATTGCATAGTGTGTTTTCGTGTGTTCCATTTATTATTATGGTCAGGTCATCAGCGTAGCCCACCGTGTAGTAGCCTCTGCTATTGAGACGTTTGATGAGGCTGTCCACTACAAGGTTCCATAGTAGCGGTGAGAGGACACCGCCTTGGGGGCAGCCCTTCGCTACCACGGCTCTAGTGGTGTCGTTTACCGTAACTTGTACGGCCCTCAGTCGGAGCATGTTTGTGATCCATCCACGCAGGGTCGGGTCCACACCGTGTTCCTCGAGGGCTGCGTTGATACTATGGAAGACAGTTTTGTCAAAAGCGCCTTCTATATCAATGAAGACAGCTAGTGAGGAACATTTGTGGTCCACTGCACATTCGATCTTGGAGATTACACTGTGCAGTGCAGATTCTGTTGATTTTCCTGTGGAATACGCGTGTTGTTGTTTATGAAGTGGCCGCTCCCGAAGAGGTCCGTCCCGGATATGTCGATCACAGAGTCTCTCGAGAGTTTTCAGTAGGAAGGATGTCAGGCTTATTGGTCTGTACGCCTTGGGTTGCGTGTAATCGGGTTTGCCTGGTTTGGGGATGAAAATGACTTTCACCTCCCGCCATGCAAGTGGTATGTAATTCTGTGCTATGCAGGCTTGGAAGATGACGGTCAGCCACGGCGTTAGGACGTCTACTCCCCATTGTAGCAGGGCTGGGAAGATTTCATCTAAGCCTGCGGATTTATATGGTTTGAAAGTCTTTATTGCCCATTTTATTCTCTCTGCAGTCACTATGGTGTGGGCTCTGGCCCAGTCTTGGTTATTTGGTGTGTGCCTTGGCTCGCTTGCCCAGGTTCTGTCCTCAGAGAGATTACAGTCTGGAAAGTGGGTTTCCAAAAGGACTTTACTTGTTTCGTGGTCCGACTTGGTATAGGTGTTGTCTGAGGTTTTCAGTGAGCCGAGGGTGCGATCCTGATCAGTAGATAGGATCTTCCTTACACGCGCGGCTTCACTGTTTGATTCAATTTCTTCGCAGAACTTCCGCCAGGCTGCCCTACTGGCATTCCTGACTTGTTTCTTGAAGGTGTATTGTGTTTTCTTGTATGAGTCCCAGTCTTCTGGTAGTCTGGAGTTTTTAGCTCTGTTGAATTGTTTGCGCATGGTTTGCCTGAGCTTACTAAGTTCCGCATTCCACCAGGGGCTACCCTTGCTCTTGGTGTTTGGATCTTTTAGCTTGCAGCAGGCGTGGTAGGCTTCGATAATAAGTTCAGAAAGTTTCGTTACAGTGTCTTCTAGTTGTTTGGGGTCCGTTAGTGTTTGTGGCGTTTGGTGCTGTACTAGTAGGGAGGCCAGCAGCCGTTTGTAGCCGGGTACATTGGTACGGCGTGGGTTACGCCTGGGTCCGGGTTTATCTATGTTAGCTACTAGTGAGAAGCGGATCCTTCTATGATCAGAGCAGGAAGGCTCATTTGATACGTGCCAGTTAGTGATAAGTTTTATCGCGCTATCCGACGCCAGCGTTAGGTCAATTCAAATAAATGTCAATTAAAGTCAAAGTAAATAAGGTCAAAGTAGTAATGTTAAAGTTGATTATTTTTTGCTTTAACTAGGCGGTAGAGCGGTTGGTTGGGTGTTGTTGATCTTGTTCGTGTTTTAATTTAGTTCCTTTTGTGTGTTTTGGATATCCAGTAGATTTACATAGTTTTACTTACTGTTATTTGAAATGAAACTATTAATGAAACGCTTGTGCTTTCGATGCTTAACAAAATGTATTTCGACAATTCTGGTTGGTACTACATATTATAGTTTTATTTTTCAACTTTGTGGCCGTATTGCGTATGTTCAAGGGCGTGCAAACATTTTGCCCCCGTGCGGAAATTGAATCCACAATAAGGACGTACCCTGCTCTAAAGGATGTCATAAGATTGTCATAAATGCGTTGAGATGACTATTTTTATAGGATAGGCATCTTAAGCTTTTGGAGCAGCCAATCAATTGTTTGACTTGACTTGATTGCCATAGACATGATATGAAGAAGGTTTTTCTCGTTATTTGGTAGGTCCCTAACCTACCCAGTGTAAATAACGAAATAATAAAACAGTATTATGTACTTAGATAGTAGGTAATGTCTGGTTATTAATATGGTCCATATCGTTTCATCCAAATTATGGATGAAGTTGCAAATAGCTCAGCTAATAAAAGCTTTTCTACGAACATTAATTTAATGATATATTATTTCAGTATCTAATTAATATTAATTTTGATTCCAGTTATAATTACCAGTGGTACTTAAATAACCATTCCATGATCAAAGCTGAAACTGGTAATAAAGGAATATATCTACGTAGAACTAACTAGATACTCAATCCTAAATCAAGATGAAATGTAATGTACTAATGAAGGTAGGCTTGCTTGAGAACTTGCTTCATCAACAGACGTAATATATCTTCGCAGATAGTTCCCGAGATAAGTCGGATTGTCCTCATATCTTCGCAATTATCTAGAAACGCTGCCCTTTCATTACTACTATCTTACGCCTATGCTGATATAGAATGTGCCTAATCTTATAAGTTTGGCAAACAATCAGAGTTAATCTGGAGATATTGGTAGGTTTTCATAAGATACTGGAGAATGTATTTGCAATGTAGACGATTTTCAGTAAGTGGAATATTTATTAATCCTATGTTTAAACTAAGATGGCGTCGAATCGTCTAATTTCTATTTTCAATTTCGCTAAGAGAAAGATGTGAAGATAATGAATACTTTTCCAGAATAACTTGGCATTTTTTTTGTGAGGAGAAATTAGTAGCAATTTTAATCCGAGTAAGTAGGTACTTACAAAAATGTGCTGAGCCATGAATCGCGAGTTCTCTACAAGAAAAATGACGGAGCGAGATTCAACGGATGGACGAGGGTTGAGGATGGCATTAAATGCAGAATTTTAAATGTTATTAGAACGGTAAACCGTTGGTCCCGGGTGTCATTTGTAGATCTTTGATAGTTCTTACAGGTAGTCAGTGGCCTGAAAGTCTGACAACCATTTTACCAAGGGGTATCGTATTACCTAGTACTAACTGGGTTGTGGGGAGGTCAGATAGGCAGCCACTACTGAAACTCAGATAAGGTCAAACAAACCAAATTCGTCCTAGGTCAATAACAACAGTTGCTGAGCCGTCAACAGAACCAACAAGCACAGATTGGTTGGAAAATAGATCGTTATTTTTTTACAAGGGTGTGTTTGAAACGTTGCAAACAACTCGTATATTCACAACTGCAGGATTTTTAACATAGAAACAACCAAATATTTACAAAAAATAGTAGACAGGCTAAAGGTTTTTTTACGGTAGCTAAAAAATGGTACAAAAATCACTGGCTGTGCTACATTCCTAGTTTCTAAAAGGTTTGTAACGCGTAGAAAATAAAACGTCAGGTCGCATAAACCTCCAAAAACTGTACATGCTACAGTGGACTGTAGACTGGAGTATATTCTACTGAACTCGTAGTTAGCTGCAGTACAGTTTTGGCCGGAGGCCGTAAAATAAACCTTTTTGCTGATACCTACCTCTCGAAACTTTTACGTATGCAGATAAAATAAGATGAAGTGCATATTGAAGTAAACGAATATATCGTCACTTAAGCGTGGGGTATATTTTTCCAAGGACATTTTAAAGGAAGTTGGTAGTGGCATATTTGTGTTTTATTTTATTGACGGGCATAAAAAAAGGGGCATCTTTTAAAATTTAAGGAATATTTGAAAAGTAGCCCCTCTCCCCTCTTATTATTGTAGGAAAGTAGTATTGAAAATGTGTTTATTTTCGATTTTCTTTTTTGTCTTTACTATGGAAACTTTCAACGTGCACGTCTTGCTACATCGTTATCACATAAACGTAACCAAGGCTATGTAACGATATTCTGATTGAAAAGATTGTCCAAGGAGTTTCATGCCCGTTTTTCTCCATAGCTATGCTTTGAAATTGGCAACTACAGTACTTTCACAGTTAGCATGCTCTGTGACTGAGACTGTAGCTTCATTTTATTGTTGTCTTTGTTTCTACAGTTCAAAAGTGCCTGTAACTGGCCTATTAGAAATAAATGCTTTGATTTTTGGCGTTTTCTTCTAAGCAAGCGTGCTCCACCCTGGGTAGGCCCATCGCTTCACATCAGGCGAGAGGCGGCCAAAAACGCAAGCCTATTTTGTGTAGCCTGTTTGTTTTCCAAGCTCCAGAATTCTAGAGCAGTGTCGAGTAATAACTCACAGTTTTAACCGTCTTAACACCATTGTAGCACAGATCCCAGTACTGAGCACAATAATTTATTAACGCTGACCAGCAGGTCAGCGTTAATAAACAACATAAAATCAACACTTTGAGGGATTAAACGTATCAATATTAACAGCAGTTAATATTGGTACGTTTAATCCCTCAAAGTGTTCGCATGTAAAATAACGTTGCAAAAGTTTCAATTACGTAGATTAATTTTGAAACTCATTAAAACTGCTCCAATGTACTCGTAGCTTTAAATATCACCTACACGTTGAAATATGAAACTTGGTGATTCAGGCCTTTGTTTTATTTATTGTTCATTAAATTAATGATAACGTTATTATTGTAAATCCATTCCTAGTAGTTACTAGTCAAATTATTGAAGGTTATTTATTCGTGAAACAACCCACGATTAAATGCCAAACAAAAGCTGTTTTTATTAAGCTAATAATAGAGTTATTATTTTAAACTAGCTGTGCCCCGCTACTTTGGTCCGCGTGAAATGATTCTAAAATATTATTTCCCTTTTTCTATCGGATATTGTTGATAATTTCAAGGTTTTTAATTTTTGCCCCTGAACTCCAATCCTTTTTCAGCAATGTAATGTGTGCTTATAAAAACAGCTATATGACAGTAAAAATCCCGTCAAAATTGGTGCAGCCGTTTCGGAGATTAGACGAAACAAACAAACAGAAAATAAAAAAAGAGTTTTCAGTTATATGTACCGTTTATAGTTTCATACGCAATCAGTAAAAAGCTGATATTTTGAAATTACATACATTCACTTCAATTTTATATTTGTGATTAGAATTTTTTGGCCAATTTTTAGAGGTCATTCACTTCATGCAACATTAACCATTACCCACGGGTAATTTTACACTATCGGTGAAAATGAAAACCAAAAGGCATTGTTTCCTCTGGCATTTGAGTCAGTATAGAATCTCACTATCGTCAGTTGTTCGAAGTTTCGAACTAGATCAACATGGCTGTCAGGTCAGCTGTCCATTTCAATTCTTCTGTAAAAGGTTTCAATTTAATGAAATGTTGGAACAGTTAGTCTTTCGAGGTTATTATGTAGGGACTTGAGTCCTTCTTGTTTATATTTAGCCTGTCTGTAGATTGGTGGACAATTAATTAATATTGGATTTTCCTGTCAGGAATTTCTCTGTAACAGCCACGGAGTCTACATTTGTGCCCATCAACATCATCATCAGCCTATCTGTATATATCCCACTGGTGGGACACAGGCCTCCTCTCTATAAGAGGGAGTGGGCTGTAATCCACCACGCGGGCCCAGTGCGGGTTGGAAGATGTCACATGTCTTCGAATTTTTAGTTCTAGAAGCCGGTTTCCTCACGATGTTTTCCTTCACCGTTTTTGAGGGCAGCGTTGATGAAATAAATTACACAAACTAATGCGCCTGCCTAGGTTTGAACCCACGGCTCTGATCGTAAGTCGGGGTTGCCACCACTGGGCCACCGCTGCTCTCAACATTTGTGCCCGGTTGATGGCAATAGGTTCGTCATCTATAACATGGGCCCCAAACATAACTAGCGCAATTTGGTACTATTCGCTATACCTGTGCCTAGCCTTTCAGGGATTACAGGCATGATGGCCTTGTCCTTGTAAAAGGAAGACAGGGTATTAAACAGCTTTGCGCTATAATAGACCTCTCAGTCCACTGCTTGTCATAAAACTCTCCCAACCTGCGCCATAACACCCTGCCTTTCGCCTAACACAGGCTTCTTTGTCAGGTACGAACAATGCCTACCAGATAATAGGATCTTAGGTTATATTGAAATAGATTTACCTGGCTTTCCCATTTTATATACGACAGGAAATAACTCAATCAGTAAGCTTGGCAGAGCGTTACCTAAAGCTTTATTTGAAACAAGATCAATATGGCGAGCAAAGTCGGGAATAAAAGCTAGCATACATATGTATGATGTGTTTCGTAACATATTTGTTGCATCGGCTTGATCGAGTCCTTTGTTTCCAAAAGCCATCAGCCGGCCCAATCAAGTAAGAAATTGGTGATCTCAGATAAAAGCCGGTCCCTTTGGTAGCCCTGTTAGTAAAGATAAGCTTCTTAGGATGTGATGGAAATGTCCCTCGGCGCAGAAAATGTATATAGAAATTGTGAACGTTTAGTGAATTATGTTTATAACAATGTGAATGATTTTGATACTATAATAATGTATAGTGAAAAAATAATAAGAATGCTGTGGATGTTGATTATTGCTGAAGTGATGACGCCAATAGTTCGAGGGGCTAAATAAGTCTCTAACCCGAGGTAAACACTGTGCTTTTCATTACGAATACAAGGAAAGTAAAAATAAAAACATGAATTAGCTAAAGAAAAAATTAGTACATTTTATTTCGGATTGACGCTTTCTCACCTATTTTGTTATTTTTTCTGTGGCCATCATCTTTGAAAAAATGGTAAATATTTTGCCCAACTCTATGTTATTTTAAAGAAATTGTTGAAATTAAAAAATATAATATTCTTTAATCAATACTTAACTTAAAGTTATTTCAATTTTACATCGTGGCTGCATAGAAAGTTGGAACATGGTTCAATAAAAATGTCAAAATAGAACTAGTTTTTTTTTTATTTGACATCTGTCAGTTGAAAGCGATTCTCCCTAGGGATGAAAAGTATTACTTTCATCCTGCTCCTCAGGCAACTTCAGACCTACTTTCAGAGTATGAGTAATGAAAAAAAAATTGATGTAACGTTACTGCTTATTTTCTTTCAGCTGGTCTACCATGAATACTTAAAGCAGTATTGTTTTACTCTTATTCCAGTGTAAAAGTGGAAAGAGACGGAGCTATACAGGATGTCTAGCGCCATCTGTTTCCCACCCTGAAAAAGGAGTAAAACAATAATGTTTTAAGACGTCATGGTAGGCGACCTGGTACTCTTTTGTAGTGCCCGTCTAGAACCAGGCCTCACTCGTCCAAGTCATCTCGCCACTTCTTAGCTGGCCTCGCCCGGCCTCCTGGATACTGAGTTATTGATAACCACAAAAAAGGTCTTTCCATACCGTGCAGAAAGTGACATAAATATTATGCTTTCGTTAAAACGACCATATTCATACCAAGTTTAGATTTAAAATCACTTCCATAACAACTTTCGATACCTATTGACTCAGCGGTCAATTCCCCTTCCGTCTCCCCCAGGGCTATTACCATCGTTATTGGCCAGAGGGGTAAAATTTTAATGAAATTATAACACGTCACGCTCAATTAGTCATAGGGAAATACCTTAATACCCCATCGAGAATTCCCCTCAGGTTATTTTGCAGTATTCGTAATGGTACTGTATTTGCATGGATATTAGAAAAGTCAGGTATGGTGTTTTTTGAGAGGGTATTACCGAAAAGGAGCGGATTTTTTGAGAAATGTCAGTTCTTATTTTCATTTCTTTTTTCCGAGACACAGATCACGTTTTCTTTTAAATCATCAATCAAAGTGAGATATTCTCAGAGCTACTTAAAGTAAGGGATCCATATATGTTGTCGACAGGTTAGTAACAATCTCGAACGTTAAACTTATCACATGTTTGTCTAAGTTTTAGTTTTGATCAGCCTTAACTTCGGAAAGGAGGAAAATGAAATCGAGGATTTGCTATCCATTTAAGCTAACTTCTGATCTTAGGAGCAAAAACCAAGTTCCCATCTTGTTAAACCGAACCCCATCTTCTAGTGATTTGTAAGGCAGCAGCGGCGACCATTCACAGTTCGTATGACTACGGTCACATAGATTCGCCAGCGCGGTAAAGTGGGCACTAGATGTGTCGAGGGTCTGGCTAGACGCCAAGCGGCTACCTCTGCATTGTAAGGCGGTGCACATACAATATGACGGAAGGAATATGTCATTAAAAGTCGCAATGCTGTTTTGTGCTTGCGCATTTTCTTGGAGTTTTAATAAGCTTCTTCTTTTTCTCGAGTTCATGAATTGGAATGACTTTTGTTTTTATTGAGGTGTGTGTGAGCAGTTTTATGAACTTGCCTTTAAATTGGCTATGGCATCCATAAATGCGAAAGTCACTCTGTTTGTTTCTTACCTTTTCACGACTAAACGGCTGATCGGATCTTAATGAAATTTGGCAAGAAGATAGATTACATCCTGGGAAAGGACATAGGCTAAATTTCATCACGCTACGATTAATAGGAGCGGATCAGCAATGAAAAATGTTGCGAAAACGGGGAAATGTGACGCAAACGAAGTTGCGCGGGACAGCTAGTTATAAATAAGCGAAGTATCAAAGCATAGGCAGGCATTTTAAAATGAATAGTTACTTCGTGTATTCTAAAAAGTAAGTGTTATTGGGATTTTCTACTAGGAATTTCTCAGTGGCATCCACGAAGTATTGTTTTGTGCCCGGTTGATGGCAATAGGCTCGTCCCCTATTATATGGGAATTATACTTAACTGGCGAAATGTGGATGTACTATTAGGTACGCCGAACCCTTCAGGCGTCATGTTATTTTGTTATGTCACCAAAGTATATTTTTATTACTTAAGCGTTGCCCATTACATTTAGGTGTGTATGTAGCAGATGTTTTTGCCAACAGTTTTTAACTCAATTACTCAGTAACATATGAGACTTCCCTTAATATGAGCACGAGAGAAAGGTTTCATAATCATCCAAAATTGATGAAATTCCGCTCGCACCTGTGGTTTCGCTGCGTGTTATGTTTGCATATTTTACCCAAAATATATGCGTATAAGCGACTACTTCGCCCGTCAGAGTGGCTCGTGGGTAAGTGGCCCCACGGATCGACTTATGTTCTCAGGTTAAGTTGCCAGGGTTGGCTTACTGAAGCCCCTCAGTTCCTCAGAAGGCAAGTTAAGCCGGAACTCCCGATCATCGTAAAGGTACTTTTCAATCCCCATTTGAGTAATCTAGAAGTCTTGTAAGTTTGACAGACAGTCAACGATTTCATATTCTAATATATTGCCAAGCAAGTAATTATTTTATCGCAACGAGATGAGTTCTAGCAGTTTTGACTCATTCTTGAATCAAATTTCTGAATTGGTTTTATATTTTTTGACATGACAACGTCTAGTAAATCGATGAACGCCGGCTGCACGCACGAAAAAGTATGACTCATTGTAACGTTATAGTCCGGGAGGTAGCGTTGCATTTTATTTTTCTTGTTTTATTTTACGTAGATGAAAAAATATGCATAATATAAAATAATATGAAGAGTAAATGGAAATATCATGAACCAATATAAAGGGAATTTAAAAATAAAGACATAGAAAGATCAGCCATCGATGACAATAATATCAGCCGGCTTACTATGACTTTTTCATTTGCAACGCTACCTCCCGGACTATTACGATCGGAGCGAGAGCGCTGCACGAGCGAGCGAAAGGCACGATCAGCTTGAGCGTTCGGCTTGCTATTCATAAAAGTAAGCAATAATTTCATCAATGCTTTGTTATGACGTTGTCACGTTAAACTATCGTCCGTAAACCGACTTTACGGACAACCAATTTTTTTCTAATCTTTCTGCCCTTGTCCCATGTAACGTAGGTTATTTTTCTACACACACGTTATTTTTCTTATATTCTCCCGTATCGTGACATACTATCATAACATAACATCACGCTCTGTAATTCCCGAAGGGTTAGGCAGAGATGAACCTAATAGTTCGCCCACATTTCACCAGTTATGTTTAAGTCCCAGGGGGCGAGCCTATTGCAATCAACCGGGCACAAATCCAAACTTCATGACTGCTACTGAGAAATTCCTTATGGAAAAACCCAAGAACAATTTGCCCGACCCGGGAATCGAACCCGGGCCCTCATGCTCCGCAATCGCGTTTGCGACCACTAGACCAACGAATTAGGTATTTACATACTATCATTCACTATTTAGAACTACCAAACATTAAAATTTTAAAAATATGTCTTGCCACTCACTCGCTCGTGTGCCCCAGCCTTAAAGGACTAGTACTGTCGGTACAGGATGCTGAATCAGCTAAATACCGAACGATATTAACGTGTTCAAGTAAACTCTGCTAGACTGTTGACGTCACAACTTTACGTACATGTATTAATTGCTGAGCTGAATATTCTAGAGAAGAGCTTTGAGTTTTAGATAAATACCGCGAAAGCTTTTAATGTGTTTTATCCAGTGAGTGTAAAACATATAATATCTCGTTTTCATCCCTGAAGGGTTTGGCAAAGGTGTACTCTGTGTACACTTACATTTCGATAGGTATGGGTAATATATTGACGGCACGATTGGTGCAGTGGCTGCGCGATTGACTAATACTGCGTAGCGTTTTGCAGGCTCGGTCCCCACACGAAATAAATATTTCTATGGCCTACAGATAGTTGTTCAGGGTCTGGCTGTTTGTGTATGTTAGTTTAAATGTTTGCCAACGCCCCCATGACACAGGAGCAATTCCTATTATCGAAACAACATTTTTAAAAAATCCGGCCAAGTGCGAGTCGGACTCGCGCACGAAAGGTTCCGTACCATTATTTATAAAAACGAGCAAAGAAAACCCTTTTTTGTATGGAAGCCCCTAAATATTTATTTTATTCTGTTTTTAGTGTTTGTTGTTATAGCGGCAACAGAAATACATAACCTGTAGAAATTTAAATTGGCTAACTATCACGGTTCATGAGATACAGCCTGGTGACAGACGGACGGACCGACAGCGAAGTCTCAGTAATAGGGTCCCATTTGACCTTTGGTTACGAAACCCTAAAAAATACGGTAATACAGAATCCGGGCTTCTATTGGGAAAACCCAATAAAATTTTCCCAGGCTCAGGTTGAACCCAGGAACCCGTGCTCAGTAGTAGCGTTTTTGACCACTAAACTAACGAGGCAGTCTGAGTCTCTACTTAATCTACAAGAACACGCTCAGAGTAGTTTTAGTTAAAAGCCGCGAAAGCTATGTGTTCAATCGAGTGCGAGTAAATTAATGCTAATACTTTCTTAGGTAAATGAAGTAGTGTCTGGTGGTTCGTTCGAAATAAGGGATTTTGAAAGCTTTTGAGGATATGAATTAAACAGACGTTGAAAGGGTTCTAGAACAACGGTTTGTTTTGTGGTACATTTTGACAATAATTAATTCATTTGAGCAGTTTAGGGTATGATTTAAAAGATAATATAATAATAATTCACACTTTCACATGCTTGATTTGAATTTTATGTCAAACTTAAGTGTTTTTGTGGATGAATTTTTGATGCCTAATGACCTGCGGTAGATAACTTTTTATGAGTACTTAGTACATTATTTTAAGACGACTATCTTACAATGTTGTGTTTATGTCGAAAATTTGCCCTACCATCTCATCATCATCATCCCGTCTTTATATAATTTAATAATAAAACACATACGCGGTATCTAGATTTCATACTTACTTGTATAGTAGGTATGAAGGGTAGGTAACCTACCCCACCCTGCCTACCTACCCACGTCATCTACAATATTTTATAACAAAGTTAGTGAGCCACCAACAGCTTGGCACGCGTATAAATTAAAGACTAAACCTTTTTCGGAAAACCTTCAGGAATGGAAATCCTAGGCACTAAAATTGAGATTGAAATGCTCGGAATGCTTCACGTGATGGAGGCTGTTGCTTAGTCTTGTGACGGGAAATCGTGGTGAAACTAAGGAATATCTGCTATACCTTCATCTTTATTTTATTTTATTTATTTATTTAATTACACTTCATGTACAATAGTGTTACATAGGCGGACTTAATGCCACAAGGCATTCTCTACCAGTCAACCATTGGGTTAAAAAGGACAACACTGTGATAGGGTACAAAAACAATATCTGAAAATATGTAATTCATTTCGAAATTGTCTATAAATTACATAGATACTAATACACAAATACACATCATTCATCATCATCATTTCAGCCAAAAAGACGTCCACTGTTGGACATAGGCCTTTCCCAAGTGTCGCCACATTGACATTTTGGGTGTTTTGCCATAATCGCCACGCTTGGCAGGCGGGTTGGGCGATCGCAGTACGGTTGTTACAAAAGCACAGAGAACGCTGCTGCCCATTTTCTGGCAAGTCCCTTAGTCGCCTCTTACGACACCCACGGGAATATATGTGCTATTCTTTACGTCCGACACCATACATAACCAAATATACATAAAATAGACTAATAAATATTTTAACAAAGACCAAAATAAAAAACGAGAAAACGAATAATAATTACTGTGACTAGACTTCTAACTGCGAGCTACTACGTCTGATTTAAATAGTGTTTATGAACTTTTCTTTTAAAAATGAATTTGCTTTCATCTTTTTTATTGCCTAGGGGTAGCGCGTTCCACAGCTTTCTTTATTTATGTGACAGGCTGTTTTAGTGTGAATCTATACATCTATACAAATAAATAAAATTGAAGTGTCTGTTTGTAATATTAAAATAACCGCTTTTTACTACATGCATATGAATGTATATACGGTACATATACCAAAATAACATTTTTTACAATTTTTGTCTGTCTGTCTGTTTGTTCCGGCTAATCTCTGGAACGGCTGGACCTATTTTGACGGAACTTTCACTGGCAGATAGCTGATGTAATAAGGAGTAACTTAGGCTACTTTTATTTTAGAAAAAATATAACATTAGTTTAAAAAACTAAATATTTTTATTGTTAAATTCCACGCGGACGAAGTCGCGGGCACAGCTAGTTTGTCATAAAACCGGTACGGTGTGCAGAAATTTGGAGGACTAGATTTTTGGAAGCTCTAAGGTTACGAGTGTGAGAACTGCCCAACACTTTCAAATAAGTTTTTAGATAATCGGCTGCACATGGATCGTTCATAATAGTGAAGAACATACAGAGAGATCTAAGTGACCTCCTGAGTTGGATAGGCAGACATTTAAGCTGATAAAGGTAGGAAGAAATGTGATCGTACTTACGAAGGCCAGCAAAGCAAAGCGAATACAAATGTTGAGAAGTCGACCCAATTTATTAAGAAGTCCCAAGGGATGGATCAGAAAAAACAAACATCAGCATAGTCATTAATGGGAAGCACAAGTGACTGGACCAAAGTGAGTTTGGTGCTAGACAGGAGGGAAATGCTTGAATCTATAGAGAGACCGCAGCGAGAACGTGACTTTCTGGCTCACCTGAGCCACATGTTTAGTCCAACTAAAACTGTCGTCAATGTACAGACCTAAGTCTTTTACGTGAGGTGAAAGAGAAATGACGGAGTTCTCGTACATCAGCGGCACACGTTGGCTAGTGTTCACATTTCTCAAATAGTAGGAACTACCAATGAGGATAGCCTGGCATTTTCCGACGTTAACAGAAACCCCGAATTTACCAGACCACTCACTGATAATTCGAAGATCCGCATTGAGAGATGAAATGCAATTATCAAGGTTGGCACTGACTGAGCTTAGAGTTGCAAGTCATTAGCGTATAGATGGTAAGAACATTTGAGGATAGCGCCTGCTGGCGACCACGAAGATATGATGAGAACCAATCACGTGACAACGAAGAGACCCCAATTTGAGATAGTATGGCTCGGAGGATATCGTGATCAACGGTGTTAAAAGCATTGGAAAAATCTATTAAAACCAATACCGTTAACTTCGAGTTCTCCAAGCCACCCCTAATGTCTTCAGTGACTTTAAGTAGAGCTGTGGCCATGCTGTGGCCAGGCCGAAAACCGGATTGGGAACTGGACAACAGGTTATCCTTAAAGACGTAAGAGGATATTTGTTTGAGAGCAACTGCTTCAAGGATCTTAGAAAGGAAAGGGAGAATACAGATTGGTCGGAACTGATTAGCCAGACTAGGGTTGGGTGTTTTAAGAAGGAGGATAATGTAAGCCTTACGCCACATTGCAGAAAACACTCCAGTCTGCAGCGATGAATTGATGATGTAAGTAATAATTGGAATCAAGTTCTCAATCATAAAAGATAACATAGTTCGACTGACCCCATCACAGCCCACAGCCTTAGGCGTAATTGAGGAAAAAAAATTAAGGACCTCATGGTTAGTCAGGGAGGAGAAAGAAAAAGAGTCAGGAGGCAGCTTTGGCTTAGAAGTAATATCAACGATAGTTTTATCTTTAACATCAACCGCAAGTGTAGCAGACGTTGAAAAATGCTTATTAAGAGCATTTAAGGACAGATTAAGTGATACAATACTAGATGGAGACTTTGTTATGCCAAGCGATTTAAGGAACTTCCAAATATCAAACGGTGACGAATTGAGGATATTTTCACAAATGTATCGGCGTTTAGATGCTCTTACTATCTAGTTGCAACGTTTCTAACCAACTTGTACAGGTTCCAGTACTCCTCATTTAATCGTGTGGTTAGTGCCTAACTTGGTGTCAGAGTTTTGATGCCGCCCAAGGGCCTCTGACTTGGCTTTACATGCCGTCGAGATATATCTCACAAGCAAATACAGGTGTTTGTACAGGTTTCCCCACAATGTTTTCCTTCACCGAAGTTAGTGATAATTTATAAATTACTCGCATGATTCCGAAAAATCAGAGGTCTTGGGTTCGAACTTGAGACCTATGACTTGACCTATGAATTAAATATGTATCGTTAGATAGTCTACTCACATACTTAAAGAAATAAGCTGGCAATCGCTGTGATTAATTTAAACTTGAAAAGTCTTCGTTGAAAAGTCGTTTCGTTACATTTTTAATGAGATAATGTCACGAAGACTTGATAAAATCATTTAATTATCAAGTTTCGCTTGACTGAAAAGTCAAGGGCTCTCAATTTCAAATTCCAAACAAAATAACAATAAATGGATATGTTACGTCGTAACACACGAGTCTCAAAGAAAAGTAATTAAAGCAACCCCTCACTCGTGTTCTCTCTGGGTTTTTCCCAGGCGCTCCAAATTCGGCTCCAAAACAAAAAAGCAACGGGTGGAAAACATTTAAGGGTACGTCCCAGCTGGTAACTTTTTATTGACGTTGCTATTTTTTGTCTTTCTCTGGCACACTAAGGTTTATTACGACATAAGTCAATTAAGAATTGAATAGAAAGTACTAGGAGAGCAGAATCATGAAGACGATGTTGGTGCCGCTAAAATCATCTTTTAAGTGAATACCCATCAAAAAGTACTTGGCTTGCATGAATTCAAAGTAGTATTGATTCTAACAGTTCCGTCTGTACCCAAAAATCTAGGTACGACCTACTTATTGTCAAAATACTAGGCTTACATCAATTCTAGGTAGTTGTTCTGTAACAATTTCTGACTTTTTTTCCATAGTTAATAATTTTTTGTAAGTGTAGTTGCTCCAAGTATTATTGGAACTATGTATTTGTTTACTTAGTTGCAAAGTCATGTTAATGTTTTTTATTCTCATAGCGAGAAGTTTTGATTTTCTGTACCTACTTTGATTGGGTATAAAATATATATAAGTATGATATATTGTTTTGCTGAGTCTTAACTATACTTGCCAAACAAAAAGTTTCAAATGGGAATGAAAACACGCATTCTCAAAAGTTGACGAAACGTGACTCAATGTATGACAATCAAAATGGTTACAAAACGGAACTTTTGTAATGGAATTTTGTTCAGTTAGCGAAATGGGAAAGAACCAGATGGGACGTAGCCTATTTTATGTATTGCTGTTTTGATTTTTGGAGCGCATGGGAATAAGCTAATTTCGGGTTGTCTTATTAAATGTTTGCGCACAACAAACAATTGACGAATGAAATTTCCGCACATAAAAGCGTAGTTCAACGTTCATCCCACTTGTAAACTTTGTACTTCACAACTCTGAACTCGTAATCGTGAGTAACTTATAATTGCTCGCTTAATTACATCAAAAACGTAAATTCCCAACATTTAACGTAAGTGAATTCAGCGTATAACGCGATCGGGCAAAACGTCGCCGTATCTCACTGATTACCTTCCCCGGCGTAGAAAATAAAGTTGTAAGAACTCCTTAATAGAATATCCTTTGAATAGGTTGGAGTCGTCTTGTAAATAACGTTAGAGGGCTCGAAGGAGGTGTCAGAAGTTGGCCAAGTCGGCCAAGAACGCCGAGTACTCCTGTAGCGTGGGGGTTGAAAACACCCAAACTTGAAGACCCCTCTAAATCTAAACTTTTCTTTCGTTGACAGCGCTTGAGACATGACTTTCGAGTTGTGCACCCACATATGTGAAAATTGTTCGAGATGCGGGTGTTAAAAATTATCAGAGTTTGTGTCAAGAACGTTTTAAGTACGGAAAGTTTGTCTTATTTCTACAATACTTGTGAAACTCGAATGTGCTTGCTAACCTTCCAACATACCAGCTTTAGACAAGTTTGTATTTCAGTGTGCGGTGAAAGGTTTATTTATTTGCGATATGATATAGATAGAAAATGACATCTCCAAAAATCCCAACCGGTTCTGGGCATACATTAAGGATAAAAAAGGTGGCTCTAGCTCTTTTCCAGCGACAATACAATACAATACAATACAATCCTTTATTTCAGGCAACTAGGCCCATAGAACACAATACATATATAAGCATAATGACTAACTATAAACTAATACATACTTTATAAAACTTAATATTTAAACTATTGTACACGAAGTGACGGCGTCGTGTCGCGCTGCGTGGTGTCGCGTAGCCTTCCGCGGAATCGCCGATACCTGACACCCTTCGGCCAAAACTCCTCCTTGAGGAAGGTCTCGATATGATGAGTCGGAACTCGCACCACGAACGATTTGAAATTCGTGGTGTGGCGCGATTCCAACTTCTCGACCCTCAAGGTCCAGCTGGTCTTCACTCGTACATACTCCATGACCTCCTCAACCTTCGTGGTGTGATGTAGCCGGGACACGTAGAGCTGCGTCGTGGGTATTGCCGGACGCAGCATCATATTGGGTCCTGCTGGCGCGGTCCCGCACAGGTTCCGACTAGAAGGCTTCTTGCTCTTCTTCCTCTCCACCTTCACGAAGCCATCCTTGTCACACATTCCTGAAGCTGGGCCAAGCTGTTTCGACGCCCTGTTAGCAGGTTCACTACAGCTCTTCTTATCCCCCTTCCTGGTCTGCGACACAGGTTTGTGCGTTGCGACAATAGCAGCGTAGGCACGTTTAGGGGTCGACAATGACTAACGGTACCGTATTTACATCCGATGGTCCACAAATATGTGAAATGTTTGCATCAAATTTTTCCTCCGCGTTTAGCGATGCGAAAGCGACCCATAGTGAGCCGGAGTCCGATTTTATTCAAAATATGAGGAATAACAGTCTACCACTAACGGCGCCTGTGATTGGACGCGAAAGAATATTGAACAAGCTAAAATCATTGGATCTACGTAAAGGCGCAGGCCCAGATGGTATTCCGCCAATATTTATTTATAAGTGTGCCCGCGCCTTGGTATCCCCTTTAACACTGATCTTTAACAAATCACTTAGCTCAGGTATTTTCCCCGACTTATGGAAAAAAGTAAAAGTTATTCCAATTTATAAGAGTGATGAAAAGGACAATGTCAAAAATTATAGACCTATCTCTATACTGTCAACTTTTGCCAAGGTTTTTGAATCTCTCGTTTGTCCATACATTCAGGCACACTTAAAACTGCATTTGAGCTTTTCTCAACATGGTTTCGTGAGCTCTAGGTCTACTTGCACTAATCTAGCAACATTTACGGAAAGGCTATCGGACGCCATAGATAGCGGCAAGCAGATTGACGTGATTTACACAGACTTTAGCAAAGCTTTTGACCGTGTTCCTCACCATATACTTCTGTCAAAGTTATCTGCGTATGGAATCACTGGTACACTCTTCAATTGGCTAAAGTCTTACCTCGAAAATCGTTTGTTCTTTGTTGCGGTTAATGGTTTCCAATCTGGAACCTACAAGACCTCCTCAGGGGTTCCCCAGGGCTCACATGTTGGGCCGGTTCTATTTATTGCTTTCGTTAACGATATCCCGCACTGCCTAAGATTCTCAGAATGTTATATGTATGCAGACGACCTTAAATTCTCTAGGATAATCGAATCAGAAAAAGATGTAATATTGCTTCAGAGGGACGTAGACTCACTAGTTCAATGGTGTAACGATAATAACATGAGCTTAAATATAAAAAAGTGCTACCATGTTAAATACACCCGGAAAAAGAAATTGACTCCTAGTGTATATCATGTTGGCTCTGACGTTATCCAAGAGGTAAATCAAGTAAATCATCATCTTAGGAGTTGTCTTTGACAGCGCCTTGACATTTGTACCGCATGTTGAAAACGTCATCAAAAAGGCTTCTAGAATGCTGGGATTTGTAATTAGGAATGTTGCTGGATTTAAGCGCAATCGGACAAAAATTCTGTTGTACAACTGCGTCGTTCGTAGTATCTTAGAATACTGTAGTACAATTTGGAGACCTCATTACTCCACGCATATCCTTCGACTGGAGCGAATCCAGAAGAGATTCCTCTGGCATCTAGCCTATGCCAACGGAATTGCAAAAAGGATACGATCGTATGAAGGCCGACTATCCTATTTTAAAATGGTCACACTGGAGAAACGCAGAATAAGCATCGATTGCAGTTTCGTATATAAGCTACTCCGTTGCAAGATTGATTGTCCCTTATTGCTATCCAAGTTTCAGTTTCGGGCTCCTGCTAGAATTCCACGTGCTCCTATTACCCCCTTACACCCTCCACTACGTAGAACAATACTTGGTGCAAACTCTGTCGTTCCTCGACTTTGCAAATTGCTAAATAGCTGCAGCGATCTAGTTGACGTGCACTTTGACTCATACGCCAAGTTCCATAGTACAATTACGAGTAACATTTAATTATTATAATTTTTTTCTATTGTTTTGCTTTTTGTGTTAGTTAATATAAAGTACACATAATGTTTATTTAAAATTGTTAGTTTTACTTAATTAGATATTATTTTAATTCTTTAGTTCAGTGCTTGTGGCACACCTAAATTATGTTTATGGGGCATGCGGTGCTAACCTGTAATAAATTATTACACTAACCTTAGATTATGGTAGATAGTTACTTTAAATTGTTAAAGTGTAAATAATTGTTGGTTGGCCAATAAAGGAAAATAAAAAATAAAAAATAAAATATATTATTTCAATATAATTTACTTACATAATATTTTAGGGAACAAAACTCTCGGGAAAATCTCACGTCTATATTCTTACAGTACGGACTAATTATGGCGGTAATTGGATAACTAATTAATTAAATTATTCGGGCTAAGTGTGAATGATTGGTTAATGTGTAATCTGGGACTCACGCATCATACACTCATTAAATATAATTAGCAGTGGAGGAAATGTGGATTAAACTGTTTTAATTTGGCAGAATGGTAATTTAGAATGGATGTAATGGTAGAAAAGTCGTGAAATTTATTTATTTATTTACCAGCAATTATGAAAATTTCGTGAGGAAAGTTTTGAGTTTGAATATGGATGGGTATAAGAGTAGAGGACTACCAAAGAAACGTTGGATAGACTTTGCTAAGGATGATATCGCTAGAAAGGAAGTATCTAATGGGATGACAAGTGATATAATATTTTTTATTATTGGGATAAAGGCAAGAGAATTATGATATAGCAACATTACAGACTGGTAGAATATGATGCCATAAGTCACAAAGTACAGTAACATAAAATATACAACAAGTAAAAATATACCTAAATAAAACCAGGTAGGTAGGTTAGGTATAAATATGTATACCTTTAATAATTAAACATGACAATGCCATGAGATGTAGCAGTGTGACATGGTGATCTTCTACCTATCAAAGACCTTCACACATTCGACCTTGTCACAAAGGCGATATTTTACATTTCATATATCAAACTAAAATAGCTTAATATATAATTTTTCATCCGTCGAAATCCCAGGAATTCTATCTTATAATTGTTACATATATACTAAAAATTAATTATACATTCAGGTCAAAACATGTGTGGGTAACAAATTCCCAACAAAAGCAAAGTCCGATAAACATAACGCAAAAACAACTCATGAATACAAATACTTTAATATCAATATTTAAACTTCGATATTCGGCTTAATAAGATAACTTTGCAAAACATTTCAGTAATTCCCTTTCATATGTAGACAAGGGACAAGGGTCCGTAAAGTAACATTGGCCTAAAGTTTATTAATATTTTGGAGGGCAAAAATTTTATTGATATTAGCAATCCTTAACAGAGGGGCAAACATTGACCACGGGCTTCCTTATTTAAGAGGGTAAAATGTCCAATTTTTTACAGATAATGGCGAAAAAATGTATAAAGTCGGACATTTGTATGGAAATACGTTCAAGGCTTTATGGTTTGTACGAAGTTGGGGTTGATTATTTATCGTTAAGTTCGTGAATGATATCATTGAGTATGGTTTATATTGCTTTTTTTTTTCAATTTTCAGACCCAAAACTGAAGTGCAATATGATTCCAATTTAAAAAAAATAACTTGGTAAAAGTGAGCATTCTGAGATAAAAATACTTTATCTATTAAGCTGACTACTCGGAATTTACATAAATCATGAAATGAGCAATTCATGCAAAAAGCTCGTAATTAAATTTCCAAATAGATATTCTCGCAAATGTGATATTTCCAGCAAAACGTTTTGATTAATTAGTCGAAAGGTACGAGTATGCTTGAATACCTCACGTCAAAATAAAACATTGAATACAGAATTCGTGCGAAAACGTGCCAGTTACATGATTCTCGCTCCTATTAATTAATAGGGTATTCTGGTAGTACCTACCTAAATTGAATTTTCTTGAGAATTCCAAAAGTGATTTGTTCGATCAAATATTGCGAATTCTTTCCTTAATTCCAGAACGTGTCATAGGTATTTATTGACTCGGTACATCATCATCCTCATCTTCCTTCCGTTGTCCCATTCTACTTGGGGTCGGCGAAACAAGTTTTCTTCTTCTTTTCCCCCCCGTCAGATGTCACGTCATCATTTACTTCTTTTTCTTTCACACACAATCCATCCATCTTTTCTTTGCCTTCTCTCTCTCTCTTCATACATCAACATTCATATCATTATTGACATTGCCAATACCCTCAAAATGAGGTACCTACCGTGATGTCGATCTTCAGATTGTCGCACTACGGTGATGTCGAGCTACAGTTTGTCGCACAAGTGTGCATTCGACCTATAGTGAGTCGCATTACAGTTTTGTCGCACAAGCATTAATCGCGCTTCCGTGTGTCGACCTCACGTTATACACTCGTACACTTCGTGGATACGATTTGAAGTGTATTTTCCAAGCTGTTTCCAACTGTTGTTTCAGGACCGGTTCTAGAATAATTGTAGTCCTTCTCTTACATGTAGGTGGAAGATAAAATATTGTTACAACTAAATGAATGATCTCGATCTTTAGTATAAGACACCTGAGACATTGTGTAGTGGCACTCGACCTTTTCCTAGGGTTCCTACTGACGCTATTATAAGTACTACCAATTATTTATTTTATGTGAGCCACAGACTAAGAGCACCGCATTAATCTAGAGTACAGTCAGCCTCAAAAAGATGTACCTAAACATCGACAAGAATTTGACTGTCTACAATTGGTGTTCCATAAAATGTATACGTCTTTTTGAGGCTAGCTGTACCGTCGTGTTGTAGTTGCATGAGGAGACAAACAACGAGTATTTCCGCCGATTCTGTTCATCTCTGTGCTTAGGTGTTACTTAAATAGTCGGTTGCGTACCATCCGTATCGGGGTCACGCATCAAGATGCTGGTGACGAAGAGCTTAAGCCTAACCTGGACACACTGCCTCATCTCCATAAGAGGGAAGGGTACAACCGATTCCCTATCCACATGGGCTCTCAGGGCGGCATGGTGGAGGTCACGTGTCTTTATATTTTTTGGTTCTAGGACGTGTCGGTACCAATGATCTGTAAAACTATTTTGTAAATACAATGACTTGACAATAAATACAAGTATATAAAAGTTTAATACAAGCAAGGCATGTGGAAAATACCTGCGTGCGTGAGAAAATACGCATGACTGTAAACGTGAATAAGCCTCAGTCGTCGCATGGTTTTTATCGCCTTACTATTTTCCAAAGAAAGTAAGTATTAAAATAATTAATTTGTACGCACGCAATCCTTTTAATTCCTAATTGGGGTGATGACTGTGCCATATAGGGCGAATCAAATTGAACCGTGATGAAAGGGGTAGTGTAGGAGTGAAACGATCCATTTATTAAGCATGCGTGTTCCTGATGCTCTCATTAGTATGACTGCAAAGTAGGTTCACCTTGCCCTGATATGCTGCGGTCATGTATAACCCAAGTCTCTATATATACGACGATTTTTTTTTTCTGGATCATTTTTTCTACGCTTTGATTGAAACAGCAGACGTGGGTTAAATATTAAAAAAAAAATGTTCGTACCAAGTTCCGTTAAAAATAACCTCTTTATCATACGATAAAGACTTTCGATAAAGAGATAGATTAGATGTCTTTATACAAAGACATCTATCTCTTTATAGAATGTCTCGAATGACGAGCAAGTTGTCGTATTTACCCAGAATTTATTGCTGAAATGATCAATAGGATAAAGTAAATAAGACCTTTACATTTGTTTAATCGCGAAATACTTTCATTCACCACTTTAGTATGACCTCTGATACTCTTCAGTGATTTCCCGAAGTAATACAAAATAATAGTGAACGGAAGGGAGGGGGAGATCGAGCAACTTTGGTTGCTTATATCACCCACTTGCCCCCGGGAAATCTATATGATAGCGAAACCAATGAAATAATGTTTTCATTACTTGTTATATTTCATACATATTTCTCACATGGTGCTAATCAAACCAGCTAAATAAAACATGAGTGTTGCCAGGAGTGAATTTCCCTAAGGGCCGAATTATTTAATTTTGTCGTCGTCGTCGGGTGTGAATTCTTGACACCAATGTTATTTTGCTGCATTATGCAGGGTTCCGTTTCGTTTTGAAAAGCTGTGTTAAAATGAAAATATAAACTAAATTAAAAAACTTGTTAAATAAAGCAATTTTTTATATTTATTTAGTTTATGTAAATATTCAGTTTTAGAAATAAATTAAAGTCCTTACGTACTCACGAAATGAAATTGATTGAACTGAAGATAGTTTTTAAAAATACACTTGCGGTTCCTGTTTTTTTTAGTTTTTATAATGAATTGATTTAAGGTGCGCGTAGTTCCAGCGCGTAATTAAAATTTTCTTAAGTAATTAATTAAATTTCTTAAATTCTGTTTGTTTTTATTTTGTTTGTACCTACAAAGAAAAAGTCCAGCACGCGTAGCATGAGCGCCGTATAAACGGGCTATGTCGACGGAAGAATCGACAAACTAACACATTGTCATTGTCTGTCATTATGTCGATTCTTCCGTAGACAAAACTCGTTGCTACAGTGGTCATGCAACGCGTGCTGGAAAAATATATTCAACTGTCTTGACTCCTGCAACGAAATTAATCATTAAATGATAGGAGGAGGAGGAGTAAGAGAAAACGTAATTTATGCCAAGGTTGATCAGAGAGAGAGCAAAGTTCTTAGCATATAAAACATCAATATCTTCTTTGCAGTATTCTTCCTTATGGTGTAGTTAGTGCCTTGCCTGATGTCAGAATTTTTATGCCGATGGGCCTCTGGCTTGACATACCGTCGAGAAATATCTCTCAGGCATGCTTGTTTCCTAACGATATTTGCCTTCAGCAAAGCAAGTGATAACTATACATACGCACATGAATCTGTAAATTCAGAGGCGCGTATCTTGGGTCGGGCTCGAGACCGATGACTTGGCAGTCCGACGGTCAAACCGCTAGGCTATTACTGCTTACCTTATGCTTATCTTAGAAGTAATGACTTCACCCTCTACAAAATGCAAAGCGATCGCTACTCGATCGTACTGTCGAACCAAAATTGAATTTTACACTTTAGGTAAATCTGTCATGTGACTGCCCGTGATTGATCGCGCCAGCAGTTAGGGCCGATGACCTTCGGAATATGAATCCGATTTCTATCTCGTTCTATCTTTGCCCATTTAGTACTTAATAGTGTTTTAAAAAGTTCGTTCAATGGGTTTTAGACCCTATATTATGTAGGTAATTTAACATACTGTTACTTTGTCATGACATTTCCGTTTGAGGAACACAGGAGACAGATAGAATGATGTGGTGCTGACAAAAAACATTTACGTCGTTTTTTTAGCAAGTCATTGGACCTACAAAGGCAAAGGCCTCTTTTCTCCTTCTAAACTTCTTTATCTTGTGCGATATCTAGCAATGTTCGCACCGCAAACAAGATCAGATCGTCGCATCACCTTCCCCGCGGTCTACCTCAACGGCGAATTCCTTCGTCAGGCGTCCAGTGAGTGCGTGAGTGATCTGTGCCCACCTCTCCGGGTGCATTCGCGCTACGTGGCCAGCCCACTCCCACTTTAGCTTGGCTGTTTTTTCTGCGACATCTGCAACCTGAATTTTGGAACGCAGGGGGGTGTTTCTAACGCGATCTATTACGCTTCACACCTATTATGCTGTGCTCCATTGCCATTCCGTTGTCAATAATATTAATATATTCAACGTCACGGCATGTATTTGTTTTGTATGATTATGCTGTCAAATTAAGTAGCTGAGTGCTGAAACAAAAAGTAAACTTTATATTATAATTCTGAAACTGAAATGAAATCATAATAATTGTATAAACAAAATATCAAACGAACGAGAACGAAATTAAACAAAGTCATGTTTAATTCAGCAGCCACAAATATAGACACGAACTTTAACATACCAAAAACATAATTGTGTTTTTAAATATGAGTAGACAGTATTATTACAAAACAGTAGTATTTACACAGTTGTTGTATTGAATATTTTTAGTTAGACGCTGTAGAATTTAGCGCTTGCTTGGTTTAGCCCTAAATCCTGGGTTGGTTGATATTTGGTTGATTGGTTATGATTTGGTTGTTGATTTGTGACCACTGGTTAAATTATACGAAATTATATGGTTTAAAGTTTATATTGAGACTGGTTATAAAATGGTAAATCTAAGCTAAATTAGCACTAAGATGGTTTGATATGGTTTGGTTGAGTTACGCGATTGGTATCCGGACACGCACTCACTCGGCAATACTTGCGATACATGCATTTATGGAAATGCATGGAGGCAAAAGTGCTGAGCTGTTCGGTTGCAAATATTGCACCGAACATATTCCCGCGCACAAGACGAGATAAACTGATAATAGTATAGTCATCAAATCACCTTAGTGAACAAGTGCAATGGTAAACAAGTAAAATTAGGTATAAAATAGTAAACATTGGTAAAAGTCTTATACTAATAATATGGTAAAATAAAGTAAAACTGTTATAAAATAAAACAAAAGTAATAATGTAATAAATGGTTGCACTTAAAAACAATTCTTTACACTAAAGAGTCTTCCACTATAAGTACACGTTCTTTTCGAACTACAGGCAACGTAGCCCTTTCCTTTTTCCCCGCACTACGCATACCACTGGGCCACCGCCTGGCGAAATATGCACTTAGACCTATGTGTTCACTCTCACTTTGCTGACGGTCAGCAGTACTCTGCTTTCGCGGTTTCACTTCACTTTGCACATTGGTTGACTCCGATGTAGTCGCCACAGACTCCTGTCTGTGGTGAGGCTCCGCCCGACTGGCCGTAGAATACGAGCAGCATCTTACTCTTGTCCAGACCCAGGCTGCTGCTGCGCAAAGGACGACTCCCAGCAGTATGTAGACAACGGTGTAGTGGTGAATGTCATGGACTGACAAGTCATCGACCTCTGCTTTGCTGGATTTCAGTGTTTTTATTTGTTCTCCAAGAATGAATAGAGATCTATTCAGACTGCTGTCTTCTGGTAATTCTGTTTCGGTTGGTATCTTGACGTTCACAATGTGGTTTATTTGGTCTAGCTCTGGTACGAACATGTCAGGTGAAAAATTTAATTGGTTGGATTGTTGTTGTAAAGAGTAAAGCGTGAAATCTTTACTTTTAATAAAGCATTTCTGAGTCATGCTAATGACCCCTGCTCGAGTCAGCTGATGAACGGTTACTTGATCGTCACATATGATTTTAATGGAATATGTGTCACAGCAAAAATACAGGTATTGTGACGTTGAGTGTAATTCTACCCATTTATTTTTGCACACTGTTCTTTCTGTTTTGCATCTTTGGTTTATTGGGCTTGTTTCGCAAAAGTTTTGGTCATTTTTCAAGTTTAAGATTGGTTTGTAGAGCTCACACATGAGGGATTCTCCATGATACAAGCATGTGTCAAGTTCATGATTGGTAGGTAAAAGGTAAGCATCCTTTTTCAAGTTCACAGCGACGTACTCCGATATTGGTATTATGCTGGTCATACTATAATTGGTTTGTTGCGGAACGGGTATTATCCTGTATAATTGAAAACTTTCTCGTGCTATGAGCGGGAAAGTAATTTCGAAGATAATATATTTTTCTGTGACCCGCGCCTTTGTTCTCAGTAGCTTGTAGATTTGCTGAAGGTCTGTCTCTATGTTTGCGATTGGTAGGTTTAAATCTTGAGGCATTTGGCCATAGATGATTTGTAGCTCTCGTTTGAGCTGCGCTGGTGTCAGTAGATGCAGACTGATTTGGCCATGGTAGATCTCCGATATTGTATCGATCAGAGTGTCCTGTATCCGTTTCAAGTTTTGCATCATATTAATGGTAGCTATAGAGACTAATGTGAAATCTTGTTGTATAGTTATTACATCGATTTCTTTTTGCAGATTACTGTTAACCTTGTCCAAGGCATTTAAATGTTTATTTATGGTTTTGTGTTGCTTTGCTATTATGTCCTCAGTTCTTTGTAATACATTGTGCTCTGCTTCGACGATAGATGTCAAGTTCTTCCATAACTGACCTTGATGGTTTAGGTTAAGGTGTACAAGTTCAATGTCCTGCTTGTATTTTTCTGCGAAACTTTCGTCTAATACTCCGAACAATGAGTTTGCAATTGAGCCGACAGCGTTGATAAGGCCTCGTCGTGTTCGTAAGCGCTCGCCGTAATGCTGGCTAAGCAACAGCTGGTTGTAGTATTGCAGTTCATTGTAATCGTGTCGTATTTGTTGAAGTATCATATTACAGTGACTGGATTCCGTAATTATTTCACATGTTTTGTCGAGATAGCTTGTAAAATCATTGATGGCTTTATCTCCTTGCCAATACGGAGACATGTTAAAGTATGTCACTAACTTCCACTTATCCCGAATCAATTGTACTTTCCCCACAGTGTCAAAGTACAAAGTTTTGTTAGTATCAAATGTTGTAATGTGGTATGAAGCTGTTGTTGGCAGTATTATATTTAAAAACAATAACAATGCCAGTGCAATGTTGACGATTTTAGGATAGGTGCTGTGCGTTCTGGTTTTTGGTTGCGGGTTGTTATTCCTCGTCGTCGGTCGTATTCCTTGTTCTGGCTTTTTCGGTTCTACTGGTTCGCCTTTTGGTTTTTCTGGTATGGTAGCTTCCACCTGGTGTATTGGTAAAACTGACAGTTTAACAACAGGTCGCTTCATGTAGCCGTTTTTGGTTTTTAGAGTCACTACTCTGACGAGTTCATCTTTTCCTGGATGAACTTCCATGACACGACCCATTGGCCATTTCCCTGCTGGTAAGTTGTCGTCGTGTATCATTACTAAATCACCCACGTTGACGTTCTTCTGGTATTTCATCCATTTCTTTCTGGTTGATAGTTGAGTTAAGTACTCTGTTTTCCATCTCTTCCATAAATCTTCAAATAGTTTTGAAACTAGATGCCACCTGGTTCTGGCGTCGTCTGCTGTTTCAATTATGGTCAAACCTGGTCGTGCTGATAGGAAATGCGCTGGTGTGAGGAAATTTAGATCCTCTGCGTCTTCTGATAGTGCACAAAGTGGTCGAGAATTCAGGCAAGCTTCTAGTTTTGATAACAGTGTGGTATATTCTTCAAACGTAAGTTTTTGTTGTCCAATCACGCGTTTGAGGTGGTGTTTAAGACTTCGCACGGCTCTTTCCCACGTTCCTCCGGCTTGCGGCCAGGAGGGGGCGTTGAAATGCCATTCGATCTGTAGTTCTGTTATCTCTTTATAGAATGATTTATTAAAAATATTTTGGAGATGGTCGTATTCTTCTTGCAGAATTCTGTTGGCTCCAACGAAATTGGTTCCATTATCGCTATAGATGTGACGTGGAGCTCCGCGTCGTGCGGCCATTCTGGTTATTGCGGCTAGGAAAGCTGAGCTGGTTAAATCAGAGACGAGTTCTAGATGCACAGCTTTCGTCACCATACATACGAAAAGCGCTATGTAGCCTTTGGTAGTTTTTATCCCACGCCCTTTGTTTGCTTTCACTTCCACAAAGCCTGTGTAATCGACGCCACAATGATAGAAGGCGCTTTTAGGATTTACTCTGAATGATGGTAGATCACCCATGAGTTGATACTGTTGGATGGGCTCATGCTTCTTGCATGTAACACACTGTCGTATAACTTTCCTTGTAGCTGAATATCCGCTGATTATCCAATAATTTTGTCGGATATTTGACAAAGTAAGACGCGCTCCGCCGTGGTAGGTTAGCTCATGAGCGTATTGGATTATTAGCGTGGTAATTCGATGGTTGTGTGGTAATATGATTGGGTGTTTCATCTCTGCACTTATTTGTGCGTTTCTTAATCTGCCCCCTACTCGCAGAATACCATCTTGGTCTATGATAGGGTGTAATGGTAAAAGCTTACTTTTCGAATGCACGTTTCCATTCTTAAGTAAGCAACTAACGTCACTGGCAAATTCCATGTGCTGCACATTTTTGATAATCTGTAGTTTTGCGCGACGTAGTTCAGGTAATGTGAGATAAGGTTGACGGTCTGCTTTTGCAGTAGTTGGTCTTAGTATCCATGCAAAAACGCGTACGATTTTTGCGAAGGAATTAAATTTGTTTAATAAATGGTGGATAATAATATTTGGTATGGTCATGGTTCCTTTCTGGTGTTTTTCCACAACTACTGCGTTAGACTGTCTAATCTCTAAGCTGGTGTCATAGGTGGTTTGAGGTATGTCCTGGTTTTGAAATGATTGAATCCATGATGGTCCTTGCCACCACAGATCGTGGTTTTTTAATTGTTTGATTCTCAATCCACGGCTAGCACAGTCCGCTGGATTTTCTATGGTTTTGACATAACTCCATTTTTCTTTTGGTATTATTTTGGTAATAGCTTTCACGCGATTTGAGACGAATGGTTTCCATCTCGCTGGATTTCCTTGAATCCATCCTAACACTGCTGTTGAATCGCTCCAGCAATATATTTCCTGGTTATAAGACTCTAGGCAAGTCTGTACTTTTTGCATCAGCTGTGATAATAGTTGGGCACCCATTAACTCCAGCCTTGGTATAGATATGTCTTTACTAACAGGCACTAGTCTTGCTTTTGCTGCGACCAGAGTTACCTCGTTATGGTTATTTTGGTTGCTGACTTTGCAATATATAACAGCGGCATACGCCTTGTTTGACGCATCACAAAATCCGTGTAATTGCAAGCTATGGTTTTCTTTTACTCCTAGCCATCGTTTAACTTCTATGGTATTGATGAATTTTAGTTCTTCTCTTAAGTTGAGCCACTTGGTCTTGATATCCTCTGGTAGCGCGTCATCCCAGTTAAGACTTGATGACCAGACACTTTGGAATAGCATCTTCATGGTAATAGTTAATGGTGTGAGCCAGCCTAATGGGTCAAATATTTTTGAAATGTCGGAGAGAAGCGACCTTTTGGTTGGTTTTGGTAATGGTACTGGCTCCAGTTTTGAGTCAAAGTTGAATTTATCCTGTTGCGGGTTCCATCCAAGCCCCAATGTTTTCGTTGAGTCTGACTGTTTGAACTCGTAGATTTGCTGGTTCCGCGAATCTTTTTCTAAGTCAGCGAGTAATTTTGGTTCATTTGTGGCCCATTTCCGTAAATTAAACCCACCCTTACTGAGTAGTTTAATTAGGTCTGATTTTAGCTGTTTTGCTTGGTCCATTGCATTTGCTCCGCCACAGTAGTCATCCATGTAGAAGCACTCTTCTAACGCTTTTGCTGCAGCAGGAAAATTTTGTTTTTCCTCGGCAGCTAGTTGTTTTAGGCACATCATAGCCAAAAATGGTGCAGGCTTTGTGCCATAAGTTATGGTGGTAAGTTGGTATGTTTGAATCGGTTGGTATGGTGAGTCCCTCCATAATATCTTTTGATACGACTGATCTTCGGGATGTACCATTATCTGACGATACATTTTCTCGATGTCTGCAGTGTATACATACTGATACTGTCTCCATTTTAAAATTAGCTCCTGCAGATCTTGTTGTAGGTTGGGACCTCGGTACATGACGTCATTCAAGCTAAGTCCTGATAATGGTTTAGCTGACGCGTTGAACACAACACGCAACTTAGTAGTGGTTGACTCAGCACGAGTGACGCAGTGATGTGGTAGGTAGCACTCGGGTTCCGTACTTGTTGATGACGGCATCATATGGTGTAAGTTAGAGTACTCATTCATAAACTTTGTGTATTCTGTTTTCAAATCTAAATCTTTCTGTAACTTTCTCTCTAAGTTACGAAATTGTGCCAAAGCTAATGGTTTAGTGGACCCTAGCTGTCCCTTGGTTTCTGGTTTAAATGGCAGTCGGACTTGGTATCTCCCGTTTTCTAGTCTCTCTGTTGTTGATAGAAAATATTGCATACATTCATCGTCTTCGGTGGACATTTCAGTCTGCTGGTTGATGTCTTCATTTTCCCAAAATCTGCGTAAATCGTCCATATTGTGAAGAACGACGTTACACCTGTATTGTGGTGCTATTGTCCCACAAAGCAACCATCCTAATTGCGTTTGTTGGGCTATTGGTTGATCGTCGCCATCGCCCCTCAAAAGGCCGCCTAAAGCAATCTTGCAGTATACATCTGCTCCTAGCAGTAGGTCCACTGGTCGACTGGTATTAAATTCTGGGTCCGCCAAATTAATGTTTTGTATGTGAGGCCAAGTTGGTTTTACGAATGATTTATTTGGTAAACTTTTGATTAGGTTGTTCATTATAAGGACCTCCCCTTCTAAGGCAAACTCACTATAAATCGATTTAATGCGGATGGTCATTGCACCCTTGCAGTTGTTTTGTTTTTCTCCAACGCCGAATATGGTTCCTTTGCAAGAGTGTCTTCGTATTTTTAAGACTTGTGCCGCCTTCTCACTTATTAAAGAAATTTGAGAACCCTGGTCTATCAATGCCCTCATGGTATGGTATGTGCCATCGTATCCTGGAACTTCCACTAAGGCCGTTGCTAAGAGTGTCTCGGACATGTCATTCCAAGACACATCGGTTGAAGTTGCTGCTTGTTCATCATTGGTCACGCGTGATGTCGCAAGTGTGTGCGCAGCCTTATGGTTTGGTTTTGCTGATGTGTTTTGCCTATTTTTGGTTGTAATTGCGTCATGCAATAATGAATTATGTTTAGCGTTGCATTTGCGACATGTTTTATTAGAAAAACAAGGTTTATTTAAATGGTTGAATAGGCAATTCGTGCAACAATTTAAATGGTTGACAGTTTTTAGTTTTTGCTCATCGGACATTTGCAAAAATTGGTTACACATCCATAACCCGTGGTCTGCATTACACAATGCGCAGGTGATTGACCGCGACACGTGTAATGACTTCGTTTGGTTTTTCATATTGTATGATGATTCTTGGTTTTTATTTGAACTATAGTATTTCTTCTGGTTTGCTTGATAATTTTGGTTTTGTGGTTGGGTGGTCATCTTTTGGTTATATGATTCTTGTTTACGCCGCGATGCTTCTAAGGCGGTAAACTTGTTTTCCAAGAAATCTAGGAATTCTTGAAGTACTGGTAATTCCCTGGGATTCTTCACCGACTCAATGTATTCGGCGAATGACTCACTGTCAAGTTTCTGTGCTAACAAAAGTACTAACAGTGGATCCCAGGTGGTGATATCTACTCCTAGGTTCTGATTTGCGTGGAGACATTCTTTGGTAACGTCATGCAGTTTTTTGATCACCCCAATGGATTGCTGCTGCATATTAGGGATGTTTAATAATATGTTGACATGAGACGTGAAAATAAGCCTGTGGTTGCCATATCTGTGGTTTAGTATTTCCCAGCATACCTCGTAATTATCTGAGCTAATCTGAAGATGATGGATGAGGCGCTCGGCTTCTCCTGTAACTTTGCTCTTCAGAAATTGCATTTTTTGTGCGCTTGACAACGATGGGTTTTTATGAATGGTTTCTGTGAATAGGTCTTTAAACGATGTCCAATGGTGGTAGTTGCCTTGGAATGTTGGAATATCCATCTGTGGAGTAGATCTGTCGCGATGTGATACAGACCACATTTTAGAGTTAATGGTTTTCTTCAAATCGTTATACATTTTCTCATATCTGTTGAATTCCTCTTGGTACCAGACATCCTCCTCCCCGTTTACTCCTTCTATTTCCCAGTGAAGGCTATCTATAATAGCCCACCGACTTTGAAGAGACTTTAATGCATCGTCAAACTCCCATTTGTTCTGTAGTTGGTCGATTTCTATGGTAGCTACTGTTCTCATAAAAGCTCTAAAATGGATTGTCTGCTTTTTTATCATTCCTTCTAGTATACTGTCTCCGCTCGTATCCCTACGTTGCTGCTGCGGTGCCTGTGAATGGGATGGTTCCCCTGCTTGCTTCGCTGTTCCCGCCGTTGCCGACGGCTGGTGAGGTTCTTGCTGCTTTGACAACAAGTTCTCCATGGTTTTGGTAATTAAATGTTTGATTGACGAATAAACTTCCTCCGCATTATCAAAACAATTCTTGGTGAAATACACATGGTTAAAATCGGCAAGTTCACAGCACTTTCTATGGTTGCGCTGATATTCTCTCCAATAATTTTCTAAAATTTCCAACTTCCGCTTGCAGTAATCTATGGTTTTTCGCTCAGCTCCGTCTTTCTTGATGTTAGTTAGAAGTTTAACCAAGGAGTCGTAAATCTCCGTTTGGCTGACTGCTAACTGCTCCATCTTTCTGAACTAAATTCACAAGTGAAAATAAAGTGTGTAAAATGGTTTGGTCTGACCTTATATTCTCCTTACGCGACAGCTGCCCAATTTCTTCCAAATTGATTTCACTGCCTATCTACTTTCCCTACAAACTGGTAAAACACAAAACACTGGTTGCAAGGTCCCGGCGCACAAACACTTCACTGTACTTCGCGAACCGAGGCCCTTAATGCTCGAAGGACCATGTAGAATTTAGCGCTTGCTTGGTTTAGCCCTAAATCCTGGGTTGGTTGATATTTGGTTGATTGGTTATGATTTGGTTGTTGATTTGTGACCACTGGTTAAATTATACGAAATTATATGGTTTAAAGTTTATATTGAGACTGGTTATAAAATGGTAAATCTAAGCTAAATTAGCACTAAGATGGTTTGATATGGTTTGGTTGAGTTACGCGATTGGTATCCGGACACGCACTCACTCGGCAATACTTGCGATACATGCATTTATGGAAATGCATGGAGGCAAAAGTGCTGAGCTGTTCGGTTGCAAATATTGCACCGAACAGACGCCGTAAAATGATAAAGCACATATTTCTCGCTAATGCACATTCTTATGGTAAGTAGAAATAAACACTCACTGCAACTCTCGAATCTGGAATATCTGGTATCTCATAAATCTGGAATCCGGGGGAGATTCCATTCATATCTCCATCCTATCCATTTCATTCTAACTACCCCACGCACCTATTACATGGGAATTAAACATAACTGGCAACATGTGAGTGTACTGGTAGGTCCACCTCTGCCTAACTCTTCAGGGATTACAAGGCCTGGTGGCCTGACATGACGTCTTAATGCAGTATTGTTTTAATCTTATTCCAGAGTGGGAAAGAGATGGCGCTAGACGTCCTCTATAGCTCCATCTCTTTTCCACACTGGAATAAGATTAAAACAATACTGCTTTAAGATGTCATACTAACCCTTTTCATCATTTCAGCCCAAAAGACGTCCACTGCTGGACATAGGCCTCCACCAAGTGTCGCCAAATTGACATTTTGGGGAGTTTCGCCATAATCGCCACGCTTGGCAGGCGGGTTGGCGATCGCAGTACGGTTATTACAAAAGCACAGAGAACGCTGCTGCCCATTCTCTGCTAAGTCCCTTAGTCGCCTCTTACGACACCCACGGGAAGACATGGGATGGTGCTATTCTTTACGTCCGACACCATACAGAACCCCCTTGTTGGTTTGTCATTTTCCAAATCGGTTAAAGTTTATATGGTAAAAATGTTTAATACAAATACTCACACGAGTAAGTATGTGACTCTATGCGTATTGGGATTATTTCGGATACGCACTTGGCAGGTTCGGATCAGTGGGGTCGAACGGCTGTAAAAGTCCATCAACTTGTATTTATACAGGACAAAGGGTCTGTTTGCTCGGCCTGTTGACAGTTTTGTACCAAAGTGACGTCATGTCTAGGCGATTAAGTTACTCTTTCGAACAAACACAGAGGGATGAACCAATATATGTATAGAAAATAACGGCGAGAAGGTTTGATTAAAAGCTCCTGTTTTTACAAGGTTTGTTTGTGTTTTAAATTTAGGAATTTCAAATATTATTTGGGTGTTTTTAATGTTTTTGTGTGTAGGATGTTTTTCTTTACAAGCTGTTATTTAACTTGCAATGTAAGTTTGTTTGTTCGTTTAGGTCAAATCTTGCAATTGAATTTAATTTTAAAATAGATGAGTATCGCTACATTTAACAGAGTAAAGTTATTTTTTCTTAGTTCATAACAACGAAGATTGGCAACGATGTTAACTAACTTTATGTTTTCGCTTTCAGTACAAAAAAGCCAGATTTTTTCTGATTTATTTAACACTGATTTCTACTGAAAATAAAAAGCAAAGTCACGCAGGTATGCGAAACTTCTTAAGTTGTAAAAACTTTTTACGTTAAGACGCTAATTTCTTTTGGAAATTTCTAGATTAAGAAATTAAAATTGAATTACAAAGTTCTCAAAAACCAATTAGGTAAAAGTAACCTTCAAAGCGTAATAAATGTTTTGATGAGGGATTCTCTTAAAACTTTTCTTAAAAAACAGTTTTACAATTAGAAAGAGATTCATCTGTTTTCCATTCAGATGCTTTGGACAGTGAAAATCACTTTTGAAGTCTTCGAGTCTTTTAATTTAAAATTAATTTGTTATAATCAATCATGTTAACTATTGTAGTTAGGACGGCTCGTAATTTTCGGATTAAGGCAGATGTTAATTCAATTTATCAATCTTCTTCTTCTTACCTTGTCGATGACAGTTAAAATTCAGTCAAATTTGGCGACTAGTTTTATGACACTTTCAGAAGCATCCATCAGCTTCTTTGTTGTGCAAATAACAGTACAGGCAGGACACGATCCCGTCCGTCCATCTTATGACGACAGGCCGTGTCGACGGCGCGTTCGTCTTCCACGCGTGCTTCAAGGAGATGTCAGCAAATCGGAAGGGGTCCGAGAGGGTCGATGTCTGCCAGAGCTGCGCGACTGTTCGAAAGAGATACCGTGGCCCTGGAACACAAAGGGCTAAGAAGGAACATGGATGGATTTTATTCGGTACAAGTCTGACACTCCCTTCCGCTCCGCCCAGAGCGGGAGGGGTCATTTGATGATATCCCATAAAAAAGGCAGGATAGGATATCAAGTGTCCCATCGTTCGTGGGGCAACACCACATTTCACACCAGGGCAGAGTCATCAATGAATCTCCACCTGAACAGGTTTTCCTTGCTTCGGCGAACTTGTTAATGTTGTATACCAATTCCGAGTCCATGCTCTATCTTATATGTTTATCGCTAGCAGATTTCATTTAGAAATGAATGTAAAGTGGTCACTCTTGGTACTCTGTTAGCTGTCATTCGCAGTATTTACCACAGCTACGATATAAAAGAGCTCCCACAAGAAAGTTAATTGCGATAGTTCAGATGGAAATAGATTTTTTCCGATAAAATACTAACTCAGGCTAGCGCAAACGCCTCAGCTGAACATGAGGTTCCAGGTTAGGCTAAGTGCTATTAGTTTTTTCATCATGAATTTTTCAGTAGCAGCGTAGATTCCGGATTTGTGCCACGTTGGTGGCAATAAGATTTAAAACATACTGTAGTAGCCATTATCCGATTTATAAGAAAGGAATACGTAAACGTGCCACTTAAGGTATTATACTAAAAACCAATTCTTTATTTTTGATGATTTGTATAATAACAAGAAAAGCATAATCGATTTCTGAAGTAAGGATCTGATTATCGAAGATGAGTTGCGTCGTTGATGAGCCCTGTCGACAAAGAGTCCTATAGGCGAAGTGTCCTGTCAGCGAAGGGTCCTGTCGGCGAAGAGTCCCGCCGGCGAAGGGTCCTGTCGGCGAAGAGTCCCGCCGGCGAAGGGTCCTGTCGGCGAAGAGTCCCGTCGAAGTAAAGTCGTGTCGGTGTTCAGTCTGTCGGCGTAGTATCTGTCGGCATTTAATCGTACACTCAAGCTTGACACTCCATACATGTTGGGTGCACTATAGGTACATCTCTGCTTTACTCTTTTGGAATTCTAGGCATGATGTTATGTAAAATATTCAAGTCAAAATACTCAGAACTTATTATGGTAACGTTAAGAAACTTATTAAAGTTTACCGACGCACTGAGTTGAAACTCGTTCGCGTTTACGATTGAACTTATTTCTCAGGCATTCGTAAATATACGAAATGTATTCGGTTATTAGAAAAAGTTTTCATCTTTAAGTTGTGAGATGGGATTTCGCAAAAAAGTCTGAAACTAATTCTGCTAAGTAGGTATTCATTCATAAATCGGGCTCATTTGTAAGTTTGATCTTGAGAATGTTACAGATGATCTATCTTGTATCATATTCCTTATTTATAAATAGCTGTTGTCCTCGACCTTGCTCTTCGGAGATTAGCCAGTACAAACAGAGATTTTTTTTATAAGTTCTGTACTTACTATTTATGTAATAAGCATCCAGAAAAAAGGTGTTATTTTCAAATTACAGATAATATTCAATTTTATTTATTTAAATTGTATGTTTATACATACAATTCAAATAAATAAAATTGAAGGCAGTTAAATTGAATTTAATACATATGAACATAATAATATGTTGTTAATATAATGTTGTAGTCCAATATACACTTCAATGTTATTAATTTGTATGTATAGATACGGCAGTTTCTGAGAATTCTAAAGTGTAATGTGCAAGTTGTTAATTAAACGTCTCAGTACCCACTTAAAATACAGGGTATCCTTGGTTCATTCTACAAAATAAGCAGAGAGAAATAATTTAATTATTCTAATAAATAAATATAATAAATTTCCTTTATTGTGTTAAAGACGCCTCAAAAAGATAAATAAACGCGTTAAGCGAATGAAATAAGCAGGTTCTTACAAATGTTTGCGGTGAAAAGTGAGTCATTATGAAAGTTGTAGGCACTTTCCTGGAATTAAATTTATTCAAAGCAAGCATTTTCACAATTTAAAATCCAACAAACTCGACAAAAAGTTGACTTTCGTCTAAAATTTTCCGCAAATTGTAAACAAAATAAGCGAAGCGACAGTAACAAAAGGGAAAGAATTTAATATCCACCGTGGCATACGGAATGTTTGTTACAATTTGTTTTCTTGCCGCGAACATTCTTTTTTTGTTTCGCAACATGGTTTAAGTGTAAGACCACGTAAATTATTTTAAATCCCCCTGTACATGTGTGAATGTAAGTAGTATAAATAGTACCCGGTTAAGTTTTACTCCCAAAGCTGTTGCCTGTTGCATTCTTTACTGGTAAAAGACTACAATATTTTGCGACTATCTTTACCAATGTGTAGTGCATGTATACAGGGTGTAACGGAAATCGTTATTACGATGTTTGTGTGTGGAGAAATATGTTCAGATTGATGGTCTGTAGCACACCCTTAAGTATGTATATACCCTTTCCGTTACACCCTGTATATGTTTAAAACAAAACTCCGAATGTGTGCTTCCAGAATTTTGAGCAAAAAATATTTTAACTTAAGAATTTTAGGATTTTCAGTTCAGTAAATACTTAACTGAAAATTCTGTCAGAATTATTCAAAAGTTACATTTTCATAAGACTTCCAAGTTTACCATTGTCTAAGATAAAACGTATCTCCTCGTGTTTACACATCAAGGGGAAACAATTAATCTGTTCAGTGGTTGCGTCGACGACACAATCCGTCTGTAACATCCCCACAACTCACCAGATAGATATATTATCAGACCTCAAAGCGTTAAATTGCGAACGACATGCCAATATAAGATCCGTTCTTATATAAAGGATTAGAAACATAATAGGAACCGGGTCCTCAAATATCCGTCTGTCTTGGGATCAAAGGGAACGTAGGCCTTCAGTCTATTAGTAAAGAGGCTCTAATAGTATTGGAAACGTACTGGCTTGTGGGGATCAAAGCGGGTAGCTGTCAGATACGAATGAAGCCTCAGATCTGCTGCTTTTGATTAATACTGGGAACATTGTACAGGGTGAGTAAGGTGCTCAGTAGATTAGGCCTTTGGTATCGAGTGACGGAGCGACACTGCATTGTTCGTAAAGGCTGTCGTGTTCTTTGAAACTGGATAGGTAGTTTGCGGTTTTTGAAGTGAGGGAAGTTCGTGCTTTCCGATTGTGTGTTGAGAATATAACAATCCCTCTTTATGCTTCTCTGTTTCCTGATCATTATAATTTGGATCTATTCAAAGCTCAACTAAATCGGTTTCTTGTAGGTAAGTCACTCTACCCTAGGCCACAACATCGATTCACACTAAGCGAGTTGCAGCCAAACGCACGCTTATCTTGTATGAAAAAAAAAACAATACTGTAGTCTTTTAGATTTTGACCGATGCGTTTTTAGGGTTCCGTAGCCGAATGGCAAAAAACGGAACCCTTATAGATTCGTCATGTCTGTGTCTGTCCGTCCGTATGTCACAGCCACTTTTTTCCGAAACTATAAGAACTATACTGTTGAAACTTAGTAAGTAGATGTATTCTGTGAACCGCATTAAGATTTTCACACAAAAATAGAAAAAAAACAATTAATTTTTGGGTTCCCCATACATAGAACTGAAAACCAAAATTCTTTTTTCATCAAACCCATACCTGTGGTGTATTTATGGATAGGTCTTCAAAAATGATATTGAGGTTTCTAATATATATTTTTTCTAAACTGAATAGTTTGCGCTAGAGCCTCTGCCAAAGTGGTAAAATGTGTGTCCCCCCCTCCTCTAATTTCTAAAGTAAGAGGAAGAAAATTCTGAAAATATTTAGGTTTGTAGAACGTAAAAAAAACTATCAACGAAAATTGGTTTCAATAAGATATGATGTTTAGTTTTTGAGATATGGGACTTTTTCATCAAACTGCAGCAGTAACTTTGTTTTTCATTAACATACTATGAAAAACCAATTTAGTTTTGTGGTTGAGTGGAAGTTTACAACTAATACTACAAACTAATGAATGACAGTTCAAAATATTGTTTGGGCTATGGAACCCTGTGTGCGAGTAAGACTCGCACTTGGCCGGTTTTTACAGAGGATGCAGCCTCTGAGGCCTAGAGAGAACTTAGAGGCGGTATTGTTGAAGGTTCGCGCTCGTCTTACCTCGATGTTCCCCGCCGTACACTCTCGCACTCGCCCTGCCTCAGTGAGTCTCGGTGAGAGTATACAGGCACCATAACACTTTCTATACAAACCAAGCATGTGTACTCAGAAAGCCACTCAACAACGTCACAGTTCTTATTAACACTGCCGTCTTTAGACACTTTACACCCTGCACTAAGTCGTGCTCTATAATATGTTGCAACACATTGAAATATTTATCATTTTAGGCGCACTACATTAGACCAAGTTTACTTTGAACATAATTTAATTATACTAAATTGAATTGAATCAATAAATTAATGGAATTGATATACTTTGTATTTAATCAAACGAAATTGAATTGAATGGAAATAATTTTATTAATTTGTAATACATTAAATACAGCTATCACAAAAGGCTCTGTACTTTGTAATATCTACCATTGGTAGTCTATTATTCTTTCGTTAAGATTTTTTATTCTTCATTTAATTTAGAGGGGCTTTTACGCTTAGCGTATGCCAGTCCCATCGTATCTGGCATACGCTAAGCGTAAAATGCCCTAAGTTCGTTAAGATGTGACTATTAGCTTTTAAAGATTTTTGTATTTTCTGTAGCATGTAACTGTTTTATGTCCCTATAAAATAAAAAAACAACCTAAATAGTGCTGTCAATTCTTAAATATTTAACTTGACGTCTATGTTTGTAATTGGCTTAATTAATGTCAGGTTTCTCTGAAATAGTACTAACACGTTATGTTACTGTCTCAATTTTGCAAAGTATACTAATTAAAATGTGTTTTGTTTCGACTGTGTACCTACCTACCTGCTTTAGGCTAAATTACTACCAATGTAGGTACTTGTATAGGAATGTGAGTTTGTCGCGAGATATGAAGAGGTAACGATGACAGTGTATGAGTGTATGTGTGTGTGTGTGTGTGTGTGTCTCTGTGTGAGTGTGTACATTGGGTTATGATATGTTCAAATATGATGTTATAGAGCAAAGTTATTTAAACTCGCTTGCTTTGACAATCGATCGAAAATTACGAAGATGATTGTGTTGTTAAAAGTAACATTTATAACAAAATCCTCTTTAGGGGAACTAGCAGAAGAGAAACCTAGGTTTACCCGGGTAAATTTAGTATTACCCAAGCTTTTTGGCTAAACTTCGAATAAGCACTAAAATAAGTTTAAATTTGGAGGTCTAGCCTTCTTTTTACTGGCGATTTCATGCAACCTATTTGGATGTAGCGCTTTTGGTCACAGTTCTAACCTACTCTATTTCGTCGTTGGGCAAAAAAAAGGATTCGCCTTAGTTTAGCCATCTGCTACCGGCTGCACCTAGGTATAGTCGGCTAGAACTAGGTACTCATAGTTCCTTTTGGAGCTTTACCCAAAAAGCTTTGCCAAAGCTAAGTTTACCTAGGTAGCCTTTATTTCTTCTTGCATTACGCGTAACATAAATATGATTTATGTTAAATTCTTTCTCTATATTCTTTATTGCACATAAAATTAAAAAATATACACTCAAATAATATATACCTTATGTACAACGGCGAGCTTAACCCAGAATTGGGTTTTCTTACAGCAAACCTTATTATAACAGAAATATTTGCCAAAGAGGATACAGCTTTGTGCATGAACAGTACTTTTAACTTAAATCAACTTATTTTATAAACTAAACTAATACATACAATTTAATAAACGTAATACATACTATACATACATAGATGAACATACATATAACATACTATAATCATGTTGACAGGAAATGTTCTCTTATTCCTATCTTTAACACGTCTAACGACGGACTATCCCGCAAGGAGTGTGGAAGAGAATTTCAAAGGCGCACAGCACGAACAGTAAAAGATCCATCATACCGACTTGAGGAGTGGGGAGGGAAGCGAAGGAGAAGAGATGACGATGAGCGACAGGGTTTACCTCGAGGAACAAGATATTGGAAGCGTTCCCGAAGATACGAAGGAGCTTTAGGGTTATGAAGAACAGAAAAGAGAAAAGAAAGAGTGTGAGAATCTCGACGCTGCCGAATAGGTAACCACTTCAGCTGCCTCCGAAATTCCGACACATGGTCGTACTTTCGAAGCCCGAAAATGAAGTGGATACACAAATTATGCAGACGTTCGAGCGACATACCTAAACATATTTAGTACTCTCTGGTGCAAGCATACCTTACAGTACACCTATGAATTGGTTTACATAAGACAAAAAAACATTTGTTTCTGATTTTCGTGTTATCTTTCAGTGGTAAAATTTTTTTTTTAAACAAATTTCAATCAGCAGATTGATTCTTAGTAATGTCCTAGGACTATTGATTTAAACAACCTAGATCAAGCTAAAGTCATGTAAGTAACAATATACTGTGCCTTAAACGTTCAATATCGGGTTTCTACCAAGAATTTTAACACTGGCAACCAACCGTACTTCGCAAGTTCGTAGACACAACAAATAATATTAGTAGAAATATGAGACGTCTTACTGGCAACTGTGTCACTCGCCGCCTGACCGCCGTCGCGAACGGACGTGCCGCTACCTGCTCGCATTTCCGCTCGCTATCAGTGTGCGTCATCGGTTCGTCACTTCCCAGTGTCGTGACGTCATCAGTAGTCTCTCGACTACACCCCCGAACAATTGCTGTCCTTTTATTAAGACAGCACTTGCTCATTTTGCTTCGGATATTATTCCGACTTAACTTCCTTTGCCCCATCAGGGAAAAGTCCTCAGTTTCGAGGTTCTTGGTGGAAACCTTACGGTGCCAACGAAACCAAGAGGGTGGTGACCCAATCCTACCCGCCAAACCCCTTCAGGGCCCGGCACTCCATTGGCATCGGGAGCCAGAATCTTGGCCTTGGGGGCTACCCTAGTCAAGCCTGGTCTAGAAACACTAGTTAAATCTGACTTCGTTCACAGCAGTCACCTAGTGTCGGTTGGGAGTGTCTACCCCTTCGCACTAGAGGCCCCTTGGGGCGTAGGGCCCTGTCGCACAATAAGACTGGCGTCAGGTTCACAAGCTTAGGGCACACCAGTAGGTACTCACCTCCCTGTCATTGCACACCCGACAGAGAGGCCACACACCCCCGGGCCCACCCACCCGGGGAGTTAGGTTGTTAGGCTGTTAGGCGCGGAGCTTCACTCAATGTTTGCTAAATTTTAAATTTTAACCGACAAAATGTCGTCCTTAGACGAGAAGGAAAAAGCGCTGTTGCGTTTTTTCTTCCGCGTCTTCACGACCGACCCAAATTTTGAAAAGTATGGGTCGGAAATTGCTGCCATTCAGCAAACCAACGATACCGTCACTGACTTCAGTGACGCGCTCGACAGCCCTTTGTCACCGCCGCCTGCCGACAGAGGCTTACCGCCAGCCGTTGCCGCCGCCATTAAGGCTACTCCAAGACCCAAAGTTGTGAAACCCATTGTTTCACAAACAAAGGTCCAGCCCGCACCTGCATCCATTGTTCCCGTTTCTGGGAACATGGGCAAAAGCTCACCGCCAGCCGTCGCCGCCGCGATTCCGGCTAATCCCGAACCCATTGTTTCGCAAACAATGGATCAGTCCGCACCTGCGTCTATTGTTCCCATTTCGGAGAACATGGACACAACCGTACCAATCTCCGACTCGGAATCGGTTATAGATTCCTGCTCGGCTTCCTCGTCCTCAGAAGACGACTACCAAGTCGTCGGAAAGGGCAAGAGGAAGAAGGGCAAAAACTCGCAGGCCGCCATGGCCAAAAAGTTAGTCGCGCTCCCTCTAATCCCCTCTCCCGAAGCGTCCCGTACCACCTCCCCGGCCCCCGCACCAAAGTCCGCCGCTGCTCATACCAGCAGGCCAACAAGCCCTAAGGCTAACTCTTCAGCCGCTTCTTCAAAGAAGCTGAAGCCCCCTCCCCCGTTGTTCATTCAGGACAAAGGGAAATGGACAGATGTGTCCAAAATGTGTAATGAGCGCCGCATTCAATATACAAGCGCAAAAAGCACACAGCAGGGGATCAAAGTGGTGGTCCCTACGACCACAGACTTCAGGGAACTAACCCGTCAGTTAATCGGAAGGCGCATAGCCTTCCACACCTACTCTCTTCCAGAGGAGAAGCCCACCCGCGTGGTGATCAGGCGGATCCCGAAGGAAATCCCCACGGAGGACATCCTCAATGACCTCCTAGGCCAGGACATCCCGGTCGCAGCCGTCCACCGCCTTCATAAGGCGAGAGGCGGAGACCTTTACGATATGGTACTGGTCATCTGCGACCCAGTAGAAGGTCACCACCCGATCTTCAAAGTAAAGTCGGTTTGCTCCCTGTCAGGCATCTCAATAGAGAAGCCCTACCGCTCAAGCGTAGTCGGACAGTGTCACCGCTGCCAGATGTACGGTCACAGCCAAGCCAACTGCCATGCGCCGCACAGATGCGTAAAGTGTCTAGGCGACCATGGCACGGCAGACTGCCCCCGTCCCAAAGACAAGTCACTTTGCACGGAGCCACCGAGCTGTGTGCTTTGCGGCCAGTCGGGCCACACGGCCAACTACCGCGGCTGCTCAAAAGCCCCCAAAGGCTCCTCCTCTAACCTGGTGAAGCGTGCAAGCGCCCGCCAACAAAGAGAAAGCCCATCGGTGAGGCTACCCTCTGCCCAGATGCCGGAGAGACTCAGCCCTCAGAGGCCCTCTCCCTGGACCACGCTGAACCACCAGAAAGCCTTCCCGGCTCTCTGTAAAGCAAAGTCCAGCCCCATCCCCAGGCTTTTAGATGCCCCTGTCCCCACTCCCGCGGCCCAAGCAAGCGCACCGGCACCCGCTCGTCCCACGCCACCCGGCCCCGCGGCCGTGGACCCCTCTCCTAACGTAATTTTAGAATCGCTAGCAGAGTTAGTCACCCCCGAAGCAGACCGCATGGCGGCTGATCTCAGGGCGGCTAACACTGGTGGCGATAAACTTAAAATTATCCTCAAGTCCCTACTCAAGTTAGGCGACCTCCTCCGCAACCTTAACCTCGACTAACTCCAATGGATAATACGAGATTAACGTGCACCAAACCCCGATCCCTAAAATTAGGGTACTTTAATGCCAATGGCATTAGAGGCCAGCGTGATGAGATCGCCACCTTCCTCCGCGACCATCAAATTGATATCCTCCTCGTACAGGAGACCTTCCTCAAGCCCAGTCACCGCGATCCGAGAATTGCCAACTATCGCATAGTTCGCAACGATCGGTCACGTTGCCACAAGGGCGGGACTCTAATCTATTATAGGAAAGAACTGCATTGCATCCCCTTAGATCCCCCTCCCATGGAGTCTCTACTCGAGACCTCAGTGTGTCGACTAGGCATGACCGGCCATCAACCGATCACTATCGCCTCTGCGTACATCCCTCCCGGCGGCACGTCAGAGGAGCACACTTTGTTCACCAAAGACCTTGCCGTCCTCTTCGGCTTGAGCGACTCCGTTATCATAGCGGGCGACCTCAACGCCAAACACCCCGCCTGGAACAGCACGACGACCTCTGCCAGAGGACGTCACTTGTATAACCTGGGCGAGTCCCTCAACTTCGATCCCATCGCTCCTATGGAGCACACCCACTATCCCCACGACCCCGACCAACGTTCGGACGTTCTCGACATAGCGCTTCTCAAGAATGTCAACCTTAAGTTGCATTCCATCGAGACTTTACATGAGCTTAACTCAGATCATCGACCAGTGCTCATGCACTTAGTTCCTCGCTCGGGTCCTTCTAACCCCAGCCAGCCCCCGCCGACCCAAGTGATAACCGACTGGAGGAAAGTCAGCGAAAAGCTGAAATCCACCACGTCGCCTCACCTGGAGGCCATCCCCGACCACATAGTCTCAGTCGCAGACACGACGGCCGCCATCAACTCGTTTACAGAACACGTGCAATCCGTACTGAAGGACTGCTCACGGGAAGTCCCAGCAATGAGCGATCAACGCTGGATACTACCCGCTGACATACGTGAACTGATAAACGAAAAGAACGCGGCCATCCGTGCCTACAGCAGCTTTCCCTGCGAGGCAAACAAAGCCCACATGCGTAATTTACAGCGTGCTGTAAAGGATCGCACCAGTGAGTTTCGTAATAATCAATGGGAAAAAACGCTAAGCGAACTCGAGCCTACCCACCTAGCCTTCTGGCAGCTGCAACGCAAGATGCGCTCCACCGAAGAGGCTTCGATGCCTCCCCTCACCCGTCCCGATAAGAGCGTCGCATTTGACGACTCTGAGAAGGCCGAATGCCTAGCCGACAGCCTGGAGTCCCAGTGCTCCCCCAGCTTACAACCAGTAGACAAGCGACATCTCGATGAGGTGAACGCATTCGTCGAACGTAAAGCCGCCCTGCCCCCCGAAGAAGACCCTGATGATCCTCTGCCTCCGGTCACAGCTGACGAAGTGCAAGACATCATTAACAAACTTCAACCGCGGAAAGCACCCGGCTCCGACGGAATCACCAATAGGGTGTTCAAACTCCTCCCCGCTCAGCTCGTCGTGTTAATGGCGGCCATCTTCAATGGCGCCCTGAGCAACAACGCGTTTCCCCAAATATGGAAAGAGGCCACTGTCATCGGTTTCGCCAAGCCAGGCAAACCCAAGTCTGAGCCTTCGAGCTACAGACCTATCAGTCTCCTGAATGCACTCGGAAAGATCTACGAGAGACTTATGTATAAGCGACTCAAAGACTTCGCCGAGGCTAAGAGTCTCATCCCCAACGAACAGTTCGGCTTCAGGACCGGACACTCTTGCATTCAACAGGCCCACCGCATCGTAGAACACTTGAGCGCTGGCTTCCAGCGTGGAGCGATGACGGGCGTGTTGTTTTTCGACATAGCAAAGGCATTCGACAAAGTCTGGCACAACGGCTTATTATATAAGCTGTACAAACTGGGAGTGCCGGACCGTCTCGTGCTCATCTTACGAGACTTTTTGTCGGATCGCACCTTCCGCTATCGCATCGGGAAGGCACTGTCTTCCCCCCACCCCATTAGAGCCGGAGTCCCTCAGGGCTCCCCGCTCTCTCCCCTTATCTTTACTCTGTTCACCAGTGACATCCCCAAGAGCAAGAAGGCACAGCTAGCCCTGTTCGCGGACGACACGGCCATCTATTACACTGGCTATAGTCACGACGCTATCTACAGCACCCTCCAAACCTCAGCCAACGTCCTAGGCGCTTGGTTCCGGAAATGGAGAATCGAGGTGAACCCCGACAAGAGTCAGGCAGTTCTTTTCTTTAAACCGCGTAAAAATAAGCCACTCGCGCTCAGCCCGATCACTATGTATGGTAAGCCTATCCCTTGGGAGAAGCAAGCCAAGTACTTAGGAGTCTTACTTGACAACCACCTGTCTTTCGCGGCGCACATCAAAGCAGCTCGCGACCGAGCTGCCTTTGCTATGGGTAGGCTTCATTTCATGATCTCGGCAAAAAGCAAATTGTCACTCAAGTGCAAGTTGCGCCTTTATACCGCGGTGATCCGCCCCATTATGACGTACGCTTGCGTCGTGTACGCTCACACCAAGCCTAAATACATCCATAGGATGCAAACCTTGCAGAACCGGTTCTTACGTAGAGTCACGGGAGCCCCTTTTTATGTCCGTAACGACCGTCTACACGTAGACCTTAGAATGCCCACCGTCCTTTAGTTTATGAAACGTCTTTCGAAGCGTTTCTTCGATAACGCCAGTAAACACCGTAATCCCCTGATCGCAGCGGCCGCCCGTTACGAACCCTCGCGCATTAGTACAGTACGCCGTCCTCGGCATACTCTCGTCACTCCCGATGATGCTATCACCCTCCTCCAGGAAAGTAGCAAAGAGACTAGCACTCTTAAGAGCGTTTATACCCTACGGCATTTCATACAAACTTTCAAGTCGTTATTTTCCGAAATGACTGAACAGATTTTAATGAAACTTCCTACGCATAAGCAGTATACATAGGTCTAAAAAGTTACTAAAAAACATTTTCGAAAAGTCTTTTAAAAATGAAGATAATTGGAAATTTCTGTTTCTATAGATCATTAAAAATCGGTCTAATTTAGCTGTAACGTTATTTTTTGAAAATGTTTTTTAGTAACTTTTTAGACCTATGTATACTGCTTATGCGTAGGAAGTTTCATTAAAATCTGTTCAGTCATTTCGGAAAATAACGACTTGAAAGTTCGTATGAAATGCCGTAGGGTATAAACGCTCTTAAAAAGTTCAGACACAAACCGCCGTCTTTCCGACCTCGCCGTCGAGGTCCGTCGCGACGTCCCGGTCCATGCCCTCCCCGACCCTCGCTCGAGCCAGCCCGCGATGCTGTGCCAGTAGTTTTAAATCAGCCCCTAAATAATGATATCACTCAGATCCAGCCTGTCCCCATGCAGTCCTCCCCCAGCGACGCCCTGAGCCGAGGCTCGTACCCCACAGGGGGTGCCCTCAGCGTATAGTCGCTTAGTTTGTAAGTTTTTATGCCCTGGCTGGAGGCCTTACTCTTAAGGCACCCACAGGATAGTCCGGTTAAGCAGACGACAACCTCCTAGGTTGAACTGCGAGATGCCATTCATAAAAAAAAAAAAAAAAATGGCAACTGTGTTTCTTCTCTTTGAATTGTTGTTCTTAATAATGTTTTTGTTTCTTATTGAGCTTGCAAATATCTATGGTTTTAAGTGTGGTATGACGTAACATATCTATAAAGTGATTACAACTTCTTCTGAATTTATTTTTTATTAGCTGTTTCCCGCGTCATTCTCCTCCTAAACTTTTTCTAAAATATAAGCCTAAGTTACTCCTTATAACATCAGCTGCCAGTAAAAGTCCCGTCAAATTCGGTCAAGCCGTTTCGGAGATTATCCGAAACGAACAGACCGTAAAAGTACCGTATATACTTTCATATACATTCAGTAAAAAGCTGTAATTTTGCAATAACAAATAGACACTTCTATGTTAGCTGTGTAGAAAATTCAACTCAAACATAAAATAACACTACATGAATCGTTTATTTTAGGTAGATTACAGCTAAAACGCATGCCTACGACAACATGGTTTTTGTAATAACTTTTAAAACGAAAATTAAAAAGTAATCCAGTTAGTTACTGACTGGAAACGCTTGTAATTAAAAACTAACAATAATTATTCGCTGCGGAATACTCCGAGCCGCTAAATTATAATATAAATTCATTGTTTCTTTTTGGCGAGCGGGATAAACTGAAATTGAAAATGAGTTTATGGTCACAGTAGATCGAAAACCAGACGAAAAAGCCTTTTTAGTCGAATGATACTCACTGCCGTCCGCAAGCTATAATGCCGTTATCCAACAAAATGTCATTTTGAGTTATGGACAAAAAAGCGCGGAAAAATAAGAAATAGGTGCCATTTTATAACTATAACTCTTATACGAGAGTTACCGGTATCAAAAAATAGATCTAGTTTTGCGGCTTCAAATAGCTATACTTTCACTTCTTAACAATGACTTAATCTTAATAAAAATAAGTTTTTTGCGTTTTAGTTTAGATTTTTTTAAATTTACATCTAATTCATCCACGACTATAATGCCGCTAAGCATACCTTAACGGCATTTTAGTGTTTGATTATCATTTAATTTTATTGACATTTAAAAGACTTAAAAAAATGTCTTTTTTACTAAACTAGAATGCCGCTAAATACTTTAACGTTGTTTTAGCTAAGCATTACGACTGCGAGAACAAACACAATGCTAAATCTGAATGCAGCTAAAGCTACTTTGCTGCATTTAAGACTAGTTTATTATAAGGATATTTTTCCAGCATATCTTTTTTAGGTTGATTACATAGCTAAAATGTCGCTAAATACAAAACATTAAAAATGTAACGGCATTTTAGCTTTGTAACTGGTACAAGATAATTGAGGAAATAAAATAAAGGTAGTTTCCTACAGAAATAAAAGATTTATTCAGAAATATAAATCATATGACATAGTATTCTTCAAAATCACTTTGTTAGGACTTAATTGTTTTCCTGCCAGGGCTGCGGGACTGTTCGAAAGAGATAACGTGGCCCTGGAACACAAAGGGCTAAGAAGGAACATGGATGGGTTTTAGTCAGTCAAGTCTGACACTCCCTTCCGCTCCGCCCAGAGTGGGTGGGGTCATTTGATGATAACCCATCCGAAAAAAAAGGACTTATTTGTTAATAATAATTGCAATGTAACCTTTGCAAATAACTAAAAAAGACCATCTGAATCTTTAAAGTAATGAGATCATAAGAACCAATTAAAAATATTTCAAAACACCTTTTTTAACTATTAGCCAAGAAATCTCGGTAAGAGGCACTAATTATATTTACTAACGTTTCGTACATATACATAGCTTAAAAATACTTTATTATCAAAATTGTAACATTCTAATTATTTAACTATCGTAATACTAAATGAGGTAACCTGTCTTTTGTTTACAACTTTTTGTTTCAGTGTTGTCAAGGTCTCTCTTATTTCTAGTACAATTTCACAAAAAAAAAAATAACAGAAGACCATGAGACTCATGAGACTCATGAGACTCTCAGATCACTAGGCATCTTCCTCATGGTTTTTTTTCCAGAATATCTGTTTATGAATGGGAATTATGCTGGATAGTTTTTCATCAATAATATAATTTTTTATTGTAGAATCTATTACTTTTGTTTTCGAGCGGAATTTAACTTGTGAAAGATTGGGGTGATCTTTAAATACTTATTATTCATAAATGTCAATGTAATAAATTTGTCATCAAAATCATTCTTGTACATTCATCATCATCATCAATTTAGCCGAAAGATGTCCATGCTGGACATAGGCCTCCTCAATTGGCGCCACATTGACCGGTCTCGTGCGACTAGCATCCAGCGGAGCCCCAAAACCTTCACCAGGTCATCGGTCCAACTAGTGGGAGACCTTCCAACACATCGTCTTCTGGTTCGCGGTCGCCATTCCTGAACTTTTTGGCCCCATCGGCCATTCGTTCTGCGAGCAATGTGCACTGCCCACTGCCACTTAAGTTTGGCAATTCTTCGGGCTACGTCGGTAAACTAGGTTCTCTTGCAGATGTCCTCATTTCTGATTTGATCACGCAAGGAAACTCCGAGCATAGCCCTCTCCATTGCCCTTAGGGTGAATTTAAGCCTTCTGATGAGGCCCTTTGTGGTCGCTACCACGTTTTGGACCCGCATGTAATCACGGGCAACACACACTGGTCATAGACTTTCGTCAAGAGACACCTTGCAAAAATATACCACACAACTTCCCGAACTCTGCCCAGCCGAGTTGGATTCGAAGATTGACCTCTTTCTGTAAATTAAGGTAAGGTAAGTTAGACCTACCCAACTGGACCGTTTGTCCCAGGTAGACATAATCGTTTACAACTTCTAGTGTAGAGTCTCCGATCTAGATAGGAGTGGGTGTTTCATGGGTATTTAATATGACTTTATTTATTTATTTAACACTTCAAGTACAATGTACAGTGGCGGACTTAATGCCATAAGCATTTTTTACCAGTCAACCTTGGTTTTGGTTTTGTCCATGTTCATTTTAAGACCCTCTCTTTCGGAAGCTCTACTGAAGTCATCGAGCATTGTACTGAGGTCCTCCATGGTCTCAGCCATGACCACTAGCTATATCGTCGGCAAATCGTACGGTGAGATATGTACTCGCCATTGACGTTGATGCCTAGCCCTCTCCAGTCCAGGACCTTGAAGGCATCTTCCAGTGCAGCGGTGACCAGTTTCGGAGTTATGACTTCTCCCTGCCTCACAACTCACTGCAGAAGGATAGGTTCCGAGGTCTGGTCCTGAAGTCGGACTGACATGGTCTCGTTTTTGTACAAACACTTCAACACCTCGACGTACCGATAGTCAATTTGGCACCGTTGGAGAGACTGCAGTACAGCCCAAGTCTCGATCTAGATAGGAGTGGGTGTTACATGGGTATTTAATATGACTTTATTTATTTATTTAACACTTCAAGTACAATGTACAGTGGCGGACTTAATGCCATAAGCATTTTTTACCAGTCAACCTTGGTTTTGGTTTTGTCCATGTTCATTTTAAGACCCTCTCTTTCGGAAGCTCTACTGAAGTCATCGAGCATTGTACTGAGGTCCTCCATGGTCTCAGCCATGACCACTAGCTATATCGTCGGCAAATCGTACGGTGAGATATGTACTCGCCATTGACGTTGATGCCTAGCCCTCTCCAGTCCAGGACCTTGAAGGCATCTTCCAGTGCAGCGGTGACCAGTTTCGGAGTTATGACTTCTCCCTGCCTCACAACTCACTGCAGAAGGATAGGTTCCGAGGTCTGGTCCTGAAGTCGGACTGACATGGTCTCGTTTTTGTTCAAACACTTCAACACCTCGACGTACCGATAGTCAATTTGGCACCGTTGGAGAGACTGCAGTACAGCCCAAGTCTCGATTGAATCGAAGGCTTTCTCGTAGTCTACAAACGCTAAACTGAGAGGCAGGTTGTACTATAAACTATCGCAGCGTATATATTATGTGGTCTACGGTGCTAAAACATTTCGAAATCCGGCTTGTTCGGGAGGCTGAAAATCGTCGAACCTGCGCGCGATACGATTCGTGATGACTCTTGAAAACAACTTGTAGACATGGCTTAGAAGTGAAATGGGTTTATCGTTCTTCGACCGGGCATTGTTGCTCTTTTTGAAGAAGAGTAAGACCCCTGCACCATGCCTGTGGCGTTTTATTTTCCCTCGAGTATGACGGAATCAAACAGCTTCTTGGAGGCTTTAAGTACCGGTTTTCCACCCGCCTTCAGAAGTTCGGCCATAATTCCATGATCGCCGAGTGCCTTGTTGTTTTAAGCTGTTTCAAATCCATCCTAATCTCGTACAGGCTGACAGGTCCGGGATGTCTTCGGTATAGTGTCGGGTCAGTCTAGCACTTGGGTCATTCGCTAGTTTTGCGTGCCCATATAATCTGTCGATCTCCCTCAGTAGCTCCGGTTTGGCGGATACGATCCTGCCATCGTCGGTCTTCAGTTTCGTGAGCTGGCTCTGCCCAATAGTCAGATCTCTTGCAAAAACCTTGGAGCCTTTATTCCGCTCAATTGCGTCTTTAATACTTTCGATATTAAAGCGGCGGATGTCGCTTTTCAAGGATTTAGATCCGTCTATTGAGTTGCCGGTATTTCCAAGCGGCAGGATCATCTCACGCCGTTCTTTCATGAGCTTGAGAGTATGATCAGAGAGTTTTTTTATTCTGTGCACGAGGTGTCTTGAAAACCTTTGACCCTGTCGTATGGACAGTTTCCACGAATGCATCGTTTGAACGCGTGGAGCGTGGCGACGTGTTAATCTTTAAACTTTTGTAGCGCACTGCTTCATGAATCTAAGGACGCGCGGGGGGCGCAGGGCAAGCGATCGAAAGTAGATAACCGCGTTTTAGTGTAGTAATGAGGGATAACTGCTTTTTTGTAATTGACATCGTAAGCAAAATATTTATGTTTCATATTCTAAATGCCGTTATGGGCTTATTCACTACAAAATCTCATAATAAAAACACACTTTAGTACTACGCATAAACGCCGTTAAGTGACATTAACGACATTTTTGTCTAGTACTTTCATTTAACGGCTTTAAAGCGTTGGACTAATAATACTCTAATTTGAAAGAAAGCAGAACTACAAAACCGTTAAAGTACTTTAACCTCATAATAGGGTAGGACATTCTGTTAACGGCGATTTAGTTATGCAACTGATGGTAAAAATTCTAGTTAAAATGTAAGTTATAAGCCCTTAGCCACTTTTTAGTTTAGTAATGTTACTTACCTGCGTTTTAGCGTAGTAAACTTATCAAACAAGGCAACTTAACGGCGTTTTTATTTTTTTTTATTTCTGCTTCCATAAATAGTAGAAAAATACTGCTTAAACAGAAAGATAGAGATTTTTTTTCTGATTATGGTGGCATCGAAAAACGAAAATCGACCAGATGCGAGATAACGGCATTATAGCTTGCGGACGGCAGCTCAGTACTACCTACCTCACTCTCTATCAACTTCTATTACACTATTGATGTAAATTACGAAAGAAAATGACCGCTCAGAAAATTAATAATAGTTAAGTACCTAATTGCTATACTTATCGTACTTTACTTACACTAACAATGTAAAGTTTGACAATAACAGTGAAATTTCAATGCGGTCAGACATTGGAACGAAAGTTTTGATTAGCTTGTAATTCATTTAGGATACTAGGGTTGGATATTAAGGTTGAAGTTATAATAAATTTTTAAGTTTTTTTTTCAGCTAGGGGTAGCGAAACTAAGAGGAAATTTGTATGAGTTTTTTAGAAAAATCTTTTGCTGTTAAGCGTCTCTTAAAGAAACTTTTTAGGAACTAGAGTCCTTTCTTATTTTTAGTAAGAGAATAGAAGAGTAATAAAGAAGTATGTAAGAAGAAGAGAGCCTGCGCTGACCCCAAATAAATTGTGATAAGGACAGGAGAATGGTGAGTCTTTTTTCATGAATATAATGTTGACTTCAGTGACCAAGAACAAGCCCCAAAGCTTTTCATAACGATTTTGCCTCAATGCCTATTCAGATCAAGATATTGGTATTTTCAAACATGGTTGGTAAAGTTGATTTCTTAAAATGGCAATTGGGCGGAAAACGTAGCTTGCTTTTAATTTACAGCCGATGTTTACGGGTCGTTAGTACCTAGGTCATCATCAGTCTTCAACAGTCCGCTGCTGGACATAGGCCTCTGTATCTCACGACACTTAACTCGATTCTCTGCAACTCTTCTCCAGTAGCACCTTACGCTTACTTTTTATTAACCAAAACAAACACACAGACTCAGTTATTCCAAACCATTTAGCATGTTTGCTAAACTATCGAGATCATTCTAAATATTCTAGTCCAGAAACTATCTGCAGTAAATGTATTTATTGTACGGAACCCACTAGCGTCTGCGCGTTGGTATCGTAAACATTTCCGTAACAAAAGTTGTGTTTAGTTGGAAATACAGGTAATGAGCAAGTTAACACAGCGCTTCCATGTGAGACTGGGTTGTTTACTAGTGTTATTTAACTTTTATATTAAATTTTACATTTTGTGATAGTGTTCGGCCTTAGTTATCATGTGTTAGTACTGGGTTATATTTGCAGCATGAAGTCAGGTTAACTGAAAATGCAGTTCGTATAGTTTCACACTAGTGTTATGACACTGTTTTATTTCACATAGCAGTGGCGTAGCGTAAACAATTCAAATTAAATAATACACTCTCCTTGCCTTTTCCCGTATAATTGATACGGCAGATACGGCGGTATCTACGGCCCTGCTCCATAAGCACAGTTGAGAGGGTTTTTCTAAGATATTATGGATTTTGTATAAAATCGGGCGAACAATTTCAGCCATGACGAGACCTTATTTCTTGCCCGAGAAACGTAAGGTTCGTCCCATCTTTATAAAAATGTCCATAGGCATAAATCACAAAACCCATCAGTGTTCCCACGTAAACTATCTATCCTATACAAGTTTGCCCTTTGAAAGAGCACTGCACGTTCCAAAGGATAATGCCCAAACTGATATGAAGAACTTTGTAAGGCATATCGGTCTGTCGCTTAAGTATGCGCAATTTGGTACAGGTAACGACGCCATTTTGTATCGAATGTACTCCTAACGTGTGCTTTAAGTTTTATAGCCTTTTTATTACGTTCCTTTAGCGTTTTTATATATAGTCTTTACTTAGAATCAAAGTTAATAACTTTTCAAAGAATGAGTCTTTTGCGGTTAACGGGGAATTATACGGTTAGTAGTTCTACGTATGTAGTTAAATAGTTGCATGCGAATTAAGCATAAGTAGACTTACTTTGCTTTGATAACCTCATTAGTGTTTCCGCGTATGTAAATATAAAAGACGATTACTGTATCGATAATATATGAAGTTTAGAACATGTGAACTGCACTTCAGCAATACTTAAAGTAAGATTCCTTTAAAAATCTACTTCAAAAAATTTTTTTTCTTCAGGAGTCGCCTTGAAAATGCTAGATTTTCAATTCATAAGTCCCGTAACCATTAAAAAGCAATGATAGCCTAATGGTGTCACCTTCAGACTGCCAAGTCATAGGTCCAGTGTTCGAAACCAAGACTTCTGATTTTTCGGATTCATGTGATTATTGTATAATTACCTATCATTTTCTTCGGTGAAGGAAAACGTCGTGAGGAAACCAGCATGCCTGAGAGATATTTGTCGACGGCATGTTAAGCCAAGTCAGAAGCGCATGTGCGGCTTAAAAACTAACTCTGACATCAGGTTAGGCACTAACCACACGATAAAGAGAGAATGAGAGTCAACCATTCACTTTGAAACCTATCGTCCCTTCGACTAGATAGTCTTTGAAGTCAGGAAGTCGCGACAACATCATTATCATCTTGCTAGTCCGGTAACTAGAGGTGGAAATACTATTTGCAGACGCTTGGCTAACTGCGTTAACCTACATCAATGTTTCTATTTTCCGGCCAGGAAGACACTGGCACGACAGGAACCGGGCTGGCAGGAAGTCTATGGAAGAGCTAAGCTGTAAAAAATATAAATGTAGTCGACTGTAAAGTTGCTTTACGACTTTTGGCAAAAATTAACAACGAATAAAAAACATTGTTGAAGTGAAACTTCTTATGCGACTTCCAACAAGGTTGCGTTAAACGTTTAACGCTACCATGGAGTGGGTATCAAAGCACTGTTGCGTTAAGTTTTACTTCTTCCGCGCGGAGGGACTCCACGTACTATTTTTTTTTCGACTTGCAATTCGACTGTGCTTTACCTGGTAATCTTTTGGTTACAGAGATGCTAAAGCTACATACGATGCTAGCTCCATGACCCCTGTACTATTCAATGCATCCATATGAGCACAATGTTTTGAGTGCGTTACATTGAGTTGAAATTGTTTATTTAGCTTGATGTACAGAATGCTTAGTTGACGGCTTCGTGAAGGGTTCGTTTACACCGCGTAAAAGTTTCGCATAGATATATTATCTTACAATCCTTTATTAGTACATTACTGCCGCGGTCTATAATGACTACTTTGCTGGTCGCGCTGATTATGGCCGACAGCGCAGCGTAGCGCAGCTCGAGGCCGACACAGTGCGGTCAGCGTGCAGCACTTGATGGACGAGCTGAGATAAACCTTTACAGCGAGGACAGCAAGGGCTGCAATGATGGCCAAGCTGAAAGGCCTAGAGCGTAGCTAGGCTAGCTCGAGGCAATCATAACGTGACCAGCGAAGCAGTCATTGTGGGCCAAGGTTTGTATAGTGCTTTACTCAAAAATGCAAGTACCTAATCTAAATAAAACCAGCAAGTAATTTAAATAAAAAATATATTCATTAAAATTTTCGCTGAACCGCGCTTTTGTTACTTCTTAGTTTTTTTTTTAGCAATGGTAGTTGGAACTATACAGCCTAATATGGAATAAAATCTTTTTGTACCTATCTCTATAGATACAAACAGCTGTGTTCTAAATAAAATCTTTTTGGATTTGATTTTTTAAAACGCTGAAACGTTAAAATAGCGGCCGGCAAAACATTGCCGGCCTGTCAGAGCGGCCAGCAAATCTTTGCCGGCCGCTCCTTGAAACAGAACGGCAAGGTCGACTTTGCTCAAACAAGGTTGTCAAAATAATGACCACATTATATGCATTTTTGAGTAAAAGTTATTTATACTTCTGAAATAAACCTTAGATAAACGAGAGTAATGGTCACAGTACTTCAGAATCAGAGGTATAACAACGAAAGAACATTAACAACGCCGTGTTGTTTTGTCGTGCAACTTACATTCAATCTTAGGGTGGGAAAGCAATTAATTACAAAGTCGAATGTACTTACGCACGGCTATCAATCAAGCTGTGATAAAACCAGTGCATGCGTATTTATCTGTCATTGTACGGGCAATCTACACAAAACGAGGTACATGTTACACTTGAAATGTATAGCTTTATCTGTCGCTCTGTGTACCTTACTTTTGTGTGCTGGCCTACAATGTTTTACTCTTTTTCCAGTATGGGTAAAGAGATGTCACTACACATCCTGTATAGCTCTGTCGCTTTCCTACACTGGAATAAGTGTAAAGAAGTAAAACAATAATGTTTTAAGACGTTATGGTAGGCCAGCTGAACTGTCAGTATTATATTACAGCTACGAGTACCTCAGTTATGTCGAATGCAGAACAAGTTAATCCATGAACAGAAATGACTTAACAAGCTCTTCTATTACCTCTAATGTATGTAAAAGCCTTTTACGTTATATTACTAACAGTAAACAAAGGCAGATAAAGGTCATGTAACGTTGATAGACTGGTAGTTTGTTTTATGCACTCTTTAAACTCCAAACTTTATTACCGTGGGTAGTTTCAACAAGATCACGCTCAGATACGAACAGTAAAAACAGGAGGTTAATGACCTTTACTTACTTGTGACGGAAAAGGAGTACCTATACAATAAAGAGGGTTTAGGGAATAGGGAACAGACATGACAAACAATAAAAACTTACAATTTATGAACCTAGGTCTTCCACATCCAAAGTCATCATCATCTGACTAGCTTTTTCCCAACTGTGTTGGGATTGGCTTCCAGTCTAAATAGATGTAGCTGAATACCAGTATCTTTTTTTGCACAACCCATTTAGTATACTTCTTCTATACTTCTTCGGTTCTGTATGGTGTCGGACGTAAAGAATAGCACCATCCCATATCTTCCCGTGGGTGTCGTAAGAGGCGACTAAGGGATTTGCCAGAGAATGGGCAGCAGCGTTCTCTGTGCTTTTGTAACAACCTTACTGCGATCGCCAACCCGCCTGCCAAGCGTGGCGATTATGGCAAAACCCCCCATGTTACGTCAATGTGGCTACACTTGGGGGAGGCCTATGTTCAGCAGTGGACGTCTTTCGGCTGAAATGATGATGATGATGATTTAGTATACACTGGTTGACTTCACTTCTTCTACTGCGTAGCATGTAAGGTATATTTTAAGTTACTTTATCACATTACATTTATCATCTGTAATGGCAAAGGAATATGTGTAAATAAATAAATAATATTTATGTACTGGGTAATACGAATATCCAGGGGTATTCGTAAGACTGATTGTCAGAATTTCGGGCCACTCAGTAACTGTAACGATGGTCAAAGCTCTACAAAATGACAGCTGGATCAATAGCTTAAACGTGCTCACCGAGCTTTGGAGGAAACTCGGTGTGTAGCGGATAGTCACCCATCCACAGACCGACCTTGGCGAGCGCTGCTTAACCTTGAAAATCTACCCGTGCGGCTGTTATTATTTAGTCACAAGCATCCGCGTCCAAGTTGAGGACGTAAATGTAACCTAGTTCTTAAAAAAATGTTATCTTTCAATTCAGTTCAAGGAAACAAAATGGCGACGGTGACAGTGAGTAGTGACGTCCATGACAGTTTCTTCGCATTGAGTGAATAAGGAAATGTCGAATCGGACCGATTTAGAAATAGTTTTATAGAAAAGAATATAAAAGAGAAGGTATTTTGCCAAAAGTTACCTGAAATGAATGCTCAAGTGCCGATATGAAAAACTCATTTTCAGGTTTAAAATTAATTAATATTTTGATAGTATCTTCAGTGGAAAATGACATTTTGATAGACCCATCCATTATCTACAAAATAATAATTGGATTCATTAATTTGAATTTAATCTTCCAAATTGAATATTTCATTGGGAAACTTTAAATGGAAAATGAAACTACGGAACTAATACCAAAATAAAGTTTCGTTTTGATAAATTGAATTGTGTACCCGCGACCTTTTGGATCTCTTTTGTCTCTATAAATCTTAAAAGTTTGTTTTAAGTGACATGTTTTGAATTTATTGTCAGATTATCTGAAATCATGGAGTTAAAAATAATAGGAAAAAGGTGTCGAAAAATTGAAAATGTAGGATTTTTAACACTGTTTGAATACTAGAATGACGCAGAAGAAATAAATGGTTACTAGGAGTCACTCATTGGATATTCATCATCATCATCCGCATCAGCCTATAATGTTCCCAATGCTGAGACACACACACAGGCCTCCTCTCTATGAGCGGGAGTGGGCTGTAAGCCAGCGCAGCAACGGTGATGAAATAAATAACACAAAGTAATGCGCCTGCCTGGGTTCGAACTCACGGCTTATTGCTCGTAAGTTGGGGCTGCCACCACTGGGATTATGGACAGATTGCCCTTATTTATTTAAACTTCATGTACAATAGTGGTACATAGGCGGACTTAATGCCACAAGGCATTCTCTACCAGTCAACCATTCTCACATAATGTACCATCTCAACATGAATGATGTAACCAAGGTTTTTGTAACAAGATTCTGATTTAAAAGAGTGTCCATGGAGTTTCTTGCCCATTCTTCTCCATAGAGATCTACGCTTTGGAATGGGTAACTACAGTACTTTCACAGTTATTATGTCTTGTGACTGGGACTGTAGCTTAATTTTTATTGTTGTTCGACCATTCAAAAGTGCCTGTAACTGGCTTATTTGAAATAAATGATTTGATTTGATTTGATTGTGTTAAAAAGGACAACATTGTGGTAACGCTTATCCCAATTCATTTGGGGTCGGTGCAGCTTGACTTCTTCCAAACTTCTTTATTACTCGTCATCTCAGAAGTCAGTGCCTTTCTAGCCATATGCTGTTTAAACAGTTTGCCACTATTTAAAGTCTTTACGTACCTATGGAAACACGATTATTGTGATACTGCATAATCTGAAAATAAGCCTGCAAAAACGAGTAGGACGGTGGGTACTGTTTTTCCGATGCCAGTAAGCAAACAAGAATGCAATGAAAATAAAATAAATAACCACAACATATCTAAAAATATTTAGACAATCTTTTCATTGGGTTTCCCTGTTTAATGTTCGTCAATATTTTATTTGATGTTATCCCCTTTTAAACGAAAAAAATAGAACATTCGTTCCGTGTTTTTCAAAGTAAGTTGGGGAAGCATACACGAAGTCGAATAAGTCAATAAAATAAACAAAATCCATAATTATTAGCGCTAATGAATTCTGTCGTCGTCGGATTCGGTTTACATTTCGTTTGATGTCTTTAGAAGCACAGAAGTAAACATGAAATGGCAGGCATGAAAAGTTCATGGAAATTGTTCTACCAGAATCGCGTCGCACCGTCGCGTCGCGCCTGTCTGTGGGAGCCTTTAATTGGTTGCTTTGTTGGCCAACTACTGAACCTTGGGTCAATTAGAAATATATAAGGAAGCCGCAGTCTCTACCGGCCCGTTGACAGACAGATTTGATGTTTTTATTTATTCAGTTGTTCAACTAAAAAGCTTTGGAGGCAGGGTTGTCTAAAACCATGGTCACACCACTATGACACGAAAAGCTGTAAAGCTGTTGACACACAGCCCTTGTTTTTATAGTCTTGCCACTTCTAAAGCCGTCGCAGTCGATACACAGCCCATATTTTAATCGTCGTTTACCATGTTCGTTCCAGCCAGAACGTGACGACAAACCAGAGGATACTGCCCGATCAAACAACTGTGTAGTGTCTACCCACTAGACGCGCCAATGGATTTTAGGCAGTTTGCTCAAATATTTGGGTTACGATGTTCCTGGTAAACTCAAAATATTGTGGTACAAATATATTTAGATTTAAATTAATAAATGTTTGTCATTGCTGACATAATTAACGGCCTGCTTGCGCCACTAGTGACTAAATGCGTTAAGTTGACTTAAACATAACTGGCGAGGTATGCACATGTCTCATCATCATCATTATTTCAGCCGAAAGACTTCCACTGCTGGACATAGGCCTCCCCCAACGCCACATTGACATTAGGGGGGTTTTGCCATAATCGCCACGCTTGGCTGGCGGCTTCGCGATCGCAGTACGGTTGTTACAAAAGCACAGAGAACGCTGCTGCCGATTCTCTGACAAGTCCCTTAGTGGCCTCTTACGACACCCACGGGAAGAAATGGGATGGTGCTATTCTTTACGTCCGACACCATACAGAACATGTCTACCTGATAATTATTAACTGATTTTGAAATACCACTTGTCACTAATTCGCGGTATAAATATTTTTAACTACGCATATTAATTAGGTATTTATTTGTTAAGTAAGTATTCGAAACCCCAAACCATATATAGCCTCCAAACAAAAACTTTGCCTGTACAATTTTACATTACCTACATATTTTACGAGCCAACACAACACTGGAAGCAATAACATCATTAATTCAAAATCTCACGCGTAATGGTTACATTTGTATGCGTATATAACCGACGACGTAGGCTCTGCACTCAATGTATGGAAATTTATTTCACGGGCCTGTAAAGTTTTATAACCCTGCGGTTATGACTGGGTTTATTCGAGCAGATTTATTAGTGACCCACCTCTAGGACCCAGGAATCGTAATCTGGGAACGTTAATTCAGCTGTGACTGCGTGTCATTTTACGACTCGGGGGGCCGGAGGCCCGTTGTCACAGTGTCGGGACCTGCAGCGTTTTAGTGTTAACTCTAGTTTGAGTGAGCACTTCGAACGAATATTAAATTAACCAATTATATTTGTACGAGGTACACAGGTGCAAGATTGTGTTTTGTTTTTAATGTTATTTTAGATTTAATTATGTTTTTTGTGGGTACCGTTCTTCATTTGTAGGCTTTCCGTTACTTTGATTTATGAAGAGATCGACCTCAAGTCTAATCGTAGAAAAATTAAGTAACTTTTATGCAAGAATCGATTTTCCACAGCAGTGCTACCGAATAGCTATTGTCTTTATATTTCACTTACCATATTCTTTTATATAAAAGGTCCGAGAAAACTTAAAGGACAAAGAACAGGCAATGCATTCTAAAAGTTCTGTACGAGTTACAAACGCATGCGGAAGGAAATAACTATTGAGAAAGTTTTGGAACTCTTGTGTTATAAAATGAAAGTTGAAGGTGCCGCCTGCAATGGACACATATTGCACGAATTGATAGTTTAACTTGAGTTTTTATTAATAACTGTTTTCTCATTGTTTTGTGGGACTCACTACGTTGGATTAAGAACTTTTTCCTTTAGGGGACTATGATTAGGTATAATCATCATTATTCTAAAATTAAATTAAAATATGTTTCACTGATAAAGTATTATTATTGAGAAAAACGTTTTTGACATGACAACGTCTAATAAATTCGTGAACGCCGGCTGCACGCACGAAAAATGATGATTATACGTATTATACATTGTAACGTTACGCTCATTGTTTACGATCGGAGCGAGAGCGCTGCACGAGCGAGCGAAAGGCACGTTGGCTTGAGCGTTCGGCTATACTAAGTAGGTTTGCGTTAGATAATTTTCTTAATCTGAGTAGGTTTTTTTTTCGTCACTTTTCTTGTGTCGTGGTGGCTAGCTAGTTGTTTATAGTCGTAAACGAAATAACAAATTATACAGTTCTGAATAATACATAAGCAGGTGCTTACACACCTATATTTATGTAAAAATGAGATATGCTTTGTGTCTTGGTGACAACCTTAGTCTGGTCAATATTTGCCTAGCGAGGGACAATTTCATTATGCAAATGTATATCCAATTGGGATGAGATGATTACACAGCTGTGCATATGACATCACCGTTTAACACTAATGTCCAAATGCATATAACAAACAACATATTATGCACAAAGCCAGTATTCACATGAACATCAAATCAATTACATTAGCATACAAACACACTTCGGTCAGTATTTGTTTGCTAAGGCCATACTGTTAATTTATGTCTATTTGCTAAAATAATAAACCTGTTTTAGGTTGTTTTTTGAGTTGAAATTTCCATGAAAGCTAGACGAGTGGACAGTGAATAATTAGGGAAACGTTTTGGTGTTTGTTTTTTACAATGGTAATGGTAACAACAACAAGTAAAACAGCGAGAATTCGACGAATATGTCCTAATTAAATTTTTATGGCGAATGCATGAGTTGTTATGTACTTACAATCGGAAAAAAATACAGAAAAAAATTAACTCGAAAAATTCCAGCCATCTCATATTTTTTTATATTTTAAAAGCCACACACCCCTCCCCCTATATCTAACCTCCACAACCCAGTAACTCGATAATACGATACCCCTTAGTATGACTGGATGTCAGACTGTTGGCTTCTGACTACTCGTAACGACTGTCAAAGATCTAAAAATGACAGCCGGGACCAAAGGCTTAACGTGCTTTCCGAGGCACGGAGGAAACTCGGTATGTAATTATGGGCACCCATCCACGGATAAACCTCGGCAATAGGTAATGTTTAAGATTTTAGATTTATAATATTTTGAAAGTCAAAAAATTATAAATCTAAAATCTTAAACATCGCTCATCCAGACGGATTACGTTCAATATTCCAAACATTAAAAAAAACTGAACTCGAGCATTTGAATTCAAAACAAACACCGTAACCAATGGAGTACAACAAAAGACATTAATAACACCACATTGATTACGTACTTTCACTGAGGCAAAGTTTCTCTTATCTGAGCCTCGTATAGGAAGAACAACATCAAAACAAAATAAATTATATTATGGCCACACTTTTACGAAGTATTTTATACTTATTTTTCCTTTACTTTTTATGCTTATTTGCCTTTGCTTGATGGCCTGTGCAAAGAGATAGAAAGTATATAGTCTATAGACGTTAATACCGTTTTTATATTTCGGATAGCTGTTTGAATTTAACCGATATTTTGTTTTTAAAATATCACTTTTGCTCTGAAATTGAGTTAGGGTAATATCGAATCGGGCTCAGGTATTGAATGTTTGAATTTTGAATAGTCTTTATTCTTTCAAAATTTGTACTGCTTGTCATCAAAGTCTTTGATAGCTTTAGGAAATGATTTGGATATCTGTTATCTGTCAAAAACGAAATGGAAATCTGAAAATAAATGTAAATTCAAGAATAGAGTGTTAAATGTTTTTGCTAAACGACGCAAATGTGCGCGGATGGTCGCGTTTGTTCGAGACGAGGATACAGCAAACAGCGGGCGAGTGTTCACCTCGTGTCTTAAGATATTCCTAGCTTAGGTACGGCAACATCCCGGTCTAGGCATAGGTAGAACACAATTTGTTTTTCTGACATTTGTTCTTATAAGCTACCTGTAGTATCTTATTTCTCTTTGGTAGTAGTACTTTGGTGCCCCGCGATAATTGACCAGCACTGAGCATAACAGCAGTTACTTTTTGACCACACAAAATATTGCAGTACTTCAATGGGCATTTATTACCAAAAAAAAACCCTAACCTTAAGTTAAATAATAAAGCATGCGCACTCATATGTAATCCTTCGTTAATTGCAAAAGTTCCCAGTACTCCCTGCAGCTAATTCTGTGTGCACCAGAAATTGCGGCTCAGTGCAGATGCAATCAAGAATACCACAAATTAACATATTCAAGCAATTCCTCTCCTAATATACCACGTAGAGATAATAGAGTGATAACAAGAAACGATTAGGTTTGCGTTATCATTCGTATTTAAAAGACGGTTTCAATGTAATTGGTAAATTGAGATTTTAATTTCGGTGCTAAAAGGTCCTTTAGAAGCAGATTAATTAAAACCGGCCAAATGCGAGTCGGACTCGCGCACGAAATGTTCGAAGGGTTCCGTACCATTATAAAAAAACGAGCAAAAAAAAAACACTTTTTTGTATGGGAGCCTTTAAATATTTATTTTATTGTTTTTAGTATTTGTTGTTATAGCGGCAACAGAAATACATAATCTGTAGAAACTTCAACTGGCTAACTATGTGTTCATAAGATACAGCCTGGTGACAGACGGAAGGACGGACGGACGGACAGCGAAGTCCCAGTATTAGGGTCCCGTTTGACCCATTGGGTACGGAACCTTAAAAATAGTGTCAGTAATCCTGCCACACGATCAATTTTCGATGTGGTTGAACGTTTTTAAACAAAATATACTTGACGAAGAGGTTATGTTTTTGAGACGGTTTTGATCATGAGACTGGCTCGTTGGTCTATTGGTGGCAAGCGCGACTGCTGAGCAGAAGGACCTGGGTTCGATTCCCACGTCGGGCAGTGTTATTGGGTTTTCTCATCAGGAATTTCTTTCTAGCATATTTGTGCTCGGTTGATGGCAATAGGTTCTCCCCTATTACTTGGTACGTAAACACAACTGGCGAAATGTGGGTGTACTATTAGGTACACCTCTACGTAACCCTTCGGGGATTACAGGCGTGATGTTATGTTATGGAAAATAAAACAATTTCTTTAAAGACGGTGGGTAAGAATGTTAGCTTATTAAAATTCCCATAAATTATTCTACAAGGTGTTGTTTTACATCCTCGTCAAATTCAAGGAGGTAACTATGCTAATGATTTTCGACCCGAATCAATGATAGAATGGGTAGGTAATTTTTTTATTAATGGAAATCGGTAAGCGTGAACCACCCGTGTTTTAAACGCGGCCCGTCTGATCCTCGCCTTATAACCGCGCTTTCACACATACAAACTAAACGTTTATTCGATAATTTCTTATTCCCTAAACCATGTTAAGGGGGTTATTCTGATATACTGACAAATTAAAACAACCAAAAAAATCTACGTTTATTAATGATTATCTAGGTACCGTGATTTTAATTGATTATTTATGTCTTTTGTGACAACCTCCTGAATTTTGACGAGGATGCAAAACAATACTTTGTATTTAAATAAACAAATCACACACAACATTCTTTTTCTCTACTCACATGTAGATAAAGTTAAAGTAGCAGCAAATAAGATAAAGACCCTCTCCCTCTAGCCCCCTATGTATGTCAGGTGCCCCCAACTTCGAGGGTCAAATCTTTTTTCTCCGAACCCGACTTTTTCTTGGAAACCCTTGATGAAGTTTGGCAAAATTCCCTTTGTAACCGATGAAATAGCCAGGTTCTTTTTGTTGGGCCGAGTAGATCTTGAGAGACTTTAAGTAATTACATGGGTTACTTACTTAATTGTGATTGGATTGAAAATAAAAGTATTATATTACTTTTGTTTGGCAGATGTATTGGGTGAGTTTGAGTTGTAAAGGGATTTTATTTGGGGTTTTATTGGATTTGGTTAGTATGTATAAAGCGTTGCAGCTAATAAATGTTGTTGAAGATGTTTTTTTTCACTGTGAAACCGATGAGCACGCGTAACACTCTTTACCTAATCTTCTATACCTACATACTTCCGTCATAAGGTTGTATTTGGACTGCCTCGTTCTCTCCTCGTTCGTTCTTCGTTTGGTGTGCCTCAGCCGAATGATCTCAATTGCGACTGTTAAGCATGGGGTTTTGGATTCGACTCCCGGGCCGGGAAAATTGTTATTGGGTTTTTCTATCAAGAATTTCTGTAGCCACCACGGAGTCTAGATTTGTGGCCGGTTGGTGGCGATAGGCTGCCCCCTATTACATGGGACTTAAACATGAGTGCTGTATGGTGTCGGACGTAAAGAATAGCACCATCCCATATCTTCCCGTGGGTGTCGTAAGAGGCGACTAAGGGACTTGCCAGAGAATGGGAAGCAGCGTTCTCTGTGCTTTTGTGACAACCGTACTGCGATCGCCAACCCGCCTGCCAAGCGTGGCGATTATGGCAAAACCCCCCAAAACGTCAATGTGGCGTCACTTGGGGGAGGCCTATGTCCAGCAGTGGACGTCTTTTGGGCTGAAATGATGATGATGATGATGACACATCGAAAGACCAGTAAAAAATTTATTCAACGAAACATTATCACGGAATAACTCCGGCTTTCCCAATTCGCTGACCTCAAATCCACTGAGCATACATGGAATTTGCTTGGGGGAAGAGCTTCAATTGAAATTTAATGTTATTCACAATACTAATTTAATGTTATTCATTAATAGAGACATACCATTGGTGAAAATCGAAAACTTCATATTCGATATATGACGCCGATGTAGAGCCGTCGTTAGTGCCTTAGGAGGTCCAACTGAATATTAAAATCTCCTAGAAATGTTTCTTTGTAATTTAATTCTTAACTAGCCCTCATATTTTCTTTATTTAGAAAAAAAAATAAAGTTTTCTCCTCGTTTCACATTTTTTATTTATTTTTCACTTTACAGTTTCCTATCAAAACTTCACAATTAAATTATGCATTAAATCATGCTTCTATTGACACTTACGGCAAAACATTATTAAATATTTGCAAAAATATCTGTGTTGCTTAAACTTTTTTGATGTGTGTAGTTCGATAAGTTATTTTATTTAGGTACACGTTCCAGTTATTCCAAAGGTTATTTACTAGGAATTACCTGATGTATGAACTAACAGATTTATTTGATCCAAAATGTTATTAATAATTCACAGAATCAGAACAAAGGGGCACGGTTATGATTTCGATATTACCAGGGAATATATTTTGGGAATTTTCATAAGTTGAAACAACAATCCATATTCTATAGGCCGTAGGTAGATAAGAGAAAATAGTTAGATCTATACCTGGGGAAAAGTCACCGTGGTTCACCAAATGTTTGCTACTGACAAACCTAGTGATATGAAAAATAACGACATTTTTGTCATCTAAATATTGTTTTTGGGGAGACTTATAGAAGAAATGTTTCGTACTGTTCTATCATCATTAGGCTAGCCTATCCCCAACTATGTTGGGTTCGGCTTCTAGTCTTACTGGTATCAGCTGGCTGAATACCAGTATTTTACATGGAGCGACTGCCTATCTGACCTCCACAACCCAGTTAGTACCGGGTAATACGATACCCTTTGGTAAAACTGGTTGTCAGACCTTCGGGTCACTGACTACCTGTACGACTGACAAATATCTACAAATGACAGCCGGGTCCAACGGCTTAGCGTGCTTTCCGAGGCACGGAGGAAACTCGGTGTGTAATTGATGGTCACCCATCCACGGACCAACCTTAACCTATAGATCGATCCGAGTGGCTGTTATTGTTTAACCACGAGCTCCTCTACTACTATTCTATATGGATAAATTATAGTTGGTTCTTGTCAATAAGGTATCGATAATATTTAATTAAAACCTTCATCTTAACTCCATGAGAGAATGTCAACGTTGTAATCATTATTTTAGTTGCGCAATTGTGAGGTAAGAATTTTCAATCAGGACACCTGTACATTTGATAGCAGCAAGCGGTGGTTTATGGGGTTCTAAATAAATTGTTTTCCACGACGTAGACAATCTATGGCATCAGCTCAGATTACCCGCACGACAGATTTGTTTTTATTTTAACAGTGTATTTTCTAGTTTTGCACAGCCAGACCAAAGCCTAAAAGTTGGCACACGAGGGTTATTTTTAATAAATGTAAACTTTTTAGCTGTTCTAGATCACATGCCCTTACTTATATTCACAACGTTACGTTAAAGGTGTATTAATACCTACAGTTACTTAAACGGTAAGGTACGCATCAAATTGTGTCCCTATTAAAAATATTACTGCTGGGTGGTCATAACATTGAAAATTTAACTTAAAAAAGTTCCCTTAACTTATTCTTTAATTAATGAATTCGGTCAGACGGGAACTCATTCATTAAACAGCGTAAACAGTAATTTTAAACAACAATAAAATGCACGAATACAAAGTAATGAATCCGGCGTAAACAGATGTATCTGGAATTTTAAATTAATTTCGTTTGTTTTAATTAACACCACGGGATTACCGTGTTACGGGCACGCTTAATGAAATGAACATAATCTTATTATGACGGCATGTTAGCATTTAATATGAGTAAATAAGGCTCTTTATATAATTAAAGTAGCACACCGTATTTCGTGCGCGGTCGCTCGGATTACGCAGCATGCAATTTTTTACGGCCGCGGTGTCGAATTATGTGAGGTGAGAAGGCGGGCTCTACTTTATATGTTCACGTGAAACAAGCTGTAAATGTGCCCGTTTTATGTGGTTTTAGCATGATCCTGTGAAAATTCGTAACGTTTTGTAATAAACATAAATTACTGCGGTTTCATTTAATATGTTTGTTTGTAACACAAGACTAACTGTCCAATAAATGCATTCACTTTATCCACTCAGATATTAAGTAAACAAATAGCTCTCTTTCATATCAAAAGATTGATAAATCATACATAAATACCATAGCATTAATTTCCTAAATGATTATTTGCTTTAGGACTGAGCGGACATGATTTGACAGTTATTATTAAGGCGTTCAAAATGGCGGCCATACGTCACAGCTGGACGCGTTTAGTCCGACGGCCGTCTATCACGAATATGGAGGGGTGAGTGGCAATCAAATTGTATTCACATTCTGGTCCTCAATTGCTCTCTTTTGTGCTTATTCGCTAGACCGTTTAGGGCGCGACAGACCGAAAGGTCTAGCTTGCTGATTTTCCTTTTCGAATCATGTGATTTCGTGTGTGATGTGGCATATCCCATTCATTCTGATGATATGATTGATGAATTGAATTGATGAATGGTGATTGATCTAGAAAACGCTTGAAATGAGCTTAAAGTATTTTCTTCACGAGTGTTGCAGTCTACCGCACTATAAATAAAGCACTGAAAGTATTTGAATAAACCACAACTATAAAGTCTCAAACTTGTCTCACCCAATTTGCAGCACTACCTCAAGCAGACATATTACAAACGTGTCCAAAATAATACTAAAGCAAAATTGCTCTCATTCGGCACTGAGAAACTGCAAGTGTGCGCTTCGTGTTCAATTTGATCGAAACTCTGGCGCAAGCCAAGAACCCTGTAAGTGGTAAAACGCCGGTCACGCACAAAACTTGGAAGCAACTGCTAAGACTTCTATCTTTGTGCACTGATCGGTACCGAGTTTTCCAGCTTTACGTGTGTGTGTAGTGTACGTGTATTGTGTTTGAAAGTTCGGGTTCATTTGCATTGCAGACTGTCTGCATATATTGAAAATTTTGGTGCTGTCTCAAGTTTTGTACTCGGTACCTACTACTCATATAATCAAGCAATAAGTTTTTATCTTTATTAGCTTAACTAGCGTCCCGCCCCTACTTATTTTGTCGAGATGTCTTTACTAAATAATAATAATAATATATTCATTTAGTGTTGCTTCAGCATTGCCGAAAGACTCAAAAACCATATGCATAATATTGTTACACACAAACCGCAGATAAATTAAATGTTTCAAGCATTTCGACGCTCTCTTTCCGAGAATTATCACATACAACGGGTACAAATCCCACGAATGTGGATATGCAACAAGTCTGCAAGCATTACAATAATCCCTTTCCATCAATTAAGTCGAACAAACTGCGCTAAATAGTCTATGGCACAAACACAACGACAATCCTAGAGGATTTGAACAAATGGCGCGGGCTTTGAATCTTAAGTCTAATCCTCATTGATCGGTTGAACTACGTATGAAGTTCTATTTCTTTGTTTTATGGCTAATTATTAAGAATGTATCTGAATGTGTTTGAAATCAAGTTTTATTGAACCACATTTGGATTCTATTTTCAATTACTGGTCACTCAGTGGTCGAAGATCGAGCGCACTTATTTTTTTATATTTTTCTGCACACCGTATGTATACGTACTGTATCCACTTTAGCTATGCCAAATCTCAAACAAATTTTCCTTGACAATGCCTTAAAAATGGGTAAAAGTTTTTTGTTTACGTATTTCCAGATATTCCGAGCGAGATTACTTTGGTATTCATTTCGTTGTTTATTGATCACTTCACACTCATGCCGTACGTGTAGGTGGAGACAAAATTTTCCGGGCTTCTTTCAACAAAAGACCTCTGTCATTGAATTAAAATAAAACGAGGACACCACAAAAATAATGTTAATTATGTGTTGAACTCTGCCTACGCCAGGTTCACCCATCAACGCTCAAGCAATGGAATTTACGTCTATATGGAAATGAAATGAGAGAATGCCACGGACCATCCGTGGCATTTAATTTCACGTTAAAGTGTAGGTGTAAATTAAATGCCCCTATATAACCTGCATTAAATACCACATAATTACCTACATTGATGGTTCCGAGGAAATAACAGAGTTTCAGCAATTACGGCGTAAATACCTGTAACCGTTCCTTGCTATAATTAGATAGCGAGCTTAATGAAAAATTCAGTGTAATTCCATCGGCAAACGGCAAGCGGTAATCATGTGGGGAATTATTAAGGGAGTGTGGAGGGCTAAAGCTGCAGCGTTTGGATAATTTATACGCTACTGCAACTGAATTACTAGAGGAAACGGTGAGTGGACTTATTAATGGTTCACACTCTCTATGGGATTGTTTGAAAACGGTGAGGAAAATTAATTAAAGGCATTTAAATGGACAAGGATTGTTTTATAATTCTACTACATACACGGGTTTTTCCATCAGGTATTTCTCAGTAGCAGCCACGGATTCTGGATTTGTGCTCGGTTGATGACAATAGTCTCGTCCCTCCTATTACATGGGACTTAAACATAGCTGGCGAAATGTGGGTCTTCTATTGGGTAAACCTTGCAGAACCCTCCAAGAATTAAAGGCATGATGTTATGTATGTGTGCTACATACAGAACACGCTACTTGCTCTGGAAACAGTTTAAAAGCAACGTTGGAAATTCTTTTCGAGTCCGAAGATATCCTATTGACATCAAAGACACGATTTTAGGTCATAAACGTTTTACGACATATCAACTGGTGAAACAATGTGTTTCATGAACGTGACATCTTTGTCATTTTTGTTCCTATTCTATCACATAAAGTTTGAAAACAAAAAGGCGTACATTATGTATCTTTGTTTTTCGAACTATCGAGTTTATGTCGTTTTTTTCCATGGGAGTAGTTAGAAGCTACAGAACGCAATAGGCGTTCTGAAGCTTATTACTACCAGCTGGCCTACCATGACGTCTTAAAGCAGTATTGTTTTACTCCTTTTCCAATGTGGAAAAGAGATGGCGCTAGACAACCTGTACAGCTCAGTCTCTTTCCCACACTGGAAAAGGGGAAAAGAATACTGCTTTAAGACGTCATGGTAGGCCACCTGATCCTTAATACTCTTTTTGCTTCGTCCACAGTCATATATCTGGTCTTACACGCACGTCGGTTGTTTGCACTACGCACTTGACCTTTTTGAATAACATCACCAATAAGGAATGAATTTCTGAGGCCTTCCCTTCCCGGCGTTACCATACCACTCACATGTATCTTGTTACCCTTTGTTAGTCGCCTTTCACTCATCTTTTGCACATGACCAAACTATCTAAGCATCATCATCATCTTCCTGCCCTTGTATCATGTAACTTGGGGTCAGCGTAACAAGTTTTTGAAGTGAAAACTTCTTTTGCGGCGTTGTGCACTTTTTTGTGATCGGTAAAAAATGTTAAACTCGCGTCAGTCCTGACGCGATGTCGAAAATTCGTAAGACGGATTGACATTAGGTTACGAAGGAATTTGAACTTTATGCCATCTGTCATTGAGTTTGGGTTTCCAAAACTGGATAATTATCTTATGCATAAATAAAACCTTTGGTTTCTCCAAAGAGGTAAAATTCGTAAGACGGATTGTTATAGTTCTGAAGTGTTCAATTTTTAATGTAATATAAATTGTCATGTTTGTGTACGATAGCGGAATAAATGAATATTGTATTTTACCACATAAATGATAGTACTTTTATATTAAAGCAATTCGTGCAAAATTATTCCCTAACCATTCCAAATATCAAAAATGCACATATTTAATATTCAAGTTTTCACTTCTGCCGGTACTCCCGGAGTGCAACACGTTTTTTTTTCATATATTCTCCTCTGTCAACGGTCACGCTATCATTTATTCTTTCTTCTTTTATATTATTCCTCACACATCCATCCGTCGTTTCGTCGTGGTTTTCCACTCCGGGAGGGAGGCGAAAACCACGATGAAACATCCATCCACATTTATATTCATCACGCGTTAGTCACATGCTTAATTCATGTCATCATGATTCGTCCCTCCCCATCACATACCCATATCATTGCAGACGATTCCCTTTCGACGATTTTGTTGTAAGGGACTGTAAACTATCTAAGCATACTCTTTTCAAATGATCTTACTACGTCTTCTTTAATACCACAACAAAGACACGTTCTAATTATTCTCTTTTTTCTCTTTCGAGCGAGCCATGCGGTATCACACGACTGACAAGACGTTGGCACACACGCAACTATAAATAATCACAATTTGTTGGCTCATCGCCTACAAACACACGCGAATTAACGTATTTCATAGATACAATGTTTTCTTGTAACAGTTGTCTCGTTATTTATGAGAAGGAATGAGGTTATACTTTGTTTCGGTCTTTTCGGTTTTTTGATATAGGGGCGAGCAAAAAGATTAGAAGTAGTTTGATACCTCATCATCTTCATAGCTTTTCCCAACTTTGTTGGGGTCGGCTTCTTTTCTAACCGGATGCAGCTGAATCATTCATCATTTCAGCCCAAAAGACGTCCACTGCTGGAAATAGGCCTCCCCCATGTGTCGCCATGACATTTTGGAGACTTTTGCCATAATCGCCACGCTTGGCAGGCGGGTTGGCGATCGCAGTACGTTTGTTACAAAAGCACAGAGAACGCTGCTGCCCATTTTCTGGCAAATCCCTTAGTCGCCTCTTACGACACCCACGGGATGATATGGGATGGTGCTATTCTTTACGTCCGACACCATACAGAGCCAGCCTGCCATGCAGCTGAATACCAGTATTTTACATAGAGCGACTGCTTATCGGACCTCCACAACCCAGTTAGTACTGGGTAATTCGATACCCCTTGATAAGACTAGATGTCAGACTTTCCGGCCACTGACTACCTGCAACGACTGTCAAAGATCTGCAAATGACAGCCGCGACCAACAACATAACGTGATTTCCGGGGCACGGAGGAGACTTAGCGTGTCTTAGATGGTCACCTTAAAGATCCACACGTGCGGCTGTTATTATTTACCCACGAGTTAATCTGATACCTGTCGTATCCAAATTTTCTGTTATAAACTTTTTATAACGTATCATCTAGGGAAAAATAGTATCTCATGAACATGTCACATAATGGTGCATAGTTTTGCGGTTTTCGCGATGCTTTAGTCGGAACTTGCCTGCAAACATAAACGAATTAACGGATTTCATTGATACAATATTTTCTTGTAACAGTTGACTCCTTATTTATGGGGAAGCAATGCGGTTATACATCATGTTTTGGTATTTTTATTTGCGGTTGTTTTTGAATTAGGGATGAACAAAACTAGCATAGATAGAATTTTGCAACATGTTTTATAAGCAACGAGCCCGGCTTTCGTAAATGAAGGTGACAGATTTTCAATAAGGATTCCTTCTAATCGATTTTATTTTGTAAATGGTGGTCACGCATAAAATCTTCTAAAGCGTGAGGGTTGTTTGTATTGATGCCAGCTATTGATTAAAACAGGTTTACTGTGTTACCGCTTTTTTTAAGATTAAATAATGTCGTGGAAGATAGGCAAGCCAAATAATAATAATTCAATTAGACGTTTTTGTATTGTTTATTTATCTTTTATCCCAGAGACCACTTAAAAAAGGATCATATCGTTTATTCTTGGTATGGACAAAACCACTATCGATTCACTTTCTTTTAATTTGACAACTAAATCCATAGGATAATAAAGGGTCCTTATTTAACCGGTTAAAAGATTGTAACAAAAATAAATACACAACACGAAATAAAATATTTACGTCTTATTGTATTCTCGTAGCATTCTCTAATGACTAAAAACTTTTTTGGCTGTGCTCACACTTCCTCCAAATGTTGTTTCAAGCTCAACTTAGTTTTACACGAACTTCATTTTAAACTTTCATCGTTTAAATGTTTACGTGCTTAAAAGTCTAGACATTTTAATTAAATATGTGTTCGTTGAAGAATGGGCTTGGGCTTGATGGAGTAATGCGTGGTTTGATTCAATAATGCATTGCATGCATTTATGTTTTGTGTTTCTCTTTTTTATACTATATATTGTAGCTGTTTGCTGTTCCTTTTGAATAAAATAAAATAAAATAAAATAAAATGCACAGTTTTATGTTATTTGAATATTACGTAATGTGTCTACAGATAATGAGTTGGGTAAAGGTTTAAACATAGTTATAAGCACTGTTCGTCGCGTTCAGGATTCTTTCTATGAAACGTCATACTAAAAGACGGATTTATAAGATCTATCGTAATGACATCGCCTCTACACGGGATCAGCTGATAAAAAGCAAACATCGCGTTTATGGTGGCCTGTCCACCGGCTTTACCACTGGAAATCGTGGCCACACTTTCGGTAATCCGTCGCCATGCTTAGGGCGAGCTGTTGTCTTCCAGGTCGTAAGCTGATGCTCGGTTCACCGTTAGTGGAGTGACTCTGTGGCAACGCAATTCAGTTTGTCCGTGTCGACGTCTGGTTGACAAGTAGCTGATCCCCGAACTTTAGCTCGAGGTGATGCGGATCACGTGCAATGATACGCAAGCTTTGACCTTAAGTGCCTACCTACGATGTCTTTACAATAGTTTTGAATGTGACCTTCAAATTGGCCCTTTTATAAGTAAAGGTTGGATGTCTAGATGTAGTTAAACGTTTATTTAAGTTTTGTTATTTATGTTGCTACCCACGTGGAGGCTGTCAAATATATTTTATTCCCTAAAGTTTACCTTGGACGAAACCTTTTATTTTCTTAATAATTCTTTGATTCAATTTAACTGACTACATGCGCATGCGAAAGTGGTTTATTAACTTTTTGGCTAAAAGGGACTATTATGGATAAAGCTTTTAAGCTTAAAACGAATTTTCAAATTAAAATTCGCACATTACCAAGCCTGAGAGATAAAAAATAAAACAAACGAAGTAATATTTTCAACGATATTTCAGCGGAATGTATAAAATTAAAACTTTTGCCCAAGATAATTATGCCTAACTTAAGTCCTATTAAGTTAATAAAATACCACTGGACGCTGTTCATAGGCTCTCGTATAATTTAAATTTAACGTTCGCTGGGGCTCAATATCTTTCTGTATTATATTTTTCTGACTGAAACAATTACATTTTATGTGAACTCCATTGTGTTCTCTGAGATATAAAGTTAATGAAAATCTCAAGAGGCTTAATAAGGGCTGGCCAGCAAATTTGATAAGCTGTGAGCTCGTGATAAGGGCGTTGATGGAGCATTGTTATTCAGATCACATTCTCAACGTGGTGGAGGTTTTTTTTGTAAAATTACTTTCGTTATGTTTTATTTTCGGATGAGTTGGGTATTGACAGGGCTTTGTTGTGCCTATGTGTGGGTATCGACAGGTCTCTAGAGTAGGGAGAGATTAGAAGGCCAATAGCTGTCTATTTTTACTCCTTTTCGATGTGAGTGGTGTTTTTTTTAATTTATTTTACTTTATGTAGTTCAGCACATAAAGTCAATGGTCCCGGTTGTCATTTATAGATCTTTGACAGTATTTACAGGTAGTCTGGATTTGTGCCCGGTTGATGGCATTAGGCTCGCCCCCTATTATATGGGACTTAAACATAACTGGCGAAATGTCGGTGCACTAGGTACACCTCTGCTTAACTCTTCGGGGATTTCAGGCGTGATGTTATATTATACCTAGCTATTCTTCGAGAAGTTCTATGAAAGTAGTATTATTAAACTAGGTCGATGACAAAAGCTGCACCGTCGCGTCGCACGTCATAAGTCTCACTTGGGCGCTTTACATTTTTAAGTGTGTGAAACATTTTAGTTATGTTCCCTCTACTCGTATAAGTAACATCTTTTCATAAAATATGAGCCAGCCTAATTTACGTAAGTACCAATTTTGGTGTAATATGTTTTTATAAAGTTTTTTTTTCTACGGCAGACTTACGTATGCTCTTTAATTTTTATGAAGAATTTACTTCAAATTGACTTTGTTCACTCTACCATGAGTTTATTACGAGTCTAGATATACAAACAAGGTGTAAATAGACCCTTCAATCAAGCATTCTGGACATCAAACTAAGTAACCCTACGCAAAAATTATTGCTTGGAAACACCTTTATTGTTTTGGGTGAAAAATCTTGTTTTTCTGTAAAACTCAATGTAACCCACTCAAAACATTGTGCTGATGCATATATACAATAGTAAACGGGTCATGGAGGTATTTCAAGTAAATTCGCAACCTTCAAAACTAGTATCTCAAAAAGAAGTTCGGAAAAAGTTAGAAGTTTGGCCTCCAATATCTCGGTAACTAGAAGGTTCCCAGGTATATTCCAGAACAAAAAAACGATCGCACTGCTTCGTTAAGGGTCTTTTTACGCCCTTAAATATGCTGATTATATGAAACTAAATAGGAAAATATTTCACCACGCACAGCCCAACGAACGGCTCTCTATTCTGGGTACATACTTACAGGGTCTCTATTTGTTTGTGCCAATCATCGCGGTCCTGTGTCAGGCCCCATGCAGGATTGAGCGGCGATGGTAACAATGTCGTCTGGCCATCTCGCCATCGGGCGACCAATAATTCTGTTTCTAGTAAGCTATTATGGTTGAAACAACAATTATTCACTTTGAATTTTAAAATGTTATTGCTAACATTGAACTGACACCTACAATTCCTCACAGAAAACTAGCCAACCTACTTACCAAGAACAAAGCTCAACTGACGTCATCAAGTTTATAGTTAACTAAGTACTACCAACTAGCTCCAAGCAGTTCCGTCACGTGTCAGTGGTGTAGACACTTATTTATTTATGGCCAGCATCGGGTGGGCTGGCCCATCGGCCACTATTGACTTGAGTGGGGTCAAGTGATGCGACGGGCGAAATTATTTTGCGCCAAGCTTTTTCGTGGTAACGGTTTCAAGTAGGTTTCGTGACATTTCGAGGTTCGCTTCATGAAAAGATAGGTCGAGGTTGTAGTTTATTAGGATTTGTGGAGAACCAAATATGCTGGCAATTTCACTTAAGTAGGGAATGTGACGGTTCGTGAAGATGTTTGGATGTTTGATACTCAGTTACGGTTGAACAGACTCTGATGATATTTGGCACATAATATAGTGTACGTCAAAAACACGTAATAATAAACGTCGTGTAACGTCGTATCATATACGTGTCGAGTTGTGTATTTCTTAATACTCACATAGGCAATAAATGACGTGTCTTTCAAGTTTCGTCGTTTGAACAAAAAAAAACAACTAGAACCTTAAAGTACCTACTTTTTATTGTTTTTCAAAGTATTCAACACGTAGTTTAAAAGACTTTTCCATTCGCTTGAACAAGTAATTAAAACATTTATTCCACTCCAAAGTTGGTGTTCAATATGGCTGATTTGAAAGCGTCGACTGCTTCTTCACCGGACTGGAACCTTTGACCACGAAGAGTTTTCTTAATTCTAGGAAATGGTAAGAAATCGTTAGTGCTTAGGTCCGGACTGTATGGAGGATGGTCAAGAATTTCTAAGTTTTCCTGCTTCAAATACTCAATCGTTTGACAAGCGCTGTGTGAGTTTGCGTTGTCTTTGTGTAGGATGATACGTCGCTTTGGGTTAAATTTCCGAAGTTTGACTATGACTTGTGGTAAACAAACTGTGATATACTCTACTACTCTGCATTAACCGTTCTACGATCTTCAAGTACAATCGTCGCAACATGACCGGTTTTCGCCACAAACGTAGCCACCATCTTCTTTGAAGCGATTCGAGAGCGAACAACTTTAGTCGGCTTGGGCTCATCTTAGAAGACCCAGATTGTGGATTGTTGTTTGGAATCAGGGTCGTAGGCATAGACCCAAGATTCGTCACCACTGACGATGTCGTAGATGTGATTTGACTATCCTTGGTTGAACCTTTGAACAGTTTTCTTACACCAACCGACACGGGCCGTCTTATGATCGTCAGAAACCAAGTGCGGGATCCAACGGGAAACTAGCTTTCTCACATCAAGCGCCTCATGCAAAATCTTCTGAATAGTTGTTCCTCAGATGCCCAATAACGCCTCTATCTCCCGATACGTCACATGACGATCTTCGAGGATTTGTTGTCTTACAGCAACGATGTTATTTTCAGTAAAGGCGGATTTTGGACGTCCTTCACGAGATTTGTCACTAAGGCTGGTATGCTCATCCTGGAATTTTAAATACCAGCGTTCGACTTACCGCAGACATGGGATGTTACCTCTTTGAAACACTGAAGCTGTGTTAGGCCTCTTCGGAAGTTATAGAAAATTATTGCACGAACATTTTCCTAAGTGAAATTCATTTTCGTACACGACCTGACAGATTCAAAACAACGCTGTGACTAAACAATTGCATTTAATCATAATTCCTTCAATTGTTTTGATATTCTAAATTCCAAATATTTGAATATTGAAAAGTTCTAAATTCAAAATTGGCGGAAAATATTTAAACGACAGAACTTAAAAGGCATGCCTGGTCAAGATAACATAACATTTGTCATCCACGAAGGATTGTGCAGAGGTGTAGGTACCCAAATAAAGTACACGCACATTTCGCCAGTATAAGTATAAGTTACATACAGTGTGTATTTGGTTGTTTCACACCGCGAGGGATTAATTAAAATAATTTAATGTTATATTTATATAATACTTTTAATATAATAGAATGCTGTACAAGAAGAAGCTCAGTGGGCATCGAAGCGTGGTCTTATATTAAAACATAGAATATGGTTTATTGCGCCTGAAATGACGCATTTAAACGTGTTTGAACATGAGATATTTCCCTTAAGATGAGATTAAAACTGAACAAGAGCTAGTTTTATTTCCTTTTTAATCGTGGATGTCGTGTGAATGCTAAGTATTTTATCGAGAAAATTGCTTGCCAAGCGCACGACTCGACGAGCAACAAAACACATCTAAGATGATGAAATCCTAGACCTCGTAGTGATTTTTGAAAAAGGTTGTTTATTTTTCTTAGCGTGTCAAACGGTCTTTCGAAAAAATCTTGTTTATACTCTTTTCTTAGTATAAATGCGAGGTGAAAAAGTTGTGAGAATTTTTTTCCCTTACCGTGGCCTTTTCTTGGATTTATCTTCTTATATCTTGCAAACTATCTTCGCATTGAAGGACGTCGACATAAATAAGAAAAAAAAAATGTATTTATAACTTAAAGACACAAACAAGTCCATCTAGATTATTTAGATCAAGGTACTTCATCCGTGGTTAATATTCTTAGTCATATCATGCGAAATTTACCTAATACAATATTTTAGGCCGTGTTTACACCAAACCAAAGGTCGAATGCAAAAAAATCTACGAAAACAACAGACAAACCATCATTGGATGACATTTGAGTCAGTTCAGACAGAGCGGAAAAATGTGATATTACTTTACTGGCTGCAATGAAAATGGATCCCTATTACTGCACGGGCGACGCTTGCCTTATGCATCGATATTCATACAATTTTCTACTATAAGTAATACGGTCAAGCAAATTGCGTGACGTTCAATTCTGTCTGAACTGACCGTTTTTCATGCATTTTGCTCTTGACTCTCACATCAGTGGTGGTAGGGTGGTAAGGGGCCCGATTTACGGCCAGTTATGCACTCTCTCGGGAACTACTGGTTCGAATTGAAAAAATGTTTTAGTGTTGGAAAGCCCATTTATTGAGGAAGGCCTTAAGTCATATACATGAATGTTATAGGCCAAAAGAGGCAGAGCATCAATGAAAATTGTTGCCAATACGAAGAAATCGTGACGCTGACGACTTTAGTATAAACGCAGCCTTACCATTTTGTTCAGTCACACGAAATAGTAACAATTCTGGTAAACTAAGCAATGAAAATACTCAACATTTAGCTAGTTGCTGGAATGAACTCAAAGTACGTACAGTTAGAGTACACTATCACAATAAACCGCTCGGTTAGCTTGCTACTTGGTCCAGAAGGTATAATTAAGTGGCCCACATAAGGATCACGTACAAGCTAACCAACTCTGTCGTCAGTTATAAAAAGTTAAATAAATGTGCAGCACGTAGTAATTCTTATTTTGTGGCATCATGAGCTATTTAGTTCTTTAACAAAGAGCAACGAGTTTGTGTACAGTTTGTTTAAATAAATAATAGTGAAAAAGCAAGTTCTGTCATTTATACAAATTAGGCTGAGGAACATCCCTTCTAAATAAAGGGGATCCATCAATGTAGTCCATGAAATTCACATTTTTTGGAAATTACCGCTCTGCTTTTTACGTTGCATAAAATAATTGAAAATTGTTCCTAAAAATAAATATGTGACGGCTGACTTTAGTTTCACGGACTACATTAGTAATCACCCGAAACAATTATCTCTGCGTTTCTTCGTTTTATTTCAGCCTTTACGCGTGCTATCATTTACAACAAAGGACAAATATGCCAACCGAATGGGCTGTTTAATCCTTTTGTGTAAGTGTGAATTGCCGATTGTTTTTCACAGTTAGTGGCTACATCAGCAAGTTTACGTGGAATTTCAGTTCTTCGTCGTGACATTTCTGTAGCCACAGAAAACCACGTCCTCATATTACAGTTATTACTTAGGATTTCATTTAACCATACATTAAATTTTATTTCCTCTGGTGAATTATTTATTATTTATTTATTTATTTATTTATTCAGTAGTACACATACATTTATTTCATTTGAGATGGTGCCAACATAAACTCATTCGAGTTTTACCGTGCACCAAGATCATCGATTACATAATTTAGATAATTAGATCCACCTAAGTAGGTACTTATATAAAACAATAAGATATAAAACTTAAAAAAAAAATATATATAACATAATAATAATAATAATAGGTCACCAGAGTATTTGCGTTAAAATCTCTGGCCAGCAGAAAATTCACCGCAATAGTCTCATTTGCTATCGGATAGCTTACAATATGTTAGAGGTTTAGACCTTAATGTGACATCGCAGTTTCGACATATAGGGTTGCCAGACTTGGAAACTTTGGAATATTGTAAGTTTCTCTGATACCAGGCACAAAAGACACCTAATGGAAGAAGAAAAAGATGCGTAGAATTAAATTTATTAAAGGGATAAATACTCCAATGTATGCAGTAAAATCATTGGAAGCTGAACTACTGCATGTGTGAGTTTTGGCTCTCTCATGGTGCCAAAATGCTAATGGCACATACCAGGCCCCTCAGAAAGTATTGCGAAAAAAAGTTTTTATATATGGGAGACTGGCCAGTTATTATGTTTTTCGAAAATATGATTATTTATAAGTAAAAATAAGTAAGTTCCAATTTCAAAATTTCCCTCCACATTTTTTGCGAGTTAATTCAAAGTATTGTGTCTCACTGAAATATGGATCTGCGCCGGGAACATTTTAGAGCTATGATTTTATACGATTTCAAGTGTCGCCTGAAACCGGATGAATCGTACGATAGACTTCAAATGGCATTCATGGATGAAGGCCCTTCCAAGGCAACCGTGTATCGTTGGTATAACGAATTCAAGCGCGGTCGACCAACTTTGGGGGATGACGAAAGAAGCGGTCGCCCTTTGACGGCTGTTACCGAAGAAAACGTGCTAGCAGTGAAAAATTTAATCCAAGACAATAGGCGAATTACATATCAGGAGATTCAACACATATTGAAGATTGGATCGGGAAGCGTTCACGAGATTCTACACAGCCATCTTCGCGTGAGGAGGATAGTATCACGCTGGGTGCCGCACAACCTCACCGATGCTCAGAAGCAGGCCCGGGTGGAATGGTGCCGTGATATGCTTAACAAATTTGAAGCAGGCTCGTCTCGGCGTGTTTACGACATCGTTACAGGTGATGAGTCCTGGATTTATCAATACGACCCAGAAACCAAGCGCCAGTCGACTGTTTGGGTGTTTCAAAATGAGCCAACGCCTACCAAAGTGAAGCGATCTAGAAGCGGGGGTAAGATTTTGATCGCTAGCTTTTTTAATTTGACTGGCCACTTGGTATCAATTCCCTTACGGGATCAAAGAAGCATTAATGCCGAATGGTATACTTCCAAATGTTTGCCAGAAGTTTTCTCTGTTATAAGCAACAAGCGACCAAACACAGGGCTCCGCGGGCTACTGCTCCACCACGACAATGCACCTGCGCACACCGCACTCAAAACGAGGGACTTCCTGGACAGCACGCCAGTCAAACTCCTGGGTCACCCTCCTTACAGCCCTGATCTAGCACCGTGTGACTTCTTTTTATTCCCAAAAATAAAAAATCAGCTCAAAGGGATACAATTTTCGTCGCCGGAAGATGCGCTGGCTGGGTTCGAGCAGGCTGTAAACGAGGTGTCTGCGGCGGACTGGAAAAAGTGTTTTGAAAACTGGTTTAGGCGCATGAATCTTTGTATAGAGGCTGGTGGAAAGTACTTTGAAAAGATTTAATAAAAATATATGTACGTATAGAACAATTTTTTTTAGTTTCGCAAAACTTTCTGAGTGTCCCACGTAAATGTATTACCGAGCCCAAATTATAGTTTTGGGTCACGTAAATTAGATTTATCTCAGTGTGAAGGAGATTACAATTTTCCTTCACATAGCAATTCTCTCGCATTAATAGCTAATTTGTTTAAATTCATGTGTGTATTGTATAATTTGGAAGACGATGCATTGGAAGGCTTCCCACTAGGTGGACCAATGACCTGGTGAAGGTTGCGGGGATCAGCTGGATGCAAGTCGCACGAGACCGGACAATGTGGCGACACTTGGTCCCAGGCCAACGTCCAGCAGTAGACTTCTTTCGGCTGAAATGATGATGTATTGAGTAATTATCACTTGCTTCGGTTAAGGAAAACATCGTGAGAAAACCAGCATGCCTGAGAGATATTTCTCGACGGCATGTAAAGCCAAGTCAGAGGCCCATGGGCCGCATAAAATTCTGACACCAAATTAGGCACTAACCACACGATAAAGAAAATATAATTTGTTGTTTTGATTATTTAGGGGAGTCTGGTATGGCCTATTACACTTACCCAAAGACTTACCTACTAACTGGTTTACTTGTATCTGGGCAGGTTTGCTAAGTGGGATCTATATCAACGACAACAAGCGAATATGTAAGAATAGTGTGCCACTATTGTTATACCTACCACTATCATGAAGCAATTCAGTTTTTTACACTAAAATAACCCAGCAGCGCTCCTAAACAAACTTGAGCGCAAGTAAATAATCCGTGAGTTTGGTCAACCCTGTGGACAGCCGCTGATCTAGGTTTGTGTTCGGAAATGAAGCTGACCGCGACCCGACTCCCATCTGCCCCCACTAAACGGGCCTCCGCATTACATCCTTTGAAGTTCCGCTTTTCGTCTACCAACCTCGAATATACGTGGACATTTTGTTTGTGAATAGTTCAAGTACTTACCCACAAATGCACGAATTTAAATAAATGTTTTATGTTTGTCATTTCTTAATGTGAAAAGTTCGTGGAGTTTGCAAGGATTTCCATTCGAGTGGAAACGTTAACGTTGATAAACTTTGTGAATATTAAATGAAATGGAAAACTCGATACAACGTTTGAGGGTAATGTTATATGGAGTCATGAAGTACTCACATGAGTGGAATGTTTTATGTGCTTGAAATGTTTTTGCAGTCATCACACTGCGAAATACGACGTAGTTTTACGAGTATGTTATAAATATTCGGTACAGACTACATCGGAAGAGCAAATATTTATATGATTACGTAAATATTCTGGTAAGTCAAGCTATGTCCATCACTGCTGACTTTGTATTCCTAATAAACTCATCGTATGCTTGAGTTGTAGAAGTAGGTATAGATATGCTACAACAATACCTTTATGACGTTGTTCATACGCCTGTCTATGGAATTCACTGCCGGCTTCTCTGTTTTCCGATCATTATAATTAGATCTCTTCAAAATTATAACGATCAGGAAATCGAGCGAGAATTGGAGTGAATAGGTTTCTTTTAGGCAAGCTTGCTCGCATCATCGCTCTACATCAGCCGAATTGCGGCCAAATGTTTCTTGACGAATTCAAGAAATAAAAAACCGGCCAAGTGCGAGTCTTACTCGCACACAGGGTTCCATAGCCCCAAACAATATAATAACAATATTTTGAACTGTCATTCATTAGTTAGTAGTATTAGTTAGTAAACTTCCACTCAACCGCAAAACTAAATTTGTTTTTCATAGTATGTTTATGAAAAACAAAGTTACTGCTGCAGTTTGATGAAAAAATCCCATATCTCAAAAACTAAAAATCATATCTTATTGAAACCAATTTTAGTTGATAGTTTTTTGTTACGTTCTATAATCCTAATTTTTTTTAGAATTTTCCTCCTCTTACTTTAGAAATTAGAGGGGGGGGACACACATTTTACCACTTTGGAAGTGGCTCTAGCGCAAACTGTTCAGTTTAGAAAAAAATGATATTAGAAACCTCAATTTCATTTTTGAAGACCTATCCACAAATATCCCAAACGTACGAGTTTGATGAAAAAAAAAATTTTGGTTTTCAGTTCTAAGTATGGGGAACCCCAAAATTTATTGATCTTTTTCTATTTTTGTGTGAAAATCTTAATGCGGTTCACAGAATACATCTACTTACCAAGTTTCAACAGTATAGTTCTTATAGTTTAGGAAAAAAGTGGCTGTGACATACGGACGGACGGACAGACAGACAGACATGACGAATCTGTATGGGTTCCGTTTTTTGCCATTCGGCTACGGAACCCTAAAAAGTAAGTATTTTAAGCTATACGTGTTTTATTAAAAATGAGTTTCGACGAAACACATTTTAACAAGAAAGACAATTACGGCAGACCCGAAATTGATCGTCAATTAAAATATGATGAATGACGTCAGAAACTTTTACTCAATATTAATTATAATTAATGAATCGTTTACGAGCAATTCGTTTGTAAAGTGATACGGGGCTATACTATTACGGTTTCCAATAGACCCAAAAATTCATTTCAAGCTGCCCGCGACTGGCACATCCAATCAAATTCCAATTTGCAGTTTAATCGATTTAAATTTAACGAAATAGACCGCTCATTTTATTGAGACTTTAACTTTACCTATACATACATTAAAGTGTGTACTTTTTAATAGGTGTAGGCCGTCGAGTTGATTGATGAACACCATATCATTAAAAACGGAAAACATGGGTTTTCGTGTTGAGTCCTAACCTAGAAAACACTTATTGCGCTACCATTTTCACAGTAACTTTTCAAACATGATAACTTACTATTGTAACCAGTTCGAGCGTCTTAGTTGCGACTATCATAATAATAACTTCCGACTTCACCCTTGGGTACCCTTGGTCACGCCAATCTATCAAAATGTATTCTTGTTCCACTAGCATTGTATTGGGATATACGGCCCAAAGTCACTTAGGCCCTGCTGTCACTTTTGATGACGACGTGACAGAATGCAATGAAATTGCGCACTTGAAGAACGTCAGTAGAAATTGTAATATCATGGAGAATTACAGAGTCTAAAATGGTTCTCATGACCTATGTGTGCAATATTTTCGAAAAATTGTTGCTTCAATCAAACAATTAAGCCGTATAGGTGGCCACCTAACCGGCTAGTAATGTTTTAAGACGTCATGGTAGGCCTACCATGACGTCTTAAAACATTACTGTTTTACTCCTTTTCCAGTGTGGGAAAGAGATGGCGCTAGACATCCTGTACAGCTCCGTCTCTTTCCCACACTGGAATAAGAGTAAAACAATACTGACGTCATGCTACTGCCGTAAGACGTCATGGTAAGGCAGCAGGTCATTTCTGTTTCTTTTTGGTTATCATCATTTTTTTTACGGAAAACCTTACAGGGAACGCCGAATAAAATATCTGTGAAACGTGACAAAAATCTGTGCGAGTATCAAATTACCTTTTATTCCAGTATAAACTCATTTAAGAAATAGGAACAGCCCATTTATTTAACAGCCATATCATTAAGTATATACGTAGATTTATTCTGCACTGTGTAGGCACGCATGTAAAAAGGAAATTTCACGCTCCGACGATCGCTAATGTTTTTATTGGGAGCACACCGGGAAAATTGGAGCCGTTTATTTTTATAGATGCCTGTATAGGACACTGATTTCTAGTATTGGTACATACTTTTGTTCGAGTGCCTTGTATGGGTAAAAGGTTTTGCTGGTTACAATGTTAAATCCTTATATAAAAAGATGTTACCTTGTTATGGTTTTCGTAGGTGGTATTACGTTTTTATAACCTCGTGACTTAGGCGTATCTGAGTGCCTAGAGCCCGAAAAATCTTTGATGGTTATCTTTCATATACCAGGTGGAAATGACAACGAAATTTTTCGACGGTTGTGAAAAAAAAAATCCAACTAATTCAAAGTTAATTTCATTTTTTTAGATATTATTTTGTACCCTATCACAATGTTGTCCTTTTTAACCCAATGGTTGACTGGTAGAAAAAGCCTTGTGGCATTAAGTCCGCCTATGTACCAGTATTGTAAATGAAGTTAAAATAATAAATACTTACACGATCAAAGCAGAAGTATGGAACAGCAGATTTAAAACAAAAATACCGATTTGAAATTTCAATGTGAGGAGAATGATGTCTAGATTACGTGGTAGCCGTAGTAGCGATGTTCTTTCTACCATGTATATTACCTTAATTTTCGTATATATTAGTACGAAAAAAGCTTGCATGTTCTCTTACGTCGTATGCATTTAGTAAATGAATTCATCAAATTCTGCTTGATCACATTAACGCTCCGATGAAACTTTTCCTAAATCTAGATCTATCTAAACTAATATTATAAAGAGGAAAGATTTGATTGTTTGTTTGTTTGCATTGAATAGGCTCCGAAACTACTGGTCCGATTTGAAAAATTCTTTCAGTGGTATATAGCCTATTCATCGAGGAAGGCTATAGGCTATATATCATCACGCTACAACCAATAGGAGTGGTGCAGCAATGAAAAATGTTGCGAAAACGGGGAAAATGTGACGCAAACGAAGTTGCGCCGGACAGCTAGTAATTTTATTTAACTTTACTTCAAACAAAGTGTGGCTGATTTGCTGTTTCATATTTCTACTGTGACAACCTACAGTTCGTTTGGGTCCAGCTCAATCCGGCGTAGTTCAGTAAATCGAAACAGCTATTGCATGCGAAACTGTCCCCAACCGCTTTATTTCCTGTTGGAGATCGATCGGTCATCGAATGCAAACTTGAGGTTTCTATATACAACCAATACTCGAATCCGGGTATCTTCGTAAGTTTGCTGTGTTTGTTCAATTATATAATTAATTTATTTGTCTATAAATCATTTGTTTCTTATCGGTGAAGGCAAACATCGTGAGGCGAGCATGCCTGAGAGGTATTTCTCGAGGTTAAGCCAAGTCAGAGGCCCACGGGCGGCATACAAGCTCTGACTCCAGTTTAAATACTAATCACACGAAAAGAAGAAGAAGAACTGTTTCCTGACAAACGAACAAGAAGACCTTTGTTTGTGTTGCAAGAGTGCATAAAATTATAGGAATACCTAGATAATCTAACTAAAATTAATACCCAGATAATCAACCAAAAACTTAGGTACAATTTCAAAGGCGAACTTAGAGCATTTTATTCTATAGACACAACGATCCATAATTTAGTTAGTAAATACACTTAAAAATAATGTTAGTATGAAATAAAATAATCAGAGACAAAATCACACCACACAATACTATTATAACTAAGTTGTACACAAAATGAAATTTGAATTAAATTAATACAATACATTTTCGTCAAATAAAATAATTATGCTTTGTATAATGTCCGCAATCAAATTTAAAATAAAATGAGTTAATTTCAATAGGTACATAATCAAACATTAATGGTCACCTTATGGTCAATTTATGGTCACCTTTCGACGGGCCTGTGGACGGTGAGTAATGGGCTAGCTCACCGTCCGTCTGTCTTATGACGACAGACCGTGCCGACGGCGCGTTCGTGTTCCACGCGCGCCTCAAGGAGATGTCAGAAAATCGGAAGGGGTTCGATAGGGCCGATGCCTGCCAGGGCTGCGGGACTGTTCTAAAGAGATACCGTGGCTCTAGAACACAAAGGGCTAAGAAGGAACATGCATGTGTTTTAGCCAGTACAAGTCTGACCCTCCGCTCCGCCCAGAGCGGGAGGGGTAATTTGATGATTTCACACCCGAAAAAAAAAGGTCCCGTTTGGAATTGTACTTAAGTTTGCACTGAAAATGGCTGCATAGCCACATCACCGATTTCAGTGCAACTGTATTAAAACTGCTTCGTTGGTCTAGTATTCGCAAGCGCGACTGCAGAGCGTGAGGTTCTGGCTTCGATTCCCGGGATCGCCATTCGTAGCTGCCAAAGCTCGGTAGCAGCCACGAAGTCTGGATTTGTGCCCGGTTGATGGCAATACACTCGCCCCCCCTCTTACAATGGCACTTAAATATAACTGTGAAATGTGGATGTACTTGTCTGCCTAACCCTTCGGAGAGATTACAACACGTGATGCTATTATATGTCTATTAAAACTTGACTCAACTTGAAGAGAGCGACAATGTGACTGCCTACTGAAATGCTTTCATAGTCGATCTATGATTTCAGGGCCTTAATGTATGTAGGCATATCAAGGTTAATACAAACATAACTCAACATTATTTGCAATTTGAACGTGTATGCTAAGATGATATGAGAATTCTGATATATTACTCCATTAATTATATTAATTAGGCCTGTTCACTCCGTTTACATTATGAGCGAGATGACGCATTGCTTTGAGGCCCCAAGTATTAATAAAGAATGTGATAATTATGATAGCATTTGTAATTATATGACTGGAGACTGAATTTAATACAGATTGTGAAGATGACTACGTTTGTACTCTGCATGTTAGCAATATGAGCTACTTATGAAAGTTTTCAATCACGAGTTTTTCTCTTTCATTAATTGAGGTACATAAAATACTCGTTCTACACCGAATGAAGAATTACACAAATGTTCTTCAGGGTCTACTTTCTTCATCGGGTATGAAAAAATATAACATAATAAGATCCGATGACCACCGTGTGTCGTCACTTGATAGAAGATAACATGGTCATATTAATTTTCTTAATATAAATCGTGGATGTGCTGCACCAGGTACGTCCGTTTACAAAAGGTACTGACCAAGCTTCGTTTCACATTGCCTGCTCAAAGCTCTTCACTGCAGCGTTCCATGTCGTAACACCACAAATGTGCGCACGACTTAATGTCCCGCGTCCGAACCATAGCATTACTCGTAAATTCACCCGCTCACTATCCACTTTTAGACTAAAAATTAAAACAACAAAGCCCTAATCCTGCACAAAGCATAACACCCAGTCCAGAATACATTTTGTAATTAATGCGACCGTGTGAGCACGATATGCAGCGTCCTGCGCGCACGTTGAGACCATGAATCATTTTATATGCATTGGTTATTTTCAGAGTGCGAGGGAACGCAACAAAAAGGCTTGGAGTTTGAAAGATAAAAAGCCGTGTATCCACCATATACGCTGAATGGGGTGCGGAAAAGTTTCCGCAGCACTTTTGAATGGTGAATGTAAATAGAGGTATTTCGGGTCAACTTGAATGGGTTAAATAACACGCCTGATGGTGATGTTGAAAACGCAAATTGGCTGGTTATTTCTTTTTTTACCGTTCGTGTTCCATTTTCGAATATTAAAATCGAATTGATTGTTCTTTTGTTGGAAAAACTCGAAAGATTTTTGTATGCGTCAGCTCATTGTGATTTAAATGCGCGATTTCTTTCGATCAAGTTATTCCATTTTTCAATCAATTATTAAACTTTGTTAAATAAAACAACATGTAAAGTACAAAAAAACTATCAATACCTTTCAAAGAGGCCAAAATAAATAAAAATAGCCGAAGTGAAAAGGACAAAGACAGGTAATAGATCATTATTTATGTATACCCAGTACAAAAGCTACAACAATGCCGTCAGCTCCTGTGGGCATCACAAGACTCGACTAAAGGATTACATAAGTAGGATGGGTCCATTGTGGGTTACACGAGAAGATGCTTATAGATTCCTTCTGAGCTAACAAACCACTTATGTACCTTCTAAGAAATTAAGCCTGGTTGCTAGGTAAATAAAAAAGGTGAAATAACGTTAGCCTACCTTTTTGTAATGTGATTTCCCTTTTGATTTTCTTAAAGTAAAAGTTTTATAGTTATAAAACTCTCAGGTAGAAAAAGTTCCTGTGTTTCAATTAGTTGTATCCTTTTCTGTTGAAATTCTTTGCAACTTTATTTTTGAAAGTATCGGAAAAAGTAAATTATTCAGTGTTATTAATTTTTATCTGGTCTGAAAAAGGAAATTATACCGTTCTGAACAAAGTTCGAATGAAAAAAGAAAATTGTTTTTACTTCTCAATGCATTTTCAAATTCCTGCCCTGTTTTATTCAATCAGAGTTTCTTTATGAAATCATAGACAGTTTCATAAAATAAGTCGTTAATTAAACCAAAAGAGAATACTAAAACTTGCATCTGAATGAGAGACTAGCTTAATCAAATTCTTTTACAGCTCGCTTTGCTTGTTACTAAAAACACGAAAAAGAAAAACCAACATGCACCAGATTAATGAATTATGCAATACTAGTTCTTAGTTATCATCTTGCTGCGTAAGTAAATGTATTTTCTATTTAGGTAAAAATTTGTCCCACATAACTGAGCCTTTTTTATCGAATTTATAGTGGATTATGTATTGGACTATTTTATCTAAAATCACCTGGCCAGTCTGCGGTTTTAGACTAGCTGTTATAAGTTTGACTTCTTTTTTAGTTAGCCTGATCTTTCCCACTCCTGGGCAAAGGCCTTCCCCCATTCCTTCCACATTTCTCTGTTTGTTGCCTCTTCTCGCCAATTAACAAGAAAGCCATCCAAGGCATCCCGCCACCTTCTTCTCGGTCTGCCGCGACCCTCTCTAGCTGTCTCAGGGCTCCAGTTTTGTGAAATGACTTCTAACTCAAAAAAAACCCAGCAATATATTTTGCGCAAGGTTACTCAGTTTGATGTACAGAATGCTTGCTGACGCTTTCGTGAAGGGAACCACAGCAAGTGAGAACTCAACCACCCAGTTTGTTCGATCTTGTGGTTATTTCACCACAATAGTGTATGTTTGGACTTACCAAGGGTATCGCTTACCAAGGGGATCGTATTACCCAGTTTCTGGGTTGTGGAGATCAGATAATCAGGCGCTTCATGTAAAACACTGGTACTCAGCTGCATCCGGTTAGACTGGAAGCCGACCCCAAGATAGTTTGGGAAAAGGCTAGGCAGATGATCAGTGTATGTTTGGACTTAGTTCCTCAGTTCCTTCAGATTTTGCTAGTGATAAATGTATGCTCCCTTGACGTCTCGTGTTTGCCTACTTTTGATTAATCGTTCCCTTTGGGAAATACTCTATTGTTGTGTTGTTATTTTGTACTTCTTTATTTAGAGTATCCGAGTTATTTTTTTGTGGTAGGAAAATATCGAGTAGGGTATCGTTTCGAATATTTTTTGTTGTTGTGTAAGATGTTTGGCTCTTGTAGAATGTTTATCGATTTACTACTACGACAAACATCTTATTCTAAAATTGATTGCTACAACGATAAATATCTTATTCTTAAATTGATCTTAACTATTATTGGAGAGTTTATTAGCAGTTTGATCAAAAAATCTGAGGCTAGGAGGTAAATTAGACTAGGGAGACTAGGTGTAAATTATTGTTATAATGATTTCACAAAGTATATTGAGAACACAGTCTGTATTTAGCAATTTTCTGGACGAGTATAGTACATTTAGTAGTTAAAGTATGTATTAAAAAGACTAGTTGGACTGTCAGGCTCTAATAAAAAAATATTACATGACTGTACAATGTAGGGAACTAGTATTATTGAAACGACTGGAGCCGATCGGTTACCATTTATTACTACTCATCTTATGCTAATACAGTCACCGTACGTCACAGTATGTACACAGAGTGTACATACACCTCAACAACAACTTTCATTACGCGTATAAACATAATAGTTGGCAAAGCTTTTCTAATTCAATATCACTACTACAATAACCATGTTTACAATATAAATAGGTACGACCACTTTTCAACCTTATTACTAGAGGCATCAGGGTGCAAAGCGGTAGACCGTCAGAGAACGCGGTAGGGCCTACGACCTACATGTTATATAACCAAAGCCTATCTCGTTAACCGATCACAGACTAAGATTAAATATGGAGAATGGCCTATAAATGTTTACGATATAACTTTATAAAGTACCAACACTCTCGCGGTATAGTCCAGGCACATTTCATAGCTTGCAATAACTACTTTGAATCGAAGCGGCCGATTGAACTACAGTGGTGCTCAAAGTAGGTGATAGAATTTGGATTAGAGTAAAAATCAAAGTAAAAGTAAGAGTATTTTATTTGCTAAAACATACATGTAAAAGGTGTTAATAAAGTTCAGATCTCTGTTTTGACGTCAACAAAATAAATAAAGTAATCAAAATAAAGATGCTGTTAAAAGGTACCGGCAGTTATCCGAAAGATTAAATAATGAAGTAGTTCGTTTAAATTAATTTAGGTTTTCGGCCTGAGCGGAGTACTGACCATTAATTCCGTAATAACAATGTATGTTTTATGAGAATAAACTAAAAAATACACAGTTGTTCAGTTCGAGTTTTGTTTAAAAATAAAACCGTATGAATTTCGTGAATCAACACAGCCACATTAAAAGGCTTACTGTAAATACATAAATCAAAAAAAAAAAAAAATGGCTCGTTATTCTCTGAAAAAGTTCAAGCATTTACGATCTACAAAATCCTTCAATGAAAGCCCAGCTTAAGCCAACGTTTGACTTGTGTTTCCAAATCCAAAAAAAAGCAACAAAATAAGTTTGGCAACCATTGATCGAGCCCTAATGATTGCTATAAACCGGCCATGGATAGTCGGCCGGCTGCCCCTAAGAGTTGTAAGTGCAACGTAATAATCGTAAACTGGTCGGTTAATACGCCAGGCGGGTTGGACGGCCGGCGTTAATCCCATATGTGGCTAGCACAGGCTTTCTCGAGCGGCCATCCTTATGAGATTAAAACTAATTTTAGGAACACGTTGCTATATTAAATAAGCAACTGTCAATGTCAAGTGGCGATCAACATTAGCTCCGCGTATTTTAATTCGTTAAATATAGTAAACAAACAGTTTATTACAAAACAAACAGTGTCCTATGATTGTTATAGTCCAAATATATAGTGACAGTGTTATTTCTACGCAACTCTTTAGAAAAGTGCAAAAATTCAAAATCCAAAAAGTCTTTGTCCACGTAAATAATAAAAACTCCGCTGAACTATCCTATCCTTACAAAAAATATTACGACAGTGCAAAGTGTACAAGACAAAAATATTACCGTGTACACAAATCATAAACAGTGCAAAACTCCTAAGAAAGTGATTAACTTAGTGACTGTGGAAAAATTTGTTAACGAATTTGTTCCAAAAAAAAAACTACATACCCGATTCTTTAATTTTTGTCTGAATTGCCTGTGAAATAAGCACGATAATTTCGGCACTTCTCTCAACCGACCAGTTGGCGCAGTAGTTTAGCACGAGTACTCTTGTTTCGTAGTCAGAAAGTCCCGAGTTCAAATCTCTGACACGCGCAAATCTTTTTGTGGATGTTTCTATCAATTGTTCACACAATATTGACATTAACCAACAGTTATGGGAGTTTGAAAGACATTAAACTAAATGATATTGTATTGAAATTTTTTTATACTTTTATACTGCTTGGAAGCCACTGCATCAGTAGCCCTGCGCACATTACTTGTCATCGCATCGAATAAATAGCGTGCACACACACAGCTATACCGCCGCCTACCAGCTGGCCACTACTCATCACTAAGATCAGATGGATAGAGTAATAATGACAAGGGGAACTTCTACACGCCTGATGGAATCGAAACTGCAATTAGCTCTAGTTGAGTTAAAGAAATATAAGGATTTGTGTGAAGAATTGCAGGGGGAACAAAGTGACAATGAGAGGGAGGTACTTCAAACTTTACAAATTAATGCAAAGCTCAAGAGTGAAATGGTAGAACTACATAGTCAGCTTATAACTACCTGTGAAGAAAGAGATAAACTACAGCGTATAGTGGACAGCTTCGACCAGTGTAGCAATGAGTTTGATATAACTATCAAACACAATGCCGAGCTGAAAAACAGGCTAAGCGAAGCTCAAGACACCATTGACAGGATGGGGGATGCTAGCCGGGGACTACGGACAGCACAGACCCATGTGTTGTTTGAGCAGCTGGTTGGCAGCACTCGATTGCATTCTGCTAGCTCGGTCTCGAGTAATGTAAACAATGACATTGTAACAATTGACCTCACTTGTGATAATGGTGTCATATCAAGCCCTCAGGTCAGGCTAGTAAATTGTAGCAGGAATAAATTAAGGAAATATATTAAAATTAATAAAATAATAAAAAAGACTCGAAAATTGATTAAAAATAATAAAAACTCCTTTTCTAAAAGTTATAAATCCTTTCAAAATTGTAAACAATTAAAAGAACGATTAAGTCATCATATTGAAGTTGCAGATAACATAAAAAGTAAATATGAGGCTGAAATTCAACTACTGCAGTCAGAGATTATCCATTTACAGGGTGCTCTAGACAGTATTACATCTAAATATGATATTTCTCAAAAGGAAATGGGGAAATATATATTCGCAATGAATGATCTGGTGGATCTGTGTAGTGAAAATGAAAGAATGTTCAACTCTATTGTAAACAATCCAACACCTGATTGTGATTCATCGGGTCGTTCAGAGTCTGTCCCCTCTCACGAGCCCGTACATTCTGTGGAGAAGTTTGACAGCCTTGCTAGTACTTCCCTTGCCGCACCAAATACAAAAATATTGTTAAATGATAATTTGTCAAATTACAGTCTGTTAAACGATAATGACCAAATAATTATGTACTCCGATGAGATGGGGAAAAATATGGGACGTATACTTCAACATCGTTTACATAAAAGGATTATTAATTATTGCATGCCTGATGCCAGTTACTGCGAAATTCTGGAAAAGGTTATAAGTAGTAAATACAGCTCAACAACAACTATCATCATTCTGGTCGGGAGAAGGGGAAATACAAGCGGTGGAAAAACAAAAATGTATTTTGATTATTTGGCCAAGTTAAATGTTAAAAAAATAGTCTTGTTTGCATTTCCTTATTGTAATGGTTTGCCACAGACTGAAAACAATATTAGATATAAGTACAATAATAGATTACATACCATGACATTATATAATGAAAAATTTAATTTTATTGACTCTAACGTACTTATTAGTAATAATTACTTTATGACCGAAGATAATTATTATCTTTGTAACTTTTTTAAAGGACAGATAGTAGACTCGCTATCCTATTGTATTCTTAATTGTAATAGATTTTTAAGTAACAATACTGCTTCTATTGAGCAATTTAGTGATGTACCTAGTGTGAATGCGCAGGAGTTGGATGTTTCTCCAAGTCATTTAAATTAAAACATGGGACAATAGAGTCACCCTCTAGCAGTAATTGTAATACCGAGATGGATTTGATCAATATTTCTAAGGACATTGAGACAACAGAGTTAAACTCTAGCAATAATTTAAACCAATGTTTGTTACCACAACGATCAAACTGCAAAACTAAATTAAATAATAATAATACTCTAACAATAGCTCATCAGAATATACAGGGTGTAAAAGGTAAAGAATTGGAATTGGAGTTGTTTTTGAACAGCAATGGTATTGACATCTTGTGCATAACTGAACATTGGTTAAAATCTCACCAGTTTCTGTTTAGCTTTAATAACCACCGGATTGCCAGCTCGTTCAGCAGAGTGTATATGATACGTGGTGGATCCCTTATAATTACACGTAATAATTTGAAATTCAAAGAACGTAGTGATATTGTGGATCTCTCTGTTGAGCGAGTAATCGAAGTAGCTTGCATTGAGCTTGAGCGGTACATTGTTATGAGTGTGTACAGGCCCCCAGGTGCGCCATATGATATTTTTGAGCAACATATGGAGGAAATTTTATTAAAGACATGCAACAATAATAAAACAGTTGTTGTCTGTGGAGATTTCAACATTAATTTACTTGAAAAATCGGTTACAGTAAATAAATTCTTGACATTATTTAAATCATATAACTTACACAGTAATTTCGCTGAACCGACCAGAATAACTTCCACTAGTGCTACCTGTATAGATAATATCTTTACAAATCTAAAACCATTGATCAATTTAATTTTGAATGAGTTAGACTCGGATCATTGTGGCCAGTTAGTTGCTTTTTCTCGGCAAATAGTCAGAGTTCGGAAAAAACTTGTGAGTTTTGTTCCTGTTAACAAAAGACGTTTAGACCTTTTTAGAAATAATTTAATGGAAAAACTTCCCGCTTTGCCATATCACGATAACGCAGACCGGGCTTATACTTTGTTATTTAACTTGATTAATTTGGAATTTAATAAGGTGTTTACCTCCAAAACATTGTCTGTTTCTGATCGCGTTTTATTTAGTGACTGGGCAACACCAGGTATTTTCAAAAGTAGGCGGAGGCTATATGAACTATATAGTGAAAAATTATATAACCATAATGAAACCTTTAAAGAATATGTTAGAAATTACTCAAAAATTTTTAGAAGAGTCTGCTCCTCAGCTAAAACCATTTATTTAAAAAATAAAATCAAAGTATCTGATAATAAAATAAAAACAACCTGGAATATTATAAACTCCGAAATGGGAAGGAACACAGCACGAATACGTGACTTTCATCTAAAAATAAATGGTCTAGATATTAAGGCGGACATGGAAGTCGCAGCAGAGTTTGACAATTTCTTTAGTAATATCCCCATTGTAACAACTAAAACTCTGCCATCATCCTCCATTTCTGCTTACTCAATTTTGCAGGAATGTGTACCAGAATGTGTTGAAACTTTTCAATTTATAGTTGTTACCCCAAAGGACATTATAGAATCTTTTAAAGATCTTGATGTCAAGAAAACCGCCGATCTTTGGGGATTATCAGTACATACCATGTCAACAATCATTGATATTATTTCACCTTTCCTGGCAATTATTTTTAACTCTTGTGTCGATTCCGGTGTATTTCCTGATTTGATGAAAATTAGTAAAGTGATTCCGCTGTTCAAATCCGGTAGCACAACCGACCCCACAAACTTTCGGCCTATTTCCATATTACCTACTTTGAGCAAAATTTTTGAAAAATTAATTCTGAAGCAAATGTTAAAACATTTCAATAATAATAATTTACTTCACTTGAAACAGTTTGGCTTCACAAAGGGTCGGTCAACTACAGACGCGGGCGTGGAACTACTTAAGAGCATATTCGAGGCCTGGGAGGAATCGCAGGATGCTCTTGGTATCTTCTGCGACTTGTCCAAGGCCTTCGATTGCGTGCAGCATGAAACGCTTATCAGGAAACTATACCATTATGGTATGAGGGGCAAGGCTCTAGACCTTCTGACTTCTTATTTAAATAACAGAACTCAGAGGGTTGATGTTAATGGCAAGAGATCTTCAGGGTCTGCGGTCTCTATGGGCGTCCCCCAGGGCTCAATTCTAGGTCCATTCTTATTTTTAATATATATAAATGACTTACCCTATCACGTTAGGGATAATCACAGGATTGTATTGTTCGCGGATGACACATCTCTCATTTTTAAAATTAAACGTCAATCAGTAAACTTTGACGAAGTGAACAATGCACTATCTGAGGTTGTCCATTGGTTCAATGTAAATAATCTACTCCTGAATGGAAAAAAGACCAAATTGATTAAATTCTCAACTCCTAATGTGAGGCAGTTATGTACAAATGTTCAACTTAATGGAATAGAGTTGGATCCTGTTGAGTCAACAGTTTTTCTTGGAATAACTATTGATTCAAAATTACAGTGGGGCCCACATATTGAAACATTGTCAAAAAAACTTAGTTCAGCCGCTTACGCAGTCAAGAAAATTAGGCAGGTTACTGATGTTGATACGGCCAGAATTGTTTATTTCAGTTATTTTCATAGCGTCATGTCGTATGGGATTCTTCTCTGGGGTGCCTGTGCGGACATCGACGCTATCTTTGTTCTACAGAAAAGGGCTGTTAGGGCCATTTACAATCTAGGTCCTAGGGATTCTCTCCGAGAGAAATTCAAAGAGATGAACATTCTGACCGTAACCTCTCAATTCATTTTTGAAAATTTATTGTATGTTCATAAAAATATATCAAATTTTAAGAAAATGTCCGATATTCATAGCTTGAATACTAGGAATAAGCACAACCTCGCTGTACATCGCACTCGCCTCCACAGAATAGGCAATTCATTCATGGGCCAATGTATACGATTTTACAATAAACTTCCCATTGACATTAGAAATTTATCAATCAACCGATTTAAAATTTGCATTAAAACCAAACTATGTAAGAAGGGGTACTATAAAATAATTGATTATTTAGATGACAAAAAGGCCTGGGATTGAACTGCTCGCTCTGCTAAGCGTTATGTAATTATTATTCAATATTGACAAAAAATCTGATATATCCTATTGTATATTTCCTTTTTTTAAATTAATTATTTCTTTTTTTTATTTATTAACTAATTAATTTATTAATTTGACATTATAATTATTATCCTTTTTTCTATGTTCAAATTATAATTTAATTCATTGTAAAACATGAAACATATTGTACATGTTTTATAACAGACTTTGATTCCTGAGTTTGTTTCGCCATTTCTTCTCAGGGTAGTCAGATACGAAATGTCGACCCCATCTAGATTATGTTTAAAATGTGATGACGTGTAAAAGTGATTCCTACATCCTATTTACTGAATAAACAATTTCATTTCATTTCATTTCATTTCATTTCATTTCATATTTGGTGGGTACGATGGTTTTTTATAGGAGCGTGATTTATTGGTTGATGATGGGTATAACGGTAGGGGAATGTGCTCGAGTAGACTCGTGCATGTAAGATAAGGTAAACAGATGGGCTCGACAATCTGATACCATAGCGAGAACAACCATAAGCTCATGTCTTTTTCTCATGGGAAAAACTGTCTGCAAAAAGAATTTGCAAAGTTTGTAGACAGTTTGGTACGATCCTTACATAGAATGATAGAGAAACAGTGTGAATTTTCAAGAGGGCGTGTATGGCCAAATACTCAAAGGACTCTCGAGCCCAATTTTAATGAAAACTAAAAGAAAGGAATATTATTTTGTTTTTTAAACACATCCCTTTTTACATCACTAATAAAACGAAACCAACGTTCCGCTAATGTTGCGTTGCATGTGTTTTTATAATTATGCGCGGACACGACTTTTGCCTAACGAAGGGAGATAACGATGCTTCACTGGACCGGTGTCCGTATAGCTATGCACGTGACGCAGACAAATGCGTTGGATTTTTACCTTTTATAAATTCCCAAGCGTATGTATCCAATGGGATATGCCATCGTCAAAAATGACAGATTCCATAGAGTCCTTCGTATGCTAAGTAACCTGTTAGGAAGATGAATTTTCAATGCCTTCGTATACGTTACCCATGTACAAAGTTGTATGTTTGTATTACCAGCTGTATATATATGCACTTTGCTTATTATGTTATTAAACAGCTAATGCATTTCAAATTTTTATTAAGTAGATTTATTTTGTTTTTCAGGACCAATGGGCCAGAGTCTTCACGCAGTGGGTGCCAGAAGACGGGCGTCGTCGCCGAGGGAGGCCTAGAAAACGCTAGCGTGACAACTAAAAGACGTTTGTGAGAGATTGGCCGGAGAAAACCGCTCGGAGAAAAAAGCGGAAGGCTATGCGGAGGCCTTTGCCCAGCAGTGGGACGGTATAGGCTAAGGAAACGACAAAAAATGATTCAGTTTCATAATTATAATTTATAATGCCTGTTAGCGAAGTCGACGGGGCTAATTTCGTTATTCACTGAAAATAACACTGCCAATTTCTTTCTCACCACTATTCCCGATAGAAAACGTCACTGAATCGATAGTGTGTCGAGCTAAGAAAATAGAAACAGCCACGAGATCGTAGCACGGCGCCTACGCCGTAGTACGCTGGCTACGACAAAAGTAGCTCGCTGTTTATGGTGACCGTAACTTATTACAGCACCGGTTAGTTGTTGTGGTAGTAAAGTACAAACAACAACGAAGAAATCTTTTGTTAAGGGAAGTCAATATCAAAACACTGTTGTGTCAGTTTAGTAAAAAAAAACCTTTTTCTGGGTTGCTCTGGTTAATTTGTCTAAGAGCAACCACTTTTGTATTCAACTTAAAAGAAATTTCAAAGGAATTTACCAACAAAAAATATAAAAAACATTAAAAGCCTCTTTCATTAACACAAAAGTTAATTAAGTTAATAACCTTTTTGTAAGAAGTTAAACAAAATTGAGCAATATATTTAAATTGTATGTGTGTAAAAAGAGTAAAGACTGATCTTTACTCTTTTTACACACATACAATTTAAATGTATAGTTCAATTTTGTTTTTATCAAGTTATAAATATGCATTTTCTTTAACTAAGAATTTTGAGAATTTAAGTTTTTTTTTTTAAGAATTTTGTTTAATAATTTGGCATGCTCAGTCAGATGAGCATGCCAAATTATTAAACAAAATTCTTGGCAAAAGCATCGTGCGAAAATATCTACTCAATCCATCAATGATCACATACAAGCGTTATTTCATCTAAAAAAATAAACCTTCCACCACAGTTTACAAACTAAATGTTAAATGACGCTGAAATGTAAACACCGCGAATAGACGTTCAATGATAACAATGACGGTGCGAGTTGTGAGCGAGCATCAATCATTGATCCGTTGAAGTGAGATGATGTATGGACGGCCTGTCTGGAATCACTGCTGTTGTTTCGTTTTGTGTGAGGAGCTACAAGTAAATGGAGTGTCCATGTCTTCATAGCACACGAAGCGTAAAATACTGGCTTCAATATAACCGTACAATTAAAATGTGAGAGGCAGACCGAAAACTTGGTAAAGACTGCGCGTACTTGGAGTAGGCCTATGACCATACATTTTGGACGTGTTAAAATTAATTTATTGTTGATAGAACTTACAACACAAATTGCCTACGGCTATGCCAATAGATCACAAGGCAAATGATACCTAGCTTAGAATTAGCTGTATCTATTCGCTCTTTGGCATACGGCTTGTCTACTGCAAGTTCATCATATAAAGCATTCTTTTCGAAATCAGGGGTAGGTACAAAAAAGCAATTTCTGCATCTGCATTTCTAAAAATAAAACCCTTCATTGTATTAAATCCCACTGACGCAAACTTGGCAGCCAACCTCGCCTTCACCCAGCAGGTTACCACTCCATTTGCTTACTACTCCGTCCTAATAAGTATTCCATAGATGGTGCGTCATCGTCTGTAACAGACAAGGTATTTGAATTCACATGCTCAAACAATAGTACTCCTGCTACCAATCGACCTTTCAAAGCCATTCAACTGATCTACTGAATCCATTACACCAATGGTGTTAAGGCAGTGATAGACATTCAAAACGTTACTGGTATAGGTCAACGCACACGTAAAAGGATTGTACCGGATTAGCATCGTCTGAGCTCGATCCGTTCACCATTCTTTGTATGAGACTCTATGATAAATATATAAGAACTGTAGCGACAAGACATCAAATCAGGAACCTTTGTCATAAACTAAAGTAAGTAAGATTAAAGAGATTCCATTTTTGTAAAACAAAATGAGGTAAGAGTATAGGTAAAGGTTTCTGTGATGCCAATTTATTGTTTATTTGTACGAGTGCTTTGAGTTTTACTCTGTGAATGCAATCTATGATGGTGCATTGAGATCGCCTAAGCGACGTTTGACCTGTGCGATTATGAATAGGCACTCCGTTCGAGTACGGACTGGCTATTATGAAGCGTAAATGTGAGCACAACAAGATTAGGTGTTGTAAATAACATGAATTATAGCATCACAAGACTTCATAATAAATTTGAAAGAGACATGACATCACTAACACTATCATGAACTATTTGTTTTGAGTTTCTGATATTTCGCCACTGGTGCAAGTGCCATGACCACAGCCTGTTGCCTTCAGATAGATATTTCAAAGTACATATGTTGCTAGCCACATTATTATGATCGCATTGTATTGTCACATGCTTTTAAATTCAATTGGTTATACAGAGAAGTTACTACTAAGCAACTAAGTTAAAGTTAAACTAATACTCGGTACAAACTCAACGATATTTTTAGTATTTTAAAAGTTGAAATTTTTATTTTTCAAGAACTATATTGAAATCTTATTTCGTTTTCAGTTTAACGATTACTTCAGTGACTCTTTTCCTCTCTCAAACTTGGGCAGGAACAGTTTTAAAGCTGAAACTTTTAGAGCTAGTAGCTAGAACTCAATAATTTTATTTTATTTCAACACACGGGTAAAAATAAAGAATAAAATGAAAGAAATGTCGCAATGACAGTTTTATAGTTGAATTTATTTTAAAGCTGTTTTGAAACTCAAAATGATCCCTTTTTAGACGAGGTTAGAAGTTATAATAGTAGTAGGTAATACTTGTAATGGCTATGTTAGATAGTATAAAAGATACGAATTTGGTTTAACTGCTCGAGGTAATAAGTTACATTAAAGTTGTACGTTAAAGAAAATATTTTATCTGTCACTGCTAGCTGGAAAGGTACCTAAGGTACATGATATTACCCTACCTGCACAAACCCTACCGCAGGAAAATCCAGAACCTCGAATTGTAATTCGGTTAAACACACGTCTCCCGAATTCCGTAACGAAATCGTATACCAAACCGTGTTGTCGAATACGAATACCATTTTCCTATAAACGAGTTATCGACTAATGTAAACGAATCATTAGGTTGGTCACTCGAATCGTTTGTCCCTAAAACGTTCAAATTAACCAATGGCCGTGTTTTCGAAGCTGGATAAAAAGCTAATCCGATTGTTTTTGTTTTAATACTCAGCAGAACTATATTGGATTCGTTACGTCGTCGCCGAGGTTCGCCGGTCCATTAGGCTAATAGCTGGGCAGTGAGACGGCAGAAAGAGATTAAGCTGTGCTCAGTCATCGTTTTCCACAGCTATTAATTTATAAGTGGAATCTCTCAATAGATTACTTTAAAAACTGTTTCAACGGACTCTCCGCAGCTTGAAAGGGTTTGGTTACAGGAGAAGTTTTCAACTTTTTTGGAGAAAAGCTTATTGATTTTGTAAAAGGTTTTGTGAATATTAATTTTCAATTTCGTGTTCGTTTTTCTTTTTTGGAATCATTATTGGAAACAAAGCGCGGCTGCAATTTTATTTTAAAGTCTTTGTGGAGCGATTGCTAGGTATAATAAACAGTTTTCATTGCATTATTATTCTTTTACCCGCTTGTTTTGCTCGTATTTTAAATAGCTTGTGTGGTAACGACACAACTTTATCCATGAAGCCGATTCGAAAACCACGCTTAACTATGTTAAGACGAGTTTAAAGATTATATTACTTGTTAGCCCACAGAGCACCGTCTACCAGCACTATAATAACCGTTTTCCTTATTTGAGATTCAAAAACTTGTGCTGGAATATTACACATCCAATTAATTAAAATATCTGTTAAAGAATTTTCCTTTACAAGTTGGACACTGGTACGATGAGACTGACATACGTATTGCGATTATAAATGTCCCTAAACAAATAAAGAAAAAATAAGTCGGACACTGTGTTTACTATATGCTCTCTACTTTTTATCGTTTTACTGTCAGCGACACGACGTTAAATCTTTTATTGGTATTACGTAGTTAAATACTGAGATAGTTCGTTGAACCGTCGGACAAAGACCTTTGCTTATGAAACATATGAAAAGATAAATTCTATGGATGACTGTTACTATGTTCTACTCATACACCAATATCTAAGGTCGAAAATTAAACGTATATTTTTATCGAACAATATCTGATATTGGCGCTTGTCCCGAACAAAATATTCTCACAATACATCATTCTTCCCCAAAAACTGTGTTCGACAAAATTGGTTCGTGTGTAAAAGATCAGTGTGAGTTCACGTTCAGAATCACAAATATGGGGAATGGTCTATGAGGCACCGATTTTATTGCAAAACGGAGCCAAGAGAGACCGCAACACTATCGAGTCGTAATTTTTCATGGTAAGATATTGTTACTGTTACTCAGAAATCGGCCATTTGTATAATAAGTCAATAGCGATCGTCGTTTCCGTCCTCAATAAGACGTCGCGCAGGAATTTGTTTGGGTTCGCCGAGGTACTTCGCCCAAATGCCGATAGTTACAGCCGGGACGGTGAGTGCTTAAATTATTCTAAAGCTTTTACGGATACACTTCTTTTCACAAAAAAAGTTTCCTGAATGTCAGAAGTTATACAGCTTTAATACCAGAAATGGAACAAAAATCCCTGTAGACTTTTCCGTCTAAGACGTAAAACGTGATCCAATTTACAATGCCTTCTAATATTTCAGATTTGTTACGATCAAGTTTATTACAAATTGGAAACGTCTCAATGTATCCCTCGAGATCGAGCGGCCGACCTTTCATCTTTGATTCCTCCATCAGTTATGATGAGAAACTCATTTCAAATAAGTTTGGTGAGTTAGTTCCTAACAAACAGTCAAAGTGCCAAATATCTTCTGCGACATCGGTGACAGAGACATAAAATGAAAGTGGCTAATACTTACGTAGGTAAGTTCAGTTAATGTCCCAGTATGGAACGGGATGGTAACGTCTTTCGGTAATGGGAATTTATTCTAGTAACCTGGGAAAGGTTAGATATTTGGGAACAAAAACAAGAAGGTAATATTTATGAAGAAAAACGAAATTGATATTAGATTGGTACTGTATTCTAATTTGTGGCAATTATAGTTCATTTCGAATATTAACGAAATTATTATTGCTCTAGCAAAATATACCAAAAAGAATTCAATAAACGCCTTTTCATTCCTCTCTCTTTAAATTCGACGAGGAAGTATTTCATTTTTACGAAATAGAATCTCAATTCGAATGTTGCCCGTTGAAAATTAAACCCATTTGTAATGAAAAAAATCCGCTGGTAACACCGCAAAGGTTTATAGCTCATCCATAATAAATTTCTCCATTTACTCCTATATTAATATTGTACATTTGAAGATTTATCCAGGGACCGACGCCAGATTTGAGTTGTAGCCAGTTCTTTTATGGAATATGCAATGTAATACCACAGTTGTGAGCGCATATGGTACGAATGTATTTATTGGATGTATCGAGTTGTAATATTAAAATTTTACACGGATTGTATCTCTAGCAGGGCTGGTAGACATTAGTCAGATATGTTATAGTTAATAACTTTGGCAGTATAGTTAATATTGTAATGGAAACTACAGTTCAAAGTTTTATTTGGCTGTCTGAATTTTGATAGCAGTTTGCCAAAGTGATTTAAATTAATGATATCTATCGATGGTGAATGCACATTATTATTTTCTTGCTCTTAACGCAATTCATTTGGGTTCTACACAGCTTACATTACTTATCTATTACCTTTAGAAAGGAGGTATCATCCTTCACACAGTTCATCCATCGTTTCTTTGATCTTCTCTTACAGAAATCCATATTCATACCCACAACTTTCCTCACCACATTCTTCTCATTCCTCAGCATGACATGAACACACCTTGACAATCTATTACCTCACCAATTTGTTGTCACTGGAGGTTGCAAAACAACACATTGTATACTCATTTCTTCCTCTTATATATTTTACCGGCTAAACCCGATTTCCGGCTAAACTAGTTTGTCCTAGGCCAAACTCATTCAAAAGGACTCTGCACCCCATCTAAATGGGTCAGGTTAGGTTAGAACTGTGACCATAAACGCGCGAGCTGAGCGAGCGTAGCGAGCGATGCCACATCCAAGTTGGGCGCATGGTAAATGTTTTGTTTGGGTTAGAAAATCCTGACACGATAAACCAGTAAACTGGTTTGGCCTGAAATCGGGTTTGGCCGGTAACATATACACAAGATCGATCATCATCATCATCATCCTTTTCCCAAACTATCTTGGGGTCGGCTTCCAGTCTAACCGGATTCAGCTGAGTACCAGTACTTTACATGAAGCGACTGCCTATCTGACCTCCAGAACCCAGTAACTGGGTAATACGATACCCCTTGGTAAGACTGGATGTCAGACTTTTAGCTTCTGACTACTCGTAACGACTGTCAAAGATCTACAAATAACAGCCGCGACCAACGGCTTAACGTGCTTTCCGAGACACGGAGGAAACTCGATATGTAATTATGGTCACCCAATAATAATAATATTACACAATTGATAGATCGATTGGAGCGTCGCGCAATGATTGTTGATATAACGGTCCCGCATGACGAGAATCTTGTGAAAGCAGAGAAAGATAAGCAATTCAAGTATCTAGATCTGGCTCGCGAGGTTGTCGACATGTGGGACGTGACAACAGCAATCATTGTGCCGATGGTCGTGTCGGCCAATGGCTTAATAGCCAAAAGCTTCGACCAACATCTGCGGAGTCTTTCGCTTGACAGCTGGATCAAGGGCTTGATTCAGAAAGCAGTACTTCTGGACACGGCACGTATTGTCAGGAGGTTTCTCTCTCAAGGGCCCTGACCACCGGTAGCCCGGACTCTGTTCCCGATGCTGGTGGGCTACTATTTTTTATATTTTTAAATGTTTTTTTTAATATAATTTTGTAAAAATATTTAAAAATGTAAGCAATATGTAAAGAAAATGAATAAAGAAATAATACACAATATCGATGTATATTATGAATTGCTTTCTTATGATTATTCATTAGTTTATTAGAAATTTAACATGTGACACGAAGTCCTGAGAAGCTTGCGAGATTAGATTCTTCCCTGCTGAAATATTCTATCGGACCTATCCTAAATTCTGTACGTGACCGCACTTGATCGGAATTTTATAACTAAAATCCTAATACTTATATACTAGATACGCCATCCACTTCATTCCCAGGAACAATTTACTCCAAATAGAGTGCCCAATTTTAACGCCAGATTTACACATTTAACTTTGCCACTTTCTCAAACTAAAAGGATTACTCAATAGAACAACAGGGTTCTATGTAAACTGACCCAACGTTTCTGACTAACACTGTAAGCTTCTTAACTTACATATATTTTCGAACAAAATCTTGTACAATCTGCATTCAAATACCTTTCGGATGTTTTTCCGACAGTCCCACTCTACTTGCAAGGAAACAAGTAGTTGGTAATGCGAACTACCCTCTTTCTGATGCAAATAATTTGGGCGAGTCGGAACTTTCTTCTTTGATACTGTTTGTGAATAATAAAATGTTTTTGTAGTGTCATTACCATCTGGGTTATACTTAGACCTATTTTTTATTCTGTTTACGTGCTTGTGTATTCTGTTTCTTTATTTACTCTGTGTTATTTATTACAGGTGTCACTGAAGTGTGGTCGTGACAATGTTTATTTCGTTTTTTATTGGTAATTGATACGAACAGTATCATTTCTTGTTTGTGAATACGTGTAGTGTGTTTAATGTGTTAGATATTCATGTTTTTGTTTGTTTACCATATATATGATGATTCGTACGTCATACTACGCTCTTCTATGCATATGATTTTTATGTTGAATATGAAAATATTTCTATGTCAGTGTTTCATCCCAACGCTCTAAAAACATCTACTAAGCCTCTAAATAAATTCTATGTGTCACGTCGACAAATAAAACGGACACAAACAAAAACAACTCGACACCTAAAACATTCTTGGCTGGAGAATAAAACATTTCCTTGTTTTTTATACAGGAAGATTTAGGCGCCTCGCAATATTGCAGCAATTTTCACGGCTCTAACAAACTCTGGGTCATTAGGATTACCATAACAAGAATGGGGCTGTGGTAATAAAATTACAAATGTGACCATCGGATGTCATTACGTATTCGCTCCAACGTCCGGAGTAGACCGCGACCGCGTCCGAGCGACGACGGAATTACGACTATTGTCGACTGCTAGAATTTCTACACCACCATACCTCGTCATACATCCATATTCGGCGACGCCATCGGAATATGTATTTACGTGCACAGTGGAAATTAACGCGTGTTTGTAATTAAGAGGTTTTATGGTTTATTTTAGTGGGTTTGCCAGTTGACCTTTTTGGTGTATAACATTTATTACTGTAGTAAAGTATCATGCCTCCGTTTTAACGCCCCTTCAAAAGTTTTTTTTTTATGGTTGGATAGTTCAATAGGTCTATCGATACATTTAATTTAAAAAATACCATAGTGAAATATTTACGAATGATCCCCGCTGTAAACAGTGAGTCACATAACGTACTCGTAGAAATCGTGTCAAACTTAGAATACTATATCCTCAAAAATTTTATGACAGTCCTAAAATGGACTAGTGGCTTGCCATGACGTCTTAAAGCAGTATTGTTTTGATCTTATTCCAGAGTGGGTAAGAGATGGCGCTAGACGTACTCTGTAGCTCCGCCTCTTTCCCACACTGGAATAAGATTAACCCCCTTGATTAGAACTGACTCAGACGGGCTGTCATACCGTTTGCGCTGACCGCTCATCCTGACCGTATTGCAGACAACGTACCGACGTACCCATGTCAACTAGTTCAAAGTTCTCGTATTGTCGACTAAAATTCTACTATATAGCTTATCCCCTGGTCGGTTGATGATATGAGTTTTATATCAACATATTTTAAGGGAAAACTGTATTTATTTGTCACAAAATACGATGCAATATACCAAGGTAAATAAAAACCAACGTCATACAACCCAAATAAAATTCATAAATCACCCAAGACTGTTATTCTAGCAAATATTTTTGCATTCCACGATAGTTTAAACAAGCGATAGAGATGTTGGTCACGTAAAATAAAATATTCATGGTACAGTGCATAAAGTCGAAACCCAAACATAGTAAACTATCGTATGAAGGGATATTCCTTTGTTTGGCTTCGCCACTGTCGAACTCCGGACGTGAGGCGTTGTTTCTCATAAAATCATGTAAATTATTATAGCAGGACGGGAAAGTTCAATTCCTTCATATCGGGGCTTGTTTGCCCAAGAATGTTTATTGCCGCCCTCAGCGCTACGAGATTTGCTTATAAGTTAGTTCTTTGTCGTATTCTTTTACGAAGCTTATAGGAAGGTTGCTTTGATTTAAGTTTTGCTCTTATTAGTAAACAGCCCCGAATAGGCTTAACAAAACTTGGGTGTCAAAGCGGTTGTCAGTTGTATCTGTTGCACTCACAATATCGTCCTTACTCCTACGAAGTAAAGGCGTTATTAATGTTGCAATTTTGACGACTGATATGCTGTTGTCTGTATGCTGCACGTGGCTAGGGTTTCTAAATGTTCTATATAACCTTTTAGTTATTTAATTGGTACGAAAAGTCTGTGGTATTTTGTGTTTTTTTTGTCTTCCAAACTTCTTTGTCATCCTAATCTTTTATCATTCTGTTTTCGAAACTTTGGCTTCATTAGAATAGGTACTACTATCCACCGATACTGTTATATATAAGACCCTCTTAACTAATGCTTTAGGTGCTCTTTAAAACAACATGGCACATCTGCTTTCAAAGAACTTCGGCATAAATTATTCAACTACCGACTTCTTACTTTTCCTTAACGTGAATTATAGAGGGCCATCATTCGCTGAACAAATACTTCAATCCACTGCCGTAGACGCACTCAGGTGAAACATTACGCCCATTAGCCGAATGAGATCTCCCCGAATTAGGTCGATCGAATGGCCTACGAGACGAATTATCTGCAGACTCGATTCACCGGATTGTCGGAATCCGACGTCGGAATAATATAGATACCTACGCCTCTTAAAGAATTCCGCAAACATTTCCGTGTTACTAAACTAAGACTGATGTAATTTGTACGCGCCAACTAAGTTAACTTTCGCTCCGAATTAATGGCGCGGGAGCGTCTAATGCTGCCCAAATTCAACGATTCTTCTTTTTTGAAAGGTAGTAGGTAGGCCATTATTTCAGGCGAAGTAGAAGTTACGAAATTTTTGAACATGTCCCGAATAATGAGCAGGTCTTACGTCAGTAATAGAATAAGTTTTATATCTCACCGGAACTTTCTTTATAATAAAATTCTTTTCAATTAAAATGAGTGCTCAGACCTTTCTGTAGAAGTAAGAAATGTGTAGTCGAAATGTCTTTTCAGTTTTCTGCATTAAGTAGAAGCGGAAAGAAAACGTGGAAGAATATTTTTCAGATTCTCTTTTCGAAAATAATTTAATGCTGGCTTATATTTTATGAGTTTATTAGCCATGAAATTCAGTTTTGTTTGCTTGACGATTTCAATGCTTTTAGAGTAAAAGCAAGTGAATCGCATTATAGAGATACTCGTTATGAGCATTTTCTGAGAAACTAAGTGCCACGGAAGTACAGTGTGCCTTAAAGAAGGAAACGGATATCGGGTTAAGAGTAGGGCATCGGAGCGGTTATTACCGGTTAAAAAAAAAACAGTTTTCCCAGTTCTTAAGAAATATGTAAATGGGTTTCCAGAACTGTGAAAATAGCCGGTCTTATCGTATAAAAACCCGGTTCTTTAGGTTCTATTGATTCTTAAATCGCGAATTATTATCAGTAAACCTCGCAGATCAGTGACACAACAACGTCGTAGGTCGTTTAAAATATATAAACCTAATTTAGTCAATTCATTTTATTATTGCCTGGAGGGCAAAAGTATAAGTATTGTAAATTAAGACAATACCAAAAATACGAAAAACTCAGGTATCCGGTTCCGGATTAGAACCGAAACCGAAAAACCGGGTTTCGAATATGGCTCTTTTGGTTGGCCCTAGTTATGAAGAACAAAGAGCTATATTCTGTTACACCGTAAACAAAGTTTTCACTTTGTGTGTATTCCAATAATCGCGGTGTGATATCGCGTTTCGGTGCTCCGGTAGCAGAAATATAAAAGAAATACGAGATTAAAAGCTTTTCGTATTCGTTACTATAGGCTTTGTTTTTCTTTGCAAAAGTATTGTTGCAAAAGTGATGGGTTTAAAAACATTCCGAAATGTCGATATATTTGTGCGACGGAATCATAAAACACCGGTGCTCAATGAATCCGACTTATAAATAGCCAACTGCATTGTTTAACGGAAACAATATTTAATTTAGAAAAAATGAAAGCCCAGGTATTCTTGTATTTACGAGAACTTTAAACTAGGTAATACCAAAAGTGATGACTGTAAAATTCGCAAGTTTTAAGATATACCAACGTTTTCTGCAGTAAAAACAGTTAAAGTTTAATTTTTTCTTTGTATCGAATCCACTGTAAAACCGAGACGAAAAACCTTTTAAATGCAACGAGAACAATTTTCTTTCGCACAATTTTTACCTCTTGATTATTAATTTGTTGGAGAAAGGGCAATTAGCAGTCTTTGAGGCAGGTGAGGGCCCACAAATTGTCGTTTAAATTTCAGTCAAAAGAGCGTTATTAAATCCGAGTGACTTCGGGTAAAATGCGTGACGGGCCATAGGAAAAGGTTTAAATGAATATTTAAATATGGACGAGAGATAATACTCTTTGATGGCCGATTCATTGGGCTTTGAAAAATATTTTTTGCGAGTTGTTTTTCTCTGTTATTAGTGAAGCGGAAGATGAACAAGTCACCTTTGGGGATTTATCAGTTGAAAATATCGGTTTTAGCTCGTGTTTCGGACGCAACCGTGGTTTTATGTTGGAGCGCATTCATTTTTGACAAGGCTATCGAAATTCGAAATTGATTTTGAAGGGTTTAGAATTAATAATGAAACGCGTTGTTTTTGTTCGCGTTGATCTGTGTTTTGAAATTGGAATTTGGGAGTATGTTTACTGTTTATACTAGACAATTTTATTAAACTATATGTTATTATCTATTTGAAGAACGTTTGGTAAAGGAAATCATCGTGAGGAAAGGCATGTTCTAGAACTAAAAGTTCGAAGACATGTGACATCTACCAACCCGGACTGTGCCCGCGTGGTGGATTACACCCCACTCCCTCTCAGTGAGAGGAGGCATGCTATGTCCCAGCAGTGGGAACATTATTGGCTGATGGTGATGATGATGAGGATTTCATCAAACACAGTTCCGGCTTCCCAAACATGACCTGTGGTTGCCATTAAAAGACACTTACACAGTAGGTCCCAAGTTATCTGTGCAGGCGGGAAAACACAGAACCAAAATAAAGGTACCAAGTTTGACATATCAATGCATATTTTCTCGACAACAACGCCACCTTGAACTGCACGCTTAAAGTGGTCATACTGTACAAGCACTCACAGTGGTTTAACCTCTGTGAGCAGCAACTTTCTTTTAAGGACGCGTTTACAAAATTGACAGGCGTCGAATCGAACTACTACATTGACACGTGTCAAGTGAACTAATTTTGAAACTTTAACAGTTTTTTTATTTCTCTTACTTCTATGTAATACGTACTTAACTCCGGACTTCATGGAGTGACCTGATGTACTTCGGCGACTGCTACTGGAACTTCTCGACGAGTTGAGCTAGGTGTACCGAGTTTGGGGTCGTTTTGTTAGTTATGATGCGACCTTACCTCCGGAATTGATGGAGCGACCTGAAGGTGTACTTCTGTGCCTGCTACTGGAACTCCTCGACGAGTTTGTGACACTTAGGTTTTTTTTTTTTTCTTAGATTTAGATTTGACTATGTATGCCTACTTACCGTATTTTTAGAAATCTAAAAATGTGTTGATAGTAGAACAAAAATTGTTCCTAAACTCAAGCCGATTTCGTAAACATGTCAACGAAAGATCGTTATTACAATATAAAAAACAATAACTTTAAAAAAAATGTTTCATGAATTTGAAGATGAAGAACCAATCTATCTGTATTAGTTATTAATTATAATTGATTTGGTTTAGTTTAGCCACAAAATGTACCGAAAATCAGCAAAATTTGGGCCGAATTGTAAACGCGCCCTTAACATAAATCAAGATCTCCGTAATTTTGACAGTGATGTAAAATTTGTGATAAAATAACTATAGAAGTACATTTCGTCAATAGAATCTGCAAAAACTTCCTCTCTGCTAATAACGCACTACGGACGCTAGTCCGTCAGCCAGAGTAGGGCAAAAACTAATTGTAAAACAACTAACAACTAACAATTAAATTGCCAAATTTAGTTGCAACTAACAACTAAAATAATTAATTGTAATTGTAACGTGTCGCAATTAACAATTAATTAATTGTGCTTGTAAAACTTAGCGATTACAATTAAATTAATTGAGCTTGTTAAAATTTGCAATTACAATTGATTAATTGTTAATTGTTTGATACACGTTTACAATTACAGTTAACAATTAATAAATGTAACTGAAAAATATAATTTAAAAAATGCAAGAGCATTCTCCATAATATTCTCAAAGATATGTAAAGCCTGGATTTAAGCCAGAACATTACGTAAAAGTGTAGCACAGGTACCTAACTAGAATAATTCATCCCTACGCACAAGTCGAAGGGGGGATGCGGGGCGTGCAGTGTGCACGCTATGGACTCCTGCCATATTTACATTTATCAAATACGTAGTTAAATTAAATATTAATTGTTTAAAACAATTAATTTAAATGCAAATAAAATTTTAATTGCAGTTGAATTAATTGTAAACCACAATTAACAGATTTAATTGCAATTGATTTTAATTGCATTTCACAATTAAAAAATAATTGAATTAATTTAATTGCAATTAATTTAGTTGAAATAAAAATTGTAATTGTTTGCTTCTACAATTAAAAAATTAATTCAATTGTGCCCAACACTGCCGTCAGCCAATCCGGGATGACCTTGGGATTCCATCTGACGGCCTCATGTTCATCAGAATTGACATTGACAAGCTGATGTCCTATGTTCAATCCAATGAAGCTTAAAACATCTGAATAAAGCCCAACATACTGTGACAGGTTTAAACAAAAGCTTATTTCCCACAGTTATCTGCAAACCGAATAATTGGCTACTTCGGACCCAATTTCCAATTTACGGAGACTGCATGTATCTCGATTTACGAGCCTGAAGCCATAATCAATTATCCTCATTTCGGTAAAACCGACAGTTCCATAACTGCTGAAAATTAACGAAGAAGATTTTTGTTTTCGTTCGTAATTTCTTCAACTTTGTAAAGAGTTACTAATAAGGTTATTTCACCACCCTCGGAAACCTAGTCGATACTCAGTATAAATATAGTAATATAGTCAATATTTATATTTCACAACACAAGCGTCATGGCATGTTACAAAATTCAACGTTCCGCATCTTTTATACTACACATACACACTGTTGGCTAGTACGGACGCGACTTTTCACCAGCTAATCAGCATCTGCGTAGCCTTTTCACAACGATGTAGGTTTCGGCTTCCAGTCTAACCGGATGCAGCTGGATATCTACCAGTATTTATTTCACCAATCAATGCACTTTTTCAATGGATTTTATAGTGCAAAACGTCTTGCTAACACTACCAAAGATTATTCAACTTTCAGCAGCAACTTGAACAAAATAACTGATCCTGGTACTGTTAGCCCGCATCATCCCACTGCTGGACAAAAGCCTCTTCCCATGGCTTCCAATTGTTTCGATTTAAGGCATATGTGGACCACTGGTCGCTGGTCTTGTGCAGCTCGTCCCGCCATCTTCAACAAGGTCTGTCGCGACACCGTCTGACTGCGTCAGGGCTCCAGAACGTGGTTATTTGGGCCCAGGCCCACGGCTCATTGGGCATGCGGTAAACGTGGCCAGACCAGTCCCACTTCAGCTTAGCGGCTTTTTGAGCAACGTCAGTAATTTGTGTTACCAAATAAACAAGCACATTAAAAAAAACACCTACTTTACCTGCACCGTGCACGTTAAGTCCACCTTTAATTACAATTACGTCCAAAAACGAACACAATTAGTATGCATCAAAGAGTTGGTAATGACTCGTTACTCGAGTGAAGGTAAAATTTTAATGTTTCAGTGAGAAAGGAACCCTAATTACCACCTCTCTCACTTGGTCCTCGTAACAGTCTCTGAAGACTTAATTAGTCTTGAATTATATGGAGAGTGCCTGAGAATGGGCTCTTGTGATGCGGATGTAAGACAGTCTGTGTTGGATAGTTAAAAAAGTCGTTGTTTATATTACGGAGCTAACACTATGACTACTAGTTTTTATTTCCATAATTTTATTTATCACACCTTTTAAATAAATTATAACTAATAAGATTCGCCCACGTGGAGTTCGGTAATGGTGCCACGAGATCGTTCTAGCGGGCTGAAAGTCAAAGTCAATTTTTTTATTGCGAACTAAGTGAACAATGTTGGTGTTAATTTATTTTGGTACTTAAGACTTAGCAGCCTTTTACAAGCATTGCAATTATCATTCGCATGCCCTTATGGTCCTAAATTAGCATGCATTCAATATTCTTATTACTTAATTATTTCCTTTTAATACAATTAAATTGAGAAATTTTATTTCTGTCAAAATTAAATGTCAATAGTTATGAAGTCAATTCAATTATTCACCCGTTTCAGGTAGTACAAATTATAATTATGTAGTTAAATGTCCACTCATACTATATTTGTATGAATGGATATGCAACTGATTATGATTGAAAATTAATGTAAATAGGATAGACTAATCTTATTTTGTAACTTATGTGTTAATGCAGTATCTTTGTGCCGAAAAATTCCACAGAGTAATAAAGCTAAACATTCATTTTGATGCCTCTTGGTCTTAGTGTAAACAGCTCTAACATAAAGGATGATTAAAATATAACGAAAACATGAATTAAATTGTAAACGTACATTTTAAAACCAAATAAAGTCAAACAACGGCTACTTTAAAATATGAGTGCCACCACTCATATTTTATATCATATCTTATAACGAGTTCAATGTTATTTTATCATTTCTCTGTGAAAATATGAAATATTTCACCGATTATACACTCATGTAAGTATGGTTTATTAAACGTGTATCGAGCTCTGTGCTTATCGCAACAGAACAGTCGGAACCAATCGCGTCTGAGTGCGTAATGACTGTCAATGTGTTTAATTATAAGTAGGTACTTTAACGAGTATACCGTCTGTTTCAAAAGTAGTTGAGGAAAGTGTAAACAAATCCTGTTTAGGTTCAATTCTTATGTAATCACACACATCACACATTAAAGGGAGATAAGTAAGATATTGATCTGTATTTTGAAGGTGTCAACTTAATATCTCATCACTTTTTTCAACAATTATCGTTTTATTATCTTTATTGACGTGACAACGTCAAATAAATCGATGAACGCTCGCACGAAAAAGGATGACTCATTGTAACGTTACGCTCATTGTAACGTTACGATCGGAGCGAGAACGCTGCTCGAGCGAGCGAAAGGCACAATTGGCATGAGCGTTCGGCTTGCTATTCATAAAAGTATGCAATCATTTCATCAATGTTTTGTTATGACATTGTCACGGTAAACTATCGTCCGTAAACCTAATTAAACGTAATTGAAAACTCATGGCCCAAAAGTAAGTAATGAAAAAAAAACTGGTGTAGGTGTTGAAAAATTTGAGTTTCAGGTTTTAGTATCCAAATAATTAAGTCAAAACACTCAATTGTAAGTAGTACTACAAGGCTTAACTAACTGACCTTGTACGCAACACCACACTGTCCTCCAAAACCCAAATTACTGACATTGCTCAAAAAGCCGCTAAACTGAAGTGGGACTCGACTGTCCACGTCTTCCGCATGCCAAATGAGCTGTAGGCTAAAATATCTACTTTCTGGGGCCTTGACACAGCCAGAAGTCGTTGCTGCAGACCTCGTAGAAAACGTCGGGACGAGTTGGACATTACCAATGAAACAGTAGTCAACATTAGCCTTGGATCGAAACAAGTGGAAGTCATGGGGAAAGATTTATGGCTTTTGAGTACATGCTCTTGGTGCATTCGTTTAATTGGTAGACCGGGGTCGTATTGGTATTACCCGTTGCCTTTGCGCAACTGAATCTATCACCAATAACATTAGATAGTACTTTACTGTAAACAGTATGCCGTAGATTAGTCAAAGGTTTTCGATATTGTGAATCATATTATGTCCTCCAGTATCATGTATCGTATTAGCAGTCAAATACGTATTAATTTACAACTATTCATAACCGAACTGTCTGGTTTCCGTCAATAGCCAAATTGAAATACGATTCTTATAGCAATTGACTGCTGGGCACAAGCCTTGATTTATATGCCACTGTTATTTTTAATCGGGGAGCCGGTTAGTACCTACATTTCTTACCTGTCTAGTCAATACGTTTCAGGAACTCCCCCTCTTCTATGTAAAACTGACGACACTTGGCAGTTATATCGATGAACGTATAAACTTGACTTGATGTCCACCACTGTCAAACGCCATCGAATACCAATGGCTTTAGATTTAAAAGTGACTATAAAAAAACCCGGCCAAGTGCTTGTCAGACTCGCGTACAAAGGGTTCCGTACCATTATTTATAAAAACGAGCAAAAATATCACTTTTTTGTATGCGAGCCCCCTTAAATATTTTTTTTTATTCTATTTTTACTATTTGTTGTTAAAGCAGCAACAGAAATACGTAATCTGTAGAAATTTCAACTGGCTAACTAGCACGGTTCATGAGATACAGCCTGGTGACAGACGGACAGACGGACGGACAGCGAAGTCTCAGTAATAGGGTCCCATTTGACCCTTTGGGAACGGAACCCTAAAAATGGTGTTTCGTATTCGCATACTTAAGCAACTGTTTTCGTTTGTTTTCTCCGCAGCCGCAGCCTAGCGGTGGAGGTTAGGGTAATAGCACTTCACATTTTATTTAATAAACCATATAGTATTCGGAACAAGGGAACCTTATGTTGGTTGAATGAATTATATTCTTTATGTTCGCGTGTTGGGTTGTACGTAATGATTTCTGGCCCGACTTACGAGAGTGGATGAGTCATGAAATATGTACCTTTACATCTTTTTTCCAGATGGTTGTTGCCTATTTTTAGTATCTCCATTTCTAGATATGGATAAAAGGTTTTTCATTCATCCTTTTACCGTAAAATATACTGTACCTTTATCATTTCTGTCATCTCTTTTGTTTTGCATGATTTTATGCTAAACCACAAAGAGCTGTAGTCTAACGGATTAAAATCTAATTCAGCCTAGCATTTTTTAATGCTATAAAGTAGAGGGCAATGGTCTATAATTGACGATATGATGTATTCAAAGCATAGCATGTCATGTTTATACACGTCCGCGATATGCAAGCACAAGTAATGCATTAACATTAAACCAACATGCACGCCACTTATGCTTATGTAATGTACAGTTTTTTTTTTTTTTTTTTTTTTATGAATGGCATCTCGCAGTTCAACCTAGGAGGTTGTCGTCTGCTTAACCGGACTATCCTGTGGGTGCCTTAAGAGTAAGGCCTCCAGCCAGGGCATAAAAACTTACAAACTAAGCGACTATACGCTGAGGGCACCCCCTGTGGGGTACGAGCCTCGGCTCAGGGCGTCGCTGGGGGAGGACTGCATGGGGACAGGCTGGATCTGAGTGATATCATTATTTAGGGGCTGATTTAGAACTACTGGCACAGCATCGCGGGCTGGCTCGAGCGAGGGTCGGGGAGGGCATGGACCGGGACGTCGCGACGGACCTCGACGGCGAGGTCGGAAAGACGGCGGTTTGTGTCTGAACTTTTTAAGAGTGCTAGTCTCTTTGCTACTCTCCTGGAGGAGGGTGATAGCATCATCGGGAGTGACGAGAGTATGCCGAGGACGGCGTACTGTACTAATGCGCGAGGGTTCGTAACGGGCGGCCGCTGCGATCAGGGGATTACGGTGTTTACTGGCGTTATCGAAGAAACGCTTCGAAAGACGTTTCATAAACTGAAGGACGGTGGGCATTCTAAGGTCTACGTGTAGACGGTCGTTACGGACATAAAAAGGGGCTCCCGTGACTCTACGTAAGAACCGGTTCTGCAAGGTTTGCATCCTATGGATGTATTTAGGCTTGGTGTGAGCGTACACGACGCAAGCGTACGTCATAATGGGGCGGATCACCGCGGTATAAAGGCGCAACTTGCACTTGAGTGACAATTTGCTTTTTGCCGAGATCATGAAATGAAGCCTACCCATAGCAAAGGCAGCTCTGTCGCGAGCTGCTTTGATGTGCGCCGCGAAAGACAGGTGGTTGTCAAGTAAGACTCCTAAGTACTTGGCTTGCTTCTCCCAAGGGATAGGCTTACCATACATAGTGATCGGGCTGAGCGCGAGTGGCTTATTTTTACGCGGTTTAAAGAAAAGAACTGCCTGACTCTTGTCGGGGTTCACCTCGATTCTCCATTTCCGGAACCAAGCGCCTAGGACGTTGGCTGAGGTTTGGAGGGTGCTGTAAATAGCGTCGTGACTATAGCCAGTGTAATAGATGGCCGTGTCGTCCGCGAACAGGGCTAGCTGTGCCTTCTTGCTCTTGGGGATGTCACTGGTGATCAGCGTAAAGATAAGGGGAGAGAGCGGGGAGCCCTGAGGGACTCCGGCTCTAATGGGGTGGGGGGAAGACAGTGCCTTCCCGATGCGATAGCGGAAGGTGCGATCCGACAAAAAGTCTCGTAAGATGAGCACGAGACGGTCCGGCACTCCCAGTTTGTACAGCTTATATAATAAGCCGTTGTGCCAGACTTTGTCGAATGCCTTTGCTATGTCGAAAAACAACACACCCGTCATCGCTCCACGCTGGAAGCCAGCGCTTAAGTGTTCTACGATGCGGTGGGCCTGTTGAATGCAAGAGTGTCCGGTCCTGAAGCCGAACTGTTCGTTGGGGATGAGACTCTTAGCCTCGGCGAAGTCTTTGAGTCGCTTATACATAAGTCTCTCGTAGATTTTACCGAGTGCATTCAGGAGACTGATAGGTCTGTAGCTCGAAGGCTCAGACTTGGGTTTGCCTGGCTTGGCGAAACCGATGACCGTGGCCTCTTTCCATATTTGGGGAAACGCGTTGTTGCTCAGGGCGCCATTGAAGATGGCCGCCATTAACACGACGAGCTGAGCGGGGAGGAGTTTGAACACCCTATTGGTGATTCCGTCGGAGCCGGGTGCTTTCCGCGGTTGAAGTTTGTTAATTATGTCTTGCACTTCGTCAGCTGTGACCGGAGGCAGAGGATCATCAGGGTCTTCTTCGGGGGGCAGGGCGGCTTTACGTTCGACGAATGCGTTCACCTCATCGAGATGTCGCTTGTCTACTGGTTGCAAGCTGGGGGAGCACTGGGATTCCAGGCTGTCGGCTAGGCATTCGGCCTTCTCAGAGTCGTCGAATGCGACGCTCTTATCGGGACGGGTGAGGGGAGGCATCGAAGCCTCTTCGGTGGAGCGCATCTTGCGTTGCAGCTGCCAGAAGGCTAGGTGGGTAGGCTCGAGTTCGCTTAGCGTTTTTTCCCATTGATTATTACGAAACTCACTGGTGCGATCCTTTACAGCACGCTGTAAATTACGCATGTGGGCTTTGTTTGCCTCGCAGGGAAAGCTGCTGTAGGCACGGATGGCCGCGTTCTTTTCGTTTATCAGTTCACGTATGTCAGCGGGTAGTATCCAGCGTTGATCGCTCATTGCTGGGACTTCCCGTGAGCAGTCCTTCAGTACGGATTGCACGTGTTCTGTAAACGAGTTGATGGCGGCCGTCGTGTCTGCGACTGAGACTATGTGGTCGGGGATGGCCTCCAGGTGAGGCGACGTGGTGGATTTCAGCTTTTCGCTGACTTTCCTCCAGTCGGTTATCACTTGGGTCGGCGGGGGCTGGCTGGGCTCAGAAGGACCCGAGCGAGGAACTAAGTGCATGAGCACTGGTCGATGATCTGAGTTAAGCTCATGTAAAGTCTCGATGGAATGCAACTTAAGGTTGACATTCTTGAGAAGCGCTATGTCGAGAACGTCCGAACGTTGGTCGGGGTCGTGGGGATAGTGGGTGTGCTCCATAGGAGCGATGGGATCGAAGTTGAGGGACTCGCCCAGGTTATACAAGTGACGTCCTCTGGCAGAGGTCGTCGTGCTGTTCCAGGCGGGGTGTTTGGCGTTGAGGTCGCCCGCTATGATAACGGAGTCGCTCAAGCCGAAGAGGACGGCAAGGTCTTTGGTGAACAAAGTGTGCTCCTCGGACGTGCCGCCGGGAGGGATGTACGCAGAGGCGATAGTGATCGGTTGATGGCCGGTCATGCCTAGTCGACACACTGAGGTCTCGAGTAGAGACTCCATGGGAGGGGGATCTAAGGGGATGCAATGCAGTTCTTTTCTATAATAGATTAGAGTCCCGCCCTTGTGGCAACGTGACCGATCGTTGCGAACTATGCGATAGTTGGCAATTCTCGGATCGCGGTGACTGGGCTTGAGGAAGGTCTCCTGTACGAGGAGGATATCAATTTGATGGTCGCGGAGGAAGGTGGCGATCTCATCACGCTGGCCTCTAATGCCATTGGCATTAAAGTAATCTCGTATTATCCATTGGAGTTAGTCGAGGTTAAGGTTGCGGAGGAGGTCGCCTAACTTGAGTAGGGACTTGAGGATAATTTTAAGTTTATCGCCACCAGTGTTAGCCGCCCTGAGATCAGCCGCCATGCGGTCTGCTTCGGGGGTGACTAACTCTGCTAGCGATTCTAAAATTACGTTATGAGAGGGGTCCACGGCCGCGGGGCCGGGTGGCGTGGGACGAGCGGGCGCCGGTGCGCTTGCCTGGGCCGCGGGAGTGGGGACAGGGGCATCTGAAAGCCCAGGGATGGGGCTGGACTTTACTTTACTGAGAGCCGGGAAGGCTTTCTGGTGGTTTAGCGTGGTCCAGGGAGAGGGCCTCTGAGGGCTGAGTCTCTCCGGCATCTGGGCAGAGGGTAGCCTCACCGATGGGCTTTCTCTTTGTTGGCGGGCGCTTGCACGCTTCACCAGGTTAGAGGAGGAGCCTTTGGGGGCTTTTGAGCAGCCGCGGTAGTTGGCCGTGTGGCCCGACTGGCCGCAAAGCACACAGCTCGGTGGCTCCGTGCAAAGCGACTTGTCTTTGGGACGGGGGCAGTCTGCCGTGCCATGGTCGCCTAGACACTTTACGCATCTGTGTGGCGCATGGCAGTTGGCTTGGCTGTGACCGTACATCTGACAGCGATGACACTGTCCGACTACGCTTGAGCGGTAGGGCTTCTCTATTGAGATGCCTGATAGGGAGCAAACCGACTTCACTTTGAAGATCGGGTGGTGACCTTCTACTGGGTCACAGATGACCAGTACCATATCGTAAAGGTCTCCGCCTCTCGCCTTATGAAGGCGGTGGACGGCTGCGACCGGGATGTCCTGGCCTAGGAGGTCATTGAGGATGTCCTCCGTGGGGATTTCCTTCGGGATCCGCCTGATCACCACGCGGGTGGGCTTCTCCTCTGGAAGAGAGTAGGTGTGGAAGGCTATGCGCCTTCCGATTAACTGACGGGTTAGTTCCCTGAAGTCGGTGGTTGTAGGGACCACCACTTTGATCCCCTGCTGTGTGCTTTTTGCGCTTGTATATTGAATGCGGCGCTCATTACACATTTTGGACACATCTGTCCATTTCCCTTTGTCCTGAATGAACAACGGGGGAGGGGGCTTCAGCTTCTTTGTAGAAGCGGCTGAAGAGTTAGCCTTAGGGCTTGTTGGCCTGCTGGTATGAGCAGCGGCGGTCTTTGGTGCGGGGACCGGGGAGGTGGGACGGGACGCCTCGGGAGAGGGGATTAGAGGGAGCGCGACTAACTTTTTGGCCATGGCGGCCTGCGAGTTTTTGCCCTTCTTCCTCTTGCCCTTTCCGACGACTTGGTAGTCGTCTTCTGAGGACGAGGAAGCAGAGCAGGAATCTATAACCGATTCCGAGTCGGAGATTGGTACGGTTGTGTCCATTTTCTCCGAAATGGGAACAATAGACGCAGGTGCGGACTGATCCATTGTTTGCGAAACAATGGGTTCGGGATTAGCCGGAATCGCGGCGGCGACGGCTGGCGGTGAGCTTTTGCCCATGTTCCCAGAAACGGGAACAATGGACGCAGGTGCGGGCTGGACCTTTGTTTGTGCAACAATGGGTTTCACAACTTTGGGTCTTGGAGTAGCCTTAATCGCGGCGGCAACGGCTGGCGGTAAGCCTCTGTCGGCAGGCGGCGGCGACAAAGGGCTGTCGAGCGCGTCACTGAAGTCAGTGACGGTATCGCTGGTTTGCTGAATGGCAGCAATTTCCGACCCATATTTTTCAAAATTTGGGTCGGTCGTGAAGACGCGGAAGAAAAAACGCAACAGCGCTTTTTCCTTCTCGTCTAAGGACGACATTTTGTCGGTTAAAATTTAAAATTTAGCAAACATTGAGTGAAGCTCCGCGCCTAACAGCCTAACAACCTAACTCCCCGGGTGGGTGGGCCCGGGGGTGTGTGGCCTCTCTGTCGGGTGTGCAATGACAGGGAGGTGTGTACCTACTGGTGTGCCCTAAGCTTGTGAACCTGACGCCAGTCTTATTGTGCGACAGGGCCCTACGCCCCAAGGGGCCTCTAGTGCGAAGGGGTAGACACTCCCAACCGACACTAGGTGACTGCTGTGAACGAAGTCAGATTTAACTAGTGTTTCTAGACCAGGCTTGACTAGGGTAGCCCCCAAGGCCAAGATTCTGGCTCCCGATGCCAATGGAGTGCCGGGCCCTGAAGGGGTTTGGCGGGTAGGATTGGGTCACCACCCTCTTGGTTTCGTTGGCACCGTAAGGTTTCCACCAAGAACCTCGAAACTGAGGACTTTTCCCTGATGGGGCAAAGGAAGTTAAGTCGGAATAATATCCGAAGCAAAATGAGCAAGTGCTGTCTTAATAAAAAGACAGCAATTGTTCGGGGGTGTAGTCGAGAGGCTACTGATGACGTCACGACACTGGGAAGTGACGAACCGATGACGCACACTGATAGCGAGCGGAAATGCGAGCAGGTAGCGGCACGTCCGTTCGCGACGGCGGTCAGGCGGCGAGTGTAATGTACAGGATCAACATTGTATGTTAATAGGTGAATGCTTAGCTGGCCCTGTGAAAGGTCTGGGAGTGGGAGTGAAGCAGGAAGTACTAACAAATTATATTACCGAAAGCATATAAGTACATGATGCATTATAAGGGGAGTAAAAGTACCATAAACGAAGCTGAAAAGCACTTGTTAGTCAAAATATCGCAATGATTCTTCTGCGATATTTTTTAGGGATCCGTAACTGAATGGAGAAATGGATCCGTCATGTCTGTCTGTCTGTCCGTCGAAACTATTAGGACTACACAGTTGAAACTTGGTAGGTAGACGTATTCTGTAAACCGCTTTAAAATTTTGTACAAAAAAAGATTAATGAGGGGTTCCCCACATATAGAACTGAAACAGGAAAATAAAAAACATCAAACCTATACGTGAGTTTATACATAGGTCTTTAAAAATGAAATTGAGGTTTCTTAGACCATAATTTCTCAAAGTAAATCGTTTGAAAGATAGACACTTTCACAGTGGTAAAATTAGAGGGGGAGGGCGGGCCCACTCATTTCTAAAGTAAGAAGAGGAAAATTCTGAAATAATGTAGGATTGTAGAACGTAAACAAAACTTTCAACGAAAATTGGTTTGAATAAGATTTGATGTCTAGTTTTTGAGATATGGGACATTTACATTAAACTGCAGCAGTAACTTTGTTTTTCATTAACATAATATGAAAAACAAAATTAGTTATATTGTTGAAAGTAACATAATACGACAAATGAATGGGTCTTCAAAATATGTTTATTATGTAGTCTGACTGGTAATTAGTGACCAATACTTAAACACGTGATTATACTCATGACAATAAACAACTTTCCCAAAAAATCATTTTTTATACTTATTCACTTTTATCACATAACACAATTATAACTAGCTGTCCCGCGCAACTTCATCTGCGTCACATTTTCCCCGTTTTCGCAATATTTTTCATTGCTGCTCCGTTCCTAGTGGTCGTAGTGTGATGGTATATAGCTTATAGCCTTCCTCGATAAATGGGCTATCTAACAAATAATTATTCAAATCGGACCAGTAGTTTCTGAGATAAGCGCGTTCAAGCAAACAAACAAACAAACTCTTCAGCTTTATTATCTTGGTATAGACAATAATAAAACAGCCGTATGAAATTCACAGTACCGGTCCCGTACGATTCGCATCCAGCAGATTCCTGCAACCTTCACTAGGTCATCGGTCCACCCTTCCAACGCAACGACTTCCGGTTCGCGTTATCTATGTATGTATTGGTGTATGAAGCGTTGGTGAGCCAAAAAAATGAAATGAAAACCTTCTAGTTACGGACGGAGGTATTAAAAGTAAAGTTATACATTAATACTTGTTTTAAAAAAAAACTTCAAAAAAAATGTCAAAGTGTTAATGTATAACTTTACTTTTAATACCTCCATGACCCGTATTACTATTGAATGCATCAAACAGCATAATGTTTTGAATGCGTTACATTGAGTTTTACCGTAAAACGTGATCTTTCAACAAAAAAGTCATTTCCCAGCAATAATATTTTGGTTTACATCTTGTTTCCAAATTTTATCAGTGTATTACCACGAAAATAGACAGCATTACAAACAAGAGGTATGTCAAAGTCAACAGTTTAATCAACAAAGTGTCCAATATCACCAGTATGTGCTAATTGGCTCAGTTTTCGAAACGAATTTAATTAATTGGTCTCTGTTTACGTTTAACGTTTGTAATTGGAACGACAAAAGAATGCAAGTTTCATTTGATTGCGTTTTGTTTGTTATCGGAGTCCGAGAGAGAGAGTCAACTGAATTTAATGAAAATGTATTTGAACTTACAATCACATGACTTAACATCACGCATTGTAATCCCTGAAGGGTTAGGTAGAGATCTACCTAATCGCACACCCACATTTCGCCAGTTATGTTTAAGTCCCACGTAATAGTGGGCGCGCCTATTACCACCAACCGGGCACAAATCTAGACTCCGTGACTTATACTAAAAAAATCCTGATGGAAAAACCCAATAACGCTTTGCCCGACCCGGGAATCGAACCCAGACCAACGAGGCAGTACTGCGATACTTATGATACTATTACGATTTATACGATAATATTTAACTGGAAAAAGATAACAAATTATTATAAGCTGATTATTATTTGTTCTGTATGGTGTCGGACGTAAAGAATAGCACCATCCCATATCTTCCCGTGGGTGTCTTAAGAGAGGACTAAGGGACTTTCCAGAGAATGGGCAGCAGCATTCTCTGTGCTTTTGTAACAACCGTACTGCAATCGCCAACCCGCCTGCCAAGCGTGGCGATTATGGCAAAACCCCCCCAAAATGACAATGCGCCGACCCTTGGGGGAGGCCTATGTCCAGCAGTGGACGTCTTTTGGGCTGAAATGATGATGATGATGATGATAAGCTGCTTGTAAGAACAGTCTGGCCGTTGCTCGTTCGTCTAGGTAATAGAGTAACATGTCATTAACCGACTTCAAAAAGAAGGAGGTTCTCTGTACTGGATTAAGCTGTGATTTATGATCCGATTTACGTGATTCTTCTTTAGGTTGATGCGGAATAGTTGCCATTTGGTCCCATTAAAATTTTACATAGTTTGGCCAAGTAGTTTTCAGTTTATGATATTTTTTTTCGTTTGTAAGGACGATATGCTGACTGCTGGTGTTTGGAGGATGTATGTGATATACCGCAACTGAAAAGCATAAAATAAAAACATTTTCACAAAAATCGACTTCCACTTGGAAATCAGTTATTTTTTTTTGTGAAAAAGTTTTTTTATGTCATTGATGCTCCCAACCGGATCATTCGCTTGTAATCTAACAATTTAGGCTAAGATATTGAACATTATGTTACAAATAGATGTTCCCGGTGTTCGACAGATATTCGCTTGTAAATTATCAATCCAAGATTTTCGATTTTGTGCAGAAATAAGTGATTTTTTAATGATTGTATCGTTTCATGTTGCGGCTAAGGAGGAGTTCGTGGCTAAATAATAACAGCCGCATGGGGCGAACTTTAATGTTAAACCGTGCTTGCCGAGGTTGGTCCGTGGATGGGTGACCATAATTACATACTGAGTTTCCTCCGTGCCTCGAAAAACACGTTAAGCGGTTGGTCCCGGCTGTCATTTGTAGATCTTTGACAGTCGTTACGAGGAGTCAGAAGCCCAAAGTCTGAATCCAGTGTTATCATTACCCCAGTTACTTGGTTGTGGAGGTAAGATAGGCAGTCGCTTCATGTAAAATACTGGTAGGTACCAGTATTTTACTCAGCTGCATCCGGTTAGACTGGAAGCCGACCCCAAGATAGTTTGGGAAAAGTCTAGGCAGATGATGACATGTTGCGGTTAATGCTCGGTTCGCCTGACTCGCTAATGTAATGTAACGCTCCAATTTGTACTGTTACATTGCAGGTGTGCTCCAGGCGAGGGAGACCCTTATGCTTCGTCATCCCTTATTTTTTTCTTTGATATTTCTCTTTAGTTTAATCTTAAATTTATTTACCTTAATGCTACATTCAACAACAAGCAATGTAGTAATGTTTACATTATTATATCTACAAAAGTTATTATTTATATTTCGTGAAAATGACAAGCTAACGAAGGGATATACATGTAATCGAAAAATGTCAACTACATGCACTCAATTGATTTAGAAAATGTACCTGTCGATCTATCTGCGGGTGGTCGAGGGGAACTCTCTTCAAAGACTACACAATACCTCTGCCCAAACCCCCGTGGTTAGTGTTTTTGTTAGCTGTTGGTTGCCCCATGTTTCATGGCATTTGATAAAACATCAACCACCTTTTGGGTTAAGCTGCAATCGGGTAAAAATAAATTCCACTTGCAACATTGCGACGCGACAGCGACCTTGCGTTATTGATTTCTAGTTTAGAAAGAAAGTCATACGGTTTTACGGGGCTCTCTTAGTTTCAGAAGCGTACATCAATCAAAGTTTGTACATTATATAAAGCAATGGCTGAGCTTTACTTTCCGTGTATTTTTTTTTACTAATTTGCACAAAGTAAAAAAAGCGGAAACAAATACTTTAGTACATCTAAAAATCTAAGTATAATAATTTGCAATATCCAAATCAATTCGCGCAATTCTAGACATTTCAGTGAAGTTGCAGATGTGTAATATTTTGTATGAGCTTTACTTTGGTAATGACTGATCACCAAAAGTTACTACAGGTTTTGATTTACTTGTACAACATTAATCTACTCTACATTTTTAAAATTATCTCGTAGCATCAAAAACTGTGATCTAATTACATTTTTTCTAAACCATTTTGTTGTCACACATAAACAGTCTACCCACTACATAAGAAACCAAGTACAGTAACTTGTGTACCTTTAACGAACCCTTATAAGTTAGGGTCGGCGGCACGTAACACCACGGCGAGCGAGGGACTAAGGTCGCGGCCACGAAACCAGCGGTGGTGAGTAGCAGTGGCGAGACTGCGGAATGGAACCGGGTCGTGGTGTAGCAACTACGTGACTCTTGTTTCCGTCGCTATCGCCACTTTTCCCGCTGGATTCGTTGCCGCAACCTAAACCTCTGCGTGTCGTAATGAAGTTAGACGCATGTAATTTACTCCCACCACTCGCTCCTTACTCGTTCCAAGTTCGTTAATCCTGAAGTTTGAGAAGATAATTAGGGGCGAAGCAATTTCCGGGGAAATAAGAGTTTCGGGTGTATTGCTCTTATAAGATGCTGTAAATAGAAAGATGAACACAAATGAGGTGAGTATGATTGGGTTTTCACGTGGATTTAATGTTGGGGAAAATCATTCTCTTACGTCCGACCTTTCAGATAGTCATGTATGTAATAACATATCATAGAAGCTGTTGTTTTGCATCCTCGTCAAAATCAAGGAGATAACTATGCTAATGATTCTCGGCCCAAATCAATAATAGAATGGGTAAGTAATTTTTTATTTATTTATATACCGCAATCCGTAAGTATGAACCTCTCGTGATTTAAACGCGGCCCGTCTGATCCTCGCCCTATAACCACGTTTTCACACATACAAACAATCGCAAACGTTTATTTTTTTCTTATTCCCTAAACCACGTTAAGGGTTTTTTTAAATACTGTCAAACTTAAACAACAAAAAAAGCAACTTTTATTAATAATGAACTAGGTACCGTAATTTAAATTGATAATTTATGTCTTTTAAGACAACCTCTTGAATTTTGACGAGGATGCAAAACAACACCTTGTATTACAAAATATTTGCTCCCATAACCAAACTTTATTTGTTTGCTAGGTTTGGTAAGTTATGGTCCACTCAAGCCACGCCTGGGTTTATGACGCAGTTGACCTAACCCTTGTAGACTTTCGGCTACTGCATACTGAGCTACTGGTTGTAAAACTGGTAATAAACTTAATCAACAAAAAAATAAAGTTGAAAATAGCGTGCATAGGATGTATGATGCATTAGAATAAGATGAAAAATCTAGTGTGAGTTCACGTTCTATGGTCCTCACAAACATGAAATATAAAAAGAAACATTTCAAATTTTCAAACATCGAATCACTGACAGCGGGCCTTCAAGTCCTACTTGACCTTACCTAAGAATCGCCACATTGACCTTCGAACGATACTCGTGACCTTCACTAAGTCATCGATCCACTTTGTTCGGTCATGGGCAAAAATATATAAACACTAATTACAACAACGAATGATTTTCTCTTATTGTAACGTAAATAATATGCTATGCATATACTTTTGGGAGTTGTATGACTTTTTAAGTGAATTGGCATTGTACGAAAGACAAGCTTTTGAGTTTTGCTTGGAGTGTAGATGTTTTTGTCTTGAACTGTACACAAATCTTTAATACTGACATGACGAACGGCTTTTTTTTTTACAAAATTGTCTTCAATCAAGAACAAAAGCAAATGTAATTTTGTCTCTAAACGAATCGAAATACCGAGCCTATAATAAACTCATGAAACAAAAGAATGGAATTAGTTTAAATAAATGTTGTACCTTATAGCTCATCAAATATTTATTACGACGCGTTGATTGAGAAAAGAAATCCGCAGCCCTACCCCATTCCAGAGATCATTATCTTAGCCCAAGTGCTTTAGGGTATCGGGTGTGTTCATAAGCGGAGCCGGAGCGTGGTAGGAAAACGCTGTTTGTTACCAATCTTCATCGTCCTCGATAGTCATTCCTCAAATGGCTGTTTTTGTTCTTAAATTCTTCTTTTTATTCTTTTTTTTATTGTTATTTTTTCTTTCTTTTAATTCTTTGATTTTTATGAAACTTCAATAACACGAGGTTTGATGGTCACCACATGGAAGGTTACCTCAAAAAACGCTGGCATGGAACCTCCTCTGTGCAAAACCTGTTAGGGTACATCCCTAAGAAAATACACTAAAAAAACTTACATTAAGCCGCAAAAAGCAAGACTTTTATGCTCCTTGCTAACAATGAAAAATTCATTTCTTTTCAAACATAAAATAAAATTTTACAATACGAACCACCGAAAAATTTTCACGACTCATAAAATTTTCTTGTAACTCTAAACTCTTGATTAACCCACTCCGCTCCTTAACATCGATTTACCGAACGTACGGTAACTCAAAAGGTAATCGAATAATGCAGGAGGGCAGCTAAGTATTTATGATGTTGGAAACGCTTTTTCCCGTAGTAAGTAACGGCCTATAAGGAGCGTCCGGGGAAATCACACGTGAAAGGGAATACGAACTTCAGGAATTTAGACTAAGTGATGAGTTGAAAGCGCGTTCGCGTTGTAATGGGTTGAAAAGACAGACTTTCTTGCTGATCGGTAAGTACTACATGAATAAAACATTTTACGGAATCAATTTGAGTATTGTAAAGGAAATTGATGCTATAATGGTTGTGTCGGTAGATAAGTAAAAAGAAAAAAAAAAGAAAAGAAAAGTTCGTAGCCACTATTTAAATCAGACGAAGTAGTAGCTCGCAGTTAAAAGTCTAGTCACAGTAATTATTATCAGTTTTCTCGTTTTTAATTTTGGTATTTGTTATAATATTTATTAGTCTATTATATGTGTATTAGTATCTATGTAATTATATACTATTTCGAAGTGTTGTATTATATATTCATACTTATTAGTGCGAAAAGTTATGGTTTGTACTCTTTACTCTATTCTTGTCACTTGAATATCTTTACCTATTATAAAAAACTTTCTGTCCTATTAAAATACAAAATTCATACTTTTATACGACTATTCTTTCAACACGTTATCAGCACGAAGCTCTTAACTTTAAAAGTAGATGTCAGGCAACAGTATGAATTTTCAAGGAATCAAGATGTTAATAAACCGAGACGGATACCCAACCTGGAAGTTCAAAATGAGGACGCTTCTCATTCATGAGGAGCTGTGGACGTCCATCACTGTGTATGATGATTCAGATAAAACAGCGGAGGATGTGCGCTCTCGTAATGACCAGAAGGCGTTATCAAAAATATGCCTTACGGTAGACGGAGGTGCAATTTCGCACGTGAGAAATGCGAAAACCGCTAAGGAGGCTTGGAGTGCCTTACAAAAGGCATACGAGGATAAAGGTATGGGTCGAAGGCTCTCTCTAGAGCGTAGGTTATACAAATATACCTTGACCGATTTCCAAGATTTAGAATCATATATCAACGCCATTATGAGTACTTCTCAAGATCTTGAGGATATTGGTAAGAAGATCGATGATGGATCTTTGGCTGCGATTATTCTCGGAGGATTGACATCACGGTACGAACCGCTGATCATGGCTTTAGAGAATTCGAATGTTGATGTAACCAGTGAGTTGGTTAAGGTAAAGCTGTTAAACGAGCTTTCTAAGGACCCTCACCAGAATGAGGTGGCTGCGTTACGTTCAACAGGATCTACAAGCAAAAAGAAGAAGCCTATAATTTGCTTAAAGTGTAGAGAACCAGGACACAAAAGTCCCGAATGTCCCAATAAGAAGGATAAAAAGGCTATGAGCGCGTCAGAAAAGGTTTTTAAAGGTACAGATTGCAGTCATAATGAAAAGGTGGAACAACAGGCTGTTGTAAAAGAAATGGCTCTCACTGCACCGGCTGCAAATGATAGGAAATGGATTATTGATTCTGGAGCAACCATTCACATGACTCCGCATCGCGAGTGGTTCAGCAGTTATCGGCCAGTACAAGGTGGGACGATTACTGTGGCTAATGGACAAAGAGTAGCGGCTGTGGGTAATGGTAATGTATCCATTGATACAGATACTTTGGCGAACAGAATAGAGAATGTAGTTCATGTTCCTGATTTGAACTGTAATTTACTTTCAGTAAGTAAAGTGGTAGAGAAGGGTTTCTCTGTAGTTTTCAATAAAGAAGGCTGCACTATTTATGATTCAAAGTGTGATGTAGTAAACAGTAAAAATGTTTTAGCGTATGGTTCTGTATGTGATGGGCTGTATACTGTCGATTGTTCAATTAAAACGTTCAATAATGTTTCAGCTAAACTTGTGCACTCTGATTGTTCCAACTTCCAGCTTTGGCATAAGAGGTTAGGACATCTGTGTCGAATTGGCATGGATCTACTTAGAAAAGGTCAGGCTATCGGCGTGGAGTACACGGAGGTCGACAAGAAACCATGCATACCCTGCATAAAGGGTAAGCAGTCTAGAAAGCCTTTCAAAAGCTTAAAATACAGGAAGGCTACATCGCCACTTCAATTGATTCATACCGATGTTTGTGGACCTTTTTCTACAAATTCGTTTACAATAATAATAATAATAATCTTTATTGGCATTAATTAATTACACAAACATTTTTATGAAATTCCCTAGCTCCTGTGCTAGTGTACACTGTATTACAGGAGCTAGAGAGTTTACAGGTAATAGATATTTTATTATTTTTGTAGATGATTATACACGTTTTATTTTTGTGTATTTTATGTCTTCTAAAACTGAAGTCAAAACTAAGTTTTGTTCTTTTCATTCTCATGTCGAGAGACAGTTTGGTGGAAAAATAAAGACTTTGCGGTCAGACAATGGAACTGAGTTCATCAATAAGGAATTGATGGATTATGTTCAGTCACTGGGTATCGATTGGCAAACGACAGCACCTTACAGCCCTCAGCAAAATGGGGTAAGTGAACGTTGTAATCGTAGCATAGTAGAGAAGGCTCGGTCACTATTGTCACATGGTTCCCTCTCAAAAGCTTTTTGGCAGGACGCAGTAGAGACGAGCGTCTACTTGAAAAATCGATCACCACACCGCGCGCTTAGCGGTAAAACACCATTTGAAATGTGGTTTAATAAAAAACCCGATCTGTCTCATCTGAAGGTTTTTGGATGCAGATCACTTGTTCATGTTCCATCAAGTCAGAGATGTAAATTAGACATGAAAGCTAAGGAACAGATTTTTGTAGGATATTCAGATGATCCGCGTACTTATTACTTCCGGAATGCGGCAAGTCCAAGACGTTTACTAAAGTCAAGAGATGTCACATTTTTTGAAAATAACTTTCATGGACTGAAGGAAAATATTGAAAATACTGTGAACTCTGATATTGTCAATTTGCTCTCACAGTCACCATCGCCAGCAGTTTTAAGACAAGAAGTACTACCCTCTTCTTCACCTGGGAGATGTGAAGTAGATGCTCCTAGCATAGATACTTCTTTCTTGGATGCTGAAGATGCTGATGTTGAAATCAATGAAGCAGTCAATGAAGAGGTCAACAATGTTGATGATCAGCAGTCAAGTGAATCTACAGATTCCTCAATTGAATCTAGTCGATATCCTTCAAGAGTTCGCAAACCACCGGATTACTTCTCATATAATACCCTTCTAGAAGATGGGTGCGACGATCTAAATAATTATCTGGCTGCGATTAACAGCGATGAGAAAGATAACTGGATTTTAGCAATGAGAGATGAGTACAATGCCTTAGTCAGAAAGGGCACATGGATTTTGGTTGATAAGCCAAACCTTAAAACTTGTATTCCTAGCAAGTGGGTCTTCAAACTGAAGCGAGATGCGAAAGGTGACGTTGTTAGGTATAAAGCGCGCCTAGTAGCAAAAGGTTTTCGACAAAGAGAAGGTGTCGACTACCACGAAACTTTTTCTCCAGTTGTACGCAACTCGTCGTTGCGAACTTTGTTAGCGCTTGCAGTGCAGGAAGATTATAAGGTCCGGATTATATGGATGTGGATACAGCTTTTCTGAATGGCAGTTTGGAGGAAGAAATCTACATGACACAGCCAGAAGGTTTCGTAAGGGAAGGGGAGGAGTCTAAAGTGTGTCTTTTGAAACGGTCACTTTATGGCTTGAAGCAGGCACCAAGAGCCTGGAATACAAAGTTAAAACAGACTTTGTCAGTTCTTGGTTTTATGCAAACTTCTGAGCCATGTATTTTTAAAAACAATGCAAACTTATCGAACGAGTCCTTGATACTGGCTGTATACGTCGACGATCTAGTAATCTTGTATAAAAATGAAAGTACGCTTGACAACTTCAAATGTCAATTTGTAAAATACTTTTCATCAAAAGATCTTGGACAAATTAATTTCTTTACGGGAATAAATATTTACCATGATAATTATGGAATGAAGCTATCTCAGAATACATATATTGAAAAGATGCTAAAAAGATTTAACATGCAAGATTGTAAGGGTGTTTCTACCCCAATGGTTAAGAAAAAGCTTGAGCCTGGTATAGGTGAGTGTGAGTACCCTTACAGAGAGTTAATTGGCTGTTTAATGTTCTTGGCTGTAAATACCAGACCAGATATAGCCTATACTGTGAGTTACTTGAGTCAATTTAACTCTAACTTTGATCAGTCACATTGGAATATTGCTAAACGATGTCTACGTTATCTGAAAGCAACAAAAGATAGTGGTATTACATACAGGAAAGAAAAAGGTAATACTACAACTTTAACGGGTTTTTCAGATGCAGACTGGGCAAACTGTCCAACTGATAGACGATCTTACACTGGGTTCTATTATGAACTTGCAGGCGGCCCTATTTCGTGGGAAGCTAAAAAAACAGCCCACAGTGGCTTTGTCGTCCGCTGAAGCTGAATATAATTATGGCATTGGCTACAGCAGTAAAGGATGCGTGCTTTTTAAAAAGACTGATATCCGATATTACAGGGAAGTCGCTTAATATAGTTTTGTACACGGATAGTCAGAGTGCACAAAACATAGCCATGAATCCGGTTCACCACAATAGGACAAAACATATAGATGTTAAGTTCCATTTTGTTCGAGAAAAGGTGAACGATAAAACCGTTGAACTTAGGTATATGCCCACTGACAGATTACCTGCAGATGTTTTGACGAAACCTTTGGGTCCAATAAAGCATCGCAGTTGTTTGCAAATGATTGGTATATCCTAGTTTTTTATACTGGTTTTCTTTACTAGTTTTTTATGCTTTTGTGTCATGAGTACAATGCAATTAACTTTTTGAGGGAGCAAATGTTGTATTATATATTCATACTTATTAGTGCGAAAAGTTATGGTTTGTACTCTTTACTCTATTCTTGTCACTTGAATATTTTTACCTATTATAAAAAAACTTTCTGTCCTATTAAAATACAAAATTCATACTTTTATAAGACTATTCTTTCAACACGAAGTAATTACATATTTTTGATATTATTTTGTACCCGTTCACAATGTTGTCCTTTTTAACCCAATGGTTGACGGGTAGAGAATGCCTTGTGGCATTAAGTCCGCCTATGTACCACTATTGTACATGAAGTTTAAATAAATAAATAAGTAATCTTAATAACTGTAGTTACATGTGTCATAGATTGTCATTAAATAATCAATGGCACGTGTATCGTTACGTTATTATGATATTTTTAATTGGTCATTATCGAGCAGTTTAATAAACTCAAATTATTTATTTTAATTAGACCCTTATACTTTCGAAGGTCATAAACAAAAGGTTAAAGCCTACATCCAAATATTGTAGAACCAAATGATTTTAAAAGAGTAACCATGGAGTTTCTTGCCGGTTCTTCTCCATAGGAAACGACCAACCCGAACCGTGCCTCTTCTGTCGACGTTTTATAAGTGCCCATGTAGGCCTATGTAAAATAAAATATTTTGATTTTGATTTTTGACATCGGGGCAGGTTAGGAAGAGGGTTACGTTCGGAACTATTGTTATAATTTTTTTCAAGTTCCTAACCTAACCTGCGACCGGTTTAGGATTTCGGGTCAGGTTCGGAATAATCCAGCTGCTATAATAGTCCTAGTCACATAGCATGATAACTTGCGAAAGTACTGTAGTTGCCCATTCCAAAGAGTAGATCTCTATGGAGACGAATAGGCAAGAAACTCCGTGGACAGTCTTAAATTATTTTATAATACTAGACTATTCAAAGTTTGTAATCATAAGTAAATTTTATTTGTTGAAACATGGTGCACATGAAAAGCTTGCAAAATAATAATGGGATACAGAAAAGTTCTAACATGTTCAGCCGCATATCGTGGCGTACAAATTTGTAAAAAAAGATGGTGTCTTAACCGTGATAATATTCATAATAATTACATTTCATCATTATTACTTAAAGATTAGGCATAATTACAATTCAATTAGCAATTTTTAGGTATAATTCAATGGCAAAGTAGTCATTAATAAATTGGTCAATGGAAATGATTATGAATAACTGTCATTCATATGTCAATTCCAAATTACAATTATTCCAAAAATACATTAGATTACAATAAAATGTCAAAAAGTACAATAGATTACAATAGCATATAAAAAATACAACATTGTCATATCAAAAACGAAGAAAATTGTCCTCTTTCATAAACTCTGCTATACTGTAATATGCTCTTTCAGTTAGTAATAAGCCTCGTTAAAAGGTATGACAAGCTGAAACCGCGAAAAATGTACTATGGTTAAACTGATGTTTACTGGTAGTGTAGCGACCAACAAAAAAGCAACTTACTACAAAAAATACTACAGCGCCATCTATGGCACGACGGAAGAACTAACATCAATTTCCTACATCTCACATGCAAAGTTTACATCGACTTAAGAGTATATAGAAAAACCCGACTACAACTGTCGGGCAGTTGCCCGCCAGACATAACACCTGTCTGGCCGGAGGATCCTCCGTTTACCACGGTGGATGAGGAACTTTACACCCTGTTCCTCATTCACCTAAAGTAGCAAAGTCGGGACAAAACGAACAACATCGTAATCTCTTTGAATCTTTTAGTATCATTATAACGTGTTTATTTATAAGTGCTTAAGCAATTTTAATGAGCAATATATCTGAATAGCAAAGTTGTCAAAAAGTACCTTGCTAAGCAGCGATACGCTTGCATCTCATGACTTGAACAGTACGAGGGCGTCGGATGAAATCTGTGGTCACCCACCCTCTTTCAATTAATCTGTAAGTCGAGTGGAGTCATATTGGACGAAATCGGTTTGTCAAGCAAATCACGCAACGAATTCGAATTGGTTACCTTTTTGGGGCAAAATGTAAGTTTTCATCATCATTTGATTGACACCTTTCTGTGGCTGGATTAGTTCTATGCTAGAAAGAGAAAAAGTATCACATGCTGTCATTTTCCTTCCTGTCATTATTCATGACTAAGCGAGAACTGGAGATACCTTACCCTACTCTTAATTGGGATCAAATGACACGACGTAGCACCCTTGTATACTTACCTTAAAATGATGAGTAGCCATGAATTAATAAAGCGTGCTAGCAAAATTATTTCCGTGAAAATATTCTTTTCGTGGAAAGGTGCTCAATGCGCGTCAATGTACGTACTTCATTCTAAGTACCTACAAAGTAGTTTTACGAGTTAATACTTAGAATTTTATTTCTTACTTTTATTACCGTCTGAATGAAGCCTTGAAAACCTAAGGTTATTAAAACTATAAAACATGAAATTCCAAGTTCATGAAAGGAGAACTCAACAAAATATTCAAGTGAGCCGTGGGGAAAACGAGAATGTTGAGAAATTCTATGAAGTATTGTATCTCAATTTATTAAATTTGATCTATACTGAGCAGATGTCTGTTGATTTATTCCTTTTTATGTTCTCAAAGGTTCAAAGGGAGACGGAAGAAATCCCTCAAGTTGATTTGCAGGTTACCTTTGGATTGTATATGCATACGGTACGACACATATCTTGAAGAATATTAGTTTCTTATGTTCTTTGTCGATCTTTGTAGGTATATTTGGACGCTAAAATATTCATTTCATTTTTGTCATATTATGGATGAATACCATCTGCCTAGCCTTTTCCCAAACTACATATGTTGGGGTCGGCTTCCAGTCTAACCGGATGCAGCTGAAAACCAGGGTTTTCAACAACCCAGTAACTGGGTATTACGATAGCCTTGGTAAGACTGGATGGATCATATGGATATTGGTAACAGATTAACCGAGTTTTTTTTCTTTTTTGTTTCGATATTCCTCGCTCCAATATTTTAACATTCACTTTTCGTGAAAAATAAAACCTAAACCGATATTTCACAAAAGATTATAAACACTTATCTCCCATGATAAATGTATTTGAAGAGAGGCGATATTTCACGCCGTTCGTTTTCCTATCTTTCGTTCTGAGCGGATCGGTCTTCGTTTTTGGCGAAAGGGTTAAAATCCTGTGTCTATTTTGGGGGTGATGTCGATCACGGCTCGAGCTCTGACCCGTCGGTTATTCACTAACGCTGGCAGGTGAGGAGGAGATATCCATTCATGGGTAATGTGGCCAGAAGTTTGGTTACGAGTACCCTATTTTGCTGTTGGTAATTATTTTGAAGTAGGTAATCAATTTGAATTAGGTAATCAATTTGAAGTAGGTAATCAATTTGAAGTAGGTAATCAATTTGAAGTAGGTAATCAATTTGGCGTGTCTGTAGAATGCATAAAGACCGATGGGCCAGAGTTGCCACGCAGTGGGTGCCAGAAAATGGGCGTTGTCGACGAGGGAGGCCTAGAAAACGCTGGCGAGACTACCAAGAGACGTTCAAGTGAGAGATTGGCCGGAAAAAACCGCACGGAGAGAAGAGTGGAAGGCTATGAGGCGGCTTTTGCCCAGCAGTGTGCCAATATAGCTGAATAAAAATAAATTGTAATATAACTGGGGAAATATGTGTACTTATAGGTTTACTTCTGCCTAAGCCTTCAGAGAAATTGAGGAGTGATGTTATGTAAGCGCGTTATGGAAACTAAAGTTTTTGACGTGACAACGTCTAATAAATCGAAAAACGCCGGCTACACGCACGAAAAAGGATCGTAACGTACAATGAGTCCATTGTACGTTACGATCGAATCGTACTTTGAGCTCATTGTAACGTTACGATCGGAGCGAGAGCGCTGCAAGAGCGAGCGAAAGGCACGATCGGTTTGACGTTCGGCTTGCGCCGAATCTATCTCTCTTCCACTCGATTGGCCAATGCGTCCGAGGAGAAGAAAGACAGTGGCAGCACACAACTTACGTGAACTGTTTAGCCGACATAACATCACACCTGTAATCCCCGAAGGGTTAGGAAGAGGTGTACCTAATAGTGCACCCAAAATTAAGTTGGAAATGAATAATGAAGTAATGTAACAATAAATTGTAAGATTGCGTCAAAATCTTAGAAATAAAATCAAATCAGCAGGAAAAAGTTGCACCACACACCCCTTTGAAATTCACCACAGTCTGCGAATTCATAGGTACGGAGAATAAAATAATGTCGTTGTCCCGCAACAAGCTTAATTTAGGAACACACTACTGGTGTCAGTATCCGCACAGGAGTAAGATCGTCACCCATGATTGTACGACCTACCTTATTCATATTCACTCAGCTGTCTGTCTTTTCAATTGGGGTACCTACTTTCATTTGTTGAGAGGTTATCTGGATGGAAGAGGTGGATCAGTGTTCTTGGTGCGTTTTAAAAGCTTTTTTTCAACTTGCCGTGTGTTTGTTTGTTTGTTAGTTAGTGTGTATTCGTCATCACCATCATCATTCACCATTTCAGCCGAAAGACGTCCACTGCTGGTCATAGGACTTCCCCAAGTGGCGCCACATTTACCGGTCCCGTGCGACTTGCATCCAGCGGATCCCCGCAACCTTCACCAGGTCATCGGTCCACTTATTGGGAGGCCTTCCAACGCATCGTCTTCCGATTCGCGGTCGCCATATTGGTCAAAACTTGTTGGCTGTTGTAGGCTGTGCATTCTTCTTCTTGTCGTATCAATATATATAAATAGTTTGGCCCAGTAGGTGGCCATGTTTATTGAAAGGCGTTATTTAGGTCTTCGAGAGTACAGGTGAACGGACACCTGTGAAACTTCAGCAGGTGAGGCATAGTTTGATCCAGAGCATTCATATGTATTTTGATATTGGTATGATATGGGATATTGATACAATTTACTTGTATGACTTTATTTCTTATTAATACTGACTGTCTCGTTGGGCAAGTGGTCGCAAACCCGACTTCTGAGAGAGAGGCCCTGGGTTAAATTTCCGGTCGGGTAAAGTGTCATTCGTTTTACCACCAGGAATTTCTCGGTAGCAGCCGCGGAGTCTAAACCTGTGCCCAGTTGATGACAATAAGGTTGACTTATATGTATTACATGGGACTTTAAAATACCTGACTAAAGGTGTGTGTACTATTAGATATACCTCTGCCTAACCTAGGCCGGATAGTTTACACCATGTCTATGCCCAAACCATGCACATGGTGGTCTTTGCCACGCAAATTGTTACCATGAATTGTGCACTTGATTTTTAAAGGAAAAAAAAAATCTAAACTCGGTCAAAACGTAAGAAGCAGAAGAAGCAGCAGTTTTTTTTTAAAATAGCTTCAATAACACACAATATAGTAGACCAAATGATTTTTCAGTAAAGTAAGGAACATAGATTCACAGGTACAGAAATATAAATATCATCGGTTCTATTTACCCGATATTTGTACACTCACGAAGTAATGAAAATGTACATAAAATTGACTAAATGAATACTCATCGAACTGAATGAAAAAAAAAGTTTCCGGTCTGGTAAAATATGTAAATATCAACAATACTGGATTTTAAAGTGTAAAATAAAATGGTCATGTACTACGCATTAATGTTATTTTAATAAAAACATGAAAGAGCAAACATCGAATATAATAACGAAATACTCATAGCATCTGCTTTATCAACAAAAATGGTTCATCCTTTTGTACAAATTAATTCCATACATTTACATTGGGACATACTTTTAAACAAATAAGGAAACTTCGAATATTAAATATATATTGACTGTTCTCGTGTTTTAGAAATTTTAATGTTTTTAAAAGCTCGTAGTGTTAGGCTACGTCATTAGCTACGAGAATGCTACGACGTTTGACGCCAGGGCTACGCCAGCTACGCAGTCAGTTACGAACTGTCATAATATTCATGCTTCATTTCAAATAGGGCACAATAATATTATCACAACCCTAACGGTATAATTCAAAGTGTAATAGACTATTAATTTCATGTACATGTTTCTACCAATGTAAAATATTGAATGTGTCTTTTGTAATCCTTCTTCGTAATTTTGATAGTATGTTTTATTTTGGTTATTTTTATATCGCCACTTCCACGGCATTATCGGTGTCAGCGCAGTGGTCATTTTGATCGCTTCTATCTTTAGTTCCTATTTTTCATGTACACATCCATCAGCCTTGTTCTCAGTATTTACCCTCTTTCTAGCTACTTCATCTTTTTCACTATCTTTCACATTCGCTAACGGCAAGTATATCCTTCCACGTACCTATTAGGTATATTTTATCCACATATATACACCGGGCTACTGTTTCATCTTAACACGAACGTTAGCTTTTGTGGTGTTACAGCGAAGATGAATCGCTTTCATTCAGCTCGCTGAATCGTAAGCTCCGAACGGATCGTTCATCACTTACGAAGAATTGAATACGTCATCTGAATTACCATACTGTTTTATACGTAGTGAGAACACGTGTTCTGTTACACGTGCCAGGCTGCTAGCAAGCGCTCTATTGTATCCGGTGCCTCGTGTAGACTTTTACTCGATAGATATAAAAGATTCAAAGAGTACTTTATTATAAGTATATAAACTAGAATTGGTGAGCTATTTTTAACCACCGACCAAAAAAGAGGGGTGTAGTAAGTTTGACGAGTGTATCTCTGTATCTGTGTGTCTGTTTGTGGTATCGTAACTTCTAAACGGATGAACCGATTTTGATAAAATTAGTTTCGTTTCAATGGTGTTTTAATCGAAAGTGTTCTTAGCTATGTTTCGAGAAAATCTGCTCAGCCGTCAAGAAGATCATCACCTCTTTTCTAGTTGATGAAATGATATAAACAACTTCCAGGTCTGGTCGGTTCGAAATATGAAATCTTGTCACTTGTCATCATGGGCATCGCCAAGGGGGCCACCCCCACCACCTTCCTAAAACCTCCTGGAATCTCCTCACAATGCGGGCCGTATCGAGGAGTACTGGTTTCTGAATCAGGCTCTTAATCCAACCGCCAAGTGAGACCCTCGACAAAGGTTCGTTAAAGGTTCGTTTTTCGCAACAATAATCAAATATTAATGAGTGATTGGAAAAATGACTTGGAAAAATCTCTTGGAAAATTGTGCGATCAACACCAACAGTCAGTTCAATAGTACACAGACTTTACTCGTACACACATAAGAACATCGAGTGATTAAACCTTTTTTATTTAGTTACCAAGAATATAATAAATATACTGTGCTTAAAGTGGATCAACTACATTACAGACATGATAGCGCGTTTCTTATAAAACAAAGAAATTACTATTTTTCGTAACGAGTTCCATCTGGCACACATGTGTGCCGTCAAAGCATAATTATGTGCCTTTTGTTCTTAACAAAAAAGCTTTTTTCCCAGCTGTGTAGAATCCGATAATAGAGTTTTATTATTAAGCGTAGGTACGTGTAAACGGTTCCATGAATTTCTTTACAGAACTTGAGTGGATTGGATTTATCTTTTTGTTAAAATGCTGTAGCTGAAATAAAAGAAGTCCCATATGTTCTGTTGTATCGGAGTTGATTGTTTTATCAATATTTATTCTTGATACCACAGTTTAAATTAATTACAGTAAAAAAAGAATTGTTATTACATTGGACATCAATTATTATCATCATTTTCCTGCCCTTATCCTTGTTTATTTGGGGTCGGCTCAGTATGTCTCTTCTTCCATACTTCTCTTTAATTATTATACATAGAATAAAATTGCACTAGTATGTCTAATGATAAAACTGAAAGTGTATAAAAAATGTTTCTTTGGGAAAATTGTTTGTCATCATAAGTATAACGTCACGTCACTAATTACCAGTAACCCTATATGAGGTATGTTGCGTTCTTCTTTATACTGTGGATACACTTATTTTTAAATCTAAAACTATAGAGAAGTTATGTGTAAGGACACACTAAGCAGTAGTTCAGAGATCATTACGCCACTTCTTCTTCCCAGCCAAGAAGTGGTGAAGGATATTTGGAGCACTGTATTGTGTAATTTTGACGTTCAAAATTGTCAATTCTCAGCTTAATTTGGATAAACTAATGTTCACTTTGAGCATAATTATGCAAGTTATTAAATAGTGCACGCAGAGGGAAAGGACAAGACCTTTGCCTCTGTGTGCACTATTCACTATCTTGTTTTGCTAATACGCCCCATTGCTACCATGTACATCATCATCATGTCCTTGTCCCGTTACTTGGGGACGGCGCAACTAGTTCTTTTCTTTCATTCTCTTCTGTCAACCACCACGCTATAATTTACTCAGTTTTCTTTCATTTGATTCCTCACACAATCCACCCATTGTTTCCTTGGTAACATTGCTACCATGTGCATTGCATCTTATGCTGTTTTTTAATCGAACAGGGTCAGCCAGATCAAGGTTTAACTAGTGACGTTCCACGTAATAATTTCATGTGGAATGTGAATCGCCTCTACGGGTTTGAAATATTTATGTAACAAAGTTTGTTTCTATATTTCCTAGAATTTCCACTCAAAAAATAGATTTATAGTACTCGACTATAAATTAGTTTGATCCTGAAGTCAAGTGTTAAAGTTAGTTTTAATATTATGGTAAAGCAGGGCCAATTTCATCAATTAAGACGCATTAAAACCGTTTTTTCAAAAAAAAAATGTACTCTTAAAAAATGTACTCATCTTTACAGCGGTCGTGAGCTGGCATAGTCAATATTTCTTAGCAATTATGACAGCTCTTGGACGCGATAAAATCCGGTCTTAGGCTCTGCCTTTTGCGTCTTATTTCAATCGGTTTCCGAAATCTGGATACATAGTAAGAACATATCTTGTTCCCGAGAAATACCTGTTGGCAATGCAAATAATTGTCCCGATGCACGATGCTGAAATCAAAGCCTTTGTTTGTGAGTGCTAGTCCGAAACGTGTTCTATACCCGGCGTTATTGCTGAGTTCTATGTGTCTCTTGATAGCTTTAGGTAGATCTCATATTATACAATATAAGATCTCACCTCACGGGTATGTTATAGCGAGCCTTTATTTAATAACTCTATGAACCTATATTTCACCTGTACAAATAATAAATGAATTTGAAATAGAGTCTTTGAGAGATATAAGCATTGCTTTATTTGTGTGAATTTAAAACAAGGTTTTCCTGGAATCCAGACTTGCTCAAATTATTAGCCAAATTCGGGAGACGAAGTTATTGTTTTAGGGGAAAAAAAAGAGATTCATTTGTCAAAATAGAATATAATTTTGACAAATGAGTATGACTCTAATTGCAGTAGTCCAAATATCAATATCATCTAATTGGTATATATTTCCTCTACCCGTATATGTACTTTTACGTACAAAGATATCTAAGCAGGTGGCCTACCATGACTCAGAGTGGGAAAGAGATGGAGCTATACCAACTATATAGTTCCGTCTCTTTCCCACTCTGGAATAAGAATGAAACAGTAATGTTTTAAGACGTCATAGTAATTCCCGCCGTATCCCAGTAGTTCCATTCTCTAGTTCCATTATGGGACTACTGGGATTTTTTTCTCCCAGTAGTTCCATGGAACTGGCATTCTGCTTATGCAAGATAAAATTAGTCTCATAAGTACCGGTACAGTTAAATCGCAATGAAATTGAACGCAATATATTATCAGATCTTCCCCAGGTTGCTGAAAAATATCAAAAATCACGTCATAACGCAGGGTTCTCGTGCGTTGCTAGAAGTGACACGCGCGTGGACTTTTCCGGTAGCTCCGAAAATCGCTTCGTGGTGATTCAACTTCAACTTCTTTCAATTGTTTATCCGCAATTGCTGTCTTTCTCATCATGTCGTTGTAAGCGAAATATGATAAACAAGATATATTAAAATGTTGTGGTAAAAAGATTGATACATTAAGCAGAATACTAGGGAACGACCTGGGTGAGTCAAACAATAATTTATCTCTACTGACATAGAATACATCCTGTCGTCACTAACGGACGCTTATTTAATGCACCACAATTTAAATTAATTAAAGTTCCATTGTGTTGTTTATCGTGGTTTTAAATCAAAAATATTCTATTAGCACAAAAGCCTGTATTTGGAGCACGTATCCAGAATAGAAACACCGCAAACAACCGCAATGTATTATCAGCAATAATTCAGGCGTTGTAACAGTTCAGTAATTCAAGCACGTTGAAATAAATGTGATATTAATTATATCTGGTATCGTGGAAAACCACAAACACGTCGATTAAATTAGTTGCGTGGATGTAGTTTGTTGGTGGATACTGTTACATGACGTTGTGTTAGTCGCCTCAAGCCGAACTTTAGTGGAATGCACGCCTGTGCATTCCACTAAAGTTCGGCTTGAGGCCAATCCAATGATCCAATGAAGCTTGGCTACACCTCTGCCTAACCATACGGGGATCCTGTAATCCCCGTACCTAATAGTACACCTACTTTTTCTCCAGTTACGTTTAACTCCCATGTAATAGGAGGCGTTAGCATTAGCTTCGGTGCGTCGGACGTAGTACAGCGCCGCGATGTAGCAGACAGCTAGAGAGATGTCGACCGGGAGGTATGAAGCTCTCGACCGGCTGAAAGTGCAATGTGCTGTGCCAAGGTCGCTTGATGAGAGGCTGTGGGTGCTGACCAGGAATGCGCTTCCGCTGCAGGCTGGTGGGCAGTAATACCCATTTGAAGCTAGCTGGCTCTGAGACTCGCAGCTCGAAAGCTTAAGGAAGTGATGTTGATGATGGTGACGTTACGTTGCTCCAAGGCTGCGCTGACTTCCATTTCGAGGTCACCCACCAGTTTAGAAGTATGAGGAATAGGGTGTAAATTTCCTCGATACTTCATAGTAAAGGGAGGATCCTCCGACCAGACACGTGTTATGTTTGGTGGGCAACTGCCCGACAGTTGTTGTCGGGTTTTACTTTTTCTGACCCGGGAATCGAACCCTGGACCTTCCAGACCAGTCGCGCTTGCGGACACTCGACTAATAGTGTAGTCATTTTCGGCTTTAAAAGTTTAATATTGTTAAGTAGATATCGCTTTAAACGCTTTATAAAGCACAGGATACACTGTATGTAATGTTGAGCGGTCCATCAATCATGTTGCATTGTGTCGCTTTGGGCTCAGTCGTGTGGAAACAAGCCTTATCATGACTCCTCTTTATAAATGAGTTTTGTGTTTTTGGAGTCAAAAATACAGTTTTACAGAATATAATCCGAAGGGAAGTGCTCACTATTGATGTAAAGTTACTTATTTTTACCCATTGTTTTTTTTATTATTCTAATTTAAAGTAGAATGGTTGTGTTAGAGCCAACAAGAAGTGTTTAACCTCCTTTTATAGTTTTATTTTATTATTTATTTCAGTTTTTTACAACTTTGAATATTTCTTAAAAAAATATCTGAATATATTGTAGTCCGCCGGGTATCGGGAGTTTATTTTATTTTCCTTATTTAAATACCTACTTCAATATCTACAACCTGCATATTATTATATCTTATTTTGTTTTCTTCTCTATTTAGTGTAAGGAAAAAATTATACCTTATCATATTGATTTCATGCTGAAACGAGGAATACATCTAGTCGTACTGTAGTAATCTACTAGACTTATATTGATGCTTTCAATAATTCCTGCCAGTTAGTCAATCAAACTATACCATAACATACCTAATTGTACAGTAATTAAAACGATATACGATACAAAGTCATATTAGTTATCGGACATTCAATGGTCACAGTATAACAGGCATCGAGTGCAGACGGCCAGACACATCCATCAAACGGGAGCTGCGAAAGGCAAGCGGTCCTACTACATGACGTCAGTATTCAATAACGGTCATCCAACCCTTGGGAAGAAGCCATAAACCTGCACTATCATAAGAGAACCTATTGCGGCATAATTTGTGACAATTTAAAAACCGAATACCTTAATAAAGGAATAATCATACATCTACAAAATGTCAATTTCAAGCTGCTGCTTTAAATCAAAATGGTGATTACTAGAAAAAATATTATTTAAATGTCGAATTAAACAAATAAATAAAAATAATGTACCAATAATTACGTGTAATCCATAGTATCCTGTTGCTTGAAAAAATGTTGGCCCATAAATTCTATCTGCAATAGTAAAAGATGCTTCAAAATATTCATATGCTTGAGGAATGTAGAAATAAATTCCTAAAATAATGGTAATAAAAAGACCTTGTGACATTTTGGAATTATTATTTTCAATAATAGCATGATGAGCTCATGCAACTGATACTCCTGATCTAATTAAAATAATTGTGTTTAATAAAGGAATTTGAAATGTATTAAAAAGGAATAATTCTTGTTGGAGGTCAAATAGCTCCAATTTCAATGTTAGGGGCAAACCTTCTATGAAAAAATGGACAAAAGAAAGAGAATAGAGAAAGAAAAAAAATTGATGGTGCTAGGTAAAATTCCCGTGGAAAATACGACCTAGGGGTCGCATTTCACAGTCAAGAGTTTGAATGATTCATCATCTGCTTAGCCTTTTCCCAAACTATGTTGGGGTCGGCTCCCAGTCTTACCGGATGCAGATGCGTACCAGTATTTTACATGAAGCGACTGCCTATCTGACCTCCACAACCCAATAACTGGGTAATACGATACCCCTTGGTAAGACCCGTCAAAGATCTACAAATGACAGCAGGGATTCCGAGGTACGGAGGAAACTCGGTATGTAATTATGGTCACCCATCCACGGACCAAACTCGGCAAACACGGATTAACCTTAAAGATCGACCCGTGCGGCTGTTATTATTTAGCCACGAGTTCCCAACAGGTTTAATGTTAATTGTAAAATTCGTTTATATGATATCTATAATTCTTGTATAATAACATACATAAACATAATAGAAATTCCAGAACGCCATCTGGAACAATCGTTATATACACCTTTCGCCTCGTCCACGTTCATAAAAATTGTCCGGAATACCGAAGCATACAGGTATACAATAAATTACCTGAAAATATCCGGTCCACGAAGACACTATGTGTATTTAAAGCGAGATTAAAAACATTGCTCTTAGAAAAATGTTATTATAGTATACAAGAATTTATGGGCGATAAGAATTTAAAATAGAGTTCATATAAGTATATACTTATGTATGTGTTTGTGTTAATTATAATAAAAAAAAATTAAGTATAAATAAATAAAATGCTAGATAGACGTTTTTTTTAATTCTTTTATTATTGTGAATATTCCTAAGTTAAGTGATAAAAGAGTCGCTTCAATATTATTACGTTATTTTTAAGTTATTTTGCTGCGCCCTCACAGGGTCCTGTACTCTATAGCCTTAAGCCAAGCTTGTAACTGATGATTATGTACAATTTGCATTAAATAAATAAATGCATGCACGCCGGTCGCGAGTACACCTGACCTTTCTGAAGAATCTCATTAATAATTCTTACATTAATTAATACCTCGCCTCGTTGCTCTTATGTCATTGGTCTAGTGGTAGCAAGCGCGACTGCTGAGCATGAGGTCCGCGGTTCGATTCTCAGTTCGGGAAAAGAATTATTTGGTTTTCCAAAAATTTGAGAAATTTCACAGTAGCAGCCACGGAGTCTGAATTTGTGCCCGGTTGATGGTAACTAGAGAGTAGCGGTGGCCCAGAGGTTGCAGCCCCGACTTACGAGCAGTAAGCCGTGGGTTCGAACCCAGGAGCAGTATTTTGCGTAATTTATTTCATCACTGCTGCCCTCAAAACGGTGAAGGAAAACATCGTGAGGAAACCGGCATGTGCTAGAACTAAACATTCGAAGACATGTGACATCTACCAACCCGCACTGGGTTCGCGTGGTAGACTACAGCCCATTCCCTCTTATAGAGAGGAAGCTTGTGTCCCAGCAGTGGAAACATTATAGGCTGATGATGATGATGATGATGTTAACTGGCTCACCCTCTAATACATGGGACTTAAAATAATAAATGTATACTTCTGCCCGACCCTTCGGGGATTAAAGGAATCATGTTAATTTATAATTATATTATTTTAAATACTTTTTTGTAAGTGACTGTGTGTTAAACATTACTTCTAGCTTGTTAACAGGTTTTATCTAGTTTAGAGACACAGGTAAAAACTAGGACAAAATATGTCGTGTGCAATGTTTTGTGCAACCTTTCCTAGTGAATCGTACTCCAGGGAACCATAGGTTTGGTTGGTATAAAAATTGCAATAATGCATACCCAGCACAGACAGTGAGAAATGGCTAGCTAGAAATTGTTAGCCTATAAATACCTACCTTTATACTACACTCTGCACTCTGCCCTGGAGACTTATACGTGTCGTATAAAATGATAGATAGCCACCAAAAAACGCTACTATTCGGCAAGTATGACAAAATTCTACAAAAAAAGGTAATAAAATACATTATGATGATAACACCCGTATCTATAGTCAAGTTAAAGTTATTACATAAGTTAAAAAAAAAACTTATACAAACTTTTTTATGCAATAGACATCTAATATGCAATAGACGAGGTTGGTCCGTGGATGGGTGACCATCATTACTAACCGAGTTTCCTCCTTGCCTCGGAAAGCTCGTTAAGCTATTGGTCCCGGCTGTCATTTGTAGATCTGTGACAGTCGTTACGAAGTCAGAAGCCAAAAGTCTCAGATCCAGTCTTCCTAAGGGGTATCGCATTACCCAGTTACTGGGTAGTGGAGAACAAATAGGTAGTCGCTTCATGCCGATCCCAAGATAGTTTGGGAAAAGGCTAGGCAGATGATGAGACAAGAATTTAAACGAAGTAAGAAACTAAAATATAGCAAAGTAAAAAATTCTAACTTTTGTTAGTTCTAACTGCAAGAAATTGCTAAAATACGTAATAAAAATCGTAGCTTACTCAAGTAATCACTTTGACTTGTTTGCTCACTTTGACGTAAGTTGCAACTTAACTAACGGTTAAGGTACCTGCTGGCCTACCATGACCTCTTAAAGCAGTATTGTTTTACTCTTATTCCAGTGTGGGAAGGAGACGGAGCTATACAGGATGTTTAGCGCCATCTCTTTCCCACACTGGAAAAGGAGTAAAACAATACTGCTTTAAGACGTCATGGTAGGCCACCTGGTTGTTGGTATAGCGTACCGCATAGACTATAAAATTTAATTTATCTACTAGATAGTAAGTAATTCTTATCTATAAAAAGACTTAGGGACTAGCAGTATGTAATAATACTTTGAATACCAAAGTCTTGTCAAACCTTACCCCAAAATAACGAACCCCAATTATACAGAATTCATTTTTTGATCCACTCATAAACAAAAATAATGGAAGAAACGATTATCAGAATTGTCCATCATGCTCTTAGTCCATAAATAAAATGTACAAGAAAAATATTGCATGATTTGGCTTTCTTTATCAAAGCAGCAAGATAAGGATTTATACGATACCAAGCGGTTTGATTTGAATAAACATGTTTCTAACAAATGTCGCCGATATGTTTTGCTTATTTGAATTCGGAAACAGCTAATGCTTATTCCGTGTTCGTATAATATTTGTGAGTCTAATATGAATAACCAGATGACAATGTGGATATTAAATTTCAATTGCTTCAGTATTGTAGAAGTTTGTTGTCAATTTTGTAATGAAGGCACTTTGTTATCGTGTTCTTGGAATTTCAGGACTTCTGGCTACTTTATATGAAGTTACATGTGGTGTTTTAGGAATGTTGTCTTCTTCATACATAATAAGTGTGAACGATCTCTTTATGGTTGCCGCGCTCGGAATTGAAATTCGAACCTTTGTGTCGACCGTTAAACAAAAGTTCATGCCTGTAAAAATTGCTTGTCTGTAAAGTTGGTTTACGGACGATAGTTTAACGTACGTTTATATAAAAAAACATTTATGAAATGATTGCATACTTTTATGAATAAAATTGAATAATTTTTATTAAGTTATCACTATTTTGTATGGATACAAAGAAGGAGTGAATGAAATTGTAGGGACACATGTAAGCATGCACGATAATCAGAACGCAAGGTAAGCAGAAATGCATTTGTGAGCGCGACGTATGAACGGCGGGCAGTTACTGCGCGCTAGCCCGGTCGAGAGGTTCTCCTTGGGGTTTGATCGGAATTAAACATATTCAGTAGTAAACTGACGTTTATTTAACAAGTCCCAGAGGCCGATAACCTGGTAACGCAGTGCTCATATCATAGGGATAAAATAAGGTCACACATTGACTACAATATCCCTAAAGTGGTGACCCCGAACGCGAATCCGTAATAAGTGCAAAGTGTACGAATGCGGTGACTCTGTCACGTGTACGTGTACAGTAACGTGTCGTGGGTTTTCGCTAGCAAAGTTTTTTTTCGTCGTCCATCCCCTACACCAACGCAAAAAGCAACAATCTCTTCATTAAGTCAACTTGTGAGGCTCGATCGGCGCAAGGATCATTCAGAAACCGGCCGACAGTCAATCAAGCGCCGAAACGTGGCAACGTCGCAAAGTACGAGACAGGTTTGGCAATAATGGCAACCGCAGTACTTCCCATCGTGGTGCTGATCACATGGCGCCAGGGTCGTCATCGCATGAAATGGATACACAGAGAAATCAACAGTGCATCCGGTGGCATGACGACATCGCTGGGGCATGCGTAATATGATCGCACCACCGCGCGATAGTGATAAGTGCAGTGTAACCATAGCGCTCATTGTAATATTGTATTTGACTGTGTTATAGAATTGTTAGAGATAAGTTTACTTGTTAGTTACTAAGAAAAAATTTTTTGTAAAATTTTTGGGGGGAAGTAGTGTAGGGACACATGTAAGCATGCACGATAATCAGAACGCAAGGTAAGCAGAAATGCATTTGTGAGCGCGACGTATGAACGGCGGGCAGTTACTGCGCGCTAGCCCGGTCGAGAGGTTCTCCTTGGGGTTTGATCGGAATTAAACATATTCAGTAGTAAACTGACGTTTATTTAACAAGTCCCAGAGGCCGATAACCTGGTAACGCAGTGCTCATATCATAGGGATAAAATAAGGTCACACATTGACCGCAATATCCCTAAAAAATCTACAATTTAATTGATAAATTTACTTTTAATTTGGTTGTTGTAATAAACAATGAAAACCACACGTAGAAGAGAGATAGATGTGGCGCAAGCTAAACGTCAAGCCGATCGTGCCTTTCGCTCACTCGTGCAGCGCTCTCGCTACGATCGTTACAATGAGCGTAACGTACGATTCGATCGTAACGTACTATGAGTCATCCTTTTTCGTGCGTGCATCCCGCGTTCATCGATTTATTAGACGATGTCAGGAAAAAGAGATAAAAAACCCAGTACAATTTTTTCTTCATGCTGAAAATTTCATGTTTTCCGCATTAAAGTAATGAACCAATATTAAAGTTAGCGTGAGCTACGATAATTTACATGAACATTGTGTTTATCAAGAAGACACTAAATATACCTAAAGGTGAATCAACAGCTGTGTCTCAAGCTGGACAGGACCCAAGTAACTTGGAGGTTGAGTTTCCTTCCCACTCGCGAGCATTCTGATCGTTGCAGCCTATTCGAATATTTACCTTAGGCTGCCCCCCAAATGTGTGGAGGCATTATTCTTCGTACAGTTACACTATTATCCAAACATTTGAAAATCAAATGGGTAATACTTTTATATTAAATATTAAACTATGTTTCAACAATCTTATAATACGCTGTTTGCCTTTTTTGATTCGTTCCCGAAGGAGACGATCCAGATTTTTGTTTCATGAAAGTATAACAATATTCGTGTTTGCACTGGGACTGCTTGTTCAGAGGCATAAATAATTGATTAGTTTGAGCTCTGCTAACAGCATGTTGTGGTACATTAATATGTAATTAGAGCCAAGTATTATTAATTGACCTCTCTGGCTCTATTTGCTAACCACTTCAAACTTTACCTACTACCTACTAAACCTAATTATGTAGGATCATTAGGTATTATCTCTTTAGAATCACTTTCGGATAAGGTTTAAATGAAAAAAGAAACAACCCTACGATTTTAGTAAGTAAAGCTTGTTTGGGAAGTAAAGTTGGTTTGAACTTTGGTAACATTATTTATCAAGTTTTTGAGACTAATACATAGAAATAAAATAATGCATTAAAAACTAATAGCTCAAATTTTATAGAGATCTGGTTTTTGCTTGCGTTATGGTAGGGCATTATCCCACGGGAACGTTTCAAATAGCCCATGGCACTAGTGTAGCTTCACCATCCCCTAGGGGATGGTGAAGCTATGGGGGGGGGATGGGGAATCTTCACCATCCCCTAGGGGATGGTGAAGATTCCTGTTAATGAAAGAATTTTCAGTAATGAACACGGCATTAGGTCTGAAGGTTATTGAATTCTGAATGTTCTGAATATAAATCTCTTTTTATTATTATTAAAGATACACACAAGCGTGCATCACGCCTGTAATCCCCGAAGGGCTAGGCAGAGGTACACTTAGTAGTACAACCCCATTTCGCCACTTATGTTTAAAGTCTCATGTAATAGCGAGCCGGCGAGTCTGTTGTATATATACATATATTTTAATGTTTAATATTTGTCTAAAATCAATAGAAACGGTTTGTTTTTAATATACGAATACACATATTTTCTCGCTCACTTATTAGCTCACCTTAATTTGTCACATCAAAGGATGTTCTCAGCCATGATCAAATAACAAGATGTTCATTGTTATGTTTTATAACAAAAGCAAAAACAGCACAAGGGAAAATAAATGAAGATACTTTCATGCTAACTACACGTTGACGTAGGCGTAACCTGAGAATCTTCAAGTTGTAAACAGGATGTGGGTTCGTTTGTTCCAGTAATGACGTAATGCGATGTTACGTGGTGTAGGTTTTAACGTCCTGTATCCTGAGTAATTGGCTAGGTAAAAGTGATGAAAAATATTTTATTTCGGAATGAAAAATAAGTTGGAAGTGATTTTTTAAGAAAAGCTAAGAATTCTAATTTTTGCAGTTCCAACTTCAAGCAATTACTAAGCTATAATAAAATAATTGTATCGTAAATAATGACATCTACTCAAGGAAACACTTGAATTGTTCATATATACGGCTGTTAATAAGAAATTGTTCTATCTATAGTGTCATACGCATTCGTGTCTCAAAATCGAAAATGGCGACATAAATATTTTTGTATGAAAATCTTCCCAATGTCCGCTCTATCTAGTCTTTTAAATCTCTTTGTTTTCGATGAATTGACAAGGAAACTGTGGCTTCACTTTCACTTTGAAATACAAGTCAAACCTTTTCGTTGTTTAGTAAAAGGCTGTGACGAAATTTAGACGAACACTACAATTTTAATCCTGAGCACCACAGCGAAGTCGTGAACTGAAGCTAGTTAGTTCAGTTCTGAAATAATAAATCATGGCACCGTCACTAAAAACGTGCCATTATAATATGAACAAAAAGACTTGCTTGAGTGAGAAATGTATTGTTCTCAAAAGTCTTAATAAAGTGCATTCGATTCTAAGAGTGCTGTGTGGCGAAAATAGTCCCTAAATGCTGAACTTAATGGAGAATTCGCAAGTCCCAGCTGCAGGGGGAGACGACATTCCCATTAAATTTTAATACAAGGAATTCCGTGTACCATAATTACCAAGTACTTTAGTGTTTTAAGACATTTTAATGAAGGTACTTTAGGACTTGGGTCTTCGAATCTCGTAGCTAAATAATAACAGCCACTCGGGACGATCTTTAGTTTAAGCTGCGCTTGCCTAGGTTGATCCGTGGATGGGTGATTACCCATAATATACTCAGTTTTCTCCGTGCCTCGGAAAGCACGTTAAACCGTTGGTCCCGGCTGGCATTTGTAGACCTTTGACAGTCGTTACAAGTCAGTGGCCCGAAAGTATGATAACCAGTCCTACCAAGAGGTAACGTATTAACTACGAGTAGTACTAACTTGACTTTGGAGGTTTGATAGGCAGTCGCGCAATGTAAAATACTGGTATTCAACTACATCTGGTCAAACTGGAAGCCGACCCCGACGTAGAAGGAATGGAGGGAAAAGGCTAGGCAGGTAATGACTTTAGGACTTGACTATTTTGACGAATTTGTTGTCGCTCATTCCTACAAGATAGTGATTATTGCAGTGGCTGCCGCGTTGTGGGTGTCTCGTTTGATTCTAGACCGCACGATAGTGTTAAAGTTTTGATCCTAACCTGGTCTGACGCACTTTCAAGTTTCAATAGAATGCCAGGCAAACGTATTCTGGTTTTGTTACTACTAAAGTTCGGTCAACTATGCACAAGAGATTTATTTTTAGTAAATGCATTCATTAAGAAGTGATATAGTCTAATTATTATAACTTTTTATGAAATAAACTAGAATTTGAACGAGGCAACAACCGTCAAAGAAAGCAAAGCAAAGGATTCTAACTTTTGACAGTTCTAATTTCAAGCAGTAATAAAAACAATAAAAATCGTATCTTAAACAACTACTTTCACTCATGTAATCACTCTGACTTGTTCACAGTGTTAGTTACACTAGGAAGTAAACAGTTGCGTTTTTGTTACTGTTTATTAACCATCTTAATTACTGTTATTATTATTACATAACTAAACTTGTTCGACAGCAACTACCGAGAACGCCGCAAATATTCGAATTGATAGAATATCCGCGAAGCCACATGCGGATACCAGTTACCAATAAACATATTCAACATCTAATGCCATACCTATAAGTTCGAAACTCCCAAAATTCTGGTTACATCTGCAAATCCCGTACAAATTCCGCGAAACTGAGCTCACTTAATAAATCAGTACGAGGTCTGTTGGTTGCCGACGTAAGGCTTGTATCGATCGTTTTCAATTAATTTCAATTGAGAGGTATATGTCAGTTTAGTAAACAATTATTAGGAACTCATTATGTGGTTATGTTTGCCGTAATTATAGAACTTGGTGTGTAATTATGTAATGGGTACGTATTGATTAAGATTGTTTTTGATATGTATTTGGAAATACTTAAAATGAAAAGGGATAGAGGTCGCGATGGAAGGCATGGGGAGAGGCCTTTGCCCAGCAGTGGGATGAGGCAGGTTTAAACAAATAAATAAATCATTTATTTCAGATTCATCCGTAGCAGATTACATCTATATTTGTTAGTACAATAGCGAGCTTACAAACTAGTGTTAGGTTAGGTTAGGTTAGCAAACAATGAATTTAAAACATAAAATTAATTATAATAATTAAATAAAATAAAATAAATAAAATAAAAAGGCAGATCATGATCGTTAATCAATTTTACTAATGTTATTAATTTTATGATTTTTACTTCTTATTGTTTCTTAATGTATTTAAGTAAGAGTTTAATTCGATTGGTATTTGTGCAAAAAAAAAGGATTTAAATTCATTTAATAATGAGAAATATATAAATCCAAACCTTAATCCCCCAAAATTAAACAAATTAGAGCGATAATTAATATTGTCAAAGTAAAAATTTAATTACGATGCACGGTGTCAGCGCTAAGCAGCGTGCGGCGTACGGCGTGTGCTAGTGTGCGTAAACAAGATAAGCGCTGCGTTCATTGTGTGCGTATGACTGTGTTGTTGTTTGAGTCGGTGTTTTATTGAGTTACGCGATTGTACACCTTATTTGTATTACGGAAAGATCAAATTTCTATGAAACTGCTGCGCCAAATACAAGAATAAAGCTTGCAGACGTATTTTACGTAAACATTAACTGTTTATTTTTCACGATTTGCTTTAAAGTGTTTAATTTTCGTGTAAATAGGTTAGAAATAGCCTTTAGATGAAAGTTAAACTAAATTAAACCCTGTTACCTTTTTGCCTCAACCGCTATTGTAAAAAAACTGGTAATAATAACTTCCGGTAGTACAATTTGTTTAATTTTGTTTATTGGCGGTGTAATATATTAATTTAAGTTATTTTATGTAAAAAAACCGCTGTTTATATTTTTGCCTTAAGTACAATCCAAAAATTTCGTAAATGTTTTTTTACCGTAATTTCCGTGGACGAAAATGTTTAATTCTGAAAAAATATATTACTGTCACCAATTCTTTACCTAAAGTAACTAAATTTGTCCTGTTAACTTTTTTTCCCATGTTTTTATTCACAAAAACGTGTTTTCATCTTTTTCAGCTTGATCCGGTCTCGGAAAATGTTTTTTTTTTATTATTTAAAGAGCTAAGGTCGAGTACACGATTCAAGAAAAAAATCGCTGTTTATATTTAATGCAGGGTACAAATCTAAAAGCCCCGGACATTTTCACAAGCATTTTCGTAACTGTAGGGACCTACAAAACGCAACTTACAACAAATAGTAATACAGCTCCATCTATGAAAAAAAAACTAAATTCAGATTCAGACCATATATTAATATATGGTCTGAATCTCGCAAGCAAAGTTTACATCGACATAAGGCTATATAGGAAAACCCGTCACCAGTCATTACAGTCCTTCAGTTTATGAAATCCTTCAGTTTATGAAACGTCTTTAGAAACGTTTCTTCGATAACACCATTAAACACTGTAATCCCCTGATCGCAGCAGCCGCCCGTTACGAACCCTCGCGCATTAGTACAGTACGCCGTCCTCGGCATACCCTCGTCACTCCCGATGATGCTATCACCCTCCTCCAGGAGAGTAGCAAAGAGACTAGCACTCTTAAAAAGTTCAGACACAAACTGCCGTCTTTCCGACCTCGCCGTCGAGGTCCGTCGCGACGTCCCGGTCCATGCCCTCCCCGACCCTCGCTAGAGCCAGCACGCGATGCTGTGCCAGTAGTTTTAAATCAGCCCCTAAATAATGATATAATTCAGATCCAGCCTGTCCCCATGCAGTCCTCCCCCAGCGACGCCCTAAGCCGTGGCTCGTACCCCACAGGGGGTGCCCTTAGCGTGTAGTCGCTTAGTTTGTAAGTGTTTATGCCCTGGCTGGAGGCTTTAATCTTAAGGCATCCACAGGATAGTCCGGTTAAGCAGACGACAACCTCCTAGGTGGAACTGCGAGACGCCATTCCAAAAAAAAAAAAGTCATTACAGTTTTGATCATCAGCTTGTATGCTTGTATTTTAAGAACATTTTATACTCATTGCGGCTTTTTCTCATTTTATTTATATTAATTTATGCCATCAAGTATGCACCTATCTGCCTACCTACTAGCTAAGGCTGGCACAGTAAGTGGACCAGGACAGCGTTCATTCACCACACGCTCCTGCACTACTTCACTATGTTGCTGTCAGCTGATAGTCTAAATGGATGCAGCAGCTGACTACCAGTATTTTAGTTGAAGCGACTTCCTATCTGACCTCCAAAATCCAGTGCGTCTTACGATGCCTACTTTTAACGTATGTGTATAACTTACTTTGATGGCACGGTTTAAGCAGTGGTTGAGCGATTTACTGCTGCGCTGCGTATCACGGGTTCGATCCCCCTACGGAACAATTATTTGTATGGCCTACAGAAAGTTGTTCCGGGTCTGGCTGTTTGTGTATGTGAGTTTAAATGTTTGTTAACGCATCCACGATACAGAAGAAATTCCTAGTGTAGGGTAAAATTTAAAAAAATAGTAAAAAAATAACTAGTTGTATCGTTGACGAAGCAAAAGGAGTTTGTTTATTGCAGGTGTCGTTCTGTAGTTTCTGTATTCCCCAAGGACAAATTGTGTGTGTCTATGTCTGTATGTATAAGGAATCCATTACGTTTTAAAACAAGCATTACTGAACCCATTTTCTCCCCAAAATCAACAGAACGAAAATAATATTTGATTTGATAATTTTAATATGGGACTCTGCGAACAGCAAAATTTAATTTCACTACATTAATTTTCAGTTAGGAGAAGGGAGCCCTCCCTATTTCTGCCAGTCAAGTGTACTATTTCGATTTTAATTAAGGCTTGTTCAACAAGAAGATTTAGTAAATAAATAAAGAAAGAAATATATTGTTTTAAGGTTAAAACAGGCGAGGTTTTTTTTTTTTTTATGAATGGCATCTCGCAGTTCAACCTAGGAGGTTGTCGTCTGCTTAACCGGACTATCCTGTGGGTGCCTTAAGAGTAAGGCCTCCAGCCAGGGCATAAAAACTTACAAACTAAGCGACTATACGCTGAGGGCACCCCCTGTGGGGTACGAGCCTCGGCTCAGGGCGTCGCTGGGGGAGGACTGCATGGGGACAGGCTGGATCTGAGTGATATCATTATTTAGGGGCTGATTTAAAACTACTGGCACAGCATCGCGGGCTGGCTCGAGCGAGGGTCGGGGAGGGCATGGACCGGGACGTCGCGACGGACCTCGACGGCGAGGTCGGAAAGACGGTGGTTTGAGTCTGAACTTTTTAAGAGTGCTGGTCTCTTTGCTACTCTCCTGGAGGAGGGTGATAGCATCATCGGGAGTGACGAGGGTATGCCGAGGACGGCGTACTGAACTAATGCGCGAGGGTTCGTAACGGGCGGCCGCTGCGATCAGGGGATTACGGTGTTTACTGGCGTTATCGAAGAAACGCTTCGAAAGACGTTTCATAAACTGAAGGACGGTGGGCATTCTAAGGTCTACGTGTAGACGGTCGTTACGGACATAAAAAGGGGCTCCCGTGACTCTACGTAAGAACCAGTTCTGCAAGGTTTGCATCCTATGGATGTATTTAGGCTTGGTGTGAGCGTACACGACGCAAGCGTACGTCATAATGGGGCGGATCACCGCGGTATAAAGGCGCAACTTGCACTTGAGTGACAATTTGCTTTTTGCCGAGATCATGAAATGAAGCCTACCCATAGCAAAGGCAGCTCGGTCGCGAGCTGCTTTGATGTGCTCCGCGAAAGACAGGTGGTTGTCAAGTAAGACTCCTAAGTACTTGGCTTGCTTCTCCCAAGGGATAGGCTTACCATACATAGTGATCGGGCTGAGCGCGAGTGGCTTATTTTTACGCGGTTTAAAGAAAAGAACTGCCTGACTCTTGTCGGGGTTCACCTCGATTCTCCATTTCCGGAACCAAGCGCCTAGGACGTTGGCTGAGGTTTGGAGGGTGCTGTAGATAGCGTCGTGACTATAGCCAGTGTAATAGATGGCCGTGTCGTCCGCGAACAGGGCTAGCTGTGCCTTCTTGCTCTTGGGGATGTCACTGGTGAACAGAGTAAAGATAAGGGGAGAGAGCGGGGAGCCCTGAGGGACTCCGGCTCTAATGGGGTGGGGGGAAGACAGTGCCTTCCCAATGCGATAGCGGAAGGTGCGATCCGACAAAAAGTCTCGTAAGATGAGCACGAGACGGTCCGGCACTCCCAGTTTGTACAGCTTATATAATAAGCCGTTGTGCCAGACTTTGTCGAATGCCTTTGCTATGTCGAAAAACAACACGCCCGTCATCGCTCCACGCTGGAAGCCAGCGCTCAAGTGTTCTACGATGCGGTGGGCCTGTTGAATGCAAGAGTGTCCGGTCCTGAAGCCGAACTGTTCGTTGGGGATGAGATTCTTAGCCTCGGCGAAGTCTTTGAGTCGCTTATACATAAGTCTCTCGTAGATTTTACCGAGTGCATTCAGGAGACTGATAGGTCTGTAGCTCGAAGGCTCAGACTTGGGTTTGCCTGGCTTGGCGAAACCGATGACAGTGGCCTCTTTCCATATTTGGGGAAACGCGTTGTTGCTCAGGGCGCCATTGAAGATGGCCGCCATTAACACGACGAGCTGAGCGGGGAGGAGTCTGAACACCCTATTGGTGATTCCGTCGGAGCCGGGTGCTTTCCGCGGTTGAAGTTTGTTAATGATGTCTTGCACTTCGTCAGCTGTGACCGGAGGCAGAGGATCATCAGGGTCTTCTACGGGGGGCAGGGCGGCTCTACGTTCAACGAATGCGTTCACCTCATCGAGATGTCGCTTGTCTACTGGTTGCGAGCTGGGGGAGCACTGGGACTCCAGGCTGTCGGCTAGGCATTCGGCCTTCTCAGAGTCGTCGAATGCGACGCTCTTATCGGGTCGGGTGAGGGGAGGCATCGAAGCCTCTTCGGTGGAGCGCAACTTGCGTTGCAGCTGCCAGAAGGCTAGGTGGGTAGGCTCGAGTTCGCTTAGCGTTTTTTCCCATTGATTATTACGAAACTCACTGGTGCGATCCTTTACAGCACGCTGTAAATTACGCATGTGGGCTTTGTTTGCCTCGCAGGGAAAGCTGCTGTAGGCACGGATGGCCGCGTTCTTTTCGTTTATCAGTTCACGTACGTCAGCGGGTAGTATCCAGCGTTGATCGCTCATTGCTGGGACTTCCCGTGAGCAGTCCTTCAGTACGGATTGCACGTGTTCTGTAAACGAGTTGATGGCGGCCGTCGTGTCTGCGACTGAGACTATGTGGTCGGGGATGGCCTCCAGGTGAGGCGACGTGGTGGATTTCAGCTTTTCGCTGACTTTCCTCCAGTCGGTTATCACTTGGGTCGGCGGGGGCTGGCTGGGGTCAGAAGGACCCGAGCGAGGAACTAAGTGCATGAGCACTGGTCGATGATCTGAGTTAAGCTCATGTAACGTCTCGATGGAATGCAACTTAAGGTTGACATTCTTGAGTAGCGCTATGTCGAGAACGTCCGAACGTTGGTCGGGGTCGTGGGGATAGTGGGTGTGCTCCATAGGAGCGATGGGATCGAAGTTGAGGGACTCGCCCAGGTTATACAAGTGACGTCCTCTGGCAGAGGTCGTCGTGCTGTTCCAGGCGGGGTGTTTGGCGTTGAGGTCGCCCGCTATGATAACGGAGTCGCTCAAGCCGAAGAGGGCGGCAAGGTCTTTGGTGAACAAAGTGTGCTCCTCGGACGTGCCGCCGGGAGGGATGTACGCAGAGGCGATAGTGATCGGTTGATGGCCGGTCATGCCTAATCGACACACTGAGGTCTCGAGTAGAGACTCCATGGGAGGGGGATCTAAGGGGATGCAATGCAGTTCTTTCCTATAATAGATTAGAGTCCCGCCCTTGTGGCAACGTGACCGATCGTTGCGAACTATGCGATAGTTGGCAATTTTCGGATCGCGGTGACTGGGCTTGAGGAAGGTCTCCTGTACGAGGAGGATATCAATTTGATGGTCGCGGAGGAAGGTGGCGATCTCATCACGCTGGCCTCTAATGCCATTGGCATTAAAGTACCCTAATTTTAGGGATCGGGGTTTGGTGCACGTTAATCTCGTATTATCCATTGGAGTTAGTCGAGGTTAAGGTTGCGGAGGAGGTCGCCTAACTTGAGTAGGGACTTGAGGATAATTTTAAGTTTATCGCCACCAGTGTTAGCCGCCCTGAGATCAGCCGCCATGCGGTCTGCTTCGGGGGTGACTAACTCTGCTAGCGATTCTAAAATTACGTTATGAGAGGGGTCCACGGCCGCGGGGCCGGGTGGCGTGGGACGAGCGGGTGCCGGTGCGCTTGCTTGGGCCGCGGGAGTGGGGACAGGGGCATCTAATAGCCCGGGGATGGGGCTGGACTTTGCTTTACAGAGAGCCGGGAAGGCTTTCTGGTGGTTCAGCGTGGTCCAGGGAGAGGGCCTCTGAGGGCTGAGTCTCTCCGGCATCTGGGCAGAGGGTAGCCTCACCGATGGGCTTTCTCTTTGTTGGCGGGCGCTTGCACGCTTCACCAGGTTAGAGGAGGAGCCTTTGGGGGCTTTTGAGCAGCCGCGGTAGTTGGCCGTGTGGCCCGACTGGCCGCAAAGCACACAGCTCGGTGGCTCCGTGCAAAGCGACTTGTCTTTGGGACGGGGGCAGTCTGCCGTGCCATGGTCGCCTAGACACTTTACGCATCTGTGTGGCGCATGGCAGTTGGCTTGGCTGTGACCGTACATCTGGCAGCGATGACACTGTCCGACTACGCTTGAGCGGTAGGGCTTCTCTATTGAGATGCCTGACAGGGAGCAAACCGACTTCACTTTGAAGATCGGGTGGTGGCCTTCTACTGGGTCACAGATGACCAGTACCATATCGTAAAGGTCTCCGCCTCTCGCCTTATGAAGGCGGTGGACGGCTGCGACCGGGATGTCCTGGCCTAGGAGGTCATTGAGGATGTCCTCCGTGGGGATTTCCTTCGGGATCCGCCTGATCACCACGCGGGTGGGCTTCTCCTCTGGAAAAAACAGGCGAGGTTTTGTCTAAGAAGTTTTGTTTTCATGTCTTCATTTTCTGTAAAAAATGTTATCTGTCTTCGACATGAATTTGAGGTTGTCTAAAGAATAATGAGTTAAGTTCTTACTAACAATGTTGTAGTTAAAAGGAAAAAAAGTTTGTTACAATATTAAATATTATAACGAAAATTACAGTTATTTTAAATTAATTAGGTTGTTGAAACTGGCAATCCAGAATCATATCGAAGCAAATATTTGTATTTTTGAGTATAAATTTTAGGTCAACTGAACTACGTACCTAAATATCATAAATAAAAAAAAATACAACAAGAAAACAAACACATACAAAGATAAATATGAGGACAATAGGCTACGTGACATAGTTTTGCAATAATTTGTTAGTCGAGTTTTTGTTACCTTCACGAACTTTCATTCGTGAAACGGACGTTCGTACGTAAGAACTGCCATAATTTATTTTGTGACGTTTGTGTCCATGTCCATGTAGGAAACTAATGCCCGCTATAATACAAACTAATGCTCGGAAGCTCTGACATCTGAATGACATCTTTACGTATACTTTACTAACTTTTAAATTGAAATTAGGTAACTACATTTTAAAATAGGGTCATTAATAAATGTCCGAAACGGGATCTCGACACCTAAAAATGTTGCTCACGTTCTAAATTTATTGAGTGTCCGTCTTTATTTTAAGACAAATCGACGTAATCTAAATTAAATTGTTCAGTCTTACATAGTTGTGAAAAGGCTAGGCAGACCTGGTGGCTTTTTTAGAGTGGGAAAGAGATGGCGCTAGACATCCTGTATAGCACCGTCTCTCTCTCACACTGGAATAAGAGTAAAACAATACTGCTTTAAGAGGTCATGGTAGGCCAGTAGTTCATAACTAATAATCGTAAATTCAACACTTAAGTAACGTGCAGGTTAAATATTTTGTAAGTAAGATTTTTGACACTATAATAAAAAGGAATGAAAAATAATAGAAACATAATACGCAAATCGCGTTTATCAAGAGCAGAAAACCTAAAATTTGCATATTGAATAAGGGAAAAGCGTCCTTTTTCGACTAATATTCACAGTAACACCGTCTATATTGAAAATTCCCAAACATTCAAAAGGTGTCAACAACAAAAAAAAGATATGTTATCGATTATCGGTAACCTCCCAAACGGTTTCCCATTATTCTTCACACTTTTATATTCGTAAATTAAATTCACTCTTCACCGGGAAGGTCGCCCTTTTTCAATTAGAATTCAATTAAAATGTGGGGACCGTTTAATTTTTCGATATAGGCCGGCAACACAAACATAGTGCGAATAAATCTTTAAAGCAATTCAAACTCAATTACTAGAGTTTACTTTTGCCTAATGGGAAAAGGTTCTCCTTTGTTACTCGTTGATTTAATTCGTTTGTATTTGGACATTGGATACTATTGACACAATGGTCACTGGCGGTTACGATTTCCATTGTAGAGAGGTAATGCCATCAATAAAAGTCCATTATTGCTGACTTTAACCGATTGCATTGCGATCGTGTTTTCTAGTTTTATTTAGTGTGCATTCTGTGTGTTGTATTTTCTCTGTTTGACTTTGCTGAGGTGAGCTTTAACGGAATTAGATAGCCGTTGTGCTGAAAAAGTCGAAGGTTTGTTTTTTTTTTTGAGTCTGGAGTAACTGTATATCTGAAACGGATTTTATGAATGAGAAACGGATAACGGCCAAATTCTGAATGAAAAAAAGAACAATGATTCATCACAACGTTTGCCTAACGTTTTCCGAACTATGCAGCCGTTTCCATTCATAAAAATGCAGTTGCACATAATATGATGCGAGGATTGGTTCAACGGTAAAAATCGTATAACTATATTTCTGACCCTCTCAAAAATATTCCCTTAACCACCTCACCTACCTAATAATATTCTAAGCAATAATTAGTGAATAGAATTATTTCAAGGGACCTCGCATCATTTCCATCAATCGCGTCAAAATATGTAATATGACAACAAACATCGATAAACAAGCGTAGCTCTACAAAGCATCACTGTGAAATGGAACACCCTACATTACAATGAACTGAACCTTCAGTCTCATAACGTTCAAGTTGCAAAATAACATATGGTAGCAAAAAGTTCAAATCTCATAAGACCCAAGTCTCGAAACCCCCAAGTTGCAAAATATTTACATCTCAAAACGTTCAAATTGCAAAATAGTCAAGTCTCCAAACATCCATGTCTCATAATATACATTTTTTATTTAAGTGGAATTGGAAGTGGTGTTTTATTTTTTTGACATGGACCATGAAATTTCAACAAAAAAAATTGGTGGAAACTGTAACGTAACAAACGTTACAGTTTCCACCAATTTTTTTTGTGTGAAAGATGTGTTTTTAATATAAATAATGGGGTGCGCCAAAGTTCACCTAAATTTTCAACACCGATAATTGGAAATCCGAAAATGTTCTTCCTAACATTTTTCATCCTAACAATCGCAATTCTTAACTACTCAGTCTCTAATGTTCATAATTCCGAAGCATTCAACTTCATAATGTCAGTTGCAATAAACATCTATTATACTTTTATTTGTTTTTCTATATTTTCTCAACATAACCATCTTTTACACTATTATTCAAAGTCATATCTTTTTTGTTTAGATTTCTTTTTATTCATAATAATAAGTATTATATACATTGATTTTGCGTAACTTTTACTTTTTTATCTATTGCGGTGTGTACCTGGAAAGATATCTATAGGTTAGGTTAGGTTAGAACTGTGACCAACTACGCGCGAGCCGAGCGAGCGAAGCGAGTGGTGCCGCGGCAGCAGCCGGCGAACGCTACCTCGAAATTGGTCGCAAAATTTTTCTAAGTATTTTTTTTATAGTGCCCCCAAGACGACACTCTGACCTAATCCCCACCCAAATTAAAACTATAAATATCATCTTCTACTACATATATTTTTATTACACTTGGTAAATGTTTCTATCTGAGTATCAGTGAAAATATAATGGTAATTATGTTTAGGGATAAAAGAGTTATGATAAAAAACAGTAGGAGTTTAAATTATTTACATTAATGATATTATTAATTACAATTTTCGGAAATATGAGTGTTATGAACATCGCCGGTAGCACTACAAATAGTATAAATGAAAACTTTAGGATGAAAAATTTTAGGAAGAATGATCATTCGGATTACAAATCGTTAGGAAGAACAATTTCGGGTAAAGAACTTTTGGTGAGCCAATATGGACCCTAAATAATGAAAAAGTTTGTGCGCAATTAACTCAGGCAAGCAAGAGCACCTTACCAAGGTCACAGTTTAATAAAATAAAAAACAATTGAATACACGCAAATTAATCAGAACGAAGGCATATTGTACATAATTGTAAACAAAAAACAAAAATTACGGGCATTTTAATCGAAATCAAATGTTCGATATTTTAATTTTCTTATTTTCCTGCATTTGATTATTCATCATCATCATCATCATTGCAGCCGAAAGACGTCCACTGCTGGATATAGGCCTCTCCCAAGTGGCGCTACATTGACCGGTCCCGTGTGACTCTCATCCAGCGGATCCCCGCAACCTTCACCAGGTTATCGGTTCACCTAGTGGGAGGCCTTCCAACGCATCGTCTTCCGGTTTGCTGTCGCCATTCCAGAACTTTTCGGCCCGATCGGCCATCCGTTCTGCGAGCAATGTGCCCTGCCCACTGCCACCTAAGTTTGGCAATTCTTCGGGCTACGTTGGTAACCTTGGTTCTCTTGCGGATGTCCTCATTTCTGATTTGATCACGCAAGGAAACTCCGAGCTTAGCCCTCTCCATTGCCCTTTGGGTGACTTTAAGCCATCTGATGAGGCCCATTTTGAGCGACCACGTTTCGGTCCCGTATGTTATCACTGGAAACACACACTGGCTTTGATTTGCTTATTAATTGCTAGTAAATTAAAAATAAAATAGACTTATATAGTCTGTATTTATTTTTATAATAACAATATTAAATAACATTGTTGTATTTTACCTATATTTACAAGCTTCAACTAATTGAATTTGATACCAACATGAATGTTTTATTTTGGTTCTGATCCACTTAAATAAAAAATGTATATTATGAGACATGGATGTTTGGAGACTTGACTATTTTGCAACTTGAACGTTTTGAGATGTAGATATTTTGCAACTTGGAGGTTTCGAGACTTGGGTCTTATGAGATTTGAACTTTTTGCTACCATATGTTATTTTGCAACTTGAACGTTATGAGACTGAACCCTCGAGAATTGTACGAAGAAATATATATTTTTACCCAACTTCAATTCCAGTGAATACACAAAAGTAATACGAAACTACAACGCGCGTCAAAATACCATCAAACAAATATTAGTTTTATTTCGAGGTCTCAATTACTAATGTACTGTTGATCTCTTCATACAAAGTTGGTAGATTTTTGTGAGGGTAAAACTACTTTTTATCAGGAATATCTTTATGGTCTAGGAGCTCGTGTACAAAATTTATTTTCACTGGGAAATTTCATGGAGATGATAATGATAGTTTTTGAGGAGCTCGTGGCTAAATAATAACAGCCGCCCAGGTCGATCTTTAAGGTTAAGCCGTGCTTGCCGAGGTTAGTCAGTGGATGGGTGGCCATAATTACATATCGAGTTTCCTCCGTGCCTCGGAAAGCACGTTAAGCCGTTGGTCCCGGCTGTCATTTGTAGATCTTTGACAGTCGTTACGAGTAGTCAGAAGCTAAAAGTCTGACATCCAGTCTTACTAAGGGGTATCGTATTACTCAGTTACTGGGTTGTGGAGGAGGCAGTCGCTTCATGTAAAATACTGGTACTCTGCTGCATCCGGTTAGACTGGAAGCCGACCCCAAGATAGTTTGGGAAAAGGCTAGGCAGATGATGATAATGATTGTTTTGCTAGGCTCTTTTCCATAACATACAAGGTGTAAAGAGACCCTTCACGAACCCCCCACTGCCCCACTACTACACTAATCAATTGAGCAACTTTTATTAAAACGATGTCGTTATCCAATGATAAATGTTTTACCCATAATTCCTAGGACAGCATTATATAGTAAAAATAGCTATGCAATGTGTGTTCGCATATTTAATGCTTTACCTGACAGCATTAAAATATTACCGGCAAATAAATTTACAAGGTGTCTTAAGGTATGGTTAATGGAAAAGAATTTCTACTCAGTAAACGACATATTTAATAAGAGATTGAAATAAATAACAATGAAATATAATAACTAAAATTAATAATCATCTACTCCCTGACATCAATAATATTTTTAATGTATCGAATAATATTGCTACTGAATTTTAATTTTTATTTGAATTATGTAACTATTAATTCATATTAATAGTTACATATATATTAGTTATATAAAAACCCAAATGTTTTCATGTCATAGTATTATGACTAAGTGTTCTGGATCTATATTGATTTATGTTAAGACCGAAATTGTACCAACACTTATCGCAAATAAACTGATTTGATTTGAAATAAATAAAAAGAAAATAATTGATTTCATATTACCATTTATTGGGATATGGGTTTCTGATTGAAAGTAATTCGTTATAAACAGTAGAAAACTTATTTAATATTCTCATACATACAACACTTTGCAAGAACACTTAGTTACAGTAGACAATCCTAAACCGTGGCCATAGACAGTGTTGCCACTAGTATCAAATATGGCAAGTTAAATTTTTTTCTTTATATCTAATACTCCCACTAAAATTTAACTCTACCTATAAACTATTACTACTAATAATAACAAACAAAAAAAATTAATTAACATCATATAAAATCTGATCTCTCAGATATGCAAAAGTTTGAGTGGGTAATGCTTTAGTTAAAATGTCTGCTAATTGACAATTGCTTGGAACATAATTAATTTTAACTAAACCCAATTCAACCTTTTCCCTTATAAAGTTACATCTATATGTTTTGTTCGTTTATGGTAAACAGGATTGTTAATTAATCTGATTGCACTTTGATTATCTACATTTAATGCAATACAATCATAACTTTCACCTAAATCAGACAATAGCTGCTGCAACCACAATATCTCTTTAGCACATTCACTAGCAGCTACAAATTCAGCCTCTGTGGTGGAGAGAGCAATGGTCTTCTGTTTCTGACTGGACCATGTGATTGGTCCTCCATTCATCATAAACAAATATCCTGTAGTGGATTTGCGTGTATCAATATCACTTGCAAAATCTGAATCTGAATATCCAACTAGATCTTTGCTTTCTCCACTATACTTTATACACAAATTTTTACTTTTTATTAAATATCTAATTACACGTTTAACAGCATTTACATGTTGTGGACTCGGATTGTTTACATATCTGCTTAATACATTAACAGCAAATGAAATGTCTGGCCTTGAGACAGAACACAAAAACAGTAAGCTACCTATAGCTTCTCTATAAGGAAAGTCAACAACAATTTCATCAACATTCTTTGAAATAATAACATTGACATCTGCTGGAGTGTTTACAGGATTTGCATCACTCATACAAAACTTCTCAATTATCTGATTAATATAATTTTCCTGATGAATGTATATACTGTTATTCATACGCTCTATTTGCATGCCCACAAAATACTTGAACTTCAACTCTTTGATTTTAAAAGCTTGTTTTAAATATTCTAATATCTCTTTTATGAGTTGTATATTTGAAGATATTACAAGAGCATCATCAACATAAATTATTAAGAATACTTTAGTCCCATTAAAAAATCCTATGTAAATACAATTATCAGCCTGAGATTGAACAAAACCATATTTAAGCAAAAACTCTGTAAATGTTTTGTTCCAGCATCTAGATGCCTGTTTTAAACCATACAGTGATTTATTTAATTTTAGCACAAAATCACCTTTAATTGACAAACCCTCAGGTATATCTACAAAAATATCCTCTTCAAGGTACCCATTTAAAAAGGCAGTCTTTACATCAAACTGTTGAATTTCTAAGTTATACTTTGCAGCAACAGAAAGTATAGTTCTTATAGAATCGTAACGGGTTGTTGGAGAAAATATTTCTTGATAATCAATATCCTTAATCTGACTATAACCTCGTGCACATAAACGAGCCTTATAGCGTACAATTTGATTCTTCTCATTCTTCTTTATGGCAAATACCCACTTTGTAGTAAGGGTTCGTTGACCTGACCTTTTAACGGCAGTCCAGGTATTGTTTTCTTTATGTGCAGACAATTCTTCTTTAATAGCTTCAGACCATTCATTCTTTTGTGGACTATTCAGTGCCTCTGCATATGTTTGAGGCAATGACAGCTCTACAAGATTTGCTTCAAAATTTCTATTGATTCGTGGTCTCAAATTTATTGTACGTATTGTTGAGTCTTCCAATTCTCGGGATGGTTCATAGTCTGGGTCATCACTGTTGCCACCAGTACAACTCAGCATGCTATCTTCACTCTCTACTGACGGACTGTCAACTAGAGTGTCATCCACATTGGAGTCTTGTACTTCACTCTCATTTGTATTTGTAACTTCATCATCAACAATACTTATTTGTCCAATATTTTTCCTTGTGCTTGGAACATGATGTTCATCAAACATTACATTTCTTGAGATGGTTATTTTCTTTGTATTTATATCGTACATTCTGTAGTTGATGTTGTCATAGCCAACAAGTATCATTTTCTTGCTTTTCTTCTCCAACTTTATTCTTAACTGATCTGGAACATGAACATAGCCAATACTACCAAACACCTTAACATGTCCTAATTGGGGTTTGATCCCGTTCCACAATTCAAAAGCTGTTGTATTTGGAGTCTGGGTGGAGGATGTTCTATTCAATAAATATGTTGCACATTGTACAGCTTCTGCCCACAGCTCCAATGGGACATCTCGCGCATACAACATTGAACGTGCACTCTCCACTATGGTACGATTTTCCCTTTCTGCTCGACCATTTTGTTCTGGCGTATATGGTGCAGTACGCTCATGAACTATCCCCTCTCTCTAAATACTCTTTAAAAACTTTATTTACATACTCTGTTCCATTGTCAGTATGTAATATTCTGACATTGTGCATGAATTTATTTTTAATTAAAGCATTGTAGTTTTTGAACGCTTCCATGACATCACTTTTATGTTTAATAAAATATACATGCCTGTAACTCGTAGCAGCGTCTTTGAAAAGTAAGAAATATCTCATACCTTGAACAGATGTGATACTCATAGGTCCACAAACATCGCTATAAACTAGGTCACCTGGCTGTAGTTCTCTTCGCTCAGATTTGTGAAATGGGAACTTGCACTGCTTCCCATATGCACATGCTTCACATACAAAATTGCTTTGTCCATTGTCAATCATTTTCAGTCCCTTCACAACACTATTTGCACACATGTTTTTAATTTGTTTTAAATTAATATGACCTAACCTTTCATGCCACATTTTTATATCACTTTGGCTATTTTGAACCAAGTTACATGTATCTGGAACCACTGTTTTAATGTTCAACTCATATAATTTTTTTCTTTAATATTTGCACTCATCACCACCTTGTTGTTTTTGTAAATCAGGGCATTTGTGTCTTTCTTTACAATAGAATAGAATTTTCGTATTATCACCCCTTCAGAGAATAAATTTCTTCTTAAACTTGGAACATACAACACATCAGTTAGTTCACTGGTCTCCCACTGTTCATTGACATATCTCTGTATTAATACTTTTCCGATGCCAGATACTTCCACAGATTGTTTATTTCCCAATGTCAATGATTTCTGGTTACATTCAAAAAGTCCAAAAAGAAATCCTTTCTAAATGTCATATTGTAAGCAATTACTATTATAAATATGAATTTAGGTAATAAAAAAGTTATAAGTGCGCAATTTGACTAGTAAAAGTAAGTATGTGATTTCAATTAAATCTAATAAATTACCTTAATATTATGTTATAATAAAATACAAATTAAATTAAGTTCAATTTAAAACCATGAAAGTTATCTTTAGCAAATCTTTTAGAGTAAGAATTAACTTCGTCCAACCATTGGCTAAAAATGGCGCGCTTTCCCCCTCTTTGGTAATGTAGACACAGAGCTGTCGAGTTAATCGAAGAGGGAAGGATGAGGCAGTCTTCTTGTAACCGTCGAGCTGTACAGGCTATTGTGTATTATGTTTTGTGTGTACATTTAAAATAAACTGTGTATCAAAGACCCAGTGCGTTTTCTTACAGTTTCAGAAGTGGGATGATTTCACGTAAGTGTTATTTGACTTGTATTCTATTGCTATATTCTATTACTAATAATGAAAGTGTGACTGTGTTAAAATAAAAATAAAAAAGTAAGTTACTTTTTATGTCACGCTTAGTTGAAGGTTGGATTAAAATGAATTATGGAAACTCGATCCTAAAATGCGTTTATTAATATTGCATCACGAATACATAATGTATTCTTGTTGGGATAGCTACGATTACACTTTTAAGCTGCTGGCCAACCTAGAAATTAGAATATTAACAAATATGTTTTATTAAATTATTGCAATTTTGGTGTCAACTGACATTCTAGTTAGAAATATGAAATAATATTTACACCATATCGCCATTATCTGGTCTATGGCTTATGAAGCCTCCTAAACCTAACAACCACCTTTTTTAGAAGGTTGTTAAAAACAATGCTTCCATGATCATGCGTTGATGTACCTTTCTTTTTAATGTGTGTGTGCGTGTAAATTGCGTTTAAGAATTGCTGTGTCGGTGTATTATTTTTATTGGATCAGGTCTACATGGATAGCAATGGTGATAGAAGTTTGGGTCAACCATGGCGATCTCCATCACCAGTGTTGGGCACGCAGACTCGTGAGCGGAGCTGGAAGCCAACCCGCACCCAGCGCACCCGCCAGCGCAGCCGCCAGCGCAGCCGCAGGCGGCCGCCTGCGCAGCCGCAGGCAGCCACCTGCGCAGCCGTTAGCGCAGCCGCCTGTGCGGCCGCCTGCGCAGCCGCCTGCGCAGCCGCCTGCGCAGCCGCCAGCGCAACCGCCTGCGCAGCCGCAGGCAGCCGCCTGAGCAGCCGCCAGCGCAACCGCCTGCGCAGCCGCCAGCGCAGCCGCCAGCGCAGCCGTCTGCGCAGATGGCTAGAGCTGCCGCCGCTGGAACGCCGCTGGTGGATTGCTACACATCGGCGCGGCCCAACCAGGGATCAACGGAAGCAGCTCAGCGAAAATGGCCTATCACGGTCAAGACCCAGCAGAAGTAACAACCGGAATCACCAGCGAAGCGGGGATCCACGTCGACCGTAGCACCCGTTCGCAGACCAAAAGTACCAGCGCACGTGAGTCATTTCCATACATGTTCCCTAAACTTAGCGAAGTTCTTGGTAACATTTCAAAATTAGGGGTAGTGTAATAAGTTACTTTAAAGCCGTTCCTCAGATTGATCCATCTTCCAAAAATCAAAATATAAAAAATAAAAAAAAATAGGATTCGCAAAGTGAATTAAATAGGAAACTTAATTATACAGTTGGACAGACCGACAAATCATACACCTAAGCGTACTGTGAATGCAAAGCGGTGGTAAGAGGGTTTTGCAACTGTCAATAGTTTGGTTGAGTGGCAAGAGAAGCTCAAGGCAGCTTTTCCGTCTGATGAAAATGATGGGCAACTGCTTTCGGATATGTTGGCCAAAAGAGCAAAGTTTACGGAATCTTTATGGGATTACTATTACGATAAAATTGCACTACTCAATAGGTGCAAAATTAAGGGCAAAAGGGCAGTCGAATGCGCAATCTTTGGCATAGATGATAGGGCCATTAGGATAGGAGCGGAAGCAGCTCAATTTGAAAATCCCGACAAACTTTTGGAATACCTACGAAGTGCCAAAAGAATAATAAATATAATAGAAAGAAAGATAGTGTGCAAAAAAAAAATAGTCGAACTAGATGTTATAGTATAGTACCTGATATTTTTTTGAAATACCTATTCTTGAAGGCCCAGTCATTTACATTGGGGGTAAATTTTAACACCTAATAATGAATAGATCTTTTAAATAAAAAAAGTGTTCTTCAATTTTTCCCGCATGTTCTTTTATAGAAGTTTATTCTTCTCAAAACATAACAGGCTCCATATTAGTACACGGTAGTTATAGACCCATCCCTAATTTAGAACAATATAGTAGGGATTATTACAGAAGAGGATTATATAGTAGGCTTAACCTACGCAATTGAAAATCGCAAGGTTGTATTTAGTCAGTAATATTTCTTCAAACGCAGTAATTTTTAATAAAGACCAGCTGATAGCCTGAGGGCAATATTTGAAGATAAAAATAATAAATTGTCCCTTTAGAAATAAGATTGATATTGTCAGTCCTTTAGTACCTTTTTATTTTAAATAACTTGTCTATAGATGACGGCTTAAACCACATTCACAAAATGCAACTGTTGGTTGTTATTAATCGTTACCGAACTTGTTTTGCTACTTAATTAACCGAGTTAGGCTGTACCAATGCTGACTATGAATATTGTTTTAGTAGACCCCCAACAAGTAGTTTACAGGCCAGGCCTTGTAGATTGTCTCGTAAAGAAAACAAGAGGTTAGGGGGGTATGACCGATGAATTATTAGAATGATGAAATAGAGAATCTTGCTCTACGTATGAGAGTCCAATAATTTTAGTTAAGAAAAAGAGCAGTGAAAAATGTCGTTACATAGATTACAGGGCCTTAAATCGGAAAACTGTAAAACAACACTATCGTTTGCCTAGTATTGAAGATCTGATGGATAGGTTAGCGGGGTATAATTTATATATAACTTTAGACCTTGCGTCAAGATATTACCAGATAGAATTGGCTAAACGCGATAAAGAAAAATAAAACTATATTTTTAACTATTCAAATTTAATAGGATGCCCTCAGTCTGGCAAATGCACCAGCGGCGTTTCAAAAAAAACTGTCAAATATCTTGATAACTTAAGATTTGACGCGGTTGTCGTTTACATAGATGACAGAGGTTTCGTTTGAGGAGTTCAAAAAAAAAAAAATTGACTTAGAAAGAAAGAAAAGAAAGAAAGAAAAAATATTTATTTGTCGCAGGGACATGACGTGCATACAAAATGAAAACAGTAAACATAGGTACAAAGCATAAGAAACATTTGTAAGTACAATAACATAAAATATACAACAGTAAGATTTTAAAAATAACAAAATAAAACAGAATTTAAGTAAAAGATTCGTGAGCTTGCACGTCGTGACATACGTTAGTTCTCGTTAAATGCAATAACTTTCTTTAAAAAAAAAAATTTATTTCTTCGTTTCGATGTGTCGGGAAATGGTCTAAAACCGGCGAAAAGAAAAAAAATTGAGTTTGACTTTGGAAAAGAAGAGACTGCATTTGCTCAGGTAAAAGCAATATTAGAATCACAACCAATACAAAAAAAATATATATATATTTAATACGAACGCTGCTACAGAGTTGCCTACGGATACCAGTAAACACTGTGGTAGTAATGCTTTTACAGAAACAAGATGACCAAGCTATGAAACCAGTCGCTTACTTTAGTAGACGTACTTCACCAGAAGAGCAACACTTTTCATCGTAAGAGTTAGAAACTCTAGCGGTTGTGAATAGTTTTGACTAAATTTAGATGTTATTTAAGGTTAATATTTACTATTGTTACTGATCCTACCTCCTTGCGGGTCACTTTTGCTAAAAGGGTTATGATTCCACGAGTTACTAATTTAGTTTAATTTAGTTGATTTTAACATAATTTATAAACCAGGGGCTTCTATGACGCATGAAACGTATTATGTAGGAATCCTTTGTAAAAGAATACTAAGCACTAGTACAGACCCCGTTGATTTAAAAGTTTTCCAAATCACTGTTGATTGATTGGCCACGGTTCATATGAATGATGAGGACATTCAAAGGATTAAACGGATTTTAGATGACAAATATTAAAAAAAAAAAAAAAATTAACAAGACTTTACAACGAGACTTTACAAGACTTTATAACGTGGGGTAATTCATAAAATGACAGACGAAGGACTTAGATGGTATGTGCCAAAAGGTGTCAGGTGGTAGGCTTTACGTGCTCGTCATAGGTCATTTTTCAAGAAATAATTATTGGTTCCGAAATTAAACAAATTTGTCAAAAAAAAGTATTGCCAGGTGTGCGTTTAATGCGCTCACGGAAAAATACCGGCTGGAAAGAGGTCCGGATACTTTCACCCAATACCAAAGGTGTCTGCACCTTTCCCATACCTTACATGCAGACCTTCTCGGACCTTTCAATGAGACCAAAGAAATAATAAATATATCTCAGTTGTTATTGACGCGTTTACGAAATTTATTATCCTCAAACTGGTTAAAAACACAAACTCGCAACATTATTCCAGTTTTTAATATGTATTTCAGTTTGTCCGGTGTACCTTCCCGAATAATTACAGACATAGGCAATGCTTTTACTATCTTAAAAATTAGAGTTTTGATCAGAAAAACATGTTAAAAGCGTATTTTAAATGCTGTCGCTATTCCTTGCGCGATCGGTCAGGTAGAGCGTTATATTAGGACTGTATTAGATTCATTAAAGGCCATGACTTTCGGAAAAGATGAGACTATGGGATGACTACTTACTACAAGTACAACGGGGCTTAAATAATACAATTAATACAGCAGTAGGTAAAACTCCATCACAATCGTTATTTGGGTTGCGATACTGGGCTGACTGAGCATGGACTGGCTTTACCAGTTCAGAAACATGATGATACAAATTTAAGTAACATTAATTATATAAGAAACAAAGTAACGAAACAAAACAGTTCGTGCTCAGACAAACAAATTTTTGATAAGGCCAGAGTTCCCCCTTATCAGTTTGACGTTGGACAGCTACTTGGGGTGGAAAGAGAAGTATGTCAGAAAGGGGAGAGTAAGAATTTGGTTTCAAAATGTCCAGGTCCATAACGCGTTACCAAAGGCATACAGAAACTTTACTTGTGTATCAGTCAGTGGACAAGTGTAATGTGGATAACAATAATTCGGACATGGAGATCAATAAATACAGATCAATAAATTGTGGATGTATCAAATTGACGTATTGTCACGCAGTTATGTTGTATAAGATCCTAAGTGGTTGAGTTAAGAGATTCTTGCAGAAGATTTCTTGTTATTTTAGTTCTGAAAAGTGTAGCTTAGCTTCGTTAATCAGATAGTATGGTAGTAAAAGGTAAACACCTATAACAAGCTAGAATCACCAGTTATGGTTAGTATGGTTAGTATGGTTAGTATGGTTAGTATGGTTAGTATGGTTAGTATGGTTAGTATGGTTAGTATGGTTAGTAAGGTGAGGCACCACAAATTGGTGAGATTCATTGATTCAAGTGGAATCAAAAAAGTGAAAATCTGTAAATGATTCAAGTGGAATCAGAAAAGTGAATATCTGTATGATTCGAGAGAAATCGGAAAAGAGAAACTATCTGATTCAAAAGGAATCAGAAAAGTGAATCTCTATATGATTCAAGAGGAATCAAAAAAGTGAAAATTGTGAATTTGTATTGTGATTGGATATAATATGATTCAAGTGGAATCAGAAAAGTGAAAATTGTGAATTTGTGTTGTGGTATTGGTTATATTATTCAGGTGGAATCAGAAAAGTGAAAATTATCAGTGATGTTTCAAGTGGAATCGGAAAAGTGGCTGTATGGCTTCAAATCGAAAATAATTATTTCAGGATAAATTGTGAATTTAAATTGTCAAAAAGTATTTTTTTTTAAAACTATTGTTAATGTACTTATTAGTAGACTGTTATTGACAGATTCTTGATTTAGTTGTTTTTTATGATCTCTAAACCGATTGAAAATGTTTAAAATTGTGTGTAATATTTTAAGAAGCAAATATTATGTTATGGTTTTCAACGACGTTGTTCTTGTATCTTTATTTATTTTTTCATGTATGAACATCATTAGTTGTTTTTTTTTTTCATATATTTCGCGAGGGCGCGACTAGTTAGTCAGGATGGACGAATGTAAGCAATTACTATTATAAATATGAATTTAGGTAATAAAAAAGTTATAAGTGCGCAATTTGACTAGTAAAAGTAAGTATGTGATTTCAATTAAATCTAATAAATTACCTTAATATTATGTTATAATAAAATACAAATTAAATTAAGTTCAATTTAAAACCATGAAAGTTATCTTTAGCAAATCTTTTAGAGTAAGAATTAACTTCGTCCAACCATTGGCTAAAAATGGCGCGCTTTCCCCCTCTTTGGTAATGTAGACACAGAGCTGTCGAGTTAATCGAAGAGGGAGGGATGAGGCAGTCTTCTTGTAACCGTCGAGCTGTACAGGCTATTGTGTATTATGTTTTGTGTGTACATTTAAAATAAACTGTGTATCAAAGACCCAGTGCGTTTTCTTACAATATGGGCAGAGGCACCACTATCTAGAATCCAAGTATTCTCTTCAGCATTACATGAATTATTTTCCACATAAAATGCTAACATATCTGCACCTTCTTGCGGAGGTTTTCTAGTCTTGGATTTTTTTGGAGCACGACATTCTCTAGCGAAATGCCCACGCTTGCCACAATTATAGCATTCGAACCTATGTTTATTTGCTTAATTATTCTGATTTGTATTGCTCTCACTCGCAACTTGCTTATTTTGTTTAGGCTTAGTTTTCCATCCTTTATTGGCAACAAGGAGAGCTGTCTCCTGTTCCTCTTCACCTGCTAAGCTCGCCTCTTCATCCATTAAACGTGCAGTTAAATTTACAATAGTTTGTTGTTTCGAGTCCAATGACATCCATGCTTGTCGCAGTGCTCTATACTTGGAAGGCAAAGTACCCAAGATTTTTGTTATAATTGCCATGTCACTAATACCTTCACCACTTTCTTTCAGTTGTTTAGCTAACGTTTCCACTTTTGAGATGTGTTGAGCTACACTGTCAGCCGGAGACATCTTGTACTGATAAAAATTTTCGTGTATAAGCATTTTGCACAGTTCACTTTTTTGTTCATAAATTGATTCTAATTTTGACATAATTTCCAAGGCAGTTTCGCAATTTTCAATTAGTGTAATTTGTTTGAAGTCCATTGAAGAAGTTATGATGAACATTGCCATGCCGTCATTTTTCAACCAATCTGTACAATCTCCTTGTGGTTTTAGTTTAGAAATATCTATTCCTTTAGCTTTTAGAGCACATTTAATCTGAAATTTCCACTGACGAAAGTTGTTTCCATCAAATTTTTCTAGATTCATTGACCGCGTGGAATCCATTTTGAGGTTATTTTGTCAAAGATTTCTCAAACACGATTGTAACTTTTTCTTTGCTGATTTCTTCTGTACTCTTATGTTCAGAGTCTCCTGGGCCCATAACCTATTGGGATATGGGATTCTGATTGAAAGTAATTCGTTATAAACAGTAGAAAACTTATTTAATATTCTCATACATACAACACTTTGCAAGAACACTTAGTTACAATAGACAATCCTAAACCGTGGCCATAGACAGTGTTGCCACTAGTATCAAATATGGCAAGTTAAATTTTTTTCTTTATATCTAATACCATTCAAAACCCCCCATGTCAATGTGGCGAAACTTGGGGGAGGCCTGTGTCCAGCAGTGGACGTCTTTCGGCTGAAATGATGAATGACGATGATGATTACCATTAGAAAACCGTTTTGGTTTTTCATGATGTGAGTCGATTAACATGAAATAGATTTTATTGAACAGATGATGTGATGACATTACGTCCAGCTCCCGAACTAATAAAGATGGCTCCATCCGATTGCTCTAAATACGATTTCGGGCTCGTGAAAGTTTTACACCGGGTCGCCGACATAAATTACCATAAATATTCGCTCGGTCCGCATACAAATCCGTAACTTTTGATTCCGGATAGTTATTCGGTCAATTACCGAGTTTCGGTTCTAAAAGAAACCGTTCGGTTTTATAATTGGCCATGCATAATGTTAAGCATGGAATTGTAATTAAGTAAGAAAATAGAAAGAGATTTGAGTACAATGTTATTATTGTAAAACGAAATGGAAATCAGTTTACTACAAGGGCTTATGTAACGCTGCTTGCTATCTTAGTTAGTTACAGCTTTTAGTGTAAGATGAAATAAAAATGGAATACTTTGAAAGTTGAGTTGTAACTCAACGTCAGTAGTATATATCAGTTCTGATGAAATGGTTTTAAATTTTTTTGGCCCCTTTTTTATAGATGTCCCAAAAATTATTACAGGCCGAAAAAGAGACCATGAAGAAAAAGAAAAAAAAAACTAAAGTCGGTATTCAGTCGTCAAATTTATGATTATTTCTTCCGCTAGTGGTAAATAAGGAATAATTGAAAATTGGGAAAAGGCCAAGACTGTAATTGCGAGGCTCGGAGGCGACGAGTGATCGTAGGCAGATACATTTACAAATATTCTTTTGTCTTCTTTTAATATCTGGAAAAACTGTACATAAAATAAAATAAAAAATGAAAGTCGAAAAAAAAAACCCTGGATTTCCACTCAGTAAAGTGCGATGATTAGTCTTTTATTAAAGAACGACTTAAAATGGCGTCAATAGTACTTACCTTTAATGAAAATAAGGATATACTTCGAATCATCTCAAAAGCCCGCAAAATAAATTAGATTCTATTAATAGAAGGAATATCCGTAATAGAATCCTTACTAACAAGTTGTTAGATACCAATACAGAAATATCGTTTATCGAGGAAAATATCTGGCAGAAATGAGATTTCGATTTCATACGTGGATTTATTCTAAACCAGTGTTACTGAGGGGTAACCTGTTACCCCTTAGTAACACTGTTGTCGTAGAAACGTAATTTGAACCATTTTTAAAGAACCCAATTAAAGCGATAAAAGATAAAACACGAACTTTTTAAGCGTTCCGGAAAATATTAGAACTAGTGGCTGAACTCTTAACTTAGTGGTTATCTGAGTAAGTTTCTAAGTTGTTTATACAAGAACTAGGTAGTTGTCGCTTTAGCTTCCGTATGAATAATGCTGTTAGAAACAATTATGGAGTATCTACTTGATACATTAAGTCGATGTTGCTTGTTTTAAAAATTCTTAGAACAACTTTAATATGTCTGAAGAACAAGTGTTTTGATTGATTTTGATATTTGAAATGTATTTTCGTACTAACATATTAATGTGAGTATAACAATATAAGAAAACTCCACAACTATGTAAATAAAAAACAAGTGGGTATCGTTGCCGTCTACTACGTTTATTGTTAATAATAAACTCATTGTTATACAATATGTTTAAAAAAAACTGTCTGGTCCACAAGGGTATTATTAGGTATCGGCATTTGATTCTATTTATGTATTTCATTTAGGATAACGATAAAAAAAAACCGCGACAAAAATTTAATACAATGTACTAAAATGAGGAAATTGACACGGCAACACCGAACCACACTCCGGTCGCTTCTCAGCATATAAACAAGCAACTGACGATCGAACATACTAATGCGAAAGATGGTGTTGTCACGTTTTGAAGGTTTGTAAAATTTTAGGGAAATGGTGGTAATTTGGGAACAAAAACAGGGTTTTAAATTTCATTAATATGTTCACTTTCATGACAATTTTACGTTTACGTTAATGATATACCCATAAGCCTCTTTCGGATCGGACAGGGTTTTTTTAACATATTGTACAAAAGTTCGTAATACAAAAATAAAATAAACCTCGATTAAGCACTACAAATAAAGAAATAACCCGCTTCAAGAGACATTGGTAACATCACAAATAAAACTTTTACCATTTTTCTTAAGTAAACAAAGTTTTAAAACAATAAAACTACTTCATCACTTTTTCCTGCTCTTGGTAGGACGTAGTAATTTATATTAACGTTGTAATTTAAACTATGAATGTAATTGCAGTAGATATAATAAGGAGTTAGCAGAGATGTAGGTATAGTATATATCTTAAACCGCCGGTTATTTTTAACACTTTCATTGTCCGCGAAGCAGACAAAAAAGCTAAACAATCAGGCTGAACCGTATCTGATTTATGATAGAGACAGGAAAAGGGCAAAGTCGTGTTGTGGTAGTAGTTTTCACCGAAAATGATACAACATTATTGACATCGATAAACAAAATCAGTAGTAAAATATCGATAATTATTATATTCATCGAGCTTTTGGAAAGTGATAAAGGTATAATTCCCTAAAGTGATTCAACCTTTTCAATTTAACCTTTTTACCACAATCTGTAATTCCAGACATATTCGGTTTTCACGTATAGTGAGAATAATCCACTAGTGTAATAATATTTTATCCTTATTTCGTGACGGATTTTTGCCAGAATATGATTCAATACCGAACCAATACTGTGTGTTTTCCTCATAGACAGCCACAGATATGGCGAAAAGGCAAAAAAATAAAATAAACTAGGTCTAGCGAATAGGCTCCTAATCCTTAATAAGGTCTTGAGCTCGGATCCAATCTCGTGGAGCCAATAAGAGATGGATTCATTGGTAGTACAGGCACGCGTAGCTCGGCTCGATGGTTAGCGATAATGGGTACTAAGAATGCTGGCCATCTTTCTCATCACTAAATCTTTTGTCATTGCCAGGTATAATGGAACGGTTATTTTTTGGCCTGAATGTTTGCGACAATCTGTGTGGTAAGGAAATTATTATTATAAATACGTAGGTACTTTTATATAATGGCGAATATTCTCAATTCATCGGAATCCTTTTCAAAAAAAGGAGGAGGTTCTCAATTCGGTTTTATTTTTTGTGTGTTGCGTCTAACTCCATCAATTGAGATCCTATTTAAAAAAGAAAAATGTGAAAGTATATACTTTTTAAACGTATGATTGGCTAAAATTCGAATCAAAATATTATCTTTAAAATACTCACCCCTCCTCCTTAAAAGACTTCTGTTATTATACTTCATATAGCCATAAAATTGAGGGCCATCACCATCCTGACAACAACATTACAATAATCCAGCATAAATAAATAACACAAAACAATGGAAATTAACAATAAACACACACGAGTTCATGGAAAAATTAATATTAATTTTTCCATAACTGGTTATTACCGCAGTTCTGCGAAACATAACAAATGTCCATTGCGTGGCAATAGCATAATGAGATTGTATTATATTACGCATTAGTAAAGATAGAATACACAAGAGGTATGCAATTGCTTATCTGTTACTCTGAAATGGAGTTTGCCATGAAATTGTTATTAATTGTTGTGGTAGAGTTAGTCTGAAGTATTATTGATATTAGACCTTCATTTATTTTGTTCGTATCTCACCGTGGTATCACTTAGGCCCAGAGCTGTGACATTTTTATTTTTCACCATGCTAAGATGGGACCTTGTGATCAAGTACAGAAACAATTTAATTTAATGTATGTTTAACTTTTTGTTATTTTTGTTGGTTTATTTCTTTTTATTTTTGTTTTATTATCATGTCCTGTTCGAATCAAAATAATACTTTTTCTTTATTTATTTCGAAGAAGCTAATAGTGATAGAACAGTAGTAAAGTACAGATCTCGGCTTAAACATATAAGCTAAAACTGGTTGAGATAATTATATCTAGAGAAAATATCGTCCCTCAATAGGGACCAAAATGACATACAGCATGCTTCATAAATAAGTCACATAAGTCCTACTTCGAATAATGGGACACCCAATCATTATGTAAATACTAAAGCCACCATAAAAATTGTAATAATATTGAACGCTCCCTAAAACTTGGTCAAAGTTTGGAATAAGAAGGCGCCTCGGCCGGAAATTGGGGAGATCAAGGGGCAGATGTTTCTGGAATGATAAAAAGTAACGATTTGTGATCAATCGCGAGGTTTATTTGTGTCAAAAAAGTAGGACTCGAATGGTCACAAATAATATTGGTCAGGATGAGGTTTTTTGTTATTTCATGAAAAAGAATAACGGATCACGTTGCAGTGTTTTCCGAAGAACACCGCACGTTTTATCCTGTGACCTCATTTTGGCGGTCCATGCATAACAGTTGAGGCACACTTTGTTTTATCACCATCAAGCTAATGTTCAGCTCACTACGTGTAAAGTTTCCAGGCTTATAAAATTCACGGCTTCAAATAACGTACTCCAACTTACATCATCTTTAAAACTGAAACATCTGAGCTATCGCAAAATAAAACTTCCTCTGACATCCCGCAAGGATATTCGATGTTTTGATGTATCATAACTTTTCCAATAGGAAACATTCTGAGCTCTGCAGACAGGAAAAACTTTTTCAATAAACATTTTCTTTAATATTCTGTAGGTGTCTGTCTGCATTTGTAGATCTTTGACAGTCGTTACAAGTAGTCAGAAGCCGAAAGTCTGACATCCAGTCTTACCAAGGGGTTTCGTATTACCCAGTTTCTTGGTTGTGGAGATTAGATAGGCAGTCGCTTCATGTAAAATCCTGATACTCAGCTGCATCCGGTTAGATTGGAAGCCGACCCCAACAAAGTTTGGGAAAAGGCTAGGCAGATGATGGGGTGTCCGTCTGCAGCATAATGTATAATGATCAGTAGCAACTATTACTAACTAACTTACTGCAAAACAAAGATTGTTGAAATGAGTTTTAATATGTTTCTCCGTACATAGTGAGATTTTCTTTCAACAAGGCACAGAACAAGTTTATCAATTTCGAACAGAAAAGCGGCGCGGTGACGAAATTAAATGTTATATTTATACATTGTACCTTTTGGAGTTGTTTACGGTTTGGCGAAGTATATTTTGGTAAAATGTTTTATGCTGATTATCCGTTGGTGGATACGGGCTAACGGTAAATGATCATTGGTTAATCTAATAAATGATATAAATGTAAGAATAATCTTTTCATCATTTCAGCCGAAAGACGTCCACTGCTGGACATGGGCCTACCCAAAGAAGGGGGGTTTTGCCATAATCGCCACGCTTGGCAGGCGGGTTGGCGATCGCAGTACGGTTGTTACAAAAGCAGAGAACAATGCTGCCCATTCTCTGCTAAGTCCCTTAGTCGCCTCTTACGACACCCACGGGAAGACACGGGATGGTGCTATTCTTTACGTCCGACACCATACAGAACTCCGACACCATACAGAACGAATAAAGAAACTCCATAAAGAATAATCTTTTGTTTGATAATAATCGAACACGCTTGGTAGAAAAGTTTAAAGTTAATTTCGACTCAGGCTAATAAAATTACGAGAATTTTACAATAGAGACTAATATTGCTAATTAAAATGCATTGAAACGTTCGCGCTTCAGTAAATGCAACATTAAGTGACTCTCTTTAGATTCAGAATCAACGAGCAGCGAATTCAAACCTTTCCCTTAATAGTATCTTCATCAAAACATTACGTGCGCGATACAAAATTACCACCCCACGCCGCAATAACCAGTGATGAGCAAACAAAGATTACAAGTGCAAGCGTTCGAGTCAAAACCAGTGACAGGAACATAATTAGACCGCAACATACCAAATGTAGAACGAACAACCACATTACATCATTAATTTTGTTCACCATCGCGCTAACGAAGGTCGTTTGAAGCGAGTACAACACTAGTCCTCATTATAATGATATGGAGGATCCAGATGCTTCAATTATTACGTTTTAATTACCTACAGACGCTGTTTGAGAGCTCATTTGATTCTTTGTTTGTTGTTCGTTTGGTTCGATGGCCATTTTGTTAATTGAGTTCGTCTATTAACTAAGACGGGGTCTTAAAACGTGTTTCTGTTTATCGGGAGGTTACGGTCTGGAGTTTTAATTTTTATTTTTATTGTGAGAGTTTAGGGGTGTAATTAATGGATATTGTTTTATTTGATGTTTGTTTTTTGTTTCGTTTCAGGGGAAGTGGAAAAGTAGGTTGTGAATGGCAGAAAAGTATCTTCTATTTGTTTACTTTTCCTTATGAATTTTGTGTAATTATAATCATCATTTCTCATTAAATTTTCTTTTTCATTTTTTTTTGCTTTGCCCCTCTCTACGATTTTCTCCTGTATCGTGGGTGTGTTTACAAACATTTTAACTCACATACACAAACAGCCAGACCCGGAACAACTATCTGTAGGCCATACAAATATTTGTTCCGTGCGGGGATCGAACCCGTGACACGCAGCGCAGCAGTCAATCGCTTAACCACTGCGCCAACTGTGCCGTCATTTATTACTGTGCCGTAATAAATGTTAGAAACCATCAAGTTCTAAATACTTAGGTAAAACTTACACAGAAATGTGGTTATGCGGACAATTCTGTGTGATACAGACCTGATTACAATCAGAAGTAGGATACTCACACGTATAAAACGTACTTACGTGTGAGTGTCCTACTTCTGATTTATATTATAATTTTTTGTGTCCTATTCACCAGAGACACGAAGAGAAGACAATATTAGCTACCGCTATTTTACACCATATTGTGGTCTACAACAAAAGCACTACGTGATAAAACGATCATTATCACACGACCTGGTTTCGCCCACCGCTAAATATAAGCCTCCCCTTTTTATGTCGCTTCCCCGGATTTAGCACCAATACGCAATAACGGTTCTGTTTAGCCGGTTCACGCTCCCCTGAATGTTACTATCGTGTAACCTGTTATTTAAAAAAAAAATCACGTGTACTAAAAGCTAGAATAATAAAAAAAATACAAAAAAATATGTAACCTTTTAAAATTGTAGGTATGTTTTTCAACAGGGAATACAACAGCATAAATATTTAATAACGTTATTGTTGTTTTTTATTTTTTTATGCTGAACTAGATTTTGTCCGTGGCTTCGCTTGGGTGGTGATAGGATTTTCCTACGGGATATCTTAGTTGTTTATCCTTTGTCCTAACCCAGGTCACGGTCTAACCTTATCAAGTTTCATCAAAATCCATTCAAGGATTAAGGATGAGAAGCGAAATGGTGGAACAAACAAATTTACTTTCACAATAAATTTATATTTTTAGTTAAACGAATAAAGTATTTGAACACACTGTTTGTTTTACAATTGAACAGGGAATACTAGAGCATAAATATCTAATAACGATATTGTTACTTTTATGTTTTATATTTACTGAATAAAATACAAGATCTTTGTACGTATTTTCATGTTAGTTTATGCTGCTGTGATCGAAATAGCGATGTTTATAGAACGAGGGTAAACGTGGCTCGAGGCAAAATAAATAATGAATATGGGATAGCGGCTACCAGAGATTAAATAAGTTAGATACTAGGGCTTTATAGGGCGAGTGGCAGTTTTATCATGTTAGGTACATGTTGCGGAAAGACACGCAGGACGTTAACGTCTTGTTTGTTCCATGCCACAACTGGCAAGGCTTAAACCAAGATTCATAAACGCTACTTACGCACGAACCTGGCTTAGCGTTTTTTGTCACTATCAAACTACAAGTGAAAAGCAGAAGCAGGAACACGGCTAGGTCAACGCCCGTGCTAAGAACCGCTTTTAACCCCCGACGAAATTAACAGGATCTACGTAAAGAAAACAAGGCTCTTAAAAGCATATATGAGATCTTGTTATTGACCAACTTGACCAACCAAGGGGCGTTTTCTAGCCGGAGCCGAAGGTCTAATAACCCTAAGAAACTCCGTTCAAGATTGGCAAAAATTAATAATTATAATATTTGAAATTTTAAATTAAAAGTTAATGTTGATTAAAATAAACAATTTAACAAGATGATTAAAATTACTTTGCTTTTTTTCAACCAGCCCTCCGTGCGTTGCCTCTTCAACCACGCTCCTGCGTTGCATTCGTTCGATGCGCAGGAGCGCGATCGTGCGATATTCGGCTTCGGCCAGAACTGCGCCCGACTTTTGCCGAATCCGAACGTTTGGCCCAAGGTGGTTTTTATGGCCGAAGCCGAAGACGAAGCTTCGCTTGGATACTATTGATTTTTAAAATTAAGTGAGTGACTTATTTCTCTCTTCAGTTAAATACAATTTCTGGGATTATGATTGAAAGGACAATAAATTAGTGAATTTTCCATCAAAAATCTGTGTTGGCCTTTTTATTTAGCATTTTCGGTTATTAATAATAATCTAATTTATGACTGACACTCACCTGTGAGTGTCAGTCATAAATTAGATTTTGTAGATTTTCTTTAGTGAAAACAGTTCTTGACACGATATTTTCATCCTATTCAATCTTACTTCTAGTCATTTTTTAATAAATCTCAAACCTTGACGTTCATGTTTACATACCATAAACAAGTTTATGTAAAACATTGACTAATCCAATTAGCAACCCGCGCCGTATAAAGTTAAACTCACATAAGTTAATGCAGAATAATATACCCATACACCCTTAGTCTAAGAGCCTTCCCAAACCCATTTTTGAACTAAGTCAACCGTTGTCGCCATGAAGACAATTGAAAGCATCCATCAAATCGTATTCCTAGAATTTCTTGGACGTAATTGGCGGATCTTCGAATAAGGTACCTCCTCTAGCTATCTATCTTTGTCAAACCCAAAGTTGCATCCTGCTTCAATCGATGTAAAGATGTCATATTTCACTTTAATCAGTATGCAAGATATGTATAATTAATAGTATTCCGGTATTTAAAATTTGACAGATGAAAAGTAGTCGTTTATATGTCAATTTATAAACAAACAGGGCGGAATGTAGGCGTAGTTAGTCCGACTTAAGTTCAGTTCATGACTAAGACTACCAGTGTTAGTCACGGTAACAACATTGTAGTCCCTAACGAAGGTTCTAGAACATATCCTGTTCAAATTATATACCCTCTAACACACTTCTGCCCTAGTTTGAAGGGTACAGGTTTACTAGCAGATATTATTCTACCTAAATAATGTATTCAAGACTAGTTGTTGCTCGCGACCTTCGACCGTGTGAAATTATTAAGAAAAAATTACTTCCCTGTTTGAATCGGATTTTGTTATCAATTTCTAGGGTTTTAATTTTTTTGCAAGGAATCGTAATAATTTTTCTAAAATAAAAGTAGACTTCTCCATATAACACCAACTATCTGCCAGTAAAACTCCCGTCAAAACCGCTCTGGCCCTCTCAGAGTAGTCGGAAAAAATACAGACCGACAAAAAATGAAAAAGAAAGTATTGTTTTAAGTACCGTATATTTTGCATTTCTGTTACTTTGAAATTATAAACAGAAACTTTAATTTTATTTATTTGTATAGATTGAGCTGCACAGTCATTTCCCAGAAATATGTTAACGTAGTAATAGTTAATGTTAGAACTAACGTCTTGGGAGCTTTGTTATTGCAAGTCTAATGTTGAGAATACAATCTTGAATGGTTTTAAGCCGGGATTTCTGTACCTTACTGACGGTTATTATTTCACATATTTCGTATTATTAAGACTTGTGCGTTTGTTAGCAACATAATGAAAAGTCGTCCGTTTCCGTGGTGCTGTTAGTATTGTTTTAATAAATAAGCAATATTTCCAAACCTAAGCATGTCCATCATAGTAGCGCCGTTCGTGCGTCGTCGCACCGTGGCTGATATTGCTACGTCGTAGGCTGGTCGCTACGACGTAGCATTGCGGAGTAGCAGCGTAGCTCACTTTTCGCAGCAGAGCGTACTGTAGCAAACCTGAATTTTATAAATATGAGTGGCAAACGTTGCGTTGGCTTCATTTGCTGCTAGCGTTTTTTAGTAGCATTTGTTAATATAATAGGACTACAAAATCGGCTTACAAATTGTTGTAACCCGAACCCATTTTACAAAATTGCTTACTCTCAACCAGGAGTACAACTAGTTCTTAATCCATTTACGAGAGTCCGGTACGTGACTGCCTTACAACTCCACTCCCCTCAAGCGAACCCTTTTTCCGCCCCACCTGAAATAAATTTCAGTCTTTAGCTGCATTTTACGATGCCCTCAAGATTTCTTCCTGTGGGCATTTTAAAATGTTACGACGAACACGGGTTTTTTACAAGTAAATCGTGGTGTCGTGAAAGGAATTCTATCAAGACGATGTGGGTGTTTTCTTGTCCTCGTTTATAAGAGTCTACAGTTAGATTATATTTTTTAGATTATTGTTAATATTAGATAAACAATAATATAATTAGACTTGTTTCTGACTTCGTCCGCATTATTACAAGCTTTCATGTAAGGTTTTTGTACTATTAACATACATATATTCACTGGCACTCTAATAGTGAAACTTTTAATTGGGAAGAGATTTTTTTTAACCAGGTGAGTACTTTCGGAAATGACCGCAGTACAACGCAACGCCACGCGACGTAGCGCGACGCGACAGTGCGACGCGTCAGAGCGGTGTTGCCGCGTTGCGAAGCCTCACATGCAGGCACGACGCGGCGTGGCATCGAATCGATTACTCGATCCTAATGTATCGAAAAACGATTGAAAAGTTATAGTGTCCAGGAGTACCGCTCTCTGAATCGAACGATTGATACATCTGCCTAACGAAAAATTGAATATATTATTTTAATTACCTACCCCATTAAGGCCATGCTAATGTGTTGCAGACGATATATTAAAATTGGGCTGTCCTCTGGACTTAAATCTTTTTTATGCCTAACTCTAACTTTCATAATCAAAATTAATCAAATATCTATATAAATAAAAAGTCGTTTTTCAAATTACTTAATAATACACAAAACAAGTTTCGAAATTTTCGATCGCATTTAGATACGTTAGGCTTGGCTGCATACAAAATGCTCTACGAGAATCTTTTGTTTCATGTCGCAGCGTGCCGCGCGGTACGCCCGGCGTGTTGCGCTCTCAAATAGTGATAATAAAATCTGAAACGCGTCGCGTCGTGCCTGTGTGAACAGCAGCTTGCGTTTTCATAGAAATTGTTCTACAGAGGGTTTGTCGCCGCGTGCCGCATCGCGTTTCTCTGCGGGAGTCTTAACTTCATCAATTTATAATACTAGTGTAGTAGGTTAATTTTTTTCTATCCTGCTCTACCCCATTCCTCGGCCAAGGCCACACTCCACTCCTTCCATTTATTGTGGACCCAAGCGTCTTCCTTCCAGTCCTGAGGAAACCTGTCCAGTTCAGTCGAAGTCTCATTGTCGAAGTTTACTTAGTAAGGTAAGATTTCTTTGCGATATTCAACATTCAGACATAGTATATTTTAAAAGCTAAGAACAATCTTAAACTAAATGCGCTACTGACACAACACTCTTTCATAACACACCCAACACACGTTTTTCACATTCACCCACCATATTTTAAGCAGAAGGAAATTACACTAACGCGGTCTGACTTAGCAACAGTTTAGCCATTAGCGATACGAGTCTAAAGGTTACAATAGTGCATAAGTAACGAGGTTGTTAGCCTATCGCACAGTCCATCGCTTATCGCTAATCTTTAGACTCAACTTCACTAACGATTTGTATAGGAGGTGACTTCCTGCTTATTTCTGCTTGATAGTTTATCAGATTATAAAGGTTATGTCGAGGGAGAAAGGGATGTTACTTATGATAATTTTGTTGATGTTATCATTTGGGAAGGTTGATGACGTAGGGTCAAGCGAGATTAGTATGATGGGTAATATTTGACGGCACAGTTGAAGCAGTGGTTGAGCAATCGAATGCTACGCTGCGTGTAGCGAGTTCGATCCCCGCACGGAACAAATATTGGTATGGCCTACAGTTAGTTGTTCCTGGTCTGGCTGTGTGTATGTAAGTTTAAATGTTTGTAAACGCACCCACGATACAGGAGAAATTCCTAGTGTGGGGGAATATTAAAAAAAAATGTGGGAAATGCGTAAAGTTTATGCTTACCAATGATGCAAATTGTGTTAAATATTTCAATCAAAATACTAAAAACATTTATATTTCATACTAGCTGTTGCATGCGAACTTCGTTCGCGTGAAGTTGTTATAAAAATATTATTTTCCTATTTGAATCGGATTTTGTTAGCAATTTTTTTTTTCGTTTGCTCTGAATCCTAATCTTTTTTTTTATCCTACTCTGTCTAGCATAAGTTACCATCCTTATAACATCAGCTATCTACCAGTAAAAGTTCCGTCAAAATCGGCCGTTTTGGAGATTACCCGGAATTCTCAGAGAGACAAAAAAATTTTAACAAGTGGTTAGTTGTATAATACATTATGCATAAAGTAAAAAGCTGGTATTTTGGAATCACAAACAGACACTTCAATTTTATTAACTTCAATAAAACAAAGAGTAGTTTGTTGTTAGTTTATTTATTTTAGTTAATTTAATAGTTTTTAATTGTAATAATGTACGAGTACATAATTATGTATATAGTCAGTTTGCAAAAGCATAAATAAAAAGTATTTCAAAAATAAAACAGGAAAATCATACTAAGGACATCTCATAATACTGACAAAGTTTATCCACCCTCTTTCAGTTCAATCTATTTTTGTTCCAAATCCAATTCCACGCAATCCACTTTTTCACGACATTAACAACAGCCATCAATGGCCCATAAGCTCGGATTACCGAATGCTCACAAATTGTCTTTGTGTCAACTTGATCCAGGTTGTGGACATCCAAGATAAAGGAGACGGCCCAGTCAATAAATTGGCAATCAGGCTGGACTTCCCGAATCGAATGCTAAGGGGATTGCCTAGCAACATGTGCATTGCCCAGGCTCAGCGTCGAATTGAATTGGATTTAAACATAAACTGCCCATATCAATGATTTTTCACGACATTCCGATAAATATTTACGTCAGAACTACAGCCCGCAGGCGTGTGATTGTGTTACAATAATTCTCAAAAATTGTTCATTTTTCATTGGGCTGTGTGCTTTTATGGATATTGCAAACAATTTATTTTCATATTCGCTATGAGTTTTCAACGGTTTTAATAACTGAAATACGAGTTCTACAGACTTTAATTTAGCGAAGGCTTTGTGAACTGCTTAACATATTTCACAAGTTGTCGTAATCAACTAGGGGTATGGGAGTCGTGTTCTAGTGATCGTAGACGATGGGTAGCAATTTGTCACTACTTATGTACTTACTCTATGTGCTCTAAAGTAGGTTATTGTGCGACCCAAAACTTTATGGCTGTATGGAGTTTCAAGTGTTGTGTTTGTGTTGTTCGAGTTTTGTTTACTGTAGGTATAAGGAGATATAACTTTCACTTGTTTTATGGGTATACTAGTTGCTGTCTGTGTCTTTGGTTGAAGTTTAATCGCCCAATTTTAGTACATCATCATCATCAGCCTAAAATGTTCCCACTGCTGGGCCACAGGCCTCCTCTCTATGAGAGAGAGTGGGCTGTATTCCACCAGGCGGGCCCAGTGCGGGTTGGTAGATGTCACATGTCTTTGAATTTTTAGTTCTAGGACATGCCGGTTTCCTCACGATGTTTTCCTTCACCGTTTTTGAGAGCAGCGATGATGAAATAAATTACACAAAGTAATGCGCCTGTCTGGGTTCGAACCCACGGCTTACTGATTAATTTTAGTACAATCTAAGGTAGTAAGTAAGTACATCCTATGTTATAGAACATTATATAACACCACGCCTGGAATCCCCAAAGGGATAGGCAGAGGCGTACCTAATAATTAAAATACACCCACATGTCGCCAGTTATGTTTCAGTCCCATGTAATCGGGGGCAAACCTATTGCCATCTGCTGGGTGCAGTCCCCCTGGATTTGTACCCGGCAGATGGCAATAGGTTTTGATGTTAAATCATTTATAAACTTTTATTTATTTCTAATTTACTGTAGCAAAAATAAATTATCTTCTATTTAATTTTAACTCGAGTATCTATGGTCAAGTTATAGTAGTTTCTACAACCTATTTTATGATTATATATTGGGCACGTTGTAGAGCATGGATCTTTTCAAATGTCCGCCAATTAAATTTAATCCTCGGCTGCTCTCATCCTGCTGTTATCAGCTAGTCGGCGAAGATCGTCGCACCACATAACCAAGGAGCCTAAGCCTCTTATGTTCTACTTTAAATTTGATTTAGATTTTCATAAGAAAATATTTTTCAATTTTCATTGTTCCATCTAGATGAATTGTCTGTCTGTTGTCTGACAGTCAATTAACTGCCAAGAAATTGGATTAAATTAATGGAAGAAAATTGAGCTTAATATTTTATTAATCATCATCATCTGCCTTGTCTTTTCCCAACTATATTGGAGTTGGCTTCCAGTCTAACCAGATGCAGCTGAAGACAGATTTTATATGGAACGACTGCCTAACTGACTTCCACAATCCAGTAAATACTGGGTAATACGATTTTGTAACAAGATTCTGATTTAAAAGAGTGTCCATGAAGTTTCTTGCCCATTCTTCTCCATAGAGATCTACACTTAGGAATGGGCAACTACAGTACTTTCACAGTTATTATGTATTGTGACTGGGACTGTAGCTTCGTTTTTATTGTTGATCGACTATTCAAAAGTGCATGTAACTGGCCTACTTGAAATAAATGATTTTGATTGATTTAAACTCACGCCTTTTCCCCACGGAGGTCCGCAGAAACCACAGAACGCCACCTGCAAAGATCATTACATACTCCTTTTGTCTCATCTACGTTCATACATGTACAATTCATTATAGTCTGAAAAAATGACGCAAGACATTGTCTCAGCAATGGTTCTAAACATAAGAACAACAACATTGTATGAGTACTCACACAAAAGCCATAAAGTGGGGTTACCTATATTTAAAGTTAAAATTACTTCCTGTTGTGGTATACAACTTCGAGTCCACGTGTGTGAAAACAGAATCGATAACAAAAGTGAAAACAACTGTACAATCGAGATAGCAATGGCATGGCATAGCGAACTTTACCTTTGTTCCCAACACTCGTAAACTCAGTTCACGTTAGCTCACCCCTAGTTTGTACTTTCAACAAAAATAGCATCTGCAATGTTGCTTAATTTGTGTTCACCAACATCCGTGAAGGTTTCAAACTCGTTGGTTGAATTTTTAGAGACAATTTCAGTTGTAACAATGTAGATTATATGTATGTGGTGATATGTTTTATACCCAAACATGATGAACCTAACATGAAGCCTGTAATCCCCAATAGTAGTAATAGTACACCCAATTTTCGCCAGTTATGTTTTAAGTCCTATGTAATAGCAGAAATGAGAATGTTGAGATGGATGTGTGGAGTGACTAAAATGGATAAAGTTATAAATGAGTATATAAGAGAAACTTTGATAGTGGCGCCTGTTACAGAAAAGATGAAAGAGAGTCGTGTGTCTTGGTATGGACATGGGATGAGGAAGGATGGAACACTTGGAACTAAAAGTGTGATGAATATAAATGTGGATGGATGGAGGGGGAGAGGAAGACCAAAGAAAAGATGGATGGAATGTGTGAAAAATGATTTGAAGGAAAAAGGAGTAAATGATAGCATGACAAATGTCAGAGGAGAATGGAGGAAAAAGATTTGTTGCGCCGACCCCTAATAAAATGGCACAAGATCAAGAAGATGATGTAATAAGGGGCGAGTCTATTGCTATCAACTGGGCACAAATCCAGACTCCATAGCTGCTACTGAAAAATACTTGATTAAAAAACCCAATAACACTTTGCCCGACCCGAGCCCCGAACCCAGGGCGTCAAGCTCAGTCGCGCTTGCAAACACTCAACCAACGAGGCAGTTTTTATACACAAGTACAGACGCAATCATAAAGGCTAATGATCGGCCCCGAAGCTCTAAACGAGTTAAATTACTGAACGAACAAAAAATAATTTAGAAACGGTTTCGATCATGTTTGGGGAATAATATTGTTTTTTTTTTATATTAAAGCCCGCAAAGGGAGCTTGTTATCGGTTGTTTGTGCCTGCTCTTTTATGTTTATTTCATCAACCCTGTTTTATCAGAATGCTTTTATATTCAATAACCTTAAATTCAATCAGGGATGTAAAGGGGTAATTTGAAATAATGGGTTACATTACAGAGCCTGCCAAAGAGAAACCACATCCATTTTCAACTCGTGCATTTTGAGAATTACTGTTTTGTTCGTAAACAGAAAGATAGAAGCTTACTTGTTTTGTATGTATATAATTATAATAAGGATTGATGATTTATCAATTTTTCAACTCCGATCGTCTTCGATATGCGGTATGGCTATCGATGCAAGCAACATCGATATCGACCAAGTGATTAGTACAGTATTAAGTAAGCAGTGATAGCCTAGTGGTTTGACCGTTAGACTGCCAAGTCACAGGTCTCGAGTTCGAACCCAAGACATGCGCCTCTGATTTTTCATTCGTGTATTATCACTTGCTTCGGTGAAGTAAAACATCGTGAGGAAGCAAGCATGCTTGAAAGATGTTTCCCGACGGCATGTAAAGATAAGTAGGAGGCCCATAGGCATAAAAACTCTGATACCAGATTAGGTACTTGACTAACCACGCGTTAAAGAATGAAGACTACAGTACTGCTCCAACTTTATCCTACCTACTAGCTGTCCGACGCAACTTCGTTTGCGTCACATTTTCCCCGTTTTCGCAACGTTTTTCATTGCTGCTCCACTCCTTTTAGTCCTAGCGTGATGAATATAGCCTATAGCCTTCCTCGATAAATGGGCTATCTAACACTGAAAGAATTTTTCAAATCGGTTCAGTAGTTTCGGAGTCTATTCAATGCAAACAAACAAACAATCAAATCTTTCCGCGTTAGAATATTAGTTTAGATTTAGATTAGGCAGTCAAAAAATCCGTATATCTATTCCTTATAATAATATGTGGCCATTACTTGACCATACAGTATAATATAAATGAAGAGCAAAACTCCCGATTCAAAGTCTATGTCGTCACTCCACTTTGCCCATTATTATGTAACTGCCAGCGGAAAATTGTTCAGAACAGCAACTATTTAACAGGTCTAATGATTCACAACTCAGAAACGAATGTCGCAACAGTTAATCGTCATAATTAACAGTTGAGACTTCCGTAGTTTATAGAGCTAAAATCCTCTCTCTAGATTTTAAATTACATTTCTGTTGCCAGAATAAAGAACGGCTTGAAAATGTCGTTCCGGCCTTTGCGGGCGTGCAATGGAACTAGTTGAAGTCATTAGAGTCGAAGTGACAACGGCTCGGATCCTGTGAAATGGCTAATTGCGTCGCCCTCCTCCCAATTGTGGTCGCGTAATTATACCGGAGTTCCGACACACACAGTAATAAATGTAACGATTACCGGTACGCTGAAAAACGGTAACTTTTTGCTGCTTTTAGATTGTTAAATGTCGCATTGTTGGAGCCGTGGAATTAGTTTTTAGAATTGAGTAGGTGTAATTCTTGCTATCCAGACACGAATGTTGTTGTACTTAGTACGTTTGGTAAATTTGTAATGTGTTGTTTCAACGAATGAAAGCTGAGTTTCACATCGCAGTCATATCATTTACCTCTATTATAGTAGGCAAGTACGAGTAGCAAAAGCAGAGCTTTGTAATTTCAAATAATCAAATTTCGAAACGCTATTTTAGGAAAACGGGAACGCTGTAGAAAATAAATACACAGAAATAACCAACTGCACAACAGCTGTTGTCAGATTTGTTTTGGATTCGAACCGAACAAGCTTTTGATTGCGTATTCAATAAGTTTACAAATAACAGAATGCCTGACGGCGCTAGAATTTTCCCATTCAATCGAATTTAATTGGAGTCGTTGGCGTCGCACTCTGATTGGACATTTGAAAGTCCGGTCTGTGGCACAGCCAATCACTACGCTACCCATTTTCCGGTGCCGTAGCTGAACTAATATTAGCTTTAAAGTTGGCTACCGCAGTTATCTGCTCATTGCTCCTCTTGGGATTGCGTGTTCTATGTTTACCGCAATAAAGTGGCTCGCAACTTTACGAGGGACCACACGATCCATAAGAATGGTGGAACTAAAAGCGGATAACCGCTTCCACTATTCACGCCAGATAGTTAGCACTTCAAAATTCAGACATGCGCTGGAACAAGTTGTGCCCTAAACTATGCATGTCGGGGGCCAGTTGTGAATAGTTCTGTCAGGTGTAATTCCTGAGAGGGTGTAGTCTGACCTGTTAGCTTTGCTTCTACAAAACTGAACAGAAGCTTTGTTGCGTTTAAGTTATGCTAAGCGGTTTTGGTCAGTTATGTATTTGTTGAGAATTTGAGATACAAAAGGAGCTATTTGGGTACTTTTCAAACATTTGTGTCTACCTACACTTTTCTTATTCAGATAAAAGGTACCTGTATAGTACCTGTCACTAGCAATACATTTTAATTTATTCCACTACTTTGATCAGACATAAAGTTAAAAGGATTTTTATACTGAATATAGATTGCTATCGCTCGGGGAGCGACCTAACGCAGGGGAAAAGCTTTATTTTTTATTGCTATCGAAAGCGAATTCTAATCTCGTTTTTCCGTGTCATTTACCAATAGATGGCTTCATTATCGTTCAGAGCGTTCACCTTAACTTTACAACTTGGATTTATGTGTTCTTGGCAAGAAATATAGTGAGCTAAATGTGGTCAGTGGTATTGCCAGTGAAATGGTGAAATTAAAAATTCCATTCTAAAATTGAGATTAAATTCCGTGCATGTTCGTGCGTGACCGGCAGACGACGCTTTAGCTCGTGTGACTAGTTTTTGATTTTAGTGTTTCATGTTTTCGAAGCGACCCATATGTCGAAAAAGCTGAAGGAGTAGGAGAAGGAGAAGGAGTATCATGCAAAATAAAATGGCTGAAATGGAAATGGGCGGGCCACCTAATTAGAGACAAAAAGGAGAAATGGGCTAAATTAGTAGCCGAATGGTATCCAAGGGAAAGAAAAAGGAAGAGAGGACGCCCGATACGAAGGTGGGACGACGATCTCAAAGCGACAGCAGGGTCAATGTGGAAAAGGGAAACCCGAGACCGGGAAAAATGGAAGAATATGGGGGAGGTCTATGCTAAAGCAAAACGATCTTTAGAAACCGATGGCTAAAAATATTTGTAATGTGTAACTAGATTGTAAGATTGTTAATAAAGGCTATTATTATTATTGTTTTGCAAAGAAAAATATCTACAACTTACGAAGCGTTTTTCGTATTTGTACAGATAAGATAACAGAACTAACACGATTCTTTTATTTTATTTTCTTAAACAACTTGTAAACATCCGCGTGTTTTCTAGAAAGTGCTACTTAATTTTCTTATTATACTTGTTTCCTCCGGATATCTAATTAGCAGAGATTGGAACAGGTAGAGTAGTCAGGAGTTCGTGGCTATATAATAACAGCCGCACGGGTCGATCTTTAAGGTTAAGTCGTGCTTGCCGTGGTTCGACCGTGGATGGGTGACCATTATTACATACCGAGTTTCGTCCGTGCCTCGGAAAGCACGTTAAGCCGTTGGTCCTGGCTGTCATTTGTAGATCTTTGACAGTCGTTACGAGTAGTCAGAAGCCAAAAGTCTTACATCCAGTCTTACTAAGGGCTATCGTATTACCCAGTTATTGGGTTGTGGAGGTCAAATAGGCAGTCGCGTCAGGTAAAATCAGAATTTTACATGAAGCGACTGCCTATCTGACCTAGTACCATTGCAATCAGCTCCGGTAAGACTGGAAGCCGATCCTAAGATAGTTTGGGAAAAGGCTAGGCAGATGATGGAATAGGTAGAGTACCTATATTTACCTAAATTTCAAGCAAGTAAGTAACCGGTGGATAATAGCTGCCACCACACGCTTACAATATTTTCAAATGTACTCGACTACTCGTATAATAATATTTCTATTATAGACCAATAATTCGGCATCTACAATTTTTTCCGCTGGCAATACTAAACAACCGTTTAAAGACGATACAATATTCTCGTTTTCCCCTAATGAGACGTGGGACTATTCGAATAGACTAAATTGGGGAAAAGTAATTTCGTGAATGGCCACCCTGTGTACAATTGTACACCTGTTTCAATTTATTTATTGTTACTGGTAAATAAATTCGAGCGTTTGTACAAGTTTTTGTTGGCGCTGCTGTAAAAATAGGGACATAAGTGCTTTCTCGTGTACCTATTGAATGTACGAATGAGCTGTGACAGAATAAATTAAAAATTGTTGGAAATAATTATCACGCTGGGAACTCGTGTAACCGTATCGTGATGGAGAATGTATTTTTTAATTTTTTTTGTGCGAAAATATCGAGATCGAAAACCAACATCATTAATATCACAAAACATCACCTAGCCTCGTAGTAACCTGAAACAACATTGTTTCAGGTAACTATGAGTCATAGATATACGTCACTTTCTGCTCATTATAGATTTCATTCGGCTTCTTTCACTCGAAGTGAAAAGTCTGAATACAAAATTACACGAAATTGTTCAAACAAACTTCGCTCCACAGCTCGTTTAAACTATAAAAGTGGCAGTGCAACAACAAAGTCTAGACTACTGCTGAAATGCATAACACAAACTATTACTATTCGTTTCGAGACAAAAATGTTTTTTTTTTTTTAAACCGCATCCTGTCCCAACTACCCACATCTTCCATGCTTGCAATATCTCACCGCTACCCAGCCGTAAAAAGATCTCTGAACGAGAGAGCTTAAATAAACAGTGCTCTTAAATCGTCCTGCAAAAGCTTGCAAGGTGTCATAGCTACTAGTTAAATCAAAGCAAAGGCATCACACAATTCCAGTCAGTTGCCACCAAGCCGAGGCCCGCTTTATATCAACATTATGCGACAGTTATTTCAGGCTAGAGAGATCCGGATAGCCCTCCAGTGAATATCCTGCGAATGAAATGTAGGATCTCGAGCAATGAGCTCCCTGCAGTTTTATTTAAGTGAAGTTTTGGCGATTTAGACATTTTGATGCCATTTGCTAGATAATCTAAAGACGCATTGTTTCAGCCCATCAGAAAAAAAGCAATGTCTCTATCTAATTTGAAGTGAACACAAATTAGAAAATTGTATGGTACTAGATATAATTGTGCTGTGTTTTTACTCTCCTGTAAAGTTGTTATTTTTAACTTATGCAGTGTTGGAACTTCAACGACAATGTGTTGTAACAAATTTTCTCGCTTCAAAAACGTGTGATTTTAATCCTCTACAAATAGAGGATTAAAATCACACGTTTTTGAAGCGAGTGATAAACTTGTGCTATTTATGTTCATGAATGTGAGTGGGCTTTGAATGGCTTTAAGCATTGACATTTTAAGGACTCCGGTTCAGACATTTATAAATTAAGCCCCGAAAAAGGTTGAATCACTGAAAGTATTTACATGTAAAGTGAAAATACGATTAATCTTGATTCAGAGGATTTTCAAATTTAGGTTATGAACAAGCGTTTGCCCGCGGCTCGGCTCAAAATGAATGGAAACTAGGCTGAATTATTGTGTGCCTGGATTGAAGGGTTTAAACGCATGCCCATTAATACTGGCATTACCATTAGTATTGACAACGTATGTCTAAATCAATTTATAATATCGGGTTTGGTATCACTATTATGATGTTACTCTGACATTAAATACATGATTCAATTTGGTGCCTATGAGCAAGAATTAATTCGATATGTACATCCATTTTTATTAACAAAGCATTTCTTTTCTACTTCTTATTTTCTCTTTTCACATTACTGACAAACCAAGAGACGTGTGTGAACTTATAATACGTCACTATAAAAAAAGGCACATGAACAACTTTACAAAAATCGTGTTACCAGAAAATTACCACAAAATCCGGGGTATCCTCCTCAATAGGGCGCTAAGCTGAGACTTGACAAGATCAGGGGCGTTTACCCTAAATTTTTGGAGATTATTATTAAAGCTCTGTGGAGGGATAAAATCTGATATCGTTAGGTTTTACGAGTAGCCGTGATTGCTGGGAGCTCCGTCGTTGAATATGAAGCAGCCGATCAACGGATACATTGAGATATTTAAATATTGCTTTTAAAATAACAATAGATAAGACCTGCTGCTATAAAGGTAGATAGGTATTATTAAACTCAGCACATTTTGTATTATCGATACGAAAATTAGGAGTGTTTCAGCTAATTAGAATAGGCATTAATTAGGAAAATCCTCATCTTGTTTAAGTAGAAAGGACGCAAAGGGAACCGTAGCTAATTGGATTTATTGACGAATTTCGTTAATGTCTAAAGCAAGACGTGCAAAATGTGTCCTAATTTAGGCACTTAGCGATCAATAATCACAACAAAATACAATTAAAATGTAGTACAAATTAAAAAGTATTTTTTCTTGATATTTTATCCGGATCTCACTAACGTTTGGCCACTGACTCATGTCCATGATGGTGTATTTTACGTTAAATGGGTAGATAATTCAGTTACCATCATGGGCTAACTTTGGTTTGTGTTGTTATGAATAAGGTATATTTTGCATTTAATGAATGCGTAAAAAAAAACTAGATAATGATAACAAGTAAATAAAGCCGCAGAAAATCCTGCTTTTTTATTTGATTAGGAAGCAGTACTTAAACCTTAAAAGGCTTTAGAGGCACCTATTTTTATAGCTAATCTCCGGCGATGGTGTTTTTTTTTTCGTGACGTACGAATAATTCCCGGAAAGGTCAACGCAGCGGAAAAAAAATTGCCTACAGCACTGGCTATGGCGTTTTTTTTTTAACATCAGCTCAATTTTTTCAGGGTATGATAGTCGAGTGATGTGTCTGGCCTATGACAAAAAAGCCAAGAGTCGCTCGAAATTGGGCGAGAGGTGTCGGTAGTTTTTTACGTACGCATTGCAGTCCGGTGCAATTTTTTTGGCATATTGATTTGTGTGAAGTGAGCTCATACGAGCACTCTTAGTATTCTGCGCCTAAACCTTTTTTTTTTGACAAATAATATGTTGACGCTATGCAAGTACTGACCGTCGTCCGTGTGTGTTAAACTCAAAGGCAAAAAACAGATTAGAGAAGTCGGATCGCCATTCAGCTATGCCTCAAAAGTATATTTACGAATTCATTATTATATCATTTTTTTTTTCAAAGTACTATAGAAAAAATATATTTTATTGTATGTACATCAATACTGAAACAACTGATTGCTAATTCTAAGGTCCATGATTACAAAGTAAAGTAATTTACTCATAGTATGATTGCAGTCTTATTATAAACATGACCACAACACCATAAGGGCCTACGACATCGCGTTTCATACTGCGTTGCAACCGCAGAGTAAGTTGTGCGAAACCACACTTTAAAACGTAAACCAAAGATTTATCTTCGTCTTTATAAAAGGTGTAAAAATTAAACTTGAGCTGTAAAGTGGTGCCTTGAATGACTTTTGGCACTATTGCATTGCGTAGGAATCTTAATTTTGTTCTTTTGAATCGTAACGGAACAGTTAAGCCGAATATTATCGATTTTAAAATCAATATGTCCATACATCGTTCGAAAATAAATCGTTATTATTATTATTATACATTTCTGAAAATATTGTTATTGATTTTACTGAGCACAATGATATTTTTTTTAAAGCTTTTCACCAGCTCTATCAAATTTTATTTGGCACAACACGCCATCTTCTTTCATACTTCCCTGTGAACCCAAGAAATGCTTTATAATTTTGCATGACAATGAAATACCCTGATTTTTCTTATTACTATTTACTCTTATATCATCAGATACATATTCTTCCTACTCAAAAGGTAATTCATTTTGTATGATTAGTGGTACTTTCCGTTCGTTTGATTAAGTGCCTTTTAAAAGCTTCCAACGCACTCCCGTTACACCCACAGTTCCATCAACAGCATGTATATATTTATAAAATACATATATGGAAAGAGAGTTCTGAGTTAAATTAATTTTGTGAGAAAATATTTAGGCTACCCTCCCACATATGCGTTGAAGTTGAAAAGGGCCAGATAAAAAAACTACCTTTGAAGATTTTCAGAAAGGGTAGTAATTAAACCGACTTCTATTTACTATTATTTTTGTCGTCCAAAAAAATAACTTGTCCTCTGTAGACTGAAAGAAAATCTTGAGAAACGTAGATGAATAAACATTGAGGTATTACGTAAAATTAGTAGGAATTCTGTTGTTCCTTTGTCTTTTTATTCAAGCTCAAAAATAGATAGGAGGTATGTAGGTATTATCCACAAAGAGACTTAAAGGCGCGTGGGAAGCAACATGTTTTGTTTGCTTAATACATTATTAGCCGAGTTAAACCGAATCAAAGCGATAATTTTGTTCTAAGTAGCTCATAAATGATACACGTAGGCGCGCAATCGCGAGACACATGTTGACGGCTAGAATTCGTTGGCGGGCGTGGGTAATATGCATGCTATACAGGGTGTAACGGAAAGGGTATATACATACTTAAGGGTGTGCTACAGACAATCAAACTGAACATGTTTCTCCACAAACAAACATCGTAATAACGAAAAAATTATCTGATGCCCCATACAAAATTTCAATACCTAATCGACCCAAATGTATGGGGCAGCTGATATTTTTTTCGCTATAACGAGGTTTCTATGTTGAGAAACATGTTCAGTTTGATGGTCTGTAGCACACCCTTAAGTATGTATATACCCTTTCCGTTACACCCTGTATAGTAAAGTTTTAAATTGATTTAGTTTAATTTATTTAATATTCATTTATCTAGTTTTTATTTACTTATTTAGATATTTATTTAGTGAAATATACGACGATTTATAACGGAAATGAGCGCGTAAAATTTCATAAATTGAGTTTTGGCCATAAAGATATTATGGGAAAACTAATGGCTGTATCTGCTCAAAATAAATAATTTGAACTTTTGAATAAATTATCTATCCCTGTACGTGTCCAATTTTTCCATTTTCATACTACATAAGTTATTTATTTACGCCCAAAGATGAGTTAAAATTAGTGTTGAAATAGGGAAGTTTCGACTCTCATAACTTCCAAACCAATAGTTTTTCCAATTCTGCTTCCATACAGGATAGATAATAATAAGATCCGTTGATTCAATTTTTAGTTTTGAACCTACACCGTCAAATAGGCGAGTAATCACCATACTACGTTTGAATGGAAGAATGGCCGACTTGTGTACCCTTAACACTAAACTGTGTGTTTCACAATTTTCTCAATAGGTAGGTATACCAGTACCTACGCATATAGGTCTCTTTCTTTTCCTTTTCTCTTTTTGAAATCCATTGCCCCATACTAGGAATTTCTGCTGCATCGTGGGTGCGTTTACAAATATTTATACTCACATACATAAAAAACCGACCCGGAACAACTACCACTAACTACTATAGGCTATACAAAATTGTGTTGTGTGGATCTAACCCTAAACGCAGTGCCCATCGCTCAGCCCCTGCGCCAACCGTGCCGTCTATCATATACAAGGTGTATAGACCCTTCACCAAGCTGGCAACCAAGCATTCTGTAGATCAAACTAAGTTACATTACGCAAAAATTATTGCTGGGAAACGACTTTTTTTTGGGGTTCGAAATCACGTTTTACGGTAAAACTCAATGTAACGCACTCAAAACATTGTGCTGATGAATGCTTTAACTAGTAAACAGGTCATGAAAGCATTTAAAGTAAAGTTCTAACCTTATAGACTAGTATTTTTTTTAAACTTTTCTATAAATCGGAACTTTGACCTCGCTGTGGTCGAAATAGTCTTATAATATAGGTATTATTCATAAGGTTTTTATTTTGATAATGAGATAGAACAAGACTAAATCTCTTTTTCTAAGTGAACAAACAAGGTTGATAAAGTAACAAAGCTTTTCTCCATCGATACACGTGTATCGTGTCTCGTTTAACTTTCTTAGGTATACAAGGAAGGATTAAAGAAGGGTTAAGTTTAATTACACGCGTAACCTAAAACTTGATCAAACATGTCCTTCGAAAAAAATCCAGAGGACTCATAAAATAATAGTTTTTAATAAATCATTTTATTTACTTGATATTTTCACTGTATACCCAACAAAAACATTAATCAGCAACGTTTGTTTGTGCCCGTTGGGATATTGTTGTTTTTCTATAGCGACGGTATATACGGGTATTTACCCGAACAACGGATACCGTCGGGTCCCTTTAATTTCCGGTTGCACTTGTGTCCTGTTTATTCTCGGCTTTTCATCAAATTTTATTAAATAGGACGACAGAAGGACCTTATTGTTTAGATTAAAGTACTTATGTGAGATTCGTTGAGGTTTTACTGTGATAAAATGTCTTTTTTCACTCATAAATTTATGAGAGGTTGGATTATTTTGCTGTGAAATATATTTTTTCTTTATTACCACGCTCTTGGGATTACCTCTGGAACTTAGTGTGGGTGTGTGAGTGTTCTAGAAGTCACAAAACGCATCTTACAGATGCTTGAAATGAATTACCTACTTGTATAAAGTAATATTGTCGAAACAATCCGACATTTTGTCCGATTTTTTTTATAACTTCTACGTTTCTGTTTATGCTAGTGAAATTTAAAGCTCTTTTGTTTTTTTCATGCAAATATACTCATAAAAAACTTATGAGGTAAAATGACTCCCAAAAATCTAATGAATCTCTTCTATTAATCTAAGCAGCCCAAAGTAACGAATCGAGCACATAAAGAAACATTTCATGGAAATCAGAAATTGTATACACATTAAGTACCTCATTTCTAGCCGAGAGCACTAATTAGGTAACGACCCCGACTGATTGGGAACCTCGCAGGTACTCTGCCGAGCCAACAAAGACGTTGAATACCGAAACACTTGAATTGGGGACTCATTAGAGCCTCTTTGAGTCGGCTTGTTTGACATCCACGTTGAATTCGCTCTCATTTGCCACTCACAAACGTTGATGACTGCTAAGCTCTCTGAAGAATTGGAACAAGCTCCTTTTAAGATGTCTCGAAAGAAAAAATATTGGAATACTTTTATTGTACCCTTGAAATAATGTTGGGGGATCAGAAGGACGAGATCATTAAGGATTTTTAGTGTAATATAAAAATGTTTTTTCATTTTGAGACACTTGTGATAAAATGTAACGAGAAGTCTACTTTGAAATAAAACAACATTTTACTTTAGGTAGGTAGGTACTTGCGTTTATTTAGTTCAAAGAGCATCAAACTAAAGCGATCTCAAAGGCATTCAAGCGCAATAAGTGGCTTTTCTTAAGCTAGACGCACTTGGGAATCGAGAGATACTGAAAGTAGGTACCGTGATGTATTTATGGTTTAAGCACACAAAGATACATGCAGAAAGGTTATGGTTTTAGCCTGTAACTTTTAACTAACATATTCATGGGTATAAAGGGTTTCTCAAAGCAGGAAGCCATTAATTTACCTATCAAAGATAATTGAAATACCTACATTATTTCCATTAACCGTTGCAACCAAACCATCATCGGCTACGGACTGACGGCACACTCGAAGGCAGTCAGATTGTCAGGCATATTAATATCAGGGCCTGATTAATCCCGAATCGCACAGTAATTGGATTTCTGGCACAATTACGAAGCAAGATTACCAAAGCCACCAGTGATTGACACTGGGACCTAATCCCTAACGTTCTCATTTGGTGACACATTGTCCTCAAGTTTAGACAATAGAGTCACGACCTCGAATCTCACTTACAAGAAGATTAATGATGCTCGCAATATTTTATTCTTGTAAATGTAATTTGTTAAGCAGCTGTGTTATCTTGGGTCCGTTTTTCTTGTTTTTGTCATTATTTTAGACACAGATCATTAATTTTATTTCTTTTTGGGTAATTTTGTGTGCTGTTTAGCGTAATGCATCAAGATTAATTTAAACTAACTTTTCTAAATCAAGTGTAGTATTACCATTTTTATGCAATAGGCAAGAACTTGAACGAAGTAAGAACCATCAATGAAAGCAAACCAAAGATGAATCTAACTTTTGACAGTTAACTACAAGCAACTTTTACTCAAGTAATCACTTTGACTTGTTTATAGGTACAGGTGTAAGAGTGTGTTAGAAGAATTGAGATTCTATGTAGTTAGGCTCAATGTTCACTATCAACAAAAAATGTGACTCAATACTAGCACATAACTTCAGTGATAAGATATTAATGTCCGTCCGTTTCCCACATTGCCTTGGGACCAAAAAATATCCCGAATACATTTTAAAATGAAAGCCGATTTTTTTTACGAAGTAGTATTTTTAACTGCTCGACATTTTCCACATCCGTATACCACACGCGACAGTGCACTGATCACGTAAACAACTACAGTGTGTAGTGGTCGTTAGCAGCTAGTAGTCTTATGCCTAATTACTAATTGTGTTTGTACGTACAAAGGTGATATTTTTTCATTTCATTTGCTACAAACGTCGATGCTTTGGGTGTTGAGAGAGTTGGTGAATAACATCTAGGTACTTATGTCTGTTCGTGGTTGACATTGGTATGAGTACTCTTTAGATACTTTTCATGCGAAACCTAAGCTTTATGTTTTAGTGTACGGGTGATAGAGGATAAAATAAAGATGGGTAATGGAAACGCGGTGGAATGAGTGAGTCTTTTTTGGTTTGATTGTGTTAATAGACAAGAATCGATTCAGCACAAACATCTTTTTTGTCGGTGAAACAAAAAAAAACATTAACTTTAGAATCGAGCCCATGTATCAAAGCCACGTTTTTCACAGACACCACACACATGCTAAGTTTTTCTAATGCCTTAAAAATATCTTCGTTCTTTACTTTGTATTTTTAGGTTAGTGCCATTAGCTCAGTGATAAATAATAAAATAAACCAAAAAGGTTGAAGTGAAGTGGTAGTTGGCACTGAATAGGGCATAATGGAAAACCTCTGTCACTTGCCACTGAGATTGTTATTTGTGGATATTGATAGCAACGAGTTTCTTTTTTTTAATTTACGTAAGAAAAATTGGCACTGAAATTACTTTTTAAACCCTTTTGTTGGCATTTTCGTGTTCGGTATTCAAATCCTTTCCAGCTTTAGAGATTGACATATCCATTACTAATCCTGAAATGGTTAACTCAGTAGTCTCTCTTTGTTTTGAGTGATGAAGTTACTTCCACAAATGACTTGTTTGTCATCTTTTAAAACTGACGCAAATGTAATGGTTAATCATCATCAGGAAGCTAGTGACATGAAGCTCCTTATAATAAGTATAGATAATACATGAATAGCCACCACAACTCCTAGTGGACCACATGTTTAACGCAGTAAGTTTGTTCGTTGTACGAGCCTAATAAATACAACTCATTTGGCTTCCAGACTTAACATTTATATTTTTTGTGCCGGCTGCCAAAAAGATAACTTCAATTTATATGACAGTTATAACCATCTGGCCAGCAATAATCCCCAAGTGTTTAAGTTTGGAGAAAAGGACAACAGGACCACAAAACAGTTCAAGGCAAAAACTTTTACCAAATTGGGGTCTAACCCAAACCTCCTCCAGATTGTAAGTAACTGCGTCAGGAAAATAAAACCTAACGTTTTGTGACTACATAAACCAAAAGAAATGGCCGTATAGATTTTGGAGCTCAATATTTTTTTATATCGGAACGTGTTGTGTATTGAAAATGTGTATTTTTGGTATAATCAGGGGTGAAAGAAATATGTTGCGAGTGCTATTGTGTCAGTAAGTAACTGGTCTTTAAGTTGTCACGGTAGTGTACTTACATTCCGAAACATATTTTCCTCATGGGGGCTGAAACGAGGGGTCTCTTTTTGCCATGATCCTTTTTTATTAATGCCACCTTTTTTCCTCGAGGAAAGGCACTAAAACAGCTTTTGCTGGTGACGATAGGGGCTTGAGAACGTGCGCGTTTGCGAGTAGTCAGCTTAGTTAACTGGCTAATATCTGCATTACGGCAAAAACGATACAATACTGGCATAACAAACTAGGCCCAAAGAAAAAGAATGATCGGTACACAATTTGATTTTCTTCTTTTCTTTCTTGGTATCTAAGATGTAACCGAGCCGTTCACGAAGCCGGCAACCAAGCGTTATGTACCATCACCAAACTGAGTATCGGAGCACGGTAAGGACTATCGTTGCTTGCAGCGTTAAAACAGTTAAAAACTTTCGATTCCTTGGTCCCTTTTTTTGTTTTATTGCTTTTGGTCGAAAAACGGTGATCAAACATCTGGCATCATTAACAGAGCCTGAGATTTTTTTTAAATGTTATGTTATTATGTTTTAAAAGAGGGTCGCGTATTTTTCTGTTAACGTTTTTTTTTTTGTTTATGTACTATTGGTCCGTAAACTATGTATTTGTGCGGACCAATAGTAGTATGGCCGCTAAACAGCTGTGGTCATCGTGATTTTGTTTGACAAATCAGCTTATTCCCACTTTTCTGATAGTACATCAAACTAAGTAACTTTACTAGTTTATTAGTAACTAAGCATTATAATGTCAACGCCTGTCATAATAGCACCTATTGAAATGCAATTTGTTCTATTGTACCCTTTCTATTTTGTGGTAAATGTCACTATCAATGTTAACGGTTGGCTATGATGTGACTATGTGACCGCCATTTTGTATGCGTTCGTAATGAATATCATAAAACGTACGTGACATGTATGCTGAATGGCTGTATTGGAATTGTTTCATAGGAAAATGTTTGTATTCCTTGAATAAAAATACTTCTACACTTTGATCGAAAGAAGTAACAAGTTATTCTTATTCTTTATAGTACTATTTTAGTTTATATAGATATTATAGCTTATGTACAAATGCGAGCTTAACCCAGAATTAGGTTATCTTACAGTAAATCTCATTGTGAATGTTAGTATTTTGAACTGTAGGTGTCACTTGTGTTGTAGAAAAACGGAGAATTCTTCGGAAATTCTATGTAATTTTTTAAATTTATGTAATTTTACCCAGAGACTTTTAGCTAGTTTCTTCGAATTTATTTTAGTTGAAATAAATGAATAATAATAATTATTTTTCTTTTCCCACGAGTGTAATGTTACTTATGCTCAATATTATTATATACTCTACACTCAATTTTACTCGCGACAGATAACGTATTTTATTGAAGCAGTTAACTTTACGACTTTGTTAAATATGTACCATGGTCTTGTTCGGTTACACCGCCCACGAAGTTATCTCATTTATGACGCAATTTGTGGTTCCATTCATCATTCATCATCATCATCATTTCAGCCGAAAGACGTCCACTGCTGGACATAGGCCTCCCCCAAGTGTCGCCACATTGATCGGTCCCGTGCGACTCGCATCCAGCGGATCCCCGAAACCTTCACCAGGTCATCGGTCCACCTAGTGGGAGGCCTTCCAACGCATCGTCTCCCGGTTTGCGGTCGCCATTCCAGAACTTTTCGGCCCCATCGGCCATCTGTTCTGCGAGCAATGTGCCCTGCCCACTGCCACTTAAGTCTGGCAATTCTTCGGGCTACGTCGGTAACCTTGGTTCTCTTGCGGATGTCCTCATTTCTGATTTGATCACGCAAGGAAACTCCGAGCATAGCTCTCTCCATTGCCCTCTGGGTGACTTTGAGCCTTCTGATGAGGCCCATTGTGAGCGGCCACGTTTCGGTCCCGTATGTAATCACTGGCAACACACACTGGTCATAAACCTTTGTCTTGAGACACTGCGGTAAGTTGGACGAGAAGATACCACGCAGCTTCCCGAACGCTGCCCAGCCGAGTCGGATTCGACGATTGACCTCTTTCTCGAAGTTAGACCTACCCAACTGGACCGTTTGTCCCAGGTAGACATAATCGTCTACAACTTCGATAGTAGAGTCTCCAATCTTGATAGGAGTGGGTGTTACATGGGCATTCAACATGACCTTGGTTTTGTCCATGTTCATTTTAAGACCCACTCTTTCGGAAGCTCTACTGAGGTCATCGAGCATTGTACTGAGGTCCTCCATGGTCTCAGCCATGACCACTATATCGTCGGCAAATCGAAGGTGAGAGATGTACTCGCCATTGATGTTGATGCCTAGCCCTCTCCAGTCCAGAACCTCGAAGATATCTTCCAGTGCAGCGGTGAACAGTTTCGGAGATATGACGTCTCCCTGTCTCACACCTCGCTGCAGAAGGATAGGTTCCGAGGTCTGGTCCTGAAGTCGGACTGACATGGTGGCGTTTTTGTACAAACACTTCAGCACCTCGATGTACCGATAATCAATTTGGCACCGTTGGAGAGACTGCAGTACAGCCCAAGTCTCGATCGAATCGAAGGCTTTCTCATAGTCCACAAACGCTAAACAGAGAGGCAGGTTGTACTCTTCGGTCTTCTGTATAACCTGTCGCAGCGTATGTATGTGGTCTATGGTGCTAAAGCCTTTACGGAATCCGGCTTGTTCGGGAGGCTGAAAATCGTCAAACCTGCGCGCGAGACGATTCGTGATGACTCTTGAAAACAACTTGTAGACATGGCTTAGAAGTGAGATGGGCCTATAGTTCTTCAACCGGGCATTGTCGCCCTTTTTGAAGAAGAGTACCACCACACCCCTGCACCATGCCTGAGGCGTTTTGCCCTCGAGTATGACGGAACCAAACAGCTTCTGAAGGGCCTTAAGTACCGGTTTTCCACCCGCCTTCAGAAGTTCGGCCGTAATTCCATCATCACCCGGTGCCTTGTTGTTTTTAAGCTGTTTCAGAGCCATCCTAATCTCGTACAGGCTGATGTCCGGGATGTCTTCGGTGTAGTGTCGGGTCAGTCTAGCTCTTGGGTCATTCGCTAGATTTACAACGGGTTTCCTGGTTGACGTGTACAACTGCCCATAAAAACTCTCGATCTCCCTCAGTAGCTCCGGTTTGGCGGATACAATTCTGCCATCGTCGGTCTTCAGTTTCGTGAGCTGGCTCTGCCCAATAGCCAGATCTCTTGCAAATACCTTTGAGCCTTTATTCCGCTCAATGGCGTCTTTAATACGCTCGGTATTAAAGCGGCGGAGGTCGCTCTTCAAGGATTTAGAGATCTGTCTATTGAGCTGCCGGTATTTCCACGCGTCTTCTGAAGACTGCAGGATCATCTCACGCCGTTCCTTCATGAGCTTGAGAGTATGATCAGAGAGTTTTTTGTTCTTCTGTGTACGACGCGTCTTGAAGAACTTAGACCCTGTCGTATGGACAGTTTCCACGAATCCATCGTTGCATTCGTCCACTGAGCTTCCTAGGCACTCGAAACGATTCAGGAGTTCAAGCTGAAAGCTCTCGGGGTTTTGGATCTGGATCTGTGCTGGTCGGAGCGTAGACTTCATCAGTCGAGACCTTTCTAGCTTAATATTGATGTTCAATGTGCCTCTTACCATGCGGTGATCGCTCCCAGTTTTCACCGAATTGATCACAGAGACATCATTGAACATTTGCTTCTTGGTTGACATGATGAAGTCAATCTCATTTTTAGTTGCACCATCGGGGCTCTGCCAGGTCCACTTCCTGTGCTCACGCTTTCTGAAGAAGGAGTTCATCATATAGAGGCCCTCCTTCTCCATAAAACTAGCCAGTTGGTGTCCCCGGTGGTTCCGACATCCAAACCCAAATTGCCCCACCTGCAGCTCATCTCCGTCTCGCTTGCCCAGTTTCGCGTTGAAGTCCCCCATGACAACGGTAAAGTGAGTTTTGGAACCATGCATGGCTTTGGAGATATCCTCATACATGGTTTCCACTTCGTCGTCGGGGTGTGCCGAGGTCGGGGCGTAGACCTGTATGACCTTCAGCGAATATCTTGAGGATATTCTGAGTATCAGGTACGCCACCCTGGTCGACACACTCTCGATCTTCACCACGTTATTCACAAGGGACTTGTGGACGATAAACCCAACACCACCCTGGGACTGCCGGTCACCCTCTCGGAAATAGAGTAGGTTGCCGGATTTCAGGATCATCGTGTCCTCCCCCTCTCTTCGGACTTCAGATAATCCTACAATACTCCATCGCAACCTGCTCAATTCCTCCTCGAGTTCCGTTATCTTCTCGTCGGTCCGGAGTGTCCGCGTGTTATACCAGGCCCCTCAGAAAGTATTGCGAAAAAAAGTTTTTATATATGGGAGACTGGCCAGTTATTATGTTTTTCGAAAATATGATTATTTATAAGTAAAAATAAGTAAGTTCCAATTTCAAAATTTCCCTCCACATTTTTTGCGAGTTAATTCAAAGTATTGTGTCTCACTGAAATATGGATCTGCGCCGGGAACATTTTAGAGCTATGATTTTATACGATTTCAAGTGTCGCCTGAAACCGGATGAATCGTACGATAGACTTCAAATGGCATTCATGGATGAAGGCCCTTCCAAGGCAACCGTGTATCGTTGGTATAACGAATTCAAGCGCGGTCGACCAACTTTGGGGGATGACGAAAGAAGCGGTCGCCCTTTGACGGCTGTTACCGAAGAAAACGTGCTAGCAGTGAAAAATTTAATCCAAGACAATAGGCGAATTACATATCAGGAGATTCAACACATATTGAAGATTGGATCGGGAAGCGTTCACGAGATTCTACACAGCCATCTTCGCGTGAGGAGGATAGTATCACGCTGGGTGCCGCACAACCTCACCGATGCTCAGAAGCAGGCCCGGGTGGAATGGTGCCGTGATATGCTTAACAAATTTGAAGCAGGCTCGTCTCGGCGTGTTTACGACATCGTTACAGGTGATGAGTCCTGGATTTATCAATACGACCCAGAAACCAAGCGCCAGTCGACTGTTTGGGTGTTTCAAAATGAGCCAACGCCTACCAAAGTGAAGCGATCTAGAAGCGGGGGTAAGATTTTGATCGCTAGCTTTTTTAATTTGACTGGCCACTTGGTATCAATTCCCTTACGGGATCAAAGAAGCATTAATGCCGAATGGTATACTTCCAAATGTTTGCCAGAAGTTTTCTCTGTTATAAGCAACAAGCGACCAAACACAGGGCTCCGCGGGCTACTGCTCCACCACGACAATGCACCTGCGCACACCGCACTCAAAACGAGGGACTTCCTGGACAGCACGCCAGTCAAACTCCTGGGTCACCCTCCTTACAGCCCTGATCTAGCACCGTGTGACTTCTTTTTATTCCCAAAAATAAAAAATCAGCTCAAAGGGATACAATTTTCGTCGCCGGAAGATGCGCTGGCTGGGTTCGAGCAGGCTGTAAACGAGGTGTCTGCGGCGGACTGGAAAAAGTGTTTTGAAAACTGGTTTAGGCGCATGAATCTTTGTATAGAGGCTGGTGGAAAGTACTTTGAAAAGATTTAATAAAAATATATGTACGTATAGAACAATTTTTTTTAGTTTCGCAAAACTTTCTGAGTGTCCCACGTATGTTGCCAGGTCAAGTCGTCGGTATAGGCAGCCGGATCCCTTCCGGAGATTCTTCGCACCCCTTGCCACTTGTGGTTCCATTATAGCTTTCAAATTAGATTTGATTTTATAGTCCGTGTTAAATTATGGACCATGTTTGTTGTAATTTGACAAAGCTATGGATACTACCTACTATAAAGTTAAATGAGTTTAAGTATTTGATTAGGAAAAGTGACGCGAATTTTATACAGTTATTATTTTATATAGCAATTTTTTTTTTGTTTTATTATTTATTATAGAAATTAAGGTATGAATCGGTTTGTATATCAATTTTTGTTACCCCCATAAGTTTTACCATATACGTGCAACAAAAAAAAATCAAGCCACAAACGAAACAACATTTCTTCTTATCGCAATTTAATTTAATACATAAAAATGCTACTGCGTTTAGAATGCTGCAAAACACAAAATAATATGGTACACTTGAGCCTACCACCTAAATGTAAGCGGTAGGGTATCCATATTTTACGGCAGGGTACAGGCGCAGTCGAGCTGCGGTTTCACTGCACCACGTTACAGGTGTGTCTCTGTTTTAATCTCCTAATGGCCACCCTACCGCACTCCTAACCGAAGGGCGCGTTTACATTAGTGGAATTCTTGGTTTCTTTTTTCAAAAAACGGATTGTTTTTCACCAATAGGAGTTCGGCAATTCATCTTGTGGATGCTTTTAACAAATTGGTAACTTTTCTGTGTTATATGGAAGTACAATGATTCATTTCTTTATTTTCTAAAACTAAAAAAATATTGACCGATGTAGTCCACATCAAGTTAGTAATTATTTATATTGTTTAGTTTACTCAAAAAATGTAAACAGTCCCTGTTGTTTACGATATATTAGAAAAGGTCTAAGTATTCGATACATACATTTTATTTTACGAGCTCTAAATAATATTGACTGTGAATTTATGAGACGTCAAAAGTTAAAATAAAAGGATCAGATTGACGGATTGTGGAATGCTTTCACCGTTTCATAATATAAATGTCTTTTTGTATAGATTTTGGGAAGGAATGTGTTCGGTATACGAACAAGGGACACGTAGATATGTCAATCCCTTTTAAGCCTCTCTAGCAACCGCTACAACAAATGTTCGGAGGGGGAGAATACTATAATCACCATAAGACAGCTGGATTAGTAATACGTGTTATCAGTACCAAGTAGACAACCCGCAGTTAGATAAGAAAAAGATTTGAAAGAGACCGATTAAATACTTTCTTGGTAATGTTGATACAGTTCCATAAAACCGAAATCCTCTTCTATTAACAAATATAATTCGAAATTCTTAGAAGTAAAAACGAGACGATCTGATAAAATTTATATAAACATTGCTAGAACGCAGATTATCCGAGTAAAGTAAGACTCGTTGTAGAACTAAGTAGGATTTCTAAAAGTCCTTTTTTCATGACGATAAGGAAAATTAAATCTAGACATTTAAATCAGGACGAGACTGTAACTTAGATAGGCACTATCGTAGCTATTATCTTTTAAATACGAGGGAATCCTATTCGTGAAAGTTCTATACTGTTTAAGCTCCAAAACGCATTGTGAATTTTATTTAGCTCTGTGGCGCGTGCAGCGTGTGCTTTAAAGCGCTTGTAATTAAAAAAGGTGAATGTTCTGACTCCTTTTTGCGAGATTACGAGATTTTATTACGAAAGTACTGTTGCTGTTTGTTAATGCGTTTTTTAACTGTGTAGTTCTGAGTTTTGCTGAGACAGAAGTTTTTGTAGTTATAAGTAGTAGTCTCTCTCACAGAGAGGAGCCCGGTGATTCCGAAATAAAACCATTCAATATAATTTGATTAGTAGTAGAGGTCCTTGTAAATTCGTTTACGAGTAGAGTAGTGGGTGCTACAACCATAACTACATATTTTAGCTGCGAGCGGCGTCGTTGTGTTCAAGTCTGAAAGCATGCAATAATATATATTTTTTTTAAATAATGTTGCCCCACACTAGGAATTTCTCCTGTATCGTAGGTGCATATACAAACATTTAAACTCATATACACAAACAGCCAGACCCGAAACAACTATCTGTAGGCCACTCAAATAATTGTTCCGTGCGGGGGATATCGGAATAATCGAACCTGCGACACTTAGCGCAGCAGTCAATCTCTCAACCACTGCGCCCACCGTGCCGTCACAATTGAATTTGAATGAACATACTTCTTTCAAAACTACATTTCATTAAGATAGACAGAGACACAGATCTATCTACAGATTTATAAGCAGACGGAATGATCCCCATTAATATTGCGAAAACCCAGACTTGGCACACTTTGTAATTCATGGTACTTCACACATTATGTCATTTTTACATAGTAATCAATACCATGCGGCGAGATGGACAGACGACATTGTTGCCATCGCATATCTATTTATATCTTGTATGAGGAATCCATACTCCTTTCCGAAAATCAAACCTTGGTCTCAACGCTCCCTTGCTACGAATATGTAGAAACTACAATAGTTCCTGCACATCTTTGGAAACCAATTTATTCGGTGTTTCCCTCAACAAGTTTAGAAGATCAGTTTCTGAGGTACGGGAGTGCACTAATTAACCCCCGACCAAAAAAGAGGGGTGTTATAAGTTTGACGTGTGTATCTGTGTATCTGTGTGTCTGTCTGTGGCATCGTAGCTCCTAAACGGATGGACCGATTTTGATAAAAGTGGTGTCGTTTGAAAGGTATTTTAATCGAGAGTGTTCTTAGCTATGTTTCGAGAAAATCTGCTCAGCCGTTTGAAGATCATCACCTCTTTTCTGTTGACGAAGAGATATAAACAACTTTCACAGGTAGTCTATTTGAAATGTTGTCGCTTGTCACCATGGGCATTGCTGGGGGGGGCGTCGGGGGACCGCTAAGAAGACCGCTTAGTACAAGCACAGAACAAAGCGGTCCCCCGACGCTACGACGCTTGGATTAATTTATTTTTGGCTTTTTAGAGGTTTTTTGTGGAGGGGTTTTTTTAAATTTTTAATTTGTTTTTTTTTTTCGTTAAAAATCTGACTATTTCTTTCAATTCATTTCTCCACGTACTACTGCGCTACTACTTAACAAAATGTAACATCTGTAATACTTATGTCATTATAATCCATATTACCTATTTAGATGTAAGTAAAATTTATATTATATTCATATTTTATGATTTATTATTAGTATTCTAGAATTTTATGTTGTTGTCACTATGGTGAATGCTGCGTATACCTATGATAGGCGTACATACCAGCGCTTTTATTTAAATTTTATTGTTTCCTGTATTTCATAGTATGTATTACTGTTGGTGTACCTAATAAATAAATAAAATAAATAAAACTAAATAAAACTAAATAAAACTAAATAAAACTAAATAAAATAAATGAAATAAATGAAATAAATAAAATAAATAAAATAAATAAAATAAATAAAATAAATAAAATAAATAAAATAAATAAAATAAATAAAATAAATAAAATAAATAAAATAAATAAAATAAATAAAATAAATAAAATAACATAAATAAAATAAATAACATAAATAAAATAAATAACATAAAATATGAGGCTGATACAGGCACGTGGTACTTGACACAAGCAAAGAGAGGCCGATACCCAGCAGTAGGGGAAGTCGGGCTGTGGATGATGATGACGCATGAGTACCATAGTGTATGAATGTTGATGAAATCAAACACTTATGCAGAAATAACATCAGCACTATTAACTAAATAACAAACAATTTATAAACTAGCATTATTAGTATGTCAGTTTTGGTGTTTAGAACTAACCCCGTTCCACCATTCCATTAACGGTGAAACGCAGTATTACGTCATAATAACATGAATTTGAGTACTTGATGGGATTCCAATTTGGAACAAATGCGAGCCCGACAATGTTCTCTATGTATGTAATTTCATCATGGCGGGATTCAGCTTTTAAAGTTAATGTACATCATCATCATCATCATCAGCCTGTATTCGTCCACTGCTGGACATAGGCCTCTCCCATGACACGCCACTGAGCACGATCCTCGGCCACTCTCATCCAGCTCTTGCCAGCTGCCTTGCGCAGATCATCGCTCCACCGAGTCTGAGGACGTCCTACGCTACGTTTACCGATCCGTGGTCTCCACTCAAGAACTCGTCTACCCCAACGGTTATCGGTTCTTCGGGTTATATGGCCGGCCCATTGCCACTTCAGCGTGCTAATGCGGTGGGCTATGTCGATAACTTTGGTTCTCTGTCGAATCACCTCGTTACGAACTCGATCTTTCAGAGAAACCCCGAGCATAGCTCTTTCCATAGCACGTTGAGCGACTTTAAATTTGTGGACCAACCCAACCGTGAGTGTCCACGTTTCGGCACCGTACGACATGACGGGTAGGACGCACTGGTTATAGACTTTCGTCTTCAGACTCTGTGGAATTGGCAATGTGAAGACCCGACGCAGTTTTCCATACGCTGCCCAGCCCAGCTGTATTCTTCTGTTGGCTTCTTTCTCGAAGTTGTTTTTACCTAACTGCATAGTTTGCCCGAGGTAAACATACTCCTTAACAACTTCGAGAATACTGCCTTGAACTGCAATGGGTTCCGGCCTTACATGTTCATTGAACATAACCTTGGTTTTATCCAGGTTCATCCGGAGACCAACGCGTTGAGAAGAATCAGCTAGGCCATTCAGCATATGCTGCAAATCTTGCAGCGTTTCCGCCACGATAACGATATCATCTGCAAATCGTAAGTGTGAGAGGTACTCGCCGTTTATATTAATGCCGCGCCCCTTCCAGTCCAGCGTCTTGAATATTACCTCCAATGCATTTGTGAACAATTTGGGGGATATAACGTCCCCTTGTCTCACACCACGATGCAAGGGAATAGGTTTAGACTGCTGGTTCTGGACTTGGACGGCCATAGTAGCGGCGTTGTAAAGACCTCTCAACACTTGGATGTATCGCCAATCGACTTGGCATCGCTGCAAAGATTCCAGAACAGACCAAGTTTCGATCGAGTCAAAGGCCTTTTCATAGTCCACAAACGCTAAGCACAGGGGCCGATTATACTCTTCTGTTTTCTGTATAATCTGCCGCACTGTATGGATGTGGTCTATGGTGCCGTATCCCGATCGAAACCCGGCCTGTTCGGGAGGCTGGAACTCGTCGAGTCTTCGCGCAAGACGGTTTGTGATGACTCTCGAAAACAGCTTATAGACGTGGCTCAAGAGTGAAATGGGTCGGTAGTTTTTCAAAAGAGTTTTATCACCCTTTTTGAAAAACAACACGACAACACTCTTACTCCACGCCTCTGGAGTTCTCCCATCAAAAAGAACAGTATTGAAAATGCTCTGGAGCTCCTTCATTACAGGTTTACCACCAGATTTCAGGAGCTCAGTCGTAATACCGTCTTCTCCAGGGGCTTTTCCGTTTTTAAGCTGTTTGAGAGCCATCGCAATTTCGTCCAGGCTGACTTCTGGCAAGTCTTCCGTAAAGTGGCGTGTTAATGTAGCTCGGAACTGCTCATTTTCGGGATCAGGTTGAGATGCATGCGTAGCGTACAGCTGACTATAGAAGCTTTCAATTTCCGAAAGAACCCCCGGCCCGGAAGAAACGACTGCTCCACTTGTAGTGGTCAGCTTCGTCAGATGACTTCTCCCAAGAGATTGAACAAACACTTTGGATCCCCGATTTTGCTCGATCACTCGTTCTATTGAACGAGTGTTGGAGCATCGGAGATCGTGTCGTACAAGTTTGCCAATTTTCTTGTTTAGAGCATGCCACTCTGACGAAGTGGCTGGTGGGTGTTCACGTCGTTTCTCCATGAGCTTGAGCGTTTCTTCCGAAAACTTCGACTTCCCCCTACGCCTTGTCCCTACGCCGCAATTCGCAAAATCTCACACCTTCCTCCCTGAGGATTCCGACCACATTCTCGAGGGCCTGGTCAATGTCAACGCTATTTGTGGTTTCCACGGCAGCGAATCGGTTCTCCAAGTTAGATTGGAATTTTTCAGATCCCACTATAGTTTGGAGCAGGGTTGGTCGGAGCCTGGATTTCATCAAACGGACACGTTCAAGCTTGAAATCGATATTCAGAGACCCTCGCACGAGTCTGTGATCACTTCCAGTATTAAACCTATTGATCACAGAGACGTCTCTGAATATACGCTTCTTGTCCGTTATGATGAAATCGATCTCGTTTTTAGTCATAGTGTCGGGGCTCTGCCATGTCCACTTCCTTTGGAGCTGTTTCTTGAAAAATGAATTCATCAAGAAAAGCCCCTCCCTTTCGAGGAAGTTGACAAGCATTTGCCCCCTATGATTCCTGCTACCATAACCATGGGATCCTACTACCGATTCGTTGTAGTTCTGTACTCCCACTTTGGCGTTGAAGTCTCCCATGACAACGTTGTAGTGGGCCCTGGTGGTGAAGTGTAAGGCCTTCGATATATCACCAAACACATCTTCCATCTCATCATCCGGGTGCGTCGAGGTCGGTGCGTAAACCTGCACAACCTTGAGGCTATACCTCTCGGTTAGTTTAATTACGAGGTACGCGACCCTGTTCGACACACTCGACACTTCTACAACGTTGTCACAGAGAGCTTTATTCACCAGAAATCCTACGCCACCCTGGGACAGCTGGTCTCCCTCTCGAAAGTATAGAAGGTGGCCTGATTCAAGAGTTACCGTGTCCTCCCCCTCTCTTCGGACTTCGCTTAACCCAAGAACGTGCCACCTTATTTTCTCGAGTTCGACTTCGAGTTGTGCCAGGTGCTAGTCGAGCCGTAACGTGCGTCCGTTGTACGTCGCCAAGGTCAGTTGTTTTCGGCGGCCTTCCGTAACCCGGGGATTCTTCGCACCCCCTGCCCTGCCGTTACCGTGACCGCCGCCTTGATCAGGAATAGCAGGGCGGCCGGGAACTGGGGGCCGTGGTCCACGTTGACTTGCCATTGGTAGGGTTTGCTCTAATTGCCACGCTGAGCAGGCGGGTTGGCAATCGCAGTAGATTCACACCGGTATCGCTGCTGCCCGACACCGGTGGGACCGATATGTGATAGGTCCCAGAAGTCCCTTAGTCGCCTCTTACGACACCCACGGGAAGATATGGGATGGTGCTATTCTTTACGTCCGACGCCATACAGAACCATAATGTACATACTAATTACAATTCCAAATGTTTGCTCGTGTCATAGTTATTAAGTAATTAACAGTAGGCATACAAATTATAATGTACATATATGTTTTTGGCATGTTCATGAACACTGATTTATATAATTATGGAAAGTTAATTTGGTCTAAAATAAATAAAGTTTCGTCCCATGAGGGACTGCGTTTGGATTAATTTGTTTGTTGAGTGAGCAAATTAATTTGTGATTGCATTTAATTAGCAGCGGTTATGCACAAAAACAGAATGCCTACATAAAATGTTTAATAATTTGTGTATATTTTGGGGGTGCGCCAAAGTTCACCTAAATTTTCAACTCCGATAATTGGAAATCCGAAAATGTTCTTCCTAACATTTTTCATCCTAACAATCTCAATTCCTAACTACTCTGTCTCTAATGTTCATAATTCCGAAGCATTCAACTTCATAATGTCAGTAGCAATAATCATCTATTATACTTTTATTTGTTTTCCTATATTTTCTCAACATAACCATCTTTTACACTATTATTCAAAGTCATATCTTTTTTGATTAGATTTCTTTTTATTCATAATAATCAGTATTATATACATTGATTTTGCGTAACTTTTACTTTTTTATTTATTGCGGTGTGTACCTGGAAAGATATCCATGGGTTAGGTTATGTTAGAACTGTGACCAACTACGCGCGAGCCGAGCGAGCGAAGCGAGCGGTGCCGCGGCAGCGGCCGGCGAGCGCTACCTCGAAATTGGTCGCAAAACTTTTCTAAGTATTTTTTTCATAGTGCCCCCAAGACGACACTCTGACCTAATCCCCACCCAAATTAAAACTATAAATATATTCTACCCACATATATTTTTATTACACTTGGTAAATGTTTCTATCAGTGAAAATATTATGGTAATTATGTTTAGGGATAAAAGCGTTATGATAAAAAACAGTAGGAGTTTAAATTATTTACATTAATGATATTATTAATTACAATTTTCGGAATCATGAGTGTTATGAACATCGCCGGTAGCACTACAAATAGTATGAATGAAAACTTTACAATGAAAAATTTTAGGAAGAATGATCATTCGGATTACAAATCGTTAGGAAGAACAATTTCGGGTAAAGAACTTTAGGTGAGCCAATATGATAAATATGAAACGTGTTTTTTTTATATCTCATAACTCTAGGTTTTGAATGAGACCATATCAAGGAATCAACTGGAATATAACCCTTACGTGAAATAATGACAAAATCGCTTTAAATATTAATTATTGGTTTGAATGAAAATGAATAGCTCACACACATCGATTTATTTAATTATGATATCTTCGAAAATAAGACGTTTTGTATTATTTTACTAATAGAATATAACCTTAGAGTTATGGGATATGAAAAAACACGGTGTATATCCAAACATAAAGTAAATTGTACCTTTAATTTATATTATTTATAACATCATAACTTTGCTCAAACAAGAACCCTTATATCTGCAAGTTTCAAGAGTGACGCAGATGTATAAGTATTTTTATCCTCCCACTGGTCGCCCACTCTTGTTTGCCTCTTTAAAGTACAGAAATAACGAAGAGTTACAAGAATAAGTAGAATAATATCAACAACCTTTATAATACGAAAAAATAAAATAACATAACACCAAGCCTGTTATTACCCTAGAGGGCTAGGCAGAGCACCTAATACCTAAATAAAATACTCACATATTTTTTTTTACAAAAAAGTCACTTCATTTGATTTGATACGGTTGTAGAAAAATAATATAAAAATATGCAGGTGTTATTATTTTGTCGTCGTAATATTTTTTCAGCTATGTTCCATCAACTCTTTAATCATCATCATCTGCCTAGCCTTTTCCCAACTATGTTGGGGTCGGCTTCCATTCTAACCGGATGCAGCTAAATACCGCTATTGCCACGTAGGATGGAATGCTAATTCTTTAATTAAAAAATTAAAAAGAATAACAGGGATGTACAACCTAATATACAAGGGACGGCTTTATCGCTAAAAGCGATTTCTGCCAGGTAACCAAATGGAAATTAAAGAAAAACATTAAAAGACAACAGGCCGCTCGGATGTACCTAGGCATAAATAAAAACGTCGAATTTGAATACAATGAGGGTACGTAAAATGCGTTACCGTACATAAAAACAAGGTGGCAAAAGATTCTGATATGCCTAAATCTTCAAGTTTTTCATCATTCAATTTTCTTTGTAATAAAGACTAAGTTTTGATGATTTTCTTAGCATGTCGATGAAAATTTAAAATTGAGTCAGCTCAAAATTTGGCGATGAATTTGGCACTTTCAGTAGCGTGCATCAGCTCCTGTGATGTGCAAACAACGGGATAAGCAGGACACGATATCAAGTGTCCCATCGTTTGTGGGGGAAAATCAATTTGACACTCCAGGCCCGTGTGCGAAGCAAGGAAAACCTGTTCACGTGGAGATTCATAGATAACTCTTTTTCTATGAATCTCTACTTGAACTTCGCCCAAACTGTGTCCGGAGTCTAGTCTAGTCTTCAAGGATTTCCAGGTCAGTCATGGCAACTCGTGTCCAGGTGGGAGATACTTTTGATTACATTACTTTTGATGATGACCAACGCAAATACCTACTCTAAATATTTGTAATTATCGCCTCGTTGGCATAATGATCGCAAAACGTTATTGATGAGCAGGAGATATAAGTTGCGATTTCTAGGTCGGGCACCGCGTTTTTGGGCTTTTCCATCAGGATTTTTTCTGTCTTATTTTGGTCCCAGTGGATAAGGCCTTTAAATACTTGGTGCTTGAACATTGCCGAGTTTTGAGTGTACACCTCTGCCTCCTAACCTTTCAGGGATATGAGAGGTGTGATATTATTTTATGTTAATACTAGCAGTCCGGCGCAACTTCGTTTGCGTCACATTTTCCCCGTTTTCGCAACATTGTTCATTGCTGCTCCACTCCTATTGGTTGTAGCGTGATGATATATATATAGCCTATAGCCTTCCTCAATAAATGGGCTATCTAACACTGGAAGAATTTTTCAAATCGGACCAGTAGTTTCGGAGCATATTCAATGCAAAGAAACAAACAATCAAATTTTTCCTCTTCATAATACTCTTTTAGAAAACATACAAAAATATTAGTGTACCTGTTTGTATACCTGTGTACATTAGTGTACTGTACCTGTTAAAACAAAAGCTTTCGCCCAACCTTGACAAGTTTCTTTTAAACTTAATTTCACCAAAACACACCCACAAACAGAAAGTAGTATAAACTGTTATTACTTCGGTAATAGAGTTTGGTATTGGAAAACTTCAATGTTTTTGTTGCTGCGTAGGATCTTCGGAAAAAGTTTTGAAAAACATTTTTTTGAAATTCTTCCTGTTAAATAATACACTTTTTTCTATTAAAAATTTAGCATATTTTCTTTTTATTGGGACTTCAATGATTTTGCAACGATTGGTTAGTTAAGTCCGAATAAGGTTTGATAATACTGAGATGAATTATCTTCATGAAAATGACTTAATACGGCTATTTTACGGTACAATAACTTAATCGCCAACAACCAGGGCGAAGTCGCACGTTAAGTCCTTGGTCCCGGCTGTCATTTGTAGATATTTGATAGTAGTTACGAGTAATCAGAAGCCCATAGTCTGACATCCAGCCTTACCAAAGGGTATCGTATTACCCAGTTATTGGGTTGTGGAGGTCAGATGGGCAGTCGCTTCATGTAAAATACTGGTACTCAGCTGCAACTGGTTAGACTGGAAGCCGACCCCAAGATAGTTTGGGAAAAGGCTAGGCTTGGGATGATGAACCAGTGCGAAGTCTCTCTTGAATCTGCTTGTTTCTCTTTTATACAATGTGTTGTTTTGCATTCTCGTCAAATTTCAGGACGTTGTCATAAAACACATAAATAATCAATTTAAAGTTCGGTACCGGTCTATAATTAATAAGCGTTGCTTTTTTTTACTGTTGAAATTTAACAGTATTTCAGAATAAAACCCTTGATTCAAAACACTTAAAACAGAATCACCCAACTACGCACACAGCGACAATGCAGCTGCTCTGTGTGCGTGAGAGTCGACAGTCGACGTCTTACCTACGAAATGCAACAGTGTTGCGACCGTGCGATGACCTACGGCGACTGGTACCTAGCAATTTTGCCTAATTTTATTTCGAGAATCACCTACATTATTGTCATAAATTTCGCTTGATACTAAACTAGTTTTTAAGCATCATTGGAATACGGAAATCTTACTAACGACAACAATACTAGTGTGCCAAAGAAAAGTTCACTGACCTGTACTTACCTAAGTTCGGTAGTTATCAGATGATTAATAAAATGTTAGTTTTGCTTTATTGCTATCTACACTAACACTCTGAACATTGTACGTAGGTAAATTCAGCCTAAAGTTTTCGTAATGATTTTTTTGAATTTGTGGATTGAATTTATTGGTGCTTAGTACCTTAGTTGTTGTACCGATTTACTAAATCTAAAAATGTTTTTTACGTTTGTTGGAATTGGAAAGATGTGCTAGCTAAATAAGTATGTAGAAACTTTCGACTGTTAGGTTATTGGCGTAGTTAAAAATTTGAAATCAACTTATTTACACTAATAAAATTGATTAAGCTAACAACGTATTTACAAAATGATAGTCTATGTACAAATAAATAAATTACCTACTTAAGTTACCCGGAGGTATGTTCAAAGTTGCCACCACCACATTCTTGGCACAGTCGACAACGACGTAGCTGGTTTTCCTTCAGCTTACGTAGCACTATCACATTCCTTTTTAAAGTGTCGAAAGCACTAATTATCTTTTCACGTAATTCTTTAACACTTGCCACTTTCTCCGAGTAAACTAACCTTTTAACGTCTCCCCACAAATAAAAGTCTAGAGACGTCAGGTCCGGAGAACGGGCCAGGCCACAGGTCCTCCGCGACCCATCCAATGGTCACCAAACCTTTCGGTTAAGTACCTACTCGCGTACATGCCGACCATATTGAGGGGAAACACCGTACTGCTCCACGTAGGCTGTCTCCACTGATGGCATACATGCGGACCATCTCTACCAACTCGACGTTTGAGTAATTGTCCGTCATCTTGCACTTTGCACCTACGTCTCAACGATGTATCTAGGAGCGGAATTCGCAACGCGTATGCACGCGTCGGCGACATTAACCACACTATTTGGTTCCGGGACGGCGCGCGGCGGGGGGTGGATAGTCGCGCGAGCGACAGAGTGCGCCCGCGCACCCCGCCGTGCGTGGTAAGGAATAGGTACCTATGAAATTATCGTATGTTCGTTGCGTTTGCGTTGTGTATGTATTGTTAGCGTTTCTTTGTGTGCGTTTAAGCGCGGTAACAGACGGGCCGCGTTTTAATACGGCTGGTTCACACTTACGGATTTCCGTAAATAAGAAAAAAAATATAAAAAAACACCTACCCATTTTATAGTTGATTTGGGTCGAGAATCATTAGCATAATTACCTCCTTGAATTTGACGAGAATGCAAAACAACACATTGTATATCGTTATCGTCTCGTTTTCTCGTTAGTTTTGTATCTTTGTTTTAAAACGTAAAACTAGTTTCATTTTACCTTTTTTGAGTGTATTTACTAACTGTTCGACTCTTTGACAACCTAAAGTGCCTACAAAGTGTAAAACTGGGTTGAAATGTTGAATTTTGAGCATTCTACACCAAATAACAAGTAGAAACCACTTAACTCTCTCTAAGAAAATACTTCACCATCTATAAAAAGACTTCTAAATCTATTACGTCCACAGCACAATAACTATCTAACTAGACTTACAATCTTAAGTTCCAGCTCTCACTTGGAGAGCGTTTCGAAATGTCTTAAGTTGTCGTACGGCTTTAAGACGACAAACTAGAGGGGAGACTTCGGACCTAAAGTGGTTCGCATCGACCGTTTTGCAAGTTGGTACCATGCCAGCTATTATTAATCGCTTTTGAAATTATTGTTTTGTTTATTGCCACTGTGGGCGTATTATTACAGTTTGATGGAGTTACGAGGCTTGTGGCTATGTTGTGTCGCATGTTTTGTATCTCTGTCTATCTATGTGCCTCTCTTTCTGTTTACTATTTGCTTCTGCTGTTTTGTGGTCAGTGTTGTTTTGAATAGAACTACATTGTAGGAAGTTTATTGGGTCTTCTTAGAGACGACATATTAACATAAAAAACGTTTTTTTTTCTTGAAGGAAAAACACAAAATACAGGCTTCAACATGATATATTGTATCGCATTTGGAGTCGTACAGTTCAAAAGGCATCAAAACTTGGATTTAAGTTAAATTGAAACCCAGATTACATAAAAGAATTAAGCGGTTTTTAGCTTCAAAGATTTAAGTACTCTCTACAAAATAATGTTCACTTGATCTCAAAATTCTACTTGAAACAGACAAGACTGCTTTAAACTTTATGTTCTAGAAAACAAGCGTGTATAGAAAGTCACAGTTCGTTAATTAACAAGGACTTACTAGTCCATCTATTTCATATTATTAATGAAACATTAGAGAAGTGTTTGACCACCCAAGTGATACGGACTGAGCTCGTGCTAGTTTGCTCAAAGGGACAGTGGGGCGACATACAAACAATATTGTACAGCGTAAATGCGACCAGCTTGAGTTGGAATGAAGACGAATGCATCCACATGTGAATGAAATTCAATGAATCTTTAGTTAGAAAATGTAGGAAATCTGAAAATACCTACTATTATTGTAGCAATGGCGTGGGCTTATGATCATTACATAAGTCTTTATGTAAATGATCGTGATATGTTTTTTTTTTATCTTCTTGCATTTTGAAAAACGCATAGTAAATTATCTTGCGCTAGGAACTAGGGGATTTTTAAATAGACACAACAGTCATTTATAAGCGGAAGAAAAGACCAAAAAAAAAGATGGATGACTTGTGTGAAAAAAAATATGAAGGAAAAAGGAGTAAATGATAGCATGAGAAATGACAGAGGAGAATGGAGGAAAAAGACGTCTTGCACCGACCCCTAATAAAATAGGACAAGGGCAGGAAGATGATAAGTCAATCGATTCCACCGCCTGGGGACAGTGGGAATTATTTTAAAAAGTTGTGACCATGTCCAACCGGGGTGGCCAGCGGTAATAATCGATTTTATACTTACCTACCTACCTACATTCAAAAACAAAAAAAAATAGAAATGTAAAGTAAAACAAATGAGACGCAATCCTCTTATCAGATTAACCAAAGAAACACTACGAGAAGGTCTAACAAATCCGTCAAACCATTCCTGCACTCTCCTAGAGATTTACTGAGATCCCCACTTGCCCGGAGAACGGGTGATTTTGTCCTGTTAGATCTATCCTACTGGGCAGCATCGGCTGCATTAGTTCCAAATCCTCCAGAGTCTCAGCGTTCCTCTCACATTTAAAGTACATGGAAGAATTGAAGCTGGATAAGTCTTTATTAACAATGCATTACTTTTACCTCATCAATTCTTTTACAGACAGACACAATAGTTAACCAATCATGACACACATGACATTTGTAATTCATGGAACTCAGAAAGGATTAACTGACGTCTTTAGTTTTTATTGCAGTTTTTTTCTTTTCAAAGCTTATCCCATAGAGGAAGGCAGAAATTATAAAACTTGCTACTATCCTAGCTCATCCATAATCACATTGAAGTAAAACTACTGCAGCGGAGCTCATAAGGGAGAAGAGGTTTTTAGATCTACTGATTTATTTATTTTACTATTTATATACACACAGTAGAAAACACAGGAAAAAACATAAAATACTTGAGTACAAAGGTACTGCTTATTTCATAAGAAATTTCTGCCAGTAGACCTGCGAAAGGAAAAATTAAAAAGAAATGTAGACGATAGTGTGTGAGAGAAGAAGAGAAAAATGTGTTTATGTGCCTTACCTAACTTAGCCTATACTATATCTTAAATATAAATACAGCGATAAGATCGCCGTTGTGACCATAAAATTATTATTTTTGTAAGTCCGTTATGTTTAATTTTTGGTGTAAAATAAAGTTTTATTCTATTCTATTCTATTCTACACATCTAACTAAATATAAATACATAATGCTAAGCTCTAGAAAAAAAATAAAAATACATATATATATAAATCAGAATTGAGAGGAAAAATAATGTTCTTTCACTCGGTGTTTGAACAGCGAAATGGTCTTTAAATCACGAATGCTAGGCGGAAGTGAGTTCCACAACCTTACAGCATGAACGGAGAAGGAATAGGAGTAATAGCTGGATTTATGAGGATGGAATATAAGGATGGATCTAAGGTGCGATCTATCTACACCTATCTGATTCAATTATCATATAAACAATACCCACATGACCTCAGTCAAGCATATAACTCCCAGATATTTCCGCAAACACGTATTTGCAGCTAGCAAAAAACAAAACTTTGGCGTTCAATTCCAAATGTCTGTATCGCGACCCGATCCACTCAGGAGTCAAAACACTCAAACGAACGGCAGTCGAAGTCTTATTAGTGTACAACTTAAGTCTATGAGCAATCGGAAAACCACTTAACTCTGATTGGTTGGAGAGTTATTATTGGCTTGCGGAGCTAGAGCTTATTATTGTTAAGTTATAATGAAAAGGGTTCGATTCGAAACCTAGCTCATTATGTATTCATAAAGGTATGTTTTTTTTTATCTTACGTATTAAACACATTGACTAGCAACATCATCATCATCTTCCTTCGATCCATGTTGCTTAAGGTTGGCGCAACACGTTTTTTTCGTCAATGCTCCTCTGTCAATCGTCACACACTCCTATTTCTTGAATTCTTCTTTCTTTCTTCGGCTGACTAGCATCAGTGCAGCATGACTTCTTCTCCCATAAATCAAATATTAGCATTCATATCACGAGTAACCTTCCTTCCTTCCATTCTTCCATTCCTTTGTATTCCATCCTTCCATTCCTTTGTATCACTAGTATCCCTTTAACACAGTGAAAGTCCATCCATCATTTCTTCTTTTACCGTTGTAAAAAGCTTTACAAAGGCCCAGACAAGAGGAGTAATCAGAGGGCCTACATAATTTAAATTTACTTGCAAAGCATTTTATAATAATATAACAACATACAACGAGATTGGTTTAAGCTTTTCAGTAGGTTTTGTCATTAAAATACATTATGAACTTTCTTTATTATTTTATTCAAGGTAAGTCACTAACTACACAAAAGAAGAAAAAATTATATTTGAAATCTTTATTACACAAGAAAGTAGTTAACAAATTGTGTGAAGTCCTTGACTCCTGTGCTAGGCGATAGTCCTTTGTTGCAAGACTATGTGTCCTCTCCCAAGAGGATGATAGAAGTGCATTTTGTCTAGACTTCAGGACTTATTTAAGTCTGTAATTAAAGCATGCAAACAACACACTTGCGATACCCAATACTTAGTCTTAATAAGAAGAGGCATTTGTTCTGCATTTAAATATAATGGCTGCTATTTTTATATTAAAAACTGATATTGAAAGCTGAGGAAAGTATATAAGATAGGAAAATCCGTGAGTCCCTTGGCAAATCCGGGATTACGGGAAAACTGCAAAGCTTTTAGGGAATTAAAATAAAACGGAGAAGTGAAGCAGACAAGCTCTTCATTATGTAATAGCTTTGATAAGATTAATGTTTTTGTAGACGTGCTCACCATTATACACTGATGGTGTTCTTGGTTGGTTGGTTGCTGAAATGTTAAATCGTATTTTATGGTCACTATCACAATTAAGAATAATGTCGCAAAACAAAGAGCAACAAGACTGCCAAGTAATTGGTCTCGTATTCAAATCCAAGACAGAAACCTTGTATTTATCGGATTCATGTACGAATTTAGTACGTAGTGTATAATTATCACTTGTTTCAGCGAAGGAAAACATCGTGAGTTTACCCACATACCTGAGAGATATTTCTGAAGTAAAGTCAGAGGACCATAGGCGGCATAAAACTCTAACTCCAGGTTAGGCACTTACCACGCGGTAAAGAAAGAAGAAAATTAACATAGGATTGATGAATATGACAAAAGTATTACGTTTTGTTAGCAAATGAACAGTTGAAGGAAAAACTACATGAGAACTCAAGTGATAACTGTAAACAGACGATAGATTGCCAAGCCTACTGAAGAAAAGAGGCATTGTTGCGCTACTAGATAAATAAAACGCTCTAGAAAAGCCGTAACCCTTTTTCTCAGTCACTTTTACGACTCCCTCACGTTGATAAGAAGTTGATACATTTTATATTTCCCTTTTACGCGATAAAAACTCGCAAAAATATTCACAGCCGCGTCTATAGTCTCATTGTTTGCACTATCTATGCTAGCTACATCAGTGTCTGAACAGTGGGATGGTATTGTCGCGTCGAGGGATAGCGTCGTCTATTCTCACGAATACAATGCATGGTATTCTCGGCCGATTTATCCGCTTTTGTTACTGGGGGTCTACTCTCTTTCTCCGAAACGTAACTTCGGCAACGAACGAAAATTAAACGTAGTTACGTTTGTGACCGTATTTTCGGACGTACACAATAACATTTAATACATTCGTTCACGTTAATTGTTTGTGAATTCGAACTTCTTGTGTGCGTCCGCAAACGATAAAGATTAGGGGCACAAACGTAACTACGTTTAATTTTCGTTCGTTGCCGAAGTTACGTTTCGGAGAAAGAGAGTAGACCCCCTGAGCCGCCAATGCTGGCAACAGAAAAACTTTCAAGCGTTTAGTGCCGCCGTCTTCCTGTTTGAAATTTATTTTGCTATAGTGCCAATTTGAGTGGAATTTATTTATTGGAGCCTTTTGTTGGGTGCTTTTTTGTTTTATTTCAAGTTGTATGTTACAAGGACTAACACCCATATTCTAAGAGACTTCCCAAATTCATTTTAAACTAATTCTACTTTTGTTGCCATGAACACAGTTGTAAACACCCACCAAATCGTATACCTGGAATTTCTTGGCAATTGGCGGCTCTTCGAATAAGGTACTTCCTCTAGCTAGCTATCTTTGTCAGACCCATAGTTGCATTCTGTTTCAGTCAACGCTAAAGATGTCATATGTTACTTTAATCAATATTAAATATGTACATAATTAATAGTTTTCCGGTACTTCAAATTTGAAAGAAAAAGTAGGCGATAATATATGTCAATTTATAAACAAACAGGCCAGAATGTAGGCGTGCTTAGTCCAACTTTAGTGTATGTATAAAAATGGTATACATTTATAGACCATTTTCACTATCAAAATTATTTTTTTTATATTTTTGAGGCGTGACTATTAAAAACAAAATATTGTCAAAAAAATTAGAAGCAAAACGAATTGTTAACGTACTTATGTGTCTAGTTACACACATGCTGATTGTACCAATTCTGCTTATCATCTCGAACAAGTTGTTACAACAAACCAAGGAGAATGTTCTACAAAGTTAGGCCTTAGTTTTCAAAGAAAGGGACTGATACAATACGTATACAAACAAGTCTGAGTCAAGCTTAGGTACATACATTTGAAACGCAAATATTACGCTGCGTTAGTAAACAAAATAAAGCGAGTTCTCTTGAATTTGCTTGAATTTAATGTCGCCTCATGTTTGTTTTATATTACAATGTTTGCTGAAAGTTTGGAGATTGAATAGAGAGGGTCGTGGTTAGATAAAATAAAATCTGCGTGTTACTTTGCCTCTGCTGTGGTTAGGCGATGAGTGGGATGAGAAAAACCATTGAGAGATACTTATTCTCACCTGTCAAGAGCACTTCATTTTGTGAGAGTCTCTTCAGTCGATACTCTACTTGAAATGCTTGGATATATCCACCTACCTCTGTTTGTGCCAGAATTTGGAGGATGGAGATAAGAGCTTCAGAAAATTACTTCACGTACTAAATTAGTTAATTGTGTTAGTGACTTTTATCATTGAACTTTTTATATTATTTACTAAATAGGCCAGTCATCATCATCATCATCAGCCTATAATGTTCCCACTGCTGGGACAAAGGCCTCCTCTCAATGAGAGGGAGTGGGCTGTAATCACGCGGGCCCAGTGCGGATTAGTAGATGTCACATGTCTTCGAATTTTTAGTTCTAGAACATGGCCGGTTTCCTCATGATGTTTTTCTTCACCGTTTTTGAGGGCAGCGGTGATGAAATAAATTACACAAAGTAATGCGCCTGCCTGGGTTCGAACCCATGGCTTACTGTTCGTAAGTTGGGGCTGCCACCACTGGGCCACCGCTGCTCTCAGGCCAGTGTTTGGCCGTAATTCGCCTGATGTGAAGCGATAAGACGGCCTAGGGAGGAGCACGTAAATAAATAGGGTCAGTATAGGCCTATAATATTATGAGCAATATTTGTGTTTATATTTAGGAACTCATGGCTAAATAATACAAGCCGCACGGGTCGATCTTTAAGGTCAAGCCGTGCATGCCGAGATTGGTCCGTGGATGGGTGACCATAATTACATACCGAGTTTTCGCGTGCCTCGGAAAGCTCGTTAAGCCGTTGGTCCCGGCTTTCATTTGTAGATCTTTGACAGTCGTTACGAGTAGTCAGAAGTCGAAAGTCTGACATCCAGTCTTACCGAGGGGTTTCGTATTACCCAGTTACTGGGTTGTGGAGGTCAGATAGGCAGTCGTTTAATGTAAAATACTGGTACTCAGCTGCATCTAGTTAGACTGGAAGCTGACCCCAAGATAGTCTGGGAAAAGGCTAGGCAGATGATGATGATGATTTGTGTTTATATTTATACTCACGTTCTTTAAAATGTCTAACGATTTCGACGATTACGGGGGCGAAAAATCGATCTAGGTAGGTATATCTGGAAAAAATCGTTTTCTGTATTTTCACCCGAGAAGACTTCGGTCATCTAGGTACTTGTAAATAACATAACATAAGATTTGGCGAAGGTTGCATATACTCCTAGGTATATCAACCACTATAAATCGAGTCTCTGGAACCCTGTTACTAAGAAATTCTAATGGAACCTTATAACACCAATGTAAATCATTCTAATATTGGTAGTTATGGCAACTGTTCGTGTATCAAATCCTCTCCATCAATTCCATATAAGCTGAGACTCAGTTTAATGTGTTTGTAAAGGAAATTAGTGTTTAAGAGATAATTTATAGTTTACAAGTTTGTTGAGAGATGTTTTGTATTAACGCTGTTTCTGAATTGTCTACAGTTTGTTCTGAAAGGTGGTTTGAACTTGTAAGTTATGAGTTTAGGTTTTTGTGGACTTTCCAGGAATTTGTGTTGGAGATAAGTAAGATGATCTATGTTCGAGCTCTTCATCTTCACTTAAAATTATGTTTTCAAGGCATTCAAGATTTCTGGGGACATTTCTGGAGACTTTGATTTACGATCTTCATAGTGTAAACGGATTCTACCTGTCACAGAACCTTTTTTTTTGTTTTTTTTTTTTTTAGGATGTGAAATCATGAAATGACTTCTTCCGCTCTGGGCGGAGCGGAAGGGAGTGTCAGACTTGACTGACTAAAACCCATCCATGTTCCTTCTTAGCCCTTTGCGTTCCAGGGGCACGGTATCTCTTTCGAACGACCCGCAGCCCTGGCAGGCATCGGCCCTCTCGGACCCCTTCCGATTTGCTGACATCTCCTTGAGGCGCGCGTGGAACACGAACGCGCCGTCGGCACGGTCTACCTGTCACAGTACCTTAAGGTCACATTGTAAAGAGTGGTGGTTGAAATGATTCCTTTTTGTAAAATTACACTAACATAATTTTTTTGTAGTACATGTATTATGTTTGCTGCTTAGGGTTTCCATACTTTCGAGTCTTGGTCTACGTTTCTGGGGATGGAGGTATATTTACTTGTTCAGAATTTGGTAGTCAGTGCCCTGCACTACTTGATCCATCTTCTCCTCTTTAGGTTTGTAAGACAGATCAGATAATACAGGACACATTACAATATTTTTGTCACTCCAGAAAATAATATTCATACCGATGTCAGTATCTGTACATCAATTTGAGCTGTGCTGAGCACACCGAGAGAAGATCTATATCAAAATAGAAGGGTGGCTGAAGTGACTAACCAGCAGCAGCAGGGAAACGAGTAAACGCCAGGACGGGCAGACGGGCGGAAGGGCGGGTGCTGGCTGATATTGAAAGAGTCCGGAGGATCTCGATCTCGCAAGCATATGATGGAAACAGCCTGACCATCAAAGGCGAAGTCAATGGAATGCCATGCAAACTGACGATGGATACTGGAGCTTCTCACACGGTCGTCAATTCTCACTTAGCAAGTCTGCTTCTTTGGGACTAATTTAATAACCACGACCGTTTGCGACTACTAACAGCTACCGGTCAGGACATAATCGTCCAAGGCAAGAAAGAGAAGTGGAGTTAAATTGGGTGACAGAATTTACCGGAATGATGTCATCCTGGCCGACATAGTGGACGACTGCATCCTGGGCTTAGACTTTTTGCGGAAACGGCGTTGTGGGATCGACCAAGTATTAAAATATGGTTCAGAAAGTGCATTGCTTGAAGGAGATTGTTCTTCCTCGCAGATAAGAAACAATCATGCCATTTAGTCTACCCCAGAACTCTGGACACAAAGATCGATGTGTTCTGATAGCAAGGGTGAACAATGATTTTCCAGACGCGAACTCTGATAAAGGCCACCAATGTCTCAGCAGTACGCATACTGAATCCAAGTGACAAGGAGCAACTCCGTCGTCATAGAACCCTGTACGTATCTACATATATTATGAAAAAGCTATGTACATACTAAAGCCACCATAAAAGCAAACATTCCATAGGTAAATCGTTGAAAAAACAAAAGCAGACGATATTATACAAGGAGATGTTTTGCATCCGTTTGTTAGTCTCACTAAAACTGGAGAACGGGTGGACCGATTTAGTTAATTTTGGTTTTGAAATATTTGTACAAGCTCAACGAATGTTCAAAAGGTAAGTAAGATAGGGTAGGGTAGGTAGATAAGGTAGGGTAGGTAGGTAGGGTAGGGTACGGTAGGTAGGTAGGGTAGGGTATATGTAAAACACTAACTTGCACTTTTTTATATCTACCCGGTATAAGAAGTGCAAGCTAGTGATTTATATTCTTGATTTTTTGTTATTATAAATAATGCATTTTTAATCTTCAACAGTCTAAAATTATAAATTCAAATTTCAAGTCTAAATAATATTCTGGAAATGTACCTAGTTTTGATTTGCATGTACCTAGCTTTTCATTTAATATTTCTACACCATCAGTGGTAGTATGTGTGAAACAAATTTTAATGTAAGATCTCAATGTACCATCTACTGAGAAATAAATAAAAATAATATAAATCAGCCGTCGAAGCGTGTACGAAGCAAAATGATGCCGCCGCTGACGCCGACATCAGTGTTTGTACGTCAATTTGACTAACAATCCAATTAACCCTCGGGACAGTAACAGAATACTGATTATTCGAGTGAAAATACGAAGCCGGCAAAAACATAGGTATCTCTGATCGGAACATATGTCAATGTTTAGCTTTTCATACAGAATTAACTAACGATTATTGTAGCTGTTGTGGGTTCGGTCAAATAGTGCCACGCACTGAAATGGTTTGTCGGAATTTAATGTTATTGATTAATGAGTGTTAATAATACTGTTTCAAATTAAGTCGACTAATTAGATTTAAATCGAGTATCATACCCGCGACTTCGCTCGTATGAATTCAATACTTTGCGCAAAAACTTATTCAAAATAATACACAAACATAATTAATTAATATTATGTTAGTCTGAAGTTTTACATCTAATAATTTTGTAGTAAGCAATGATTTATTGCCGGGCCTACGATGTCCTCCCATACTTAAGTACTAACGCTGAAAGTAATAGAAATATTGTAATACCAAAAGATTTTAAAAGAGTAACCATGGAGTTTCTTGCCGGTTCATTTCATAGGAAACGACCAACCCAAACCGGGCACCTTTTTTTCGACGTTTTATAAGTGCCCATGTAGAGCTATGTGAAATAAAAAAAAATGATTTTGATTCTTAAATAATGCTGTATCTGTTAAGTTTTATCAAATTTCCTCCAAAGTCGTTTTTGCGTGAAAGAGTAACAAATATCCATCCGCACAAACATACGCATTTATAATAGTAATGTAAAAGTATAAGTAAAATTACATGCATCAATGGCACAAAGGAATATTAAAATATAGCTTTGGTGCTGATACTTCCTCGGATTCTACCACCTCTACAAAAAGTTCTTATTTTTTAAATCTTCTTTGCTTACTAAAAATGTAGAAACATCTTTGTATTAAATTAGCGGGGCAGCAGAAGTTTTAGTATACTCACAAACATCAACATTAATTCGCTTCTAAAAAGGACAAGGAATATGTTGGTCTTGTTAGTACCTTTATTTCATTGTATTTTACTATGATTACTTTTAAATTAGACCAGCAAATTCCATAGTTCCTCTGAACCGCAATATTACCTTCCTACCCAATTACGAGTTTATGCTATTGCTATAGTTAGATTACCTACGTTAACATAATGACATCAATTCCCTTTAAACACGGCACCGCTCATATATGAACTTTTGAACTAACTCTATCTAAACTATATTATTATAACTCTACATTTAGTTCTGTTTTACGCTCGTTAAACCTCGGTTTAGCTGTGTGGTTAACTTTTTATGGTAAAAAGTTTTGGGTAAAATGTGATCAGATTATGAAGGACTTTGGTATGTCGCATAATTCGTTTTCTAGGTGGATCTAAAATGTGAAGTAGTTTCTACTAAAAAGAGTATTCAAAAGTAACTTAAACAGAGGTTGGTTTTATATAATTGAGCCGGTTCCTTATATTATAGGAAAACGTTTCACTGAACGAACACTGAACTATGTCCGACAGCACCGTTATAAACGCTAAGCTAATTTACCTGCAAGTACGGCTATTAAAAGTACCAAAAACATGAAAAAAAAAACACCTTTACCGGGCAACTTTATTTACCCACAAATTCGACGAAATTTTCAGCAAAATTCGCCACTCATGTTCTCGCCCAATGAAACATTGAAGGGAACTATAAATAAGAGAGGGAGGGAGAAAAACTCTGCATGTAAAGTCTGAAGCACGTAAAGCCGGAAGTCCGGCGTCGGCCGCATCCTGCTCCGTCTGTTACTGAAAGCCTTTTAGTTCAATTTAGCGTGAAAAAAGAGTCTAGCTATTCTGTGTTTTATGTCACTAGGGAAATTGCTCTCGTCATATCTAAGTTGTCGATTTGAAAGTGTTTTTGCATGACTGAGTAAGGGGGTAGTTGGGATTTTATGCGATAACTGCTCTAGGCTGGTGTTGGGATCGGAAACGGGAATAAAGGCTTTGAACTGTTCGGTGGCAATTTGTAATAAAAGGTATATTTTTAGGGTTCCGTACCAAAAGGGTCAAACGGGACCCTATTACTGAGACTTCGCTGTCCGTCCGTCCGTCCGTATGTCACCAGGTTGTATTTCATGAACCGTAATAGTTAGCCAGTTGAAATTTCTACAGATTACGTATTTTTGTTGACGCTATAACAATAAATAATAAAAACAGAAAAAAAAAATTAAGTGGGGCTCTCATACAAAAAACTGTTTTTATTTTCGTTTTTATAAATAATGGTACGGAACCCTTCGTGCGCGAGTCCGACTCGCACTTGGCCGGTTTTTTTATTCAGCTTTCGCTCTTTCTTTTTAAGCAGGAGCTTGCTAAAAATTTTAGCCAGTGAAATATTGCTCATAACGCGAACAATTCTACGAAGAATTTGTTTATTATCGCGATTGAATTCGGCCTTCGTTTGATGTGAATTTATTATACACCTGCAGCGTCGTCCTTCCCTTTTAATTTTGCAGTTTTAAGTCTTGACACCTTGCTTCCATTAATTCCATTTCCCAAACGCCCCGTTTTAATCGCAATTAAGCAAGGCGAGGCATTTATCCAAATTGTCAATTTCAATTGAAAATTCCTTAGAAATTCTCCTCATTTTCTTTGTCGGGAAATGAAGGCAAATACAGCAAATTCCTTTGGGACTTGCTCTGTAGGACAAAGACAAAACTGAAATAGTTATTGATCCATTAGGAATTCAAATTGCCATCTTTGAGGGGACGTAGTACCTTGTTTGACTAGAAATTACTATTGGAATAGAAACAGACGGCAAAGTCCGATCTAATATGAAAAAATCCAACGATATAATTTTACGAGACTTTTTATATTGTTTCTCGATTCTCAAATCTAATAATGGAATTCTTGGTATCTATTTTTCCTGTTGTAAAATTAAACAGGTTTTTATTATCCATTATATTAATTCACATTGTTTTTGCTATTGGTCGTTTACAAAATTTTGTTTTAAATGCGTGTTTACACATTATTATTTCTAGCTAGCTCATCAACCAGTTATAACCGAGTAGGTACTGACGTATAACCTTCTTTTTAACCATATTTTCACCCACAAAACATAAAGCAAAATGGCGCTTATATGCACAATCATAATGACCCCCATCTTATTAGTCGCTCCAGTTCCTCTCCATGTTCTGTTAAATAACCCGTAACGACTTCCACCAACCTCTTAAACAAAGCTTTGATATCCTTTGATTTCCTCAACAAGGAAAAGAAAAAATAGCTGAGTATCTATCACACATCTGCGTATACGATTCGCTGACGAATCTCAACGACACCCCAATCGTTCACAAACAGTAATAAAACCGCATCACCTACCATTTATCCGGGTTTGTTTGTGAGGCGAACGTGATTGGGGCCCATACGGACAAAAGGGCGCACGAAGAATAACGCCAGATCTGAAGATAATGAGATTTTCATGAGTATCGCGATAATAATCGGTGGCATTGTTTGCGTGTGGCTGCCGCGCCGGCCGGCAATTATTGGAACAATGGGGACTAGGAAACAGTTTATCAGATAGTAATGAGTAGTTATTCGTCTATTATAGGATTTGTCTGGAAATAGTTTCAGCGTGTAGATGAGTTTGTAAGCAACTTCCCTGTTGTGTTGAAATTAGACTGTTTAGGAACAAAGCGAAACACAAATTGCACTTGTTAGTGAGTACAAGCATAGAATTACTTTAAGTTTTAATCATATTAGAATTATGATCGTCTTTACAATAACTATTAGAGCAACTCTTTGTAGTTTAAGAAACAGATGATTAAATTATACTTATGAGTTCCAGTCCGTATTAAATTAATTCTGCCAAAAGCAAGACAGAACGGTGTTAAAGAAGAACATTCTTTAAAACGGCGTCATGTTATTTGACTAACATTCACAAATAAGAACAGACAGTTACTTTGTAAATGAATGGCTAATTAAAAATGTTTTATTCAGATATTCCTGTTGCAATTTGCTTCGTTAGTAATTGACTGGAGGAAAACTAAATTAAGGGTACAGACGCCATTACGATATTAAAACGGGAATGTCTGTCCGTCTCATTACAAGACGAGTGCTAACTTCAGTCCAAACCCAATCCTTCGAGCCTGTTACTGTACTTTGAATTTTATTTCAATAGAACAAAGTTCTTTATACATTGAAAACTAAAAATAACGTCAGTTTTTTCAAAATAGAATTTTTATTTTGCAGTTAATTTTGACGTTAAAGCTCAGACTTTAGAAATATTTGGTATTTCCACTAGGATTTTCAATAGGTTTTCGTAGCACAATATGCCAATCCAATACATTTCTGACTAATACTGATACTGTGCAGACAAAGGCCTCTCCCTATGATATCAAGTTGTTTCGATCCAGGGCCAATGTGGACCACTGGTCGTTGGTGCTGTCCAGGCCGTCCTGCCATCTTCTATGAGGTATAAAGAAATTCACATTGTCAGCACTTCCCCGAGTTCCTTTATTTAGTTTGCCCGCACGTTTGCCCGTGTATTGTTTGGCCGTGTTAATTTTGCATGCTAATTCTAGTGTGATTATATTGGTGGGATATTATAAAGTTATTAAGTTTAAAAAAACCAGCATGCAATGTCGAAGAAAAGTAGAGTAAGAATAAAATAAACGTGGCGTGTTGTCATGAATGACTAAATATTGTGTTGTGACTGACAAGAAATATTATTGCCGTAATGATTGCAAAAGTGCATAAAGATTTGCTTAGTCAAGAAAAACAATGTGCTTATACTAAGAATAATACGTGCACATTGAAAAAAATATTGAAAATATAGGTGGTTAACGCTACTCCTGAAACCCCTGGTTCAATAAAAAAAATATATATATATATTTATTTGTCGCAGGAACATGACGTGCATACAACGCATAACAAATACTTATAAATGTAACAACGCGAACGGACGGAACTAAAAGTTGACAGCTTGCACGTCGTGACTGCGATAAGCAGGTTATCACGATGGTGGACTCATCATGATGGTGTGATAAGGGAACCCACAGCACTGGTCTGGTTTTCAGTGGTTTTCACCCGAGGAAAAACGTACGGAAGCCAAGACAGCATAAATATTTGAAATACCTAAATAAGAAAATAAAGTGATTGAATGATTGATACATTCATCGATGTATTACATGTCACGTCTTTTCGAAATGCAAATGCGATAATAATTGGATTATTACGGAATACATATGAAAGTATTTACTAATGTTAATATTAAAAAGAAAAATCTCTCTGTGTGTCTGTATGTCCGTTTTTCCCGGCTAATCTCCGAAACGGCAAGACCGATTTTGACAGGACTATTACTGGCAGATAGCTGATGTTACAAGGAGTAACTTAAGTTACTTTTATTTTAGAGAAAGTTTTAGGGTCCCGTGCAAAAAACAAAACTCATGAAATTGATAACTAAATCCGAAGTAATATTTTATATTAAGTTTTACGCTGACAAAAGTCACGGGAAACGTCTAGTCCAGGTAAATAATTTTCCTCATCTTATAACTTATTTTAAACAAAGCATAACCTGACAAACCTCAAGAAAACTGCTAAGATAAAGGGAAGCTTGCTTAGGTAATGGAATTCATAATAGTAATTTCCGACATTATCCGATATATTCTAGGAAGACTGCGAGAGCTGAAAGCTTTGAGAATGAACGACTCGTAAATTTATAATAAACCTATCAGATGCACAAGGAGCAGCCATTAGAGATAAGCTGTACTGGTAATATTCACTATAGAACGGTTTGCAAATTTAATATTCCTTTAGAGTTCAAGTATACGATTAAATGCTTTGAGTTTTATGATTTACAAGAAATAGTTGTTGAAGAAATTGTTTTATAAAAATGTTTATTTCAATAACATGATTCTGAAACAGACACGATTTGGTGATCACCTTTTAAGCAAGAAGAAGCTTGTGTTAGGTGCCATCATCTTCCACCTAACATTGAACAATAAAAACCTAACATGAAACATAAATGTGTAAAGGAGCACGCGTTTTTGGTATTTGCGAGTGGGTTTTTGAGTCTGTGTGTGTGTGTGGGGGGAGGTTTTGTGTTTATTGTACGTATGAGTTAAGTTCATTTAGGTTTAGGTAAGCTCTTCGACAATGTCTTGCGTTGCTTTGTGAAAAGGCACCATAATACAAGCAGGTACACAATTCATAAAAATAACTAATGCAGGTGCAATCAATTTTTTGTGATAAACACAATAAGGCTGGTCGCAATACCGACTGCTAAGCATGAGGTTTTGGGTTCGATTCCCGGGTCGGACAAATTGTTATTGTGTTTTCCCATCTGGAATTTCTCAGTAGCAGACACGGAGTTTGGATTTCAGCTCGATTGATGATGTAGTGGTATGGAACCCACACATGCATACACCCTGCGAACTCAACTACTAAAGACGATGCAGTCTATGAGTTCGTGGCAGTTCAAATACGCTACCACAAACAGCCGGTCATAAACGTTAACCGCGTCACTCGCGTCAATTTATTTTAATGTAATTTATAGTCTTTGTTTATAAACCGTGTTTAGTTATAGTAACTCGTATCATTAAACTCAGAGTGTTATACTAAAAGATTTCCTATTATATAGAACCTTTAACACACCCTAACAAAAGTTCTATAATGACAATAGGCTTGTCCCCTATTATATCCGACTTAAAGATAACTGGCGAAATGTGGATGTATTATTTATTAGGTACACCTCTGCCTAATCCTTCGGGGATTACAGGCGTGATATTATCATGTACCAACCTAGACTGGACTCGCGTGGTGGGTTGTGGCCTTCTTTCTCTCACAGTGAGAAAGTCTGTGTCCCAGCAGTGGGACCGTTGTGCGCTGATTAGTAATGGTTTCAGTATCAAAAGCGATTTTTTATTATTTATTGTGTGACTTCATTCCAATAAAGTAATAAGTACAGCCCAATTATACTAAAACGACCCATATCCCGAATGTAGTTTGTAATCAGGCCTAAAGCCATAATCGAAGTAATTTGCTACAACTTAGTAGGAAATAAGAAACAAATTATTTGGCAAAAGTAATGGAGCTACGAATTAGTGTAACTACACGAACAATTAAGTTTCGCTAGTTGTCGTTTACGACAAATTATTGTAAATTGCAAACGAACTAATGTTTGGCCTGTAGTGTTATTGCCTGAACCTTTCCTTACATAATTGGAATTGGTAATTAAAAACTAAATGGTAGTTCAACATACGCCATAAATAGGGCCATAGGGCCATATGGGCCATAGGTAGGTATGAGACAATTAAGCATGAAAGTGAATTAAAAAAATATCAATAAAATAATTTTGACTGTCTTGTATGTATGTATTGCTGACTCGTTTAGGACGTACCGGACGTACCGGACGGCGAGCTACGACGTAGCATAGTGCTACGTCGTAGCTCGCCGCGTAGCAAGACGTAGCAGTAACTCGAGTAGAAACTGAAATATGTATTTAAATCAAAATCTATACTTTAGTATGTTGTGTGGGTTGGCATTTATATAAAAACAGATTATGACTTAAATATTGTTTAATATACAAATTGTGGAATGCTTTTATTTAATTGAAAACTGCAAAAAAAGACCGCGATTGCCTGAAACCAATGATTGATTTGAAATCCCCGTTAGTTTTTGTCTGCCAGTTTATCTAACAAAGCTGTCGCTAAAACGATTGATCTCCTTTTTCCTGTAATCTGCTTTTCACTATACGCTTGTTATTTTACCGCGGACGGGTTGACTAGTATTCGGGAGTGCCTATGAGATAGGCACTTTAGTAGAGTAAATAGAGGACTCGCCGAATGAGCTTTAGATACCGAGAAATGTTTTTATAATAACACAACTAAGTTATTTAAACATCAGTGTTTTTAGTGCTGGGATATCAACCGTGGCAAAATGTTAACATATATGTTTATTTACAACAGTCCCTAAAAACCTAGAATATTATTTTGAACAAAATATTCCAAAAGTCCATAACTAAAGGTAAAACAATCACTCGTCGCCTAACCGTTGATTGAAAAAAAATCACAGATACCTTTACCACAGAATCGGTTCATAAATTGATTCAGGCCGAACGAAATATTTCCATCAATAATTCTATGAGTCAGAAAATTATTCTAATTAGGTTCAAAATGCTCACCTTTTTCCACAGAATAGATCTAAACAGAAGGCCAACTTCATTTACGACACACGTAGACGTGACACATGGCGTTCTCAAATTATGCTAGACAGTTGGCAGCCGCGAGTGGGCTTGCATAAACTATACGAGGGTTTTTTTTTTTACCTGAAGCTTAATCTGACTGGAAGCAGTTTACTAAGCAACCTTATATTTTAACGTTGTTTGTGAACATGCAACTTTTATGCTTCGAAACACATTTTTGTAACGTCAAACGCCTGTAGTTCTTCAGTGAAGATTAGCATCTGTCCAGTATTTTCGAAATCTGTTAAAGTATGACGCATCTGTATTGTATTTTTTTCTTTGTTTTTTTAGAAAAGGAATTGACAGCCTGGCAGGCCCAGAAGGAGATGGCGGAATGAGCTGGACTCTTTTTTAAACGATTAACCTACAATCGAATTCGATCGCGAACAATTAAAGGACGAAAGGGAAGCCTTTATTTTAATAATAACGTGCTCTATGTTCAGGCATAGTATGGAGTTTAAGTGCAAACGAACATTTACATTATGTCTTCGCGCGTTTTGTCTTATTGAGTGGTCTTTCTGTGTCTATCTACTCTGTGCGTCTGCCAAGATACAGGTCAGTTAACGGAATAATTTCGTCTGTTCTCTTATTGTAATGACGTCTGGCGTTTTTATTACGGTCTGCTATTTAACTTGGCTTTCTAGGTCATTATTAATTAGACAGTGATTATTTAATATTTGTTTTGATAAAAAAGAGTGTTAATTGGTCAAATTAAGTTCTTAGATTGTCTGTGTGGATTATAATGGACTAGCTGTCCCACGCAACTTCGCCTGCGTCACATTTTCCCCATTTTCGCATCATTTTTCATTGCTGCTCAGCTCTTATTGGTCATAGCGTGATGATATATAACCTATAGCCTTCCTCGATAAATGGGATATCTAACACTGAAAGATTTTTTCAAATCGGACTTGTAGTTCCTGAGATTAGCGCGTTCAAGCCAACAAACAAACTAATAAACTCTTCAGATTTCTAATATTATTATAATTATATATTATATATATAAGTATAAGTATAGATTCCTATATTTGAAGTACGAATCATTAATATGATGATTTCGAAAATACGTGTTATTTTCTCATCAGATACCTCTGTTTCTTTGGTCTTCCTCTAGATACTCTTATACTCATCCACATTCATACTCAAATCTTACCTCACGAAATTTCCCTTTTTTACGGAATGGAGATCATCAAATCCCGCTCTAGGCGGAGCGGAAGGGAATGTCAGACTTGTGCTGACTAAAACCCATCCATATTTCGTCTTAGCCCTTTGTGTTCCAGTGCCACGATATCTCTTTGGAACAGTCCCTCATTCTCGTCGTCATAAGGCGGATGGACGGTGAGCTAGCCCATTAAACGCCGTCCACAGGCCCGCGCCTACGGTTCTCCCACCCGATTCGGTGCAGGAACCTCCCGAATCACACGAACTTTACCTAACGATTGATTTACGGTTGATTATACCTAACGTACGTATTTTTATAAAATATTTATAAAACTCGCATTCCGTAATAAAATTTCGTGCGAGTGTGTGCTTCAAATATTATTCTCTATCCGCAATAAAATTACTAATAATACAAAGGTGAACGGCAGCCTTGTAAGGGAATTTCGTACCGCATATTTTTGTTAGAGTTTTGTAATAGAATTTATACCACTTATTAAGGCAACTAAGTCTTGTATTTTCATGTAAGTGTACTATTTTTAAATGTTGGGATTCATAAATAATATCAATAAAAAGATTTGAATAATTAAACGTAATTGAATCGTAAACTAAACGCAGTTTTGTTTTTATAAGTTGCCATATGCAAAATAACACAAATATAGCAACAATAATTAATATTTAGAAAAATAAATAACATTGAATATAATTAAACACTTAATTATTATACCTGAGAATGCATAATTGATGCATAAAATCATAATAGTTAACGATTCAATGATACAAATGATTTTCATCATCTTTTTTTTTTTGTTCATATGGCAATTATTTATTGACAGGTAAAGAAAATCTGTCATATAATGCTCGATAATATTTGAATGTGTTTGAACTTTCAGTTCAGTTCTTTGCTGTTGTTTTGGATATCTGAGCAATTTAGCGAATTATCTGGCCGTCTTTACGTTGCGTTGAGCATTTGTTCCTCAATCATCTGTCTCTTGATACTAGTTTCGCGAAAGGACGCTTTATTAACTGTGCTGTGTGTACGTGCGTCGATTAAAATGACGAACCTGCAATGTGTTCATTGCAACATTCGCTTGTCCCGATTAAGAAGGCACGCTTTATCCGATGACAGCGAAGATCTCGTCGTCAATACTATTCGACTGTGGACATAACCTAGAAATGTAAGTAGTTTACGAAAAACATTCTACTTGAGTGGGCCGAGGACGAACTCTGTGATAAGTTTTACGTATTGAAAAGTAGTCCTTAACATTTCAACCACACCATACCATTAAAATATGTATATCTGCTAAAACTAATCATATTACTATTCGAAAAACTAACATACACGGTAATGTGTATGTTAGTATGTTTGACATGCAAATTGTTATTTAAATGTATCTTACCTACTTGGTTTGCGTTTGAGTGTTAGAATTGGTATTACTCTGATAGTATGACGGTTGAAACGGAAAGTAAATAAAATAATGTTGAACAGTAATCACTTATTATATTTTTCTAGATAACAACTGCTGACCATGTTTGCTATGAATGCTGGCAGCTAGCTTCTCATCCACATTCATCTGATAATACGCCGAGAAGACGAGTTGGCCATCAAAGTGCTTGTGTTGTATGCGGAAGATCCATACTAAGAATCAGTCGATCCAGGATTTTGATTGAAGTGGCAAATGAAGAAGAACAAAGAGTGGCTAATACAGTTTTTACTTGGATCAAACCTCGAGAGGTATAAAAATCATGTACCTACTGCAACTATTCTTAATTATCTTTATTTGATTTAAACTAAGAAATAAAATAAATTATTTCCTACTATTACAAGCATGTTAGAATGCAAGCTTTTCTTTATTTACATTTTTATACCATACCATGCAAAGGGCATTACTCTTATATCAACTTATATGTTGCTAACTCTGGGACACTCATGAGGTTAGCTCTACTAACAACAAAAGGAGGGTCCTTCCATTGCCAAATGAGCCCTTTTCCTCTACCCCAATGAGCAATAAACTTATTCACTCATAGTAACACAACCTTTACCAAATACCTATTATTTGGTAAAGGTTTTCTATAAGTTGAAGGCAACCAATTATTGTCCAATTCCTCTCTTATTTCTTTGTGTTTCTTGTATGCTTGAACATGTTGGGCGCAAATTATGTCTATCAAACTTCAGTGTTTAATTTGTATTTCATCAATGCTATGATATTGATATTTTTGGCCATCTCATGAAGTGAATTATTTACAGATGTCATCCATGAATGAAGTTTGTGGAATTTGCTGGGTCCAAGCTCAAGATTTGAGCTTACATTTTCCAGAAGGACCACAAGAAAGACCCGAGCATAATGTGCCAATATAAGAACAGCAGCTGAAACACCAAGGCATTGTATTTTCCAAGAATGCATTGAACCAGAGCGACATGTTGTGCCCGAAGAAACCTGGCAACAATTATTAATTATGTATCAATATTATATGTATATCAAGAGGTGCTTGTATTTGTTCTCAAGATTCAAGATTCTTTATTTGCGTGAAATATGGTACATTATGGTCTTATCAATTAAAAGGTTTCACATATTTCGCTGACTTATTTCAGCATGCAAACTCTCTCTCTCTCTCTCTGCATAGACAGGAGGCAAATTATGGAAGCCTCTATACTGCTGAGTGTAGCCTTAATTACTTCACTTCCATTCAAAAAAATCCTACATTGCCGACCACATTTTTGGTGAACCTGATGCACCAGGTGAACAAAAACGTCGCAATTACAATAGCTGATGCAACATACCAGGCCCCTCAGAAAGTATTGCGAAAAAAAGTTTTTATATATGGGAGACTGGCCAGTTATTATGTTTTTCGAAAATATGATTATTTATAAGTAAAAATAAGTAAGTTCCAATTTCAAAATTTCCCTCCACATTTTTTGCGAGTTAATTCAAAGTATTGTGTCTCACTGAAATATGGATCTGCGCCGGGAACATTTTAGAGCTATGATTTTATACGATTTCAAGTGTCGCCTGAAACCGGATGAATCGTACGATAGACTTCAAATGGCATTCATGGATGAAGGCCCTTCCAAGGCAACCGTGTATCGTTGGTATAACGAATTCAAGCGCGGTCGACCAACTTTGGGGGATGACGAAAGAAGCGGTCGCCCTTTGACGGCTGTTACCGAAGAAAACGTGCTAGCAGTGAAAAATTTAATCCAAGACAATAGGCGAATTACATATCAGGAGATTCAACACATATTGAAGATTGGATCGGGAAGCGTTCACGAGATTCTACACAGCCATCTTCGCGTGAGGAGGATAGTATCACGCTGGGTGCCGCACAACCTCACCGATGCTCAGAAGCAGGCCCGGGTGGAATGGTGCCGTGATATGCTTAACAAATTTGAAGCAGGCTCGTCTCGGCGTGTTTACGACATCGTTACAGGTGATGAGTCCTGGATTTATCAATACGACCCAGAAACCAAGCGCCAGTCGACTGTTTGGGTGTTTCAAAATGAGCCAACGCCTACCAAAGTGAAGCGATCTAGAAGCGGGGGTAAGATTTTGATCGCTAGCTTTTTTAATTTGACTGGCCACTTGGTATCAATTCCCTTACGGGATCAAAGAAGCATTAATGCCGAATGGTATACTTCCAAATGTTTGCCAGAAGTTTTCTCTGTTATAAGCAACAAGCGACCAAACACAGGGCTCCGCGGGCTACTGCTCCACCACGACAATGCACCTGCGCACACCGCACTCAAAACGAGGGACTTCCTGGACAGCACGCCAGTCAAACTCCTGGGTCACCCTCCTTACAGCCCTGATCTAGCACCGTGTGACTTCTTTTTATTCCCAAAAATAAAAAATCAGCTCAAAGGGATACAATTTTCGTCGCCGGAAGATGCGCTGGCTGGGTTCGAGCAGGCTGTAAACGAGGTGTCTGCGGCGGACTGGAAAAAGTGTTTTGAAAACTGGTTTAGGCGCATGAATCTTTGTATAGAGGCTGGTGGAAAGTACTTTGAAAAGATTTAATAAAAATATATGTACGTATAGAACAATTTTTTTTAGTTTCGCAAAACTTTCTGAGTGTCCCACGTATATATATATACACGAAAAATATAATACTTGTTCCAAAAGGAAACATATTCCCTACACAAATATAGGAATTTATTTAATTATCCTCTGTGCCTCTGATGGATATATCATAGATGTACGCGGACCATATAGTCAGGACATGTTAACGTTACCAACTAACAAAATAATAACTGTTACTTAACGTTAATTCCAATGTGATACCTAATTAACGTTACAAAAATATAACGTTAATTAATAACATTGCCAGTAATTTAACGTTAATTACAATTAACGGGGTTGGATCTAGAATGATTTGGCACTAGTTGGGTGGTAAAAGGGGTTAAAGTGTGTAGGGCTTGGGTTTCCGATTATAACGCTACTACTCTTATTACAAGGTAATGCATATTTTTCGAGATATTAATGAAAAATGTTTCTAACCTCAAATCAGATAAAAGCGAAAACGGAACGTTAAAATGGGCGATTGACAACCAAATCTGTTCCACATATTGTCTATGGTGCTAAATGTCGTGAAAAATAGTCAAACCGGAACGTAAAAATAAAAAGTATTTTAAGTGTCACTGTCATTCGTTTGTTCATTCCCTTTTTCCTCGAGTTGCGTGAATGTGTTTCCTGTGTTTCGTAGTGTTTTTCTTATGGGTTCATTCGACGTCTTAGGCTTATCCTCTGGACTCGAATTGTTTGCTTTCACGATTGACCTCCGCTTGTACACTGGACACCGATTTTCTGCGTAATCGACTGACCTTTGCACGTATCCCGGACTTCGATTTACTGCCTACACGGACGATGGAGCCCCAACCATCAACGAGCCGTTCTGCGATAGAGGCTGAACCCCAGCTATCTACGAAATAAAATACTAGACTCGAAAGAAAATAGAATACTCGACAAACAGAGCTAAATGCAGAGCCAAATCAAAAGTAAGCCGAGACTAAGGCACTTGGTTCAAAAATATGAAAATTCTTATAATAATAATAAAAACATTTATTTCAGACACTTGTTCCATAGATCTTTGTTAGTAATACAGCTTACGTAACTATGTTAGTACCTAAACTAAATTACAAACATTCTAATTCATATATTTTCCTGCAGCATCAGACTTGTAATTATGCATACGGGTCCAATACTTCTGGAAAACTCCGTCTGGCTTATTCCCAATTACCTTCAGGATGCTATTTGCACTCCCCCGAACCCCGCGTAACAATGATGCCGTTCTTTTTCGCATGATAGTTGAAAAACTATCGGTAGCCGAATCAGCAAACATGCCTGATGCGATACAGAATCGCGGTAGCCCCAACAACACCCTGAAGGCGTTGTTATACTGGACATGAAGAGCGTTGTAGGCCGTCAACGTATGTGTAACCCACAGGCTGCATTTGTTAAATTACTGACAATATGCCTTGAAAAGGGTGATCTTCACTGGTCTCGTACATGTAGCAAACCTGCGGGCCAACATATTGCATCGGACTGACAACGCCCTTCGCTCCCTTTCCATATCCTGATCATCATTTAGATTGTCATCTACTAATTGGCCAAAGTACTTAAAATAAGGCACTCGGTTTAGGGTTACACCATATAGGTATACTGGCGGCACCGCTCTATGCTTCTTTGTACTAACCCTGAATACCATGAATACACTCTTCTTCACATTGTACAAGAGGCCGTGAGACATGGCATACCTCTCACAAAAATGTCAAGCAGTCGCCTGAGTGCCTCAATCGAGGGACTCAGCAGCACCATGTCATCCGCGTAAGATATGCTATTTATAACTTTACCATCTATCGAGCATCCAACCCCTGTGCTGCTGAGTTCCCCGATCAACTGATCGACTTACAAGCCAAACAGTGCTGGGGAGGTCAGACCTCCCTGCTTTATGCCACACTCCAGCCTATACGTCTCAGACAAAGCACCCGACCATCTGACCTGGTTAAATTGATGGTTATACCAGTACCTAAGCAGCCCAACTATCTCCTCAAGTTGCTTCCGCTCGCGCAACGCGTCCATAGGAAGTCATAATTAACCAGGTCAAATGCCTTCGAAAGGTCTAGAAGTACAGCATACACCGGTCGCGGTGTATTCCTGCTAGTATAGTAGCTGGCTGTGTGCTTGAGCGCTAAAAACCAGTTGTTGACTGTTTCTTATGCCGGAGGTATTTAATTTAAGCCTTTTCCTATAAACTCAGTTATGACTGGACAATAAAACAAGACTTTTCTGAAGGAGAACACTGCCTCTCTAGATCAACCATTAATGGCTGGTATAATTACTGTAGAGAGGCTGTGGTGGTGTACCAAAAAATAAACCGGCATTAACCGGAAAGATTTAGAGGTCCTGGCAAAATAGAACAAATTGAGGAGAGCGAGTTTGTTTAAAGAAAATACAGCAAAGGTCGACGAGGCTGGTTTAATTACTGTAAAAAGGCTGTTGTGGTGTAACAAAAAATAAACAGGCATTAACCGGAAAGATTGGGAGGTCCTGGCAAAATAGTAATTGATGAGAGCGAGTTTGGTTAAAGAAAATACAGCAAAGGTCGACGAGATGAAGGACATTGGATCATCGGAATGATCCAGGATGGGAGTGAGGATCTTCGACTGGAATCTGCCCAAACAGTGTCCGCTCCTCTGATGTTTTGATGCCCTTGATAAAGAAACATGTTGCTGAGGGCACCACCATACACACAGATTTTTGGCGGGCCTATGATTGTCTGGGAGATTATGGGTACATTCACCGTAAAGTAAATCATAGTGCCCCGACAACGTTTTTGTGGCTGAGGATGGCACCCACACACAAAGGATTGAATCACAATGGCGTGTCCTCAAAAGGTTCTTCTGTAAAGACGATTATAATAATCGTGAAAATACTAACGATTTAATATATGAATATTTGCGGAGAAGAGATGTAGAAAGAAATCATAGCGATCCTTTTGAGAAATTAAATAAGGTTATCAATTATGGTTTTAATAAATGACAAAATGATGTTTTGACGCCGACATCCCCTTCGTGTTAGATTACTGTAAGCCCTGCAGACAGAAATAGGAGCCGTTAAACCGTTTATTTTCATTAAACCTGCCATTAATGGTTGATCTAGAGAGGCAGTGTTCTCCTTCAGAAAAGTCTTATTTTTGGGTGCTTTGTCTGAGACGTATAGGCTGGGGTGTGGCATAAAGCAGGGAGTTCTGACCTCCCCAGCACTTTTTGGCTTGTAAGTCGATCAGTTGATCGGGGAACTCAGCAGCACAGGGGTTGGATGCTCGATAGATGGTAAAGTTATGAATAGCATATCTTACGCGGATGACATGGTGCTGCTGAGTCCCTCGATTGAGGCACTCAGGCGACTGCTTGACATTTTTGTGAGAGGTATGCCATGTCTCACGGCCTCTTGTACAATGTGAAGAAGAGTGTATTCATGGTATTCAGGGTTAGTACAAAGAAGCATAGAGCGGTGCCGCCAGTATACCTATATGGTGTAACCCTAAACCGAGTGCCTTATTTTAAGTACCTTGGCCACTTAGTAGATGACAATCTAAATGATGATCAGGATATGGAAAGGGAGCGAAGGGCGTTGTCAGTCCGATGCAATATGTTGGCCCGCAGGTTTGCTACATGTACGAGACCAGTGAAGATCACCCTTTTCAAGGCATATTGTCAGTAATTTAACAAATGCAGCCTGTGGGTTACACATACGTTGACGGCCTACAACGCTCTTCATGTCCAGTATAACAACGCCTTCAGGGTGTTGTTGGGGCTACCGCGATTCTGTATCGCATCAGGCATGTTTGCTGATTCGGCTACCGATAGTTTTTCAACTATCATGCGAAAAAGAACGGCATCATTGTTACGCGGGGTTCGGGGGAGTGCAAATAGCATCCTGAAGGTAATTGGGAATAAGCCAGACGGAGTTTTCCAGGAGTATTGGACCCGTATGCATAATTACAAGTCTGATGCTGCAGGAAAATATATGAATTAGAATGTTTGTAATTTAGTTTAGGTACTAACATAGTTACGTAAGCTGTATTACTAACAAAGATCTATGGAACAAGTGTCTGAAATAAATGTTTTTATTATTATTATAAGAATTTTCATATTTTTGAACCAAGTGCCTTAGTCTCGGCTTACTTTTGATTTGGCTCTGCATTTAGCTCTGTTTGTCGAGTATTCTATTTTCTTTCGAGTCTAGTATTTTATTTCGTAGATAGCTGGGGTTCAGCCTCTATCGCAGAACGGCTCGTTGATGGTTGGGGCTCCATTGTCCGTGTAGGCAGTAAATCGAAGTCCGGGATACGTGCAAAGGTCAGTCGATTACGCAGAAAATCGGTGTCCAGTGTACAAGCGGAGGTCAATCGTGAAAGCAAACAATTCGAGTCCAGAGGATAAGCCTAAGACGTCGAATGAACCCATAAGAAAAACACTACGAAACACAGGAAACACATTCACGCAACTCGAGGAAAAAGGGAATGAACAAACGAATGACAGTGACACTTAAAATACTTTTTATTTTTACGTTCCGGTTTGACTATTTTTCACGACATTTAGCACCATAGACAATATGTGGAACAGATTTGGTTGTCAATCGCCCATTTTAACGTTCCGTTTTCGCTTTTATCTGATTTGAGGTTAGAAACATTTTTCATTAATATCTCGAAAAATATGCATTACCTTGTAATAAGAGTAGTAGCGTTATAATCGGAAACCCAAGCCCTACACACTTTAACCCCTTTTACCACCCAACTAGTGCCAAATCATTCTAGATCCAACCCCGTTAATTGTAATTAACGTTAAATTACTGGCAATGTTATTAATTAACGTAACCACCCAACTGGCAATGTTATATTTTTGTAACGTTAATTAGGTATCACATTGGAATTAACGTTAAGTAACAGTTATTATTTTGTTAGTTGGTAACGTTAACATGTCCTGACTATATGGTCCGCGTACATCTATGATATATCCATCAGAGGCACAGAGGATAATTAAATAAATTCCTATATTTGTGTAGGGAATATGTTTCCTTTTGGAACAAGTATTATATTTTTCGTGTATATATATATATGTTGCATCAGCTATTGTAATTGCGACGTTTTTGTTCACCTGGTGCATCAGGTTCACCAAAAATGTGGTCGGCAATGTAGGATTTTTTTGAATGGAAGTGAAGTAATTAAGGCTACACTCAGCAGTATAGAGGCTTCCATAATTTGCCTCCTGTCTATGCAGAGAGAGAGAGAGAGAGTTTGCATGCTGAAATAAGTCAGCGAAATATGTGAAACCTTTTAATTGATAAGACCATAATGTACCATATTTCACGCAAATAAAGAATCTTGAATCTTGAGAACAAATACAAGCACCTCTTGATATACATATAATATTGATACATAATTAATAATTGTTGCCAGGTTTCTTCGGGCACAACATGTCGCTCTGGTTCAATGCATTCTTGGAAAATACAATGCCTTGGTGTTTCAGCTGCTGTTCTTATATTGGCACATTATGCTCGGGTCTTTCTTGTGGTCCTTCTGGAAAATGTAAGCTCAAATCTTGAGCTTGGACCCAGCAAATTCCACAAACTTCATTCATGGATGACATCTGTAAATAATTCACTTCATGAGATGGCCAAAAATATCAATATCATAGCATTGATGAAATACAAATTAAACACTGAAGTTTGATAGACATAATTTGCGCCCAACATGTTCAAGCATACAAGAAACACAAAGAAATAAGAGAGGAATTGGACAATAATTGGTTGCCTTCAACTTATAGAAAACCTTTACCAAATAATAGGTATTTGGTAAAGGTTGTGTTACTATGAGTGAATAAGTTTATTGCTCATTGGGGTAGAGGAAAAGGGCTCATTTGGCAATGGAAGGACCCTCCTTTTGTTGTTAGTAGAGCTAACCTCATGAGTGTCCCAGAGTTAGCAACATATAAGTTGATATAAGAGTAATGCCCTTTGCATGGTATGGTATAAAAATGTAAATAAAGAAAAGCTTGCATTCTAACATGCTTGTAATAGTAGGAAATAATTTATTTTATTTCTTAGTTTAAATCAAATAAAGATAATTAAGAATAGTTGCAGTAGGTACATGATTTTTATACCTCTCGAGGTTTGATCCAAGTAAAAACTGTATTAGCCACTCTTTGTTCTTCTTCATTTGCCACTTCAATCAAAATCCTGGATCGACTGATTCTTAGTATGGATCTTCCGCATACAACACAAGCACTTTGATGGCCAACTCGTCTTCTCGGCGTATTATCAGATGAATGTGGATGAGAAGCTAGCTGCCAGCATTCATAGCAAACATGGTCAGCAGTTGTTATCTAGAAAAATATAATAAGTGATTACCGTTCAACATTATTTTATTTACTTTCCGTTTCAACCGTCATACTATCAGAGTAATACCAATTCTAACACTCAAACGCAAACCAAGTAGGTAAGATACATTTAAATAACAATTTGTATGTCAAACATACTAACATACACATTACCGTGTATGTTAGTTTTTCGAATAGTATTAAGATTAGTTTTAGCAGATATACATATTTTAATGGTATGGTGTGGTTTAAATGTTAAGGACTACTTTTCAATACGTAAAACTTATCACAGAGTTCGTCCTCGGCCCACTCAAGTAGAATGTTTTTCGTAAACTACTTACATTTCTAGGTTATGTCGAATAGTATTGACGACGAGATCTTCGCTGTCATCGGATAAAGCGTGCCTTCTTAATCGGGACAAGCGAATGTTGCAATGAACACATTGCAGGCTCGTCATTTTAATCGAAGCACGTACACACAGCACAGTTAATAAAGCGTCCTTTCGCGAAACTAGTATCAAGAGACAGATGATCGAGGAACAAATGCTCAACGCAACGTAAAGACGGCCAGATAATTCGCTAAATTGCTCAGATATCTAAAACAACAGCAAAGAACTGAACTGAAAGTTCAAACACATTCAAATATTATCGAGCATTATATGACAGATTTTCTTTACCTGTCAATAAATAATTGCCATATGAACAAAAAAAAAAGATGATGAAAATCATTTGTATCATTGAATCGTTAACTATTATGATTTTATGCATCAATTATGCATTCTCAGGTATAATAATTAAGTGTTTAATTATATTCAATGTTATTTATTTTTCTAAATAATTATTAATTATTGTTGCTTATTTGTGTTATTTTGCGTATGGCAACTTATAAAAACAAAACTGCGTTTAGTTTACGATTCAATTACGTTTAATTAATCAAATCTTTTTATTGATATTATTTATGAATCCCAACATTTTAAAATAGTACATTTACATGAAAATAAAAGGCTTAGTTGCCTTAATAACTGGTATAAATTCTATTACAAAACTCCAACAAAAAGATGCGGTACGATAGTTGCCTTTCGTCTTACAGTATTCAAAGATATAAAACAAGATATACACGTACCCTTTCCAATTCATCCCCCAAAATTTCTTACCCCTTGTGCTAACCCTAGGTGTACCCAAACCAGCGATAGGACTCTCCATCTGTCACGTCGAGCAATAACTACCGGAGATACACCCCGTACTCGGCATTCATCAAGATGACTGACACCAGATTAGATATCTCTCCATATTCGCTACCCGGCTAGGGAATAAACTTGTCGGAGGAGACCGGTTCAAATGTAGGGTAAACTTGGGTAATTCGTACTTACGCCAAATTCGTACTCCACTTAAAACTCGGCTTCGGTAAGAGCTATCAGCGCCTCTAGTGTCAAAAAATAGATGTAACACTCGGCCATTTTACGACCAGACAGATGGCACCTGTGAAGCTGTTCTCGACAAAAATATTGAAAAAGTAAGATTTTTTCAACTATTGCTGTAATATTTTTACACACTTCGTAAGAGTTTTATTCAAATTAGGTCGTGTTAACCTATTTTACGATTTGATACGTATTATTATGTATCTTTCCGATTTAATCTGACGTGTTATCATACTCGTAACTCTTGTCAACTTTTTTGGGGGTAAATTTAACTTTTATTTGGCTCTTGCTCCTATTTTGTACTTCGACTTAAGTTCTTAAAACGTACTGGTACGATTTAGTTATATAACTGCGATGATTGCCGAGAATTGGCGAAGACCATCCGTCGAATTTGTTAAGAATTACTACTTGCTTTAATAACACATTGTTGATTATGATGCTGTTTCTCAATACTGTATACCAATGATAGATCTTATAGTACGAATTAAGGATATAGCAGTACGATTTGGGATGAATGATCTTAAATCGTACATTTTTTAGATTTTTTTAAATTGTTTATTTTTTTAGAAATTTAAAAGGTTTATGTTAAATTTGATTATAGAAACAATAAAGCATTTAGCAAACAAAAATTACTTGTAATTAAAACTAATTTATCTTTCCTAATTTCTTAAATATGATTGTTTTCTCTTAAGGGGTACGAAAAAGGCAAGTTTACCCTAGATATAGATGGGAATTATTTACCAGGTTTTACCTGCGAATTAGCTTGCGTGGATGTCGGGGATTATGAAACAGGTCTGTACCTACCGTGTCGTGATAAAAATTAACCTATGTCCACCTTGGTTTATCTGTGTCATAAACTCCACCCAGTCGTTTTGGTGTGGAAAATTAATGAATAGAAGGGCAGAATAACGTACAGACAGAGTTACTTTCCTATTTTTATAAATAGTATGGATGTACGAAGCGTTTAATCACTCACAGGTAGGCAGTTATTATTAATAATGGATTCAGATTTAATAAAAAATACCTACCGATATTAAACAGACGACAATTTTAGTCGATGTTAATGGTCTGCAGTCTATTGGAAGTGTAGTTATTTTAAGGCTTATTTTAAAATTATGATAAATTAATTTGTAAAAATTTTTCATTCGATATTATCAAGATCAATTATTACGTATTTTGTAAAAATAAACCATGATGAATAGCAAAATAAAGATGAATTGAAAAATGCTGATATTATTAAATTGTTGATTTTAATCGGTAGACGTTTGGCACCAATTTTTTTCATAAAAATATTAACTTATTTTCACCTCTTTTCAATGTAAACATTTTAAAGTGAACGCAACCGCAGTATTCAATAAGAAGATTATAACATGTTGGCAAAAGTTACTCTCGTTGCATTTCAGTAAAGGATATGAGTATCTCGGATCCAAACTTAATTTTCATAACTTTGTATCTACAAAACTTTCAGCCTCATACTTTATCGTATTACTGTCTAGGCATGTTAGCACAATAAGATATTCAAATATGCTTCGAGTAGAAAAGTTATTCTATTTGATAGTCGTTGACGAAAAAAAAGCTTTTTTATTTAGTTTTGTACATCTTTTGTTGTCATTTGTATCTTAACTCGTTATTTGCCTTATCGCGTTCCGAGATGTATGTGTAAATGTGCTTCAGGACGTGCGGTGAATCCTGGAGCGTGGGCCAGCTTATCGTATTACACGTCGGCAACAAGGTTCTCACCGAGCGATCTGGAGCAACTGAAATGCTGAATTATGAATCGATTCTCGATGCAATCGAATTAGGAATAGGTATTTAACATTCCCATTGATAGGACACATACTTCATCGAGAAGAATAACTAAACCCTAATCCACTATGTGGGCTCAGTGCGAGTAGATAGACGAAGAGAGAAAGAAAGATAAAGTATTTATGTATCACACAGCGCAATACAAAATGGTTAATTTAACAACAAAACCAAATTATATAAAAGTAGACATTAAAAAAATTAGACTTACATTAGACTAAAATAGTCCTGTATGAGGTCAAAAGGATGTTTCAGCTTGGTTCTGTCTGTACTCTGTTCTATATTAAAAAATGGTTGTCTTTTTGTACTACATTTTTTTAAAGATATGCTATTTTATCACGATTTTGTCCTTCCCCGTTTTGAGAGCAGTGGTGATTATATAAATTACACAAAGTAATGCCTAGATGACCCATAACTAACGGAGCAAAAGTCGGCATCGTTACGTCATTGGCTATGTTGACTAACAATCCTCTGGTTTACGTTAAAGATGTTTAGTTGATCATCATCATCACCTAAGGCTGTACTGCTGCGGATAGTCCTGTAGCCTGGTCGAGTATATTAATGTTCATTCATTTGATTATTGATAAAAAAAAGGATTACCTTTTTGGTAAAATTACGATGCAGAATGTAACGACTAAGTTTTTTTATTTTTTATCAAATCCTATTCGTAACATTATTTAAGAAATGCAATGAAAACGTTATTTATAGAATTGAGAAACAGTTTATTTTGTCAATCAATAGTCGATACAAAAATACACAAAACAATTGACTAAAACATCGACTGAACAACGCTATCAGTACATCACTAGATGTTTTCAGCGAAGCTCGTTCACGTTGAACGTTGTACAGGAATGTGCGCTTCTATCTGTTTACAATTTTGATCAATACATGAGATTAAATTCGCCTTTGTCTGCATTCCGTCCGGAACTCTGCAATCACTGTTATTATGAAACTTTTAAGTTGGGATGCTTAGTATGCTATTGAGTCTGATGAGTAACTTTGTAAACAGTGATCTCATTTTTGAATTTGCAAAATCATTTTGGACACTTCTCACGGACAATCAAATTTATTATAATGTGTCGTAGTTTTTTTTTTCATCCACTCAACAACTCTGTTACAATTTGAGAAAATCTTATTTTCATGGAAAGCTGTGATTTTTTTTTCCAAACGTAAGTAATCAAGAAACTAACCCAAATAAGCCAGTATTCTCGTATATTCAGACGTTTGAGTTCGTTCTTTTTCATATATGAAGCGACGGTGCATGACTACGTAGGTTTAAAATATTCTTAAGGTAGATTTCTTGGTAAGTCAACGGAATGGTAGCCAAAGGCTATTGGAGTTCTATACATTTGTAATAAAGTCCATTCATTTATTCAGTTTTCTTACAAGCTTTTCAGTATTTACCGAAATTTTACTGGCCGCTATAATTATACATAACTTTAAAATAACCCTCCTTTTGGGGTTCCCCGCAGTCGGTCAAAAATATACTTTTGGGATGTAGTATTGTTGTACCGAAACTACCCAGGGCAAAATAATTTTCTTGAGTTATGACGAAAATACTATTTGCAAAGATTTGATCTCTATGTTACTGCTTGACAAATAATAAAAAGCTGACATCAAGTATTCTCAAAATATTTCTACATTTCAAACCAACTTTCCTTTAATATAACTTTTCATAGATTGCAGAATTCTGCTCATAATATCTTCAGAACCTGACACCTGCCAAATATATTTTCTATTTTCAAGCGTTGAATTCTCCTGCACAATCTAAGGAGTTTCACACACAATTGTTCAAATGGAATGGAACATCGGACGCGGAAGATAATCCAGGTAAATTGTCCGTCTATAAGGACTTTCTAATTAGAACTGCAATCGTAGGAACGGTTCAGAGGAAATAAGGATTTACACAATGGCCGAGGGTATATAGGAAATGGGTCATTCTATTAGAGTGTAATGTTGCATTCGGACATTGGTGTAATTATACTTTTATATGACTAGATTCGAAATAGCAGAAAACTTGCAATTTAAAAAAAAAACCGGTCAAGTGCGTGTCGGGCCACGCGCAGTGTAGGGTTCCGTAGTTTTATAACAGCTAAGTGCGGGTCTTATTCGCTGACTGATAGTTTCGTACCATCATCATTACCATCATCATCATTTCAGCCGAAAGACGTCTACTGCTGGACTTAGGCCTCCCACAACGCCGCATTGATATAAGGGGGGTTTTGCCATAATCGCCAAGCTCGGCAGGTGGGTTGGCGATCGCAGTACGGTTGTTACAAAAGCACAGAGAACGCTGCTGCCCATTCTCTGGCAAGTTTCTTATTTTTCTGGTAAGGTTTCGTACCATGCTTTAACTAAAAGCCAAATATAACTACCTACTTAATTTGACTTCCTATACAAACAACAACAAAAACTGTTTTTTTTTTTATCCATCGATATTTCTATGCAGTTGTTCGAAATTTTCGAGTCTAATACAATTGGTCGACCACTATAACTCGTAAACTTGTAAAGCCCACTTAAGTGTGATAGTTTTCCTTTAAACTTCGTTATATTTAAGTACTACTGCCGTGACATTTGTATTTCTAACTAAGTTTAGTTGGTAGAGGGGGAGGACACTTGACTGTAACGAAAATTGGTACTTTAAAGCTTGATAAATCACGAACCAAAAACAGTCTTCCCAAACCCCTAATATTTTTGAAAGACCTATTCAACGATATACCACAATAAGGGAACGACGAAAAAAAAAATTATCATCCCCACTTTACATGTAGGTGAGGTACCCTAAATCATTGTTTTTATCAAAATTTTATTTTACCACTTTTTTGGCGTCATTAACGCGTATACTCGTGCCAAATTACAACTTTCTAGTACAAATAGTTTTTTAGCTAAACCGCGGACAGACAGACAGGACATGGCGAAACTATAAGGGTTCCTTGTTGACTACGGAACCCTAAAAATTTAAGCCTTTATCAGCGTTTGCAATTAAAAAACAAAACCTGTTTAATCTACAAAAATAAATACTGGCGTTTCCTTAAAAAACGCTACTGTAATAAATAAAAAGTCTTTTCCAAACCACCGAAAACCAAAACACCTGTTTTAGAAAACCGAATAAAAAAGAGCCACCCAAATTGTTCCAAGTGTCTTAAATTGCACGATATCACTTAGCTCCCCCTACACAGATCCTCAAATGGAACAGAGAAGAAAAAAAATACGTGACAATAAAGTAATTTCAACCACTATACAATGCAATAAATATTTGTCCTATGAATAGGCTATTAAATCATTCAGTAGCATTAAAAGGTCCCACACAGGCGCCAAGCGATGGCGCTGTGGGGTGATATTGTAAAGAACCCATTATTATATGGCAGCACCACCCAGCCATATTATAATGGGTTCCCCACGTTTTATACTCAACGTCTATTACAGATCTATTTAAATTAAAAAGGTACGCTGCATCTCGCTGAGTAAATATTTCGAATTTTCGTTTTGTTGAAATGGTTTTGCTAGCAACAATACAATGCTTGTTACGCACTGAATGTTGGATTTCAATTTGCATTATTAAACAAAAGTACATTTAAAAGGTATAATATACCTTGTAAATTACTTTTATACCTACCTAAATATTATTTAGGTTCCAAATTACGAGCTTACCTTTGTAACTATTTCATAATTGCGTACATTTTATAATCTTTAGCGGAAGACCGGAGTCACCTAACACATCTCCTTGCTTAAAAGTGATCTCCAAATTATGTGTGTTAAAACTTTATGTAATGGAAATAAACATATTTTTTATTTGTTTAAAAAAACTTTCTCTGTTAACGTTTCAATCTTTTTTTTATTGTTGAAATACATATTTTCTGCTTTGAATACTAAATTCTTATCTGATATCTTGTAAATATTGAAATTCGATTTATATATATAACACGCGGTGCACTCCATCTACTTTTTTCTACGGTCAGAAGCAATTAGGAGCGAGGGCGAAATATTAATTTTTCTTTTTCGTGTTACGAGTTTCATGGAAATTAAAGTAGATTGCTTTTTAATATCTTTCTTTTGCTGAAAACATGTCGGTAATCTGCCAACCTCGCTACTCTGATTTCCACTTTAATAGGCCAAAAAATACTTGTACAGATGTAAGCTCGCAAATGTTTCTACCAAATGTTACCTCGGGGTCGTTTTTCGGAGATGGAAATGTTTTTACTTTCAATACAAAAGTGCTTGTGTATTGAAAACGCTGTACAAATTGTCGGGGAAGATCCCAAGGGCACATTGAAAGCGTGTTTCGCAGATACATGTTACCTGGCGTCTTACCGCCGAATAAGCGTTCACTTAGAGTGGTTTGTCAATACGACTCGGAAAGCTTTTACTTTACGCTCCTTGCAAAATACGTAAATATTTTTGGCTATTGTATGAGTAGAAATAGTAAGTTTTTCAACGCGGTTTTTATTCCTTCGAGGGCCAATTTGGTAGACATTTAATCAAATGCCAGCTGCTGTGTGGAAGATTGCAGATTAGTTGGAATCAATGTCACAATCGCAATGTTAAAATGTTTTGCTAACAAAGAAAAGTAGTCGTTTTCAGTCCATTTATTTTTTTATTGTAGCATCCTGTAATTCAGATAAGTAAGCACAACAGCCCACACATAGCCTGTATATTAGGTTTTATATTAGTATATCTGAAAGTATTTGTTTGATATTTTTTTTTTTGTTTCTGCACTCAGCCAGTAACCACGCGGGTTGAAAGTGATGACCAGAGGTCGGAATTAGGTAGAGTTATTTATGTACTGTACGGTCAGCAACCGCACATTGTACCTTAGCCTAGTTAAAATACTGCAAATTTAGTTAATTTATAAAAACGTAGTATCGTCACGTACGCGAGTACGTCAGTCTTCGGTTTAATATCGAGCTCGCGCAACATCCAACATTTTGTAACATTTTAACATTTTTTATTACTTTATTTTAGTGCATTTTCGTATTAAATACCTTTTAACATTAACATTTATTTTATTAACATTCAACATTAAGTGTAAAGGCTCATGCCCTTACATTTTGGTCCTTCGAGCCGTTAAGAGTAAAATCAGTGCCGTGGTACGTTTTCTCTCGCGGGAACATTTGAAAATTAAACTCGGACATTAAACAGAACATTCAACAGAACATTAAAAACAGTGTGAGTGAACAGTGATATCGAGTGAGAGTTGCACAGATCGGGGTGGAGCGTAAGCAGCGAATCCGGTGAGCACGTTCCATATTACCTACTTTTCTGGAATTTTGGATTTATTGTTTGCACTAAGCACCGGTAACAACAATGTCTTCTTACGACGCTTTACTTAACTCTCAATCTACGAATCTTGAGGCTATCAAACGAATAAATGAAAACTTTAAGAAAGATAGTTCTACACGTAAAACCACTCTTGAATATCATGATGACAGACTTGAAAAGCTGGAAGGGTTTTGGAGTGAGTTTAAAAATAACGACATCCAATTAGCTTTATTTGAAGGCAAAAAGTCTGGACCTTACTATGAGAATCGCATTTATGAGCGTTTGGAACAAATATATGAAGAAACGAAGTGTATGATAAACAAGTCGAAACAAAGATTATTGGCGCAAGTTGAAGACGAAAAATTTGCTTCGTTTAGTCAGTTGCAAAAAAGAGAAGAAAGGCCATGTGTGCAAGAGAATGTTCCAGAAAAACAGGAGAGCGATGAGATCCCGGATGATGGGAAGAACACGTCTAATGAGGAGTTAGTCGTGGACCAACGGACTAAAGATATGATGAATGAGCAGCGGTCGAACATCAAAGCTTTTGAGAGAACAGTACGGAACATGGACATTGAAAATTTAAAAGAAAAGTGGCAACTTGAAGATAAGTTGAGGACAGTTACGCAACGTTGGGAAAAGGTCGATAGCACTTATTGGAAGCTCGATAACATGTTGGTCAACACGCAAGCATTTGAAAGTGATTATAATAGATTGGAAAGGCTGTATGAATTCAGCAAGGAACAAATTAACAAGAGGATTTGGGATAACAAACACCAGGAAAAATCCACGCCCAAAATTGAACTTCCGATTTTCAGTGGTAGCTATGCTCAGTGGACAACATTTAAGGACTTGTTTGTGGAAATCGTGCATCGTAACTCGTTTATTTCTAATGCTCAGAAAATGCAACATTTAAAGGCGAAGTTAAAGGGAGAGCCCGAGCGATTAATACAGCACATGAACATTAGTGCCGATAACTACGAAGCCAGTTGGCAAATACTTCAACAGAGGTACGATAATAAGAGACTATTATTTACCTACCAAGCAAACATTCTACTGAGTCTACCCAACATACAAACCCCAACGGCATCTCTACTGAAAAGAATGCATGATACAACCATTGAGTGCCTTCAGGCTATTAAGAACCTGCAATACGATACTTCTAGTTGGGGCCCCTTGGTGGTTCACATTTTAATGCAAAAGTTGGACGCAGACACACGCCAATCTTTCAAAGAATCCATGGAAAATCCAAGGGAAATGCCACCATTAAACGAGTTCCTGAAATTCATCGAAACCAAGTTCATGTCGATGGAATCGGGTACAAACCCGAACCGCCCACGAAACTTTAATAGTCAACAGCCAAACATTCAGCCGAAAACAGTTCATAATGCAACATACAGTAAGCCTAAAGTGCAGCAACAGACCATCCAAGGTGGAACTAAGAACATGCCGAGAACATTCCATAACAAGCAAACATTTCATAATTCCGCAATAACTTGTCCAAAATGTAATAATCAACACGGGCTCTATAATTGCAGAGAATTTTTAAGTATGTCACCAGACGAAAGGTTGAAGACCGCTAACAACCTACATGTATGTCTAAATTGCCTATTTAGTCATAACGGCGAAAAATGTACGTCGGAAAAAAAGTGCAAGCACTGCGATGAGCCGCATAGCAGCATTTTGCATGAAGCGATTGGTATTGCAAAATCGAAAACCGGTAGGGCAAATGTAGGTCAACAATTGAACACGCACTTAGCACATGACAACGCAAATGAGGTACTGCTAGCCACGGCCCAGGTCAAAACAATAGCCCATGATGGAACTACGATCATCTTACGAGCTTTACTAGACCAGGGCTCTCAGGTCAGCCTAATTACAGAAAATGCTGCTCAAAAATTGCAGTTAAAACGAAATAAGATGAGCGCGGTGGTGTCTGGTGTTGGTGCTACAGCCGCCACCAAGTGCAAAGGAGTGCTCCATCTTAGATGCCAAGCGATTTACAATGACTTCAACATTAACATTAATGCACTTATAATGAAGAAAATAACGAACAAACTGCCAAGTAAAACAGTAAATAAAGGTAGCTTTGAACATATACAACATTTACAACTCGCTGATCCTGAATTTAACATATCCCAGGACATAGATTTACTATTGGGAGCCGATGTATATTCCGAAATATTGTTAGAGGGGTTAATAAAAACAAACACATCATCCATCATAGCACAACAAACACATTTAGGCTGGAAAGTATGTGGTAATTACAAAACATTCAATTGCCATGTAATAGTCAACAACATTAAGGATCTTGCCCAATTCTGGGAACAGGAGTCTTTGCAAGAAAACAAAGAAGATGTGGACCCTGACAACCGGTTCCTCCTGCGAAATGGGCACTTGGCAGAATACAGGAAGTTCACCCGGGGAGAGACAATCTAGTCAGAGTTGTGACTATGAAAACACAAACAGGGTCATTAACAAGACCAATAACAAAATTGGTTAAACTCCCAATACCAGAATATCATACAGAAACACCTGACACCACCACCTCCAAAACAAAATCCAATGACAAAATCTGCACTGAAAAACAAAAGCCTACAACAAATAACACTAACAAGAAACAGCGATTTAAATCAAGAAATATAAGTTCCAGCCTGCTATCGATACTCTTAACATTACTAACATTATTCCAGCCGACAAAGCAAAGCAGTGACATTAATATCACACCGTTTGAACCAAATAGAGCAGTGTACTTTGACAAAATCGGCAATTTGCAAAGCGTACACGATGACTGGAAGATTGTTACCTACTATAATATGACATCTTACTGGCAAGGCATGGAAAACATACATAGAGTTGTGAAACATCTGGGAGAAAGGTGTGAGCAATTTGCATACCAAACGATGTGCAAAACCATTATGACTGAATTCGAACAGGAACTTAACGAACTTGATCACAACAATTACATGTTGGAAACACATCATGGGCAGACCAGAGGGCGGGTTTCCCGAGGCCTTTTTTTTTTTTTTTTTTTTTTTTTCGGATGGAAAATCATCAAATGACTTCTTCCGCTCTGGGCGGAGCGGAAGGGAGTGTCAGACTTGTACTGACTAAAACCCATCCATGTTCCTTCTTAGCCCTTTGCGTTCCAGGGGCACGGTATCTCTTGCGAACAACCCGCAGCCCTGGCAGGCATCGGCCCTCTCGGACCCCTTCCGATTTGCTGACATCTCCTTGAGGCGCGCGTGGAACACGAACGCGCCGTCGGCACGGTCTGTCGTCATAAGACGGACGGACGGTGAGCTAGCCCATTACTCACCGTCCACAGGCCCGCGCCTACGGTGGCCGGGGGCCACTGGTTGCCCCCCGACGCCCGGGACCCTCCCGAAACAACCGTGTCCGGTGAGGACCTGCGTCAGGCGGAAGGTGAGGGCGCCGTGGCGCCTCTCTAGCCACTCCTCAAAGAGGGGACTTATCGCCACTATTGTGGCGTGCCCTGCACGGGGTTGCGACAGTCGCTCCCTCCATGTCGCCATGAGATCGCGCCGGAGGTCTGTCCGCTGAGCGACAATTTGCCGCGGCAGCGGAGTTTCGCCCCGGCGTAGTGCCTCCGCGCGCCATTCGTGCAGGCACGCGAGGACTATCGCCTCCAGATCCCATGGCGGCAATCCGGCCAAGAGGCTCGCCGCCTCGCCGGAGATCGTGCGGTACCCCCGGATAAGCCTTACGGCTACCACCTTCTGGGGCGCGTTCAGGTAATGGGCGGCTCGCCGCCTCAAAGAACGCGCCCACACCGGGGCCCCGTAAAGGGCCATGGACCGCACGACCCCCGCGTAGAGCCTCCGGCAGGAGGCGTTTGGACCCCCCAGGTTGGGTAAGAGCCGCTTGAACGCAGCCCCTGCCCGTTCCAGTTTGGGGGCCAAACGTCGGAAGTGCTCCACGAAGTTCCACCGGCTGTCGAGGACAAGCCCTAGGTACTTCAGCGTCGACTCGACGCCGATGGGAACCCCTCCTACCGTCAGTATGGATCCCGACGGTGGCGCATTCCGAGGCCCATGAAAGCACATGGCCTCGGACTTGTGCAATGCCACCTCGAGACCCAGTTGCCGGATTCTCTCCACGACTATCGCAACCCCGCGTGTCATAAGTTCGGCCGCCGCCTCGTGCGACCTCCCTTGTGCCAGCACCAGCGTGTCGTCAGCGTAGCAGACTACACTGACACCGCTAGGGAGGTCGGCGCGCAGCACCCAGTCGTAGCCGATGTTCCACAAGGGCGGCCCCAGAACCGATCCCTGTGGGACACCGCACGACACCTCTCGCCGATTCCATTCTCCGGTGCGACCGGGGTAGATGACGGCCCTATCCGTCAAGTAGTCCCCGACCACACGACGAAGGTAGGTCGGCACCCGGTGATACCGGAGTGCCTCCCTAATGCAGCTCCAGGGCATGGTGTTGAAGGCGTTGGCGATGTCAAGAGACACCGCCAAGACAACCCCACCCCTGGACACCGCATCCCCCGTCGTGAGAGCCCTCACGCGCATGATGGCGTCCACCGTCGAGCGCCCTCTGCGGAAACCAAACTGGTTCTCCGCAAGATCCGGCCCCATCCCCACAAGGTGCCCGGCGAGGCGGTTGGCAATGACTCTTTCGAAGAGCTTGCCCACCTCGTCGAGCAACACAATGGGCCGGTATGCGGACGGAGAGTCCGCAGGGCGCCCCGGCTTCCGGATGAGGACCAGCTTCCCCGTCTTCCAACGAAGCGGGAACTGGCCTCTCTCCAAGCATGCGCTTAAGAGCCCTTCCAGTCGGGGCCCAAGAGCCTCCGAGGCCAGGACCCAGGCTTTGCCAGGCAAGCCATCGGGTCCCGGGGCGGTATTTTTGGCTTTAAGCCTGCCTACCGCCGCTCTCAGGTCTACCCCGGTCACTTCCGGAATGTCGTCATCGTCCTCGGTGTGGTCCGCTTCCGGCACCGCAAGCGGCGGAGCCATAGGCGGGGGAGGATGTTCCCCTCGCAGAGGGAACAGAGCGCTCACCACGTCCTCCACGAGCTGAGGGCGGAGACTCTGCGTCAGCGGGGGGGCCCAGGTGCGGAGTTTGTCCCGCACCATCTTGTAAGGGCGCCCCCACGGATCTCTGTCGAGAGTCTCCAGCATCTCCTCGCGGCCCAGGTCTCTGGCCCGCTGGACAGCCTCCTGGAGGGCGGTCTTCGCTGCTCTGTATCCCTCGTACAGCTCCGCCTCAATGGCTGCCGCATCCGGAGGGCGGATGCGGAGCCTGCGATGCCTGGCGTACGGGTGCCGCGCGGCTACGCACGCCTCGCGCAGAGACGTCAGCTCTCGCGACCACCAGTACACCTGACGCCGGGCGCTTCCTGGCCGAACTCGGGGCATTGCCACGTCGCAGATGTCGGACATGGCCTCCTGGAACCACCCTGCCTCGTTGTTGATGTCGGCAGGCCTGTTCGGTGATGTCACCCAGGCCTGCACTATCGAGGCTTCCAGGAGGAGCTCCCGGTCCAGCTGCTTCAGCGCCCAACGCGGACCACTCGGGGCCTGTAGGACCGGCGCGCTTGAGTCCTGGGCGGAGACATCAAACCGGATGTACCGGTGGTCGGAATAGGTCTCCACCCCCTCCATGACGCGCCAGTCAACGACACGCGGTGACAGAGCGGGGCTAGCGAACGAGATGTCCACCACCGACTCGCCCCGCATCCGCACACACGTGGGGACAGAACCCCGATTTAGGACGACCAGGCCCGCCTCCAGAGCCCAGTCCTCCACCATCCTACCCCGCACATCTGTGCAACGAGAACCCCAGGCCAAGTTTTTGGCATTGAAGTCCCCGAGCACAAGCACGGGGAGGGAATAGCTTCGGATGACGACACTCAACTCCATGAGGGAGTTGTGGAACTCGGCGAGAGTTCGGCTCGGGGAGAAGTAGACTCCCGCTACGACGATCTCCCCGAACCGTGCTGCTACGCAACCCCGACCCTTCCTGACACTCTCAAGGGTCGGGGTACCGGCGGCGGCCGACGAAATTATGGCCACTGAGCCGCTCAGGTCCTCCACCCAGTCTTCCCTGGGCGGGACAAAGTACGGCTCAGCGACCACGGCGACGTTAATCAACCACTCCGCCATGCTCTGGAGCAACAGATCCTGAGCACAGCGGCAGTGGTTGATGTTCGCCTGGAGAAGGCGTAATGGGGCCATTATTGGCACTCCATTTCAGCCCCCTCCCGGGCCCCCTGTGAGGGCCCCGCCACAGGTGTTGCGGCGATAGCACTGGCGGCAGCGGCGGAAGCGACAGTGCCAGTGGCTGCGGTGGTGGCGACGGTGGAGGCGGTGGCTGGAGGCCTCCCCTTGCCCCTGGTCCTGGTGGGTGGTGCGCAGGCCCTGCCCCCTGCCCGGTGATCGGCCGGTTTGCCCGCCGCCGCACATGCAGAGCAGTGCGGCGCGGCGGAGCAAGCCGCGGCCATGTGACCGGGCTGACCGCATCGGAAGCAGACGCCGCTGCGGTCGACCTCCGAGGTGCACCGACAACTCACGTGTTGCCCCACTAGGCACCGGTAACACCTCAGAGGCCGGGGTTCCAGCAGCTTCACCTGCGCCGACACCCAGCCCACCAGAAGCCTTCCAGCCTCCGGTTTCCCGAGGCCTTGTTGATGGAATAGGTTACCTTGCAAACAGCCTATTCGGCGTATTAGATGAAAGGTTCGCAATACAATATAAAAAGGACATCGAAACATTGCAAAATAATAGAGATCATCTATTGAACCTGATCAAAGGTCAAACATCAATCATAGAGGCACATAATAACATTTTAAAGAGAAATGAAGAGGCGATGAACACTCAGTTCAACCTCTTAGATCAACATCTTAACGCTACAGAGAACTATTTACAGAAATTGGGTAAGGATGTTGAGCAAGAGGAAGAGTTGAACTACTTTAACATCATGGCTCTGACTAGTTCAACAATTCTGTCTAAACTGCGCCACATTCAACATATCGACGGTTGAAAGGCTAATTGGTACAAGCGACATTTTTTGCGATATTGAGTTATATACATATTCGGAATCAGCAATTTTTTCTCCGTCGTTTGAGTCAAGTTTCAATTTTTCTTGACTACTTTTATGGCGCTTAGCACCTACAGCAAAACATACCTCATTTCTAAGAACATTGATTTAAACGACACAAAATTAGGCAAATTTGAGGACTCGATGACTTCGGCTATTTTGATTTTTCGAACTTTTATGATGAGTGTCGATTATGGCATTTGGCTTTTTCGCTATAGTTGTGGTTTTGCCGTTTGGCCCATTTTGCATTTAACTACATTAAAAAACCGTGTCGTTTGAACCATTTTGCATTAAGTTATATTAATTGACCTAAGCTTCAATATTTACTAATAATCTAGTAAGGGGTCATTTTGTTTCATCCTGCAGTCCCTCTAATGTGCATCTGCATCAAGCTACTTCACTCTGGTGTAACACCATCATGTTGCTTACAATCATTGTGCTTATTCAACTGTCAGTTGACATGGCGCTCAATTCATTTTCTCTCGTATTGATTTATTCTAAGTCGATACTTGAGCCAGTTTACTGTCAGCTATTTTTTTACAGCAAGCATTTGAACCATTTTGCCTTTCTCAAAAAAATACAAAATTTGATGCATTTTGGGCTAACCAACATAAAATTTCCAAAATAATAGACAATTAACAACAGTAATAGCTTAAAAAGAATCCTTACTTAATTAGGGATTTACTGTTTAAAATAAATAAAAGTCTATTAAATAGTTGTTATTTTATGAATTTTTTTTCCAAAATTAAAATCATCCTCCTGCAAGTTTTACTAAATGTCGCTTAGGTCAATTAGCCTTTCAACCGTCGATATGCTTTTAGACACAGCTATCAACATTCATCATGGTCATGTAGACACCAGACTATTACCGCAGAACCAACTCTTTCAGGAGCTCAACATTATCTCTGGACAATTGCCACAACAATTATCGATACCCGTTGACAATATTCAAAACCAATTAGCTGACATATACAAGCTACTAGAGGTAAAATCAAGATTATTTGATAAATACTTTATTATCGAAATCACATTACCATTAACAGGCGACACTCCATTCACGATATATAAAACAGTCCCTATTCCGATGATACAAAATAACAAACATTCACTTACAATGAAAACAAATTCAGAATATGTTGCAATCAATATAAGAAAAGAAACATATATGCAGCTCACAGACAGTGACCTGGAACATTGTATTAAACTGGAACCAAGTACATTTGTATGTTCATTAAACAAACCAACACGTAACATGAGAAATTATCAAATTCCATGCGAAATCGGTGCAATAACAAACATTACATTATCAAAATGTATCTACACATCCGAATCCTGCAACAACAAATGGACACCATTACAAAAACCTAACACCTGGCTCTATGTCTGCTGCACGGATTGCCAGCTGCAAATCATCTGTGAAGGTCGTATGACTACTAAGAAAATACATTCAACTGGAATTTTAGAAGCCAAAGAAGGATGTATTATTAGAAACAACGAAGAAACATATCATACACAAGTTTACTACACAAACAAAATTTATGTCAGCCCGGAAATACCACTGATAGATCTGGACGATATCAACAATTTAACATCCATCCAACCACTTGATTTATCAACTGGACAACAGAATACGCAATTTGTTAGAAACGATTATGAAAAACTTCACAATTCATTGAAAGAATTGGAACAACAAACGAAACATGCTGAAATGTCGCAACACGATGTGCACCAATACATCGTTTCATACTCTACGATGGGACTTCTGATCTTGGCAATAGTCGTCGCGGGAGGAGCATACGCATACTGCAAACGCTGCGGCAAGGTCACCGTCAGCAACGCCGGCGTGTCCACCAGATTACCGCCACGGAAGCCACCACGAGCTGCAGCATCCACTGAAAACATAGAACTTACCTACGCGCGACCTCATTCTTTTAACATTTAACTTAGAATCATTTTATTCACATTGTTTTTATTTCATGGTTTTTATTTATATTAGGAAAATATTCTTTAATAAGTTATCTTAATTATTACTTTTGGCCCCGCCAAGATGTACGGTCAGCAACCGCACATTGTACCTTAGCCTAGTTAAAATACTGCAAATTTAGTTAATTTATAAAAACGTAGTATCGTCACGTACGCGAGTACGTCAGTCTTCGGTTTAATATCGAGCTCGCGCAACATCCAACATTTTGTAACATTTTATAACATTTTTTATTACTTTATTTTAGTGCATTTTCGTATTAAATACCTTTAAACATTAACATTTATTTTATTAACATTCAACATTAAGTGTAAAGGCTCATGCCCTTACATGTACTTACACTGATTTCATACAACGAAAGAATAAAGTGGAAATGCCTCAAATTCCGAGATTAATTTTAAAGAGCAGAAAAATTCCGTGATTTATTAAATACAAAAGTTATATACTTTGACACAATTTAGACCATGCGACATCGAATGTACGAAGTTGCAAAATTCCAATGCGCACACGTCAGGGAAGATCCATATTAATACCAATATTTCGATGCAAGTACTTAAATAACTCTACCTAGTCCCGACCTCTGGTGATGACGTCTCTGTCTATACATATAATGTTATTTTTATATTAAGGACGTCACCCATTACAATTCTCCGATGTTGACACAGGTGAAATTATATTTTGAGTGTCTATTTTAGTCAGACTATTTACACAATTGTATTGTATCACAGCATAGCTTCGTATTGACAAGACGTCATAATATTTCGCCATATTATATACTCCTTTGAATTTGTATTTCTATATATCTAAATTACGTGTCACGTTGTTTGTCTGGGGTGGACTCCTAAACTACTTAATCGATTTTAATCAAATCTGCACACCGCGTGCAGTTTGATCCAACTTGAAAGATAGGATAGCTTACATCTCAATTCATAGTCGCAATATTTAATTTAATGTTATTGCAAGTTAAGTCACAATTATCTGTTAGCTCCAAACGATTCTAACAGATGACAGTATCTCTGGATTGGATTGAGTACTTAAGTATTCAATTAATCGCGCTGTATAGGAGTTGAGCTGCAATGAAAAAATATTGCGAAAACAGGGAAAAAGTGACGCAGACGAAGTTGCGCCGCTACAGCTAGTCTTATATGAAATAACGTATTCTAGTAGGCAACGTTTTTTTTCTGAAAGTTCTTTTGACGTGGTATTTTCCTGTAACATAATATATACTAATATTAAACTTCAAACTCTTACTGAAAGTTGCTCTCGTCTGGTCTACAATTTAAGTAAACACAAACCTGTTCTACTTACATAAAACATATATGTATGCAAAGTAGTGTAGTACAGTTTACGATAGATTCGAACTCGTTAAAACTTCGTCTTCGACGTGATACAACGAAGTAACTCTTGAAAAGCCATGTTGATCCCGGTTTTATACGTTTTCGATTATTATGGTTGCCATAGTGATCCCGGATCGAACATAAACAGTGTTTCAAGTGTCCGTCATTGAAGTGGAACTGGGAATAATAAAAATGAATTGTGAAACGTGCCGGCTTTGTTTTGTATTAAAGATAAGATAATAAAGATAAAGATTTATTTATTTCTCACCACAATACTTAATTACATTATTGAATTTTGTGAACAATACATGGCTTTTATAATACTGTGGGAGACTGGTGCCTAAGCTAGACAAAAAGCCTGTATTTCAGGACACCAGGTCTCCACCCCTTCGGAAGCACATTTAAAATTATTATGCACTCGTACACAGATGCGGTAAGCAATATTGAGCAAACAAAGACACATTACAATAGTGTTTATTACTAATTCATGGGTTAGTAGGTGAGTGACCGTGTATGTGTGGTGGGTGTGTGTGGTGTGTGTGTGTGTGTGTGTGTATGTGTGTGTGTATGTGGTGTGTGTGAATAATTGTATAAGTGGCTGAAAGCACAGAACAATGATACATATAAATACAATGTATATTGAATTGAATTCCACGACAAGCAAGTTATTTTGGGGCAATAAGAAGTTTTTCCGTGGCCTCATAACTCAATTCCAGAAGCCAGGTCCTAATTTTTGTTCTACACTTAGTTTTGGTAAGATCATAGATAGAAAGCGTCCCATTAATTTTATTATAGAGAAAACGACCAAGGTAACAGAAGAAACGTTTGGAGAACATCGTTGATAGTCGTAAACCATGACGATCTACTGGGTCAAAACGTCTTTTACTTAGCAGTGAGGAGTTGAATGTAAGTAGTTCATGCTGTTTTAGTACCGTTTGCAAAACAAACAGTTGACGTACAGTTAGGACATAAGTCTCTTTATATAAGTTTGCAGTAGGGTATCTAAATGGTAAAAAGGAAGATACCTTCAAAATAGCTCTCTGCGCTCTTTCAAGCTGCAGGATTATATATTTAGATGCACCGCCCCAGGACGTTATACAGTAAGTTAATAGAGACTGGGCGAGGGCAAAATATACTGATTTCATCAGCCTGGCGTCAGCCACATGTCTAAGGGTCTTAAAAACAAATATAAGTTTACGTAGTCTATTGCTGAGGGTGTTGATGTGTTCGTTAAATCTCAAGTTGCAATCTATTATAATCCCTAGGTACTTCAAACTGGTTGTTTTTTCTAGGCGGGTGCAGTGACAAGTATTTTCGTGTTGATTGGAGCAGGAATGGGCTATTATAGAACATGATGGCGTCGTATTGGACATGTGTGTTTGGGACTTTAGGGAAAAAGCAATATACTTTGTTTTATCCGTGTTTAGTGTAAGCACATTTGTATGAAGCCACCCCGTTACCATGTCAAAACCTGCCTGAGCATGCGCGTAAACTTCATGCCATGAGTCTGCGCTAAAGAGAAGGGCAGTGTCATCTGCAAACGTTATAATTTTACCATTGGGGACAGTGAGCATGCCCAGCTCGTTAATATATATGAGAAAGAGAGTGGGACCGAGGACGCTACCTTGTGGCACACCATAGGTGACGGTGCGCTCTTCACTGACGATATCATCAATCTTAACGAACTGTGTACGCTCACTCAGGTAGTCCTCAAAAAGTTTGAGTTGAGCACCCCTTATGCCTATGCTTTCCATCTTGTGAATGAGCATGGGTACAGAAACAGTGTCAAACGCTTTGGCAAGGTCTAGAAAAATACCCAAGACCTTCTGTCCACCATCCATGTTAGTGACAACATAGTTAGTCAGATCATGGACTGCATCAGACGTTGATCTACCTGCCCGAAAGCCATATTGTGAGGATGACAAAATGTTAAAAAAAAAAACTTTTCCAGGTAGTCAACGAGCCGTTTGTTCATGATCTTCTCTAAGATTTTAGAGAAAGCAGGGAGTACTGCAATGGGTCTGTAGTTGTTGACACTGTTTCTGTCCCCACCCTTGAAGATAGGATGAATTATGGATTTTTTAAACGATTTGGGAAATTGTCCTTGTTTGAGAGCTAGGTTGCAAACATATGTAAGTGGCGGTACAATTTTAGCCATGTGCTTTTTTATTAAACTATTAGAAATTCTATCCCACCCTACAGAACATTCGTTACGTAGGGATATTATCAGATTAGCGACTTCAGTTTCATCCGTAGGTAATAGGGACATAGAATGTGAAAAACTGCTGTTCACTGCCTGGGGTGATTCAAGAGTTGATCTAGAAACTATTTGTTCTGCTAGATTTTTACCAGTTTCTGCAAAGAATTTGTTGGCCAAGTTAACAGATTGAAGTGGCGTAGTTGACATATTCAATAAATGAGATGAGCTGTCTTTTTCACGCGTTCGATTGGATATTGTGTTAATGGCTGCCCAGATTTTTTTACTATTATTGCCTGCACTGACAATTTCTTTTTTCTCAAATGCTTGTTTAGTTTTCCTAAGTAGCTTGTTGCAAAAATTTCTGTATCTAGTAAAAGTTGTTTTTAAAATTACGTTGTTGGGTGACTTTTTAGTTTTTTTGTGTAGGTTGTCTCTGTGTCTAATACATCGAAGGAGGCCGGGAGTTATCCAAGGCTTTAAAACTTTTTTCCGATTAGATACTTTAACAATTTTCGAATTAGTATCGATCACCTGCGTTATAAGGCTGATCATCTGCTCTGCAGCTAAGTGAGGATTTTCAGTACAATATACCGGTTCAAAGTCAATTTGCTTAACTGCAGCATCTAGTAGGTCGTGATTGATTCGGACAGAAGTTTTTTTAACAGTAATATTGGGCAATTTTTTGATTAAGAACAATAAGGTAGTGTCATGATCAGTCAGTGCAGAGTGGGCTACATACGTTGTCACTGGTAGGGTAGTTTTTAAGATAAAGTGATCAAGGCAAGCTTGAAGCCGAGTGGGGAGAGTGTGTGCTGGTAGTAGACCATGTGAAGCTAATAGGTTTAGGTAGCTATCTTTGGTTGAGTCAACACACTGATCACTGATGTTTATGTTTAAATCACCGGTTATAATTATTTTTTTATAGTGTGCGTTACTCGACAGGATCTTATCAAGCGAGTTAAGAAAGTTGGAAATATCTTTGTAGGCCGGCCGGCGATAAATAGCCAATATGATGGTGTTTACGTCGATTTTTATTAGTAAGCAATTAGCGTCATCAATCGATGGTTCTACCACGGACACGTTCAGATTATTTTTGACATAAACAACTACACCTTCATTTTGTGTTTGATTACTATCAGTTTTGAAGACGTTATACCCTTGGAGATCTGGAATATTGTTAGTATTAAGAAGCCAGCATTCAGTTAATGTTATTACGTCCCATTCAACCTTTGTTCTGGCGAGAATAGTGTGTAGCCCCGCCATATTTTTTGTGATACTTCTTATATTTTGGTTAAGAATTTTAAGCGAGTAATTTGGATTGAGGTTAGGTGGGACACAGTTATCCAAATCACAGGTAGATGAGTCAGACACAGAGACAGCATCGATATTATTTAGGTTATTTTGTATATTATCGAATTATAGTTATTTTTATCTATATTTGCATTTTTAGAGTACCTACTGTTGGGTTTTGGGCAGGACATTATCATAGTACTGTTATGGCATGTTGGGATGTGAACAAATAGTGATACCAGGTCATGATTTAGTTTCCAGGCTTTAATTATACATATATGAGTGTTGCGCTTTGGAAATAGACGTAAATAATGAAACAAGTGTAAGGTTTGTAAGTGTAAATAGTAGTATTGTATATGTATAATTATTGTAGGTGTAGTAAAGTAGGTGTAATTGTTGGTAGTTGTAGATAGGTAGGTTAATTATTAGTTTGACATTTAGAACTAACGATATTAATAGAGTACAGTTAGAAATCATTGCACTCAAGAATGTATGACAATTATGTAGGTAAACAAGTAAGTTAATAACAGATTTTAACATAGGAACAAAACATATTAAGAGGTAGAGGAAATTTATTTTAGTGAATATTGTATGGCGAGGTAGGACAGGTACTAGTCATTTAGTTTTCTCGTGACGTAGTTTAGACAGGTCTTCTTCGGATTTTATGAGCCTGCTGGGCATCCCTTCTTTTTCGCGTACATATACCTTCCCGTTTGAAGTCCAACATTGTTGATACTCTCTGCTTTTTATGAACTCTCTGGTAAGATAGTGAAGGCGTTTGGCTGCAGAAGTTAAGGCTTCCGAAACGTATATCGGTTTTCTTGGTCCTACAGCTTGCAAGTGGGTAGTGTTAAGACGATTGTTTATATTTTCTTTGTTAAAGTTTTTAGTGGACTGTATAAATTTTTCTTTTAGTGTTGAGGATGCGAATTCAACAATGATTGGACCAATAGGCTCCTTCTTAGTTCTTAAACGAAATACATTTTTGACCTCAGATGGTGGCACAGGTTGGTTGATAATAATACCGAGTTCTTGAACTAATCCAGTCAGAGATTCTTTGGTCTCGGGGTTCGAAGGTGGGATATTTTTTGCAGCTTTTAAGTTTCTCTCCAGAAAGTCTACCTTCAGTTCCAGTGTTTTTATTATTTTCTGGTTGTCTTGACACTCCGTCTGTAGTTTATTTATTTCAAGCATAGCATCATCATATTTATCGGACAGAAATTGCACTGAGTCTTGTATTTGAGCATTCTGAGTTCGGATTTCCTCATTCTGACTTTGAATTTTTATGTTTTGGGTACGACTAAGGCTATTCTGAGACCTGATCTCCTCAAGAGCTGTGTGTAGAGTGTCAATTTTATTGTTGTGGTGTTTTTGATCACGGACAAAATCAGAAAACATGGACTTCATATCCGTCAACATAGTTTTTATGCGTTGCAATTCAACGTCATCACCTCGCTTCCTTTTTCTTTGGTTTTGTTCGTTGGATTCTGTGTAAGAATTTGTGTGTAAATCAGGTTCCGAGCTGTGTAAAGGTGCAGTTTTCTCAGGTGAACGGAACATTTTTATTGTTCAGGGTAGCATGCACAAATCAGAATAAGATCCTCAACTGTATGACTGAAGCGCCTTACTCACTCAGCTATCACAACATAGGCTTGTTTACTGCGCGCGAGTATCGCACAGTCCTGGTTGTCAACACGTTCGTAGATCTTCGGGTCCCGAATACGGCCGAGCGACAGCCGATCGACGGTTAGCGCTCGTCCTTGGGCGAGTGTCGAGGACGGACTTTGACCTCAGTGCGCCGCACGTAGGAGCCGTTGACAAAGGAACAGAACGTTAAATTTCGCAATCCGTGGTATTTAAAACTTTGTTTATGTAGTGGTCACTTAGTTTCATCGAAAGAAGAATCACGCACTGAGTGGATTACACACTTCGCTTCACTATTGAGTACATTATACGGATAAACAATTACTTTCTGACTAGTAGGAAATTTTCGTATTATCGTATATTGATTGTGGATTAACTTTTGTCTTTATTCTGAGCAATTCATGTTCGATATGTATGTTTTCATAACAATTATTTCCTGCAGATTTCATTTGTACCTACTTTAATAGAATAACCTATGGTATCTTAATTCTAGCTCGTACTTGCTTAAAAAAAATTGGTTGTCTGTAAAGTCGGTTTACGGACGATAGTTTAACGTGACGTCATAACAAAAGATTGATAGAATGATTGCAAACTTATATGAATTAAATTGGATAATTTTTATTGAATTATCACTATTTTGTATGGATGCAAAGAAGGAGTGAAATGAAATCTACAATTTAATTGATAAATTTACTTTTAATTTGATTGTTGTAATAAACAACGAAAACCACATTAACTTTTCACTTCACTATATAAACAGTCGACGAAACAGTTTACGTGTAGATGTAAGTTGTGTGCTGCCGCTGTCTTTCTTCTCCTCGGACGCATAGGCCAATCGAGTGGAAGAGAGATAGATGCGCCGCAAGCCAAACGTCAAGCCGATCGTGCCTTTCACTAGCTCGTGCAGCGCTCTCGCTTCGATCAATGAGCGATAACGTTACAGTGAGCGTAACGTACGATCCGATCGTAACGTACAATGAGTCATCCTTTTACGTGCGTGCAGCCGGCGTTCATCGACCACTTTTTAATTTTAAGAGAACCTTAGTTACGTCACAGAAGTTCCTACTCAACTAGTAACTTTTAGTTACTTAGCTTAATAAGTTTTAAGAAGTTGTTAGGCAAACTTAGGGCGGGTTAAGCAACGTGCAGAACCTTAACTTGAATTTGGTCTAAGACAAACTGTATAAGTAAACTGAGACGAACCTAATTAATGAAGAAAAACAGAAGTTGGTTTTGAGAGCTTGAAATTAGTTTATAGGTTCTCTCTAGGTCTGCTAATTTTGTAAATTATACTGAGTTGATTCCTTATGATGTTTTTTGGTGAAATATAAGTTTTCTGATTCGGATGAGTGGCCAAGTTTATATTTGCACGAAAGACGGCAAAATTGTTTTCAAAAATGTTCTATTATTTTTAATAGAATATTTCAGAAAATAATTTGAGGATGTTTAATGACAGATATTATGATTTGATGAATGTTCCATAAAACGAAAAGGTTGTACTCAGTCTACCGTTACTACCGGAAAAAATCCACGAAATATTTCATTACCAACACATTAGCTTTCTCATATTAAATAAATAGACTGCAATCTGCAAACACGTGTCCACTGAATTTATACTAAATTGGAACACGACCCCAAACGTTTAGTATTTCCACTCAATTAAATGAGTCGATGGGACAGAAATGCGGGTACAGACAGATTTAATCGCAAGACATTTTGGTTTGCCTTTCATGTGTAATTTCCCACGGGTTGGGTTTGGACCCACTCTTTGATTATTTCCTCTTCAATAGTCCTTATATTTTTATTTGTATCTTTTGTTTTGTCCCAGTTCTGAGGTCATTATATTTTGGTACAGTCGCGTCGTTGGCTCTTCATTCGAGGGTGCTTATAGCGGTTTGTTTCAGTATTTGGTATTTTGGTCTCGTATGTTGCTTATCCTTTACGATTTGATTAAATTGGTATGCTTTACCGGCGTTAACCCATACTTTTGTAATATTGAGTTTGGCGAGTTTTGGTGCGTGAAGTAATTTAGGTAACTGCTTCTTTTTTTCTTTCTCGTGTGGTTATAGTTTTTATGCCACCCATAGGCGTCCGACTTGGCTTTACATGCTGTCAAGAAATATCTCACAGGCATGCTGGTTTCTTCGCGATGTTTTCCTTTACCGATTTTTGATACTAACAATTTTGTTAGAGATTTTGTTTTGATTCGGGAACATATGTTTCTTGCCAAAAAAAGTCGACATTTTTTGGCTTCACTTTTAGCATTTTTTATACACGCAGTTATTGATGATTTAACTGAGACTAGGTTAAGTGACGAAACGGTATTATCTTGTGTCTCCAATAATACTGTTGTAGATTCTATAGATTCTTTAAACTATTAGAGCCGACAGAAGAGAAGCCTGGTAACAATATCTTACTTTATCACCAGAATATTAATCGCTTCTCCGGCAAAATTCTAGACGTGGAAATGTTAGTAGATAAATACCACATGGATATTTTATGTTTTAGTGAAACTTGGTTAAAACCAGATAGGATGCTGTTTAATGTAAATAATTTTTCAGTTGCCAGTGCGTACAACAGATCCTCAGTGGGTGGTGGTACCCTGATACTTTGTAATAGCTGTCTCAGGTATAAGGAGAGGAAGGATATCACTGCTTACTCTGTTGATCGCTTATGTGAGGTAGCATGTGCAGAGGTTGAGGGTCATACTGTTTTATGTGTGTATAGACCACCAGCATCAAATTTGTCATTATTTTTAATCACAATGGAAGAAATATTAAGTAAACTTTTCACAGATAATAAATTAGTTTTTGTTTGTGGTGACTTCAATATTGACCTGTTAGTCAATTCACCTGAAAAATGTAAGCTGGTCTCATTGTTTAAATCATTCAACTTAAAATATTTATTTAGTGTAGCAACTAGAATAACAGCAACCTCAGCTACATGCATAGATAATGTATTTACTAATTGCATAGTAAAAGAGTCTTTATTAATAAGTGGCGTTAGGTCAGACCATACCGGACAACTTGTATCTTTTGAGTTAGACAAAAAGTTACACTTCGTTAAATCAATTAAATTAAGACCTCTTTCCAAAAATAAATTAAAATCTTTTAATAATAATGTTCTTAGCAAACTTTCTAATGCTAGTTTTGATTTAGAAGACCCCAATATAAACTACAGTATATTATTTTCCACAGTTTGCCAGGAATTTAATAAAACGTGTCCTGTAAAAAATGTTAAAGTCAACTCAAAATCCAAATTTAGCGAATGGGCCACTGCGGGAATAAGAAAAAGTAGAGATATTTTATACAATTTATATCACGAAAAATCTCTGACTTCAGATCAAGTCTTTCACACTTATGTTAGAAACTATTCAAAAATATTCAAAAGTGTCTGCGTTCAAGCAAAATCTAAAATAATAAGTAATAAAATCGGTGTTTCTAAGAATAAAATAAAAACTGTATGGCAGGTAATTAACAGAGAAACAGGAAAGACGCAACAACGAGATAAGACTGAATTGTCTTTGAAAATAGATAATAAAACAATTTGTGATAAGCTAGAAGTCGCTGAGACTCTAGACAACTTCTTTACCAACATTCCGTTAGAGGTTACGAAATCTCTCCCCTCTTCAGCTAAATTAGCTGAAGCTCTTCTTAAAGAGAATTTTACAAAGAACATACCAAACTTTAAATTTAAACCAGTATGTATTGCTACAATTAAAAACGCATTCAAAAGTCTCAATATAAAAAATACTGAAGACTTATGGGGGATATCCGTCAAGGTTCTTGGAGATATTATTGATACGATTGCTCCTGTCTTAACAGGCATATTCAACCAATGTTTGGACAGCGGCAAGTTTCCCGACTTGATGAAACATAGTAAAGTAGTACCAATTTTCAAATCAGGTTGTAAGAGTGATCCCTCTAATTATAGGCCTATATCTGTGCTTCCAGCACTGAGTAAAATCTATGAAAAAATCATGCTGGACCAGATGTTGTCTCACTTCAACTCTAATAGGATACTGCATAGTCAGCAGTTTGGCTTCACGAAGGGTAGGTCGACAACGGACGCGGGAGTAAAACTCATCAGTCACATTTTGGAGTCCTGGGAGAAGTCCCAGGATGCTATTGGCATCTTCTGTGATCTCTCAAAAGCGTTCGACTGCGTCGACCACAAAACATTGATCTGTAAATTACACCACTACGGAATTCGTGGACAAGCTGCTGATCTTGTTCTCTCTTATTTATCAAACAGGCTGCAAAAAGTAAATGTAAATGGGGCGACGTCCTGCGGGTCTATAGTCAAGATGGGCGTGCCCCAAGGTTCAATTCTCGGCCCTTTGCTGTTTCTTGTTTATATTAATGATCTTCCTTATATGATGGCCAAATTTTCGGATATAATTCTATTTGCTGATGACACTTCGCTAATCTTTAAAATTGATAGAAAAGATACGGACGTCTTACATGTTAATGAAAGCCTAACTATTCTCTCGAAATGGTTCGCAGCCAACAATCTTTTATTGAATACGAATAAAACAAAATGCCTTAAGTTTTCTTTACCAAATGTACCACAACGTGACCTAAATTTAAATCTTGACGGCAAGAAGCTTGATGTTATAGCGGAAACTGTATTCTTGGGGATTACTATCGATTCAAAACTGCAGTGGGGCGCGCACATTAGAACTCTTTCAGGAAGGTTAAGCTCAGCTGCCTATGCAATCAGAAAAATAAGGCAGTTAACTGATATAGCCACAGCTAGGTTAGTATACTACGCTTATTTCCATAGTATTATGTCCTATGGCATTCTGCTGTGGGGATCGGCAGCAGACGTTGATTCAATTTTCATACTGCAAAAGAGGGCAGTCCGCGCTATCTACAAAATGGGTCCTCGTGAATCCCTCAGAGAAAAATTTAAAGAAATCGATATACTGACTCTGCCTTCACTTTATATTTTAGAATGTATTTTATATGTCCGCAAAAACCGAGGACTTTTCAAAATTAGAAGCGACTTCCATAATATAAATACACGCAGTAAACACGAAATTGTAATACCCAAATTCAGATTAACCAAAACTAGCAAGTCTTTTCTTATAAACAGTATACGCTTTTATAATAAGTTGCCGAAGTCAGTTACAGAACTGACCGATGGAAAGTTTAAAAATTATATTAAACGTGTCCTAATTAAAAAAGCATATTACAAAATTAAGGACTACGTTGAAGAATTTTGTATAATCTATTTCATGTAAGTTTTTTTTTTTTTTTTTTTTTTTTTAAGAATTTAATTTAATTTTCATTTCTTTATCATTACATATTTACATTATTTACAAACTACAAATATATCTAAAATAATAATAAAATATGTACAAATATCAAAATTACAGGGCGTCAAAAAATTCGTCCACATCGCTGTCAACAGGAAAAGTGCCCAGAACGCTGGCCGCATTACCACGTTGGATGGCAATGCTGATTCTTTGGGCAAAAAAAAGGCCAGCCTTCTGGTCACGTGAAGAGTCGACCAACCGTTTAGCGATATCTCGATACAGAAGGTGGGCACTCGGGCCCCATGGCCCTAGTGTTTCAACCCCAAACGGCTCAAACACATAATTACCAATTAAGTTATTGTATTTGCGCCGTTTAAGGTTTTCAGCACCTGCAGCAGCAGCCCCAGCGCAGCTCACCGTGCTAGGAAGATGGGATGGCGCAAGGGTGTCGACGCAAGTCGCATCCCACACCAAAGGCCTACCCAACTTCCATGGCATTATGGTCATGCCATCTGGTCTCTTCCCATCGACGCGTGCCAAGCCATTGGGTTCTAAGACAGCTGGCACCCCGGCGGTGGCAAGAGCACGACGAATAAGATCATTAATGCTAGCGTGCCGCGCTATCCGACCTGCACTCTTACTGCAGGAAAGGCCATGGTGTCCGAGGCCGTCGACTGCTTCACCACATCGACAGCGATGTGGAGCCCCGCAAGGAGCGCCCAATCGCAGACATGTAGCGAAGAATTTTTTTTTATTTAAATTAATTAATTAATTAATTAATATTTAAATTCATTTCGTTGAAGATAGAGAAGTTTGGCCTTAGCCCCTTCGCACATGCGGCTTCCCTGGTAGCTCATAAACGGCACAAATGTGTGGATGTCTCTAACTATTCTCAATCTTATTTTTTTTTTTTCCTTTCTTCTTTCTTTTTAATCAGATGCTTTACAATAGTTTTTAAATCATTACACCTTTTGTTTAGAATAGTTACAGCACGGATGACAACATTTGTGTCACTTATTTGATCTAGTCATTTTGTGATATTTTCTATTTTTTTGTTGTATAGACTCTTTTTCTTATTTACCGATTGTTTGTAAATGTGTGGACATTGTAGGCCTTATAGATTCCTAGATCCTTGGTAACTTTTTATTTCGTTCTACGTTTCGTAGTAAGCAACGACTTATTGTCAGGCCTACGATGTCCTCCCATACTTTAGTACTAATGCTGTAACAGAAATATTGTAAAACCAAATGATTTTAAAAGAGTAACCATGGAGTTTCTTGCCGGTTCTTCTCCATAGGAAACGACCAACGCGAACCGAGCACCTTTTTGCCGACGTTTTATAAGTGCCCCTGTAGGCCTATGTAAAATAAAAATATTTTGATTTGATTTGATTTGACCGTAGCAAGTGTTAATTATGCAATACGCCCATGAATCCTACTTAAAAGTTATTTGTTAGAAATGGGCATATGTTTCTTTCGTGTGTTTTTCTATATTGTCCTAAATAGATAAGTAAAATAAGAAAAATACTCTTAAGTCACTTTTTCTTACTGTATAATATAATTTCCTATGCATACTAGGATTTCTTTTCTGCAAAAGTTCAAAAATTACGTTTGAAACTTTATCCAGATAGGCAGAAAACCGCTAAATTTTTTAGATTATCTGGGAAAAATACTTCAAGCGGTTTATCTTTGAGTTTTTAGATCATCAATCACTTCTTGAGTCCTTCCATTTTACGAGTGTCTCCTTCACAATTTTTACTGGCCGAACAGCTGTGTCTGATTCTTTTGTTACCTTTGCTTATTAGACAGTAACATATTTGTGAACGTCTGATGACAGACTGATACTGTCCAGACATATTTCTGCTTATACAGTATGTCTTGGAAAATGATACACGTGTTATTAAAGCGATGAAAAGTGTTTATGAAAAATGCTGTACATACACAATTCGGAACTGAATTAAATTTATCTTTATCGTCATTATCAGCGAATGGCAGATCAGGTCCATCATTTAACATCATTCTCCTGCCCTCATCTCAATTTATTTGGGGTCAGCGCAGCATGTATTTCATCTTCCATATTTCTCGTCATCTCATCAGACACTATGGATGGACTGTGTGAAGAATGATAAGGTAAGAAAAGTCTTGCCATATCATTCTTCACACCGTCCATCCGTGGTAGATCAGGTTCATACAGCAAAACAGAATTGGCTATCATTTTTAATGCTTAATTTGAGGGGTTATTTGCCCAGCTACGATTTCTCTCAAAGAAAGGAAGGCAACTATATTCACAAAAAGATTAGTTTGCTATAAGAGCATTTCAAAGTTCGCATGTAGACTCCACCATTAGTTAAAGCCACAGCTCAAATGTTTTATCTTTATTATTATCCTCTATAATCCGTTACGCTGATTGCTTGAAAATCTTGAGAAATCTTTAAGAATATACCTTACACGATATAGCTCTGTAATTACACAATTATAACGCTACTTTCCAGTTCCTTTCCTCCAGAGATTCCATTTTCATTACACCGTACTTACAAGTAATGAACTGCATCCGTATGCTAACTACTCAATGATGACCTACTATTAAATTGAACCTTAATTTTTGAAGTACAAAGTCGCTATTCGCTTGAAAGTTTTATTTGAAAAAGAGTAACCGGAGTTTTTTTTTATCAAAAGCCGTTTTATCCAGTGTGATCTTTATTTCAGTCTGAAAATGGTTGAGTAGAACAAGAATATTTATTGTTATGTGAGATAAGAGATATTTTTAAGTGGTGTGTAATCTATTTTTTAGATTTTAACATAAAGATTTGTTGCTTTATTAAGCTCGCTAAAATTAAAGTGGGTTGTTAAGGTTTAGCTTTAGAGCTACTACAATTTTGTGAAAGTTAATTAAAGGGAATTAAAAGTTTAAAATAATTGGTTCTCAGAGAAAATACTCTTACACTTGTTTCAGATTAGTCTTTAATCAAACAAATTATAAGTTTTAAGATCGTCAATTTATAAATAAGTGGATATTCACCATACAAATATTGATTATATGAATTGTCTAAGATTTATTTTTTCTTACTCATACGCTAAAACACACATACTAACCCCTGAATAAGTTGTAATCAATATTGTGATGTTTTTTTTTTTCTGAATATTATTTACCGCATTTGTGTACGAGTGCGCAATAATGCTGTCCGAAGGGATGGAGACCTGGTGTTTAGAAATACAGGCTTTTCGTCTATCTTTGGCACCAGTCTCTCATCACAATATAATATCACAAAGGTGAAAGTTTGTGAGTGAGTGTGTGTGTGTTTGTCACTCCTTCACGACTCAATGGCTGAACTGATTTGGTATGTAGATAGCTGATACCCTGGATTAACACATAGGCTTTTTATTTTTGTGGGTGAAACTGCGGGGCGCAGCTAGTAGTGTAATAAAACCATGTATTGTTCACGAAACCTAATAATGAACTTATTAATTGTGGTGAGAAATAAATTTTTCTCTTTCATATTCAAGTCAATTAAGCAGCTGCAGTTATTGAAATAATTACTTACATTATGTATTTTTATGAAATAGCGAGAGCAGCGGTGGCCCAGTGGTGGCAGCCCTGACTTACTAGCAGTAAGCCGTGGGTTCGAGCCCAGGCAGATGCATTACTTTGCGTAATTTATTTCATTATCGCTGCCCTCAAGAACGGTGAAGGAAAACACCATGAAACCGACATGTCCTAGAAAATTCGAAAACATGTGACATCTACCAACCAGCACTGGGCCCGCGTGGTGGATTACAGCTCACTCCCTCTCATAGAAAGGAGGCCTGTGTCCCAGCAGTGGGAACATTATAGGCTGATGATGATGAAATAGTAAGGCGTACTTCCAACTTCCGTCCATTATCTCTTTCCCTGACATTTTCCCCAGAAAACATATTCTCACTCAAATAACTTTTACATTATAATAAAGACGCGTCTTCTTAAGGACTGAAGTATCAAAGGAAGTTTGCTTTCAGGTCACATTGGCATTACTACATTATATTAGCATGTAGATAGGACCACCCAATTTAAATTGGCCTCCCTTCCTCCTCTCGATTCTTGAAAACAAGTAAATTATGGCTTGGTTGAAGGCCCGTCTAGGGGCCTGGTGTTCCTGGTTGGTCTTTACTAGTTGTTCGTTAGCCAGGGATCGGTATCCGGTTTCCTTATCACGGCACATCCGGCTCCAGAGCCGTTTTGTTTCTTTGAGAGTGTACTCCGGATGCCCGGGAGCACGACGGCCGATTGTGAACGTTGGGTCGTATGTAAAATTAGCTTGTATTGTCTTTATGAAACTGTGTATTGAAATCTGTCTAAAGATATGTGTATTTATATTTATAAACCATAGCCATGCCAGTAATCCCAGAAGAGTGAGGCAGAGGTGAACCTATCGCCCACATTTCACCAGTTATATTTAAGTCCCATGTAATAGGTGGCAAGCCTATTGCCGTCAATCGGGCATAAATTCAAACACCGTTGCATTTCCGCAAAATTTCTAGTATTAGTTTACCGGCTTTCATATCCTCGGTCCACGGCACTGAGAAATCAATCAGGAATATCCTGGCTTCCAGACTGATTGATTTTGATGTGCCGTGCCTCTCCGAGGCCATCGATTCTTGGAAACTCGCTTGCCCGAATACTGAAGAACCCGACAATCCATTTTCCCAGAGACGGTGGGACGAGCCGCTCTGCAGAGTAGTTCAGGACAATTTACTTCACACAGCTGCTACTACTGCTGAGCGTGCGCGACTGCTTGCTGTGGGTGAATGGGAGTCGGGTCTTTGGCTTCACGCACTCCCGTCGTCGAGCATAGGCACTTTGTTCGACGACACGACCTTCCACCTCGCTGCTTCCTTACGTCTTGGTGCCGCCTGCTGCACTCCTCATCGCTGTCACTGTGGTGAAGCTGTCAACAGCCTCGGACACCACGGCCTGTCATGCAGCCGAAGTGCGGGCCGTTTTGCGCGGCACGCGAACATAAATGACATCATCCGTCGAGCTCTTGTTACCGTCGGCGTTCCAGCTATCTTAGAGCCCAATGGCTTGGCACGCGACGATGGCAAAAGACCGGACGGCATGTCGTTGTTTCTTTGGAAGATGGGTAGGCCTTTAGTGTGGGACGCAACATGCGTCGATACTCTTGCGCCATCACATCTTCCAAGCTCATCGTGCTGTGCTGGCGCTGCCGCTGCGGCTGCGGAGAACCTCAAGCGGCGTAAATATAGTAACCTTTGTGGTAACTATATCTTCGAGCCGTTTGGGGTTGAAACTCTGGGGCCGTGGGGTCCGAGTGCTCACAGCCTTTTTAAGGAAATTTCGAAACGCCTAGTTGACGCCTCCCGTGACCCAAGGGCTGGGTTTTACTTTGGCCAGAGGCTAAGTATTGCCATTCAACGTGGCAACGCCGCCAGTCTCTTGGGCACGTTACCAGCTGACAGCGTTGAGGAGGAGTTTTTTGACGCCCTTTTATAATTTGTTGTTATTTTAGTTTTAATTATCTAGTTTTATGTTTAGTAATTAATTTAGATTTAGGCATTTATTAAATTAGCTTAAAATAAGAATCCCCAAATGTCAGGTCGGAGTATCTGAAAAAGAATATCGTAGTTTGAGTTTGACGTATCCGAATCAAAAATGGAAATGCCTTGCTGTTGGTAACGAGAAGGGTAAGAATATTTTTGTATGTAGTCTGGATTGGCTAGCCTCCGTCATTTAGTTTAATTCTCAAAATCAGCAACTGAGCATACAAACTGTACTAATATATAGCTGGTATCAATACAAAGAAGACAAAATCATCACGTTTCTTAGATATAAACTATCAAAGTTTCCCTAGATTTTACCTTTGACAGCTTATATCTAAGAAACTTGACACTTTACAAGCTCTTGTAATATTCAAAACTTATTTGTATTGATGTATTGAGTGATTTATGCATGGCTGATATTTTGAAAATAAAATAAATGAATATATGAAATAAATGATTTTAAAAGAGTAACCATGGAGTTTCTTGCCGGTTCTTCTCCATAGGAAACGACCAACCCGAACCGAGCACCTTTTTGCCGACGTTTTATAAGCCCCTGTAGGCCTATGTAAAATAAAAATATTTTGATATTGTTTGTTTTTTTGAATGCAAAATTGAAAAAAAAGAAATTGAGAAAATTGGAAGCCATGAGGAGAGGCTTTTGCCCAGCAGTGGGATGACGCAGGCTAACAGTATCAGTATCAGTCAAATAAAATGGCGGAACTTCGGGTGGTAGGAAATTCAAACTTTAATGGTAAACTGAGCCATTAAACGACGATTCATCATCGTTATGTTTTTTTACTGCATAGTCAGACAGACGCTCTCTAATTAAAATTCAAAACTTCATAACTCTCGTCTAGAGTTAATTAGATAACACCATGAGTACAGGACGGTGCAACTAACGCGTGTAGTGTGTCCGCATGTCGCAGTGGAATGGTGTCTTTACACGGTAACAAGCGGAACATGTGACGTGATATTCACAAAATGACATTCCGAATACTGCATCTAAATTACAGGATTTTTAGCTTTATGTTTCTGAAGGTAAGAGTCAGTGCGACTGAATTTAAGTTTGTAATTTTAGCGGGTGTTGTTGATAATTCCCCTACGTATTACGGATAACATAAATTCGGGTATAGTTACGAGACTCTTAGATAATACCTGTCTAATGATGTATCTCTAAACATAAGGATCATATTTTGTTTTTAGAGAATAATGGTAAGGGATTTATGTCTTACTTTGATGTTAACATAACGTGACATCACGCTTGTTATCGGGTTGGGCAGAGGTGTTCCTAAAAGTACACCCACATTTCGACAGTTATGTTTTTGTCCCATGTAATTGGCGGCGAGTATTTTGCTTTCAACCGGGTTCAAAACAGGGCTCCGTGGCTGCTACTGAAAAATTCCGCATGGCAAAACCCAATAACACTTTACCCGACCTGAGAATCGAACCCAATACCTCATACTCAGCAGTTTTGCTTACGACTACTAGACCAACGAGCCAGTCGGTATGAAATACTCTAGGTTTAAATTACCTTACTTCAGGGTGATGGTTTTTGTTGAGAAAAGGTAGATAATATTTTGTATACAACAGCTAGCATTATGCAAAATGCATGGGACTTTTATCGTTTTATTTTAAGACAGAGAAACCTAATTGAAATATTTAGTATCTACTTTTTTTAAATATTAAGTTACGTAAGTTTATGAGTAGGTTTTGTAAACATATTTAATACAGACAAATAAGTTTATGAATAACACCCCTCTTTTTTGGTCGAGGGTTAAAAAACGCGGATGATATAAGTTCATAGATACAATGAAATTCGTAAAATTCTTAGCCGATTATATAAAGTTAAAATAAATTGTCTCGTCATTCCATTGTAAGAAAAGCGAGACCCTCCCTTACATAACAAAATTAAAGTCAGACTCGTCAGACTCAAGTCTCTCAAAGAGTCCTTGTACCAACTTAGTTATGTGTAGCTACTACCCCGGTTTTATATAGCAAGCATTAAGTACAGAGCGCTGTCATTTGAAGCTCGGTACCAGGGCGATAGGCTTCGAAGGATCTGTGATTTATGGGCCTATCGGACGCAAAATTCCGGCGAATGATATTTCGGCTAGTTCGGGGACATTTACTGGTCTCGGCTTAAGCGCATTATTTAAATAAGAAAAACAATTTTATGTGGTTGCCTGTTATTTCTACGAACAGGTATCAAATCAATTCTAATCAAATTAATGTTTAAAACCAGTGGTATCATTCTCAATATAAAATCACTCCCGCTATGTCAATATCCCTTTAGGTCGGCTCATGATTTTTGTGTGGTTTTGATGCATTGTCTTTTGTTTCACCTCGGCGGCGTGGCTGTCACAGAGTACAGTCACATTCAAAACGAACTACGGCTGTGCTTTTAACTAGTAAGGTAATTTCGCTCAACCGTTGATACGGTCTTTTTAATAATATATTGATTACCCATCAACGAGTACTAGGCTACCATAAATTCAAGGTTTTGTGTATTTTTATATTCTGGGTATGCAAGTATGTACCAAATATTTAATATGATCACATTACGATAGAAATACTATATTCAATTCATGTCAGCCTAGTGATTTTGTTAGGGAAACAAGGAACAGAACTCAAGCTACTTTAAGTTAACTGGACCGATCAATGTGGCGGCATTTGGGGGAGACCTATGTCCAGCAGTGGACGTTTTGGCTGAAATGATGATGCTGATGATGCAATATCATGGTCTAATTATTTTTAGGGTTCCGTACCTCGAAAGAAAAAAACGGAACCCTTATAGGATCACTTTGTTGTCCGTCCGTCCGCCTGTCCGTCTGCCCATCTGTCTGTCTGTCAAGACCCTTTTTCTCACGAACGCGTAGTGGTATCAAGCTGGAATTAATATAATTAATTAATATAATATCAAATACTCAAGTCTACTGTCCCTTGAAGCTGTGAAAAAATCAAACTTCTAAGCCAACGCAATCAAAAGATACAGTCGTTTATGCCGCATATTTCCGCAAATTTTTGACACTCGCAAGTGAATCAAAACCTGCAGGGTACTTCCCGTGAACTCAGAATCTTGAAATTTAGTACGAAGCAACATCTTATAGCACAGATAAAGGAAAAGTTGCGAAAACTGTAAATTTATAGTTACATCATATCATTTAAAAAAATTGTGTACGGAACCCTCGGTGCGCGAGTCCGACTCGCACTAGGCCGGTTTTTTTTATGGTGTCTTGAGAAATATCAGTCACTCTTCGTCAATTTCTTTATGGTCGTCTTGATTTCTAGAGAGAAACCTTCTGCCTGCTCAAAATGGATGCATATCTACACTTGGTACACGCCAGTCAGCCGTCAATATATTCACTTCGTCCTGATATTCCTGAATATTACGCGACGTGTTTAGGCCGGTTTATCTTGCATTAAACTTACCATCACCTTGCAGCCGCTAACTACATAATACATAAATTTATTTATTAGTAACAGTCTCCTGAGTACATCATGACTACATCCTGAAATATTATCGCGAAATCAAGCCTGCAAGCTAAGGGAACAACGTTGTTTGGAGAACGTCGGTGGTATATTGATCAGTAGTCAGCCCACCTCCTTGACCTCCTCCGAGCACGAAACCGTATACTGTCTTCTTTCTAAAGATATCATGCAGGAGTCGCCGCCGTATGTAACCTTTCAGTAACACAGTGCTGCGCAATCAGTTCTATCCTCTGTAAACCCAGTCTACGACGATAGACGATTTTAGTCAATAATTTGGAGAAAAGCCTAGTTGTTTCTCTATTAGAATAATATTTTTTTTTTTTTTTTGGTGTAAGCTTTGTTGGTTGTCCTTAAATAAATAAAATAATTTGTGTAAAATAAATATTGTTTTTATTTGTAATTTTTAAAAAGCGTTTCACTTTTTGTTTTAAGTGTACTTGACCCAACCTCGAGGTCAAGCGTAAACTTCTTAAAACAGATTTTAAAACAGATTTTAGAACAGAACAGAGTCAATTGTTTCGCGAATCGATGTAGGTACCGGGAAATCGACATAGCGGGAGTAATGTATTATACGCGCCTCATATTACATGGGACCATGGGACTCAAACATGACTAGCATCAAGTTGATGAAACAAAGGTACAGCTCTGTAAAAACCTATGGAGAAGCAATGGCGTAAAGTTGATTTTGAAAAACCGCCTGCAAATTGATGAGATTGTTATGAGAGCCGACGTTGAAAAAGCATGTGTGTGAGTGCCTGTTATTTTTCTCCGCCATGCGAACTCAGTAAAGCTTCTTAGTTAAAAAGTAGTGAGGGTGTTAGAAATTCCCTGTAAGAACACTTTAACGAGGAGCTCTAGAGTTTCCCTTGACACTAAATACGAGTACTTGCTGAACCCAATAAGAATTTTCTGAGTCTTTTCAAAGTCTTATTGGGTTCAGCAAGTACTCGTCGCGCTCGGACCATTTGAAGCAGTTGCTTATTTTTTATTTTTATATTTATTTACTCCCAAACAAAATAAATATCTGTGCTGTTCTGGATGCGATTCCCAGACTAGGCAGTGTTATTAGAAATTTTCCAGTAGTAGCCAGGAGATAGAATTTGTGGCCGGTTGTCATTAACATGGTACTTATACGTAACTGGCAAAGTATCATCATCATCTTCCTGCCCATGTCCGATTCTACTTGGGGTTGGCGCAACACGTTTTCTTCCATTCTCCCCTGTCAGACGTCACGGTTCTGTATGGTGTCGGACGTAAAGAATAGCACCATCCCATATCTTCCCGTGGGTGTCGTAAGAGGCGACCAAGGGATTTGCCAGAGAATGGGCAGCAGCGTTCTCTGTGCTTTTGTAACAACCGCGATCGCCAACCCGCCTGCCAAGCGTGGCAATTATGGCAACACCTCCCAAAATGTCAATGTGGCGACACTTGGGCGAGGCCAATGTCCAGCTAAGGACGTCTTTTAGGCTGAAATGATGATGATGATTTTTAGGGTTCCGTACCCAAAGGGTAAAACAGGACCCTATTGCTAAGACTTCGCTGTCTGTCCGTCCGACCGTCCGTCCGTCTGTCATCAGGATGTATCACGGTATCATTTACTCCTTTGTCAAAAACCCTAAACCCTAATCAAAAGCCCATCCCTTAAGGATAAACAGTCATGAAGTTATGTAGAATTATCACATAGCAAAATTATCCACATTAAGCTTCTATTTGTGTAATGCTCACATATCCACACTGGCGCCGAAATATACCCACTTCAGCTAAGGTTTAGCTGTCTACAACAGGGACCAAATGTAGGCCAATGCAGCACTGTATTATTAGATACAGACACAAAGCGAAACTGTCGCTAGATGGAGTGTTATGCGGTACGGGAATTTTGTTCTTCATCATTGTTGCTTTGAGGTATGAGAGACGTGAGTGTGTACTATTTTGAGAGTGGGTTTATGTTCGATATACTTCCTATTGGTACATTTTATACGTGCTTTAGTTCCTATGTTGCTGTGAAATGAATATGAAGAGTCCATATTCATGTAACAGCAACATAGTAAAAAAAAGTAAAGTCGCTGTCATGTCGGCGGCATGTAAAAATGTTGCACATCTCGTGCAGCCGACATTTAGTGAGTCCATTAGACGGACAGCATAATGGTAGTGAGGTTCTATACCAGAATGTCCCATATGTTCATCATATCACCCGAAAAACGTGCATACAAATGTCCTGTCTAGTGCTTCTCGGATCCAGTGAATTTCCAGGGCCTTCAAACATCGTTAAGGCTATTTCATAAAACACTTTCTATTTCTTTAATAAAAGTTCTACAGTTTTTCATAGAACTAGTTTTTGTGTAACTTTAATCAGAAAATCTACAGAATGATGAATGCCTTATATTGTCATAAGATGTAATGTTGTTCATTGTTGCCACAATGCCATAATGACAATAAAATTATAATGGCGGGTAATTAGACATTGTTTTCATGAATAGTTAATATTCAAGTGAACGCCATAATGATTGTCATTCCAAGGCCGAATTTTTTATGTCATCATTTTTAAAAGTTTCTAAACCACAAGGACATAATGTTTGTACTATCGGTTAATTTGACAAACACCAAACTTTTGCAAGTTAATTATTTCCCCAGAAGCTCAAAACAAATAATTAATGTTTAAAAGCAAAACATAATTTCACAATGAAACACCAGCCAAGCAAGACATTTCCTTAATACTTGACCTCACGTCACACTCAAAAGCAAATTACAGAACTTGGGATACACCGGAATATTACACAAATTGTGAGACGGACAATAATTTGAATGAGGCCGTCATTCAAGTGTCGGGCGGAACACAGGTAGGCACTCATCTGCTTATAAATAATTAAGGCGAATGTACATTGTGGAGGTCTCACAACATTGTCCCTGTAATGGTTGCGATGTGTATTTTCCGCTTCCTGTGCGGAATATTTGCGGCTTGCACGCCTTATGGCCAAGTATTATTGTGCCCAAAGGACATGTGGGTATATTTGTGTCCCTAATTCAATTATTGTACACCAAAAGAGTAATGTAAGCATGTGTCAGAATAGACTGTTTCGAAATTTCAAATGAAATTGCTTTTACCCATCGCACGTTGTTTGTTACTGGTTTTAGCAGCTGAGTGCTCTAGAGTAGACTAAAATGTTTTTGAATTAATTTATGAAAATCGAATTTTACCTAAATTCCAGGTAGATTCGAGTTTTGTTCCATTTGAAATTCACTCTTATTTAGAGCTACGGTCAGTTATAATTTCCATTTGGGCGCGGTTAATAACCAGCACTTGACTGTTTCGAATAAAACATGGACGTGTCAATCTGCCACCAAATCTAAACCAGAACCACTATTAGAAATGGACATTTTAATTCGAATAATCCAAGATAGACAAAACATAAAATAGAGACCAACTCATAATAGTTTATTAAAATATCTAAATACGCTCGTAAGCTGTGGGCAGCAGTCTCCATCTTGTTTAGTCAGGTACAATAAATAGACGACAGAAAAAGAAATAACGTCGTTAAAACGTATTTCTGCGAAACATTGCCATTTTAGAATATCGCTGAGCTATCGATATCTGAAGGAAACACGTTTTCGACTTATGATTATTCAGCGATATTCTGAAGGTATTTTCTGTTACGCTGAACCTGTATTGGTTTGGTATAGTGTTGACGGGCGTTTTATTAATACTATCGGTTTTTGGTTGGGTTTCATCGAAACGTAAGATAGCTGGAATTGGAAATTGGATGATTTAAGGCAATAATGTATTATGGAAGTTGCAATATTGTTTCAGATTGCTAAAGCAGAGTTTTCATATTATTTTACAAACCTATATTCACAAAAAGGATTCTCCAAAACCTGACACCATCACGCCAAAGACATCTACTTCCATAAATCCTACCTAATCTGAACATGTACACACGAATATCTAAACGACTTCCATGATCCTTCCGACAAAATAAGTTTCCGTGAGTAAATCGCTGCGTTCTTCCGACGTGACAGCAGTCAGATGATATCACTCTGTATTAGAGCCTGCCTGATGCCCCGTGAGGCAACCTGCATTCAAATGAACCTCGACACTCGTTCTTACCATGTACAGTAGACAAAGAAGTCTTGTGGTCTTCTCGTTCATGTAGTGTTTTGCATCCAAACTTGTTGGAATGTAATGTGCTCGAAAAACTTATTGATTGTTAGTCATTCTAACATTTTCTAATCCATAAACGTATACTTGATTAAAATGACAGCTGCCAAACTAAAGGGACTACTACCTTTGGTCATATCAAAATAGATTATTACAAAAGCGTATTTATGCAGTCAGTATTTTAGGCTATGTAAAAATGGGTAATAATTAGGACAATTTAATTAAACTATAAAAAACATAATTTTTAATTATCGGCTTAATCATTGTAAATCCTAACAATTATCATTTTTAATCAAGTTAAACTATGACAACTACGTATAACTTCGATGCTCTGTGGGACAAATTGTTTTTGTTACGTGCCTTGAGATATATGTTTTCAAAGTACATGGACAGCGCAGTAAAAATAAGCATAAAATAAATATGAAATTCACTGCACATGTCATATTCATTAGTACTACTACAGCCGTGTATTTTAAAGACACATGACCGATCTCGTATATCAAAACATTGAAAAAAAAAACATAAAATCATAAAAAGAAATTCTAGTTAGCTGTCTGGATACTTACCACTTTTATTGACTGTACACACACTCACGCAATCTCGACAAGGATTCACAAAACGTTGGCACAACAAAAAATAAATCAATGGAATGAGTTTTGTACGGCATTTGTTACAGTTTGTTGTACATTTTAGTGTATTTTTAGTTTTAGATTGGTTTTCAGTTGCAATGCGGTGTTACCGGGATTTTGTGTTCAATTTGATTTTAATGTTATTTTTTGATTTGTTACAAAGCTGTTTTATTTGGCATGTAACTTAAATTTTGTTATTTGTTCATGGATCCAACTGATTTTATATATTAGCATAGAATGATCGACGGAAGAACAAACACTGACTTTATCTAAACTAATGAATAAAGATGATAAAGAGGAAAGATTTGATTGTTTGTTTGTTTGTTTGCATTGAATAGGCTCCGAAACTACTGGGCCGATTTGAAAAATTGTTTTAATGTTAGATATCCTATTTATTGAGGAAGGTTATAGGTTATATATCATTACACTACGACTAATAGGAGTGGAGCAGCAATGAAAAATGTTGCGAAAACGGGGAAAATGTGACGCAAACGAAGTTGCGTCGGACAGCTAGTTGTTGATATTCTTCAGAAAGATCAGGTGCGTTGTACTCGCGACCAGCGTGCGTGTATGGCTAAATGTATGTATGTTTTTTTATAAATAATGGTACGGAACCCTTCGTGCGCGAGTCCGACTCGCACTTGTCCGGTTTTTTTTATTCTTCTGTCTGTGGAGCTATTTGAGTCCAGTACTTCACTTTTTGTCTAAACCCATGGGAAAATTTTGTAACTTCGTGTTTGTATGTTTAAAAGAATACTTCTTTATCGTGTGGTTTGTGCTTAACCTGCTATCAAACTTTTTATGCCCTCCATGGGCACTGGGACTTGGCTTTACATGCCGTCGAGAAATATCTCTCAGGCATTCTGATATCCTCACAACCTTTTCCTTCTCCGAAATAAGTGATAACAATACGCACAGGAATCCGAAAAATCTGAGGTGCGTGTCTTAGGTTCAAACTTGAGCCCTATGGATTGAAGAAGAGTGCAACGGTAACACCAATAGACTATCACTTTTTAAAAATCAATTGTATAAAAAAAAAAGTTTCACCCTTAAACGTTCCCAAAAGAAAATAATAAACGAAACAAACCCACAAACAACGAAATCGAGCGAGAAAAGTATTTTCCGATAACAGAAGAAATAGCCACCAGAGATATTAGACGCTAAAGCCCATGTTCACGACAATTCGTACATTCTCATAATGTCTAAACAAAGGCTATCGAAACGGTTCGAGCCATGGAACAACTGCGAAACAAGTAGTTTAGCTGTTAGCCAACGGACTTATCGAAAAAGTTTCGCCACTTCCTAACTATGTGTGGTAATAAAATATTTATTGAAACTCCAAGAAAACTGTGCTGTATCGTCATGGTTTGTTTCGTTTTACGGGCTGGAGATGTTGGTTTATGTTTGGTTGTTTTTAGTTTTTAGGTTATGTTGAACTTATATAATCTTTGAATCTTACTGGTTCTTTGCGTCCATTTTGGAGCATATATCTCCCCTAATACTGTCTCATAGCTGATGCGTCCAAGTTAATAATAATCAGCTTATTGATACACTGGTTATTAAAATGCGAAATCTTAAATAAAGGAAGGGTCTAGAGCTAGAAGGATCCTGAGTTACAGATCACTGTGCTATTTACAAAAGTCGTGATATGTGATATATAGGTCTAAGACTGCAAGTAGGTACAATTAGTACCTGCATGTAAAATTAATTATTGCAGTACTTAGTATCTAATTATTCAAGGCTCTACTCGGCAATTTATTTAATCGTATGGAACTTGCTGACCTATCCCCAAGACAAAGTTCCATAAAAAGATTTTACTATGTCATCGAACTTCAGTGAGCCACTTGTGTAGTTTTTATGGGAAAACTAAACTTGTTTATTGGTATACAATAAAATGCTTCAGTAACTAGTTGAGACTATGAATAAACGCGTTACAATAAGCTATTATTTTAGCCGTTATTTACAACAGGATAATAAGCAGCCGATAGATCTCTATAATTTTCCCAAATCGTTATAGCAGCTAATTCAACAAAGTCACGCATACCTAATCGTTTGCATGCTACGAAAAGTAAATGGCTGCTTTATAAATAAACAACCCTAATTTAGTTAAAGAACGCACAAATTCAGTGGAACTGAAAATTGTTTGAACTTATATTATCACTTACGTGATAGGTTCCATGAATATCTATTGTTTTGAGTTCCCGATATTTCACTGTTGCAAGCGCCATGATCGCGGGATGACTGTAGAATGCGGGTGGTTGGAAAATAAATAAATAGGAATAGACTGGCACTCGATACTTAGTATTTGTCCGGTTAAGCAGTAGCCAGCCTCAGAGGCTGAACTGCGAAATGCCATAAAAAAAAAATAAATAAAAAAAAACTCGATACTTAGTCACGGCCGTGACTTTGTATCGAGTGCCAGTGGTTCATGTAGCAAAAGACAAAGAAAGAGGGTAGACAGATTTCATCATCATCATCATCATTACAGCCCAAGAGACGTCCACTGCTGGACATAGGCCTCCCCAAGTGTCGCATTGACATTTTGGGGGGTTTTGCCATAATCGCCACGCTTGGCAGGCGGGTTTGCGATCGCAGTACGGTTGTTACAAAATCACAGAGAACGTTGCTGCGCATTCTCTGGCAAGTCTCTTAGTCGCCTCTTACGACACCCACGTGAAGATATGGTTTGGTGCTATTCTTAACGTCCGACACCATACAGAACAGACAGATAGACAGATTTGTCTGCTCCTAATTATTTATTTTCCATCCACCCGCATTCTCCAGTCATCCCGCGATCATGGCGCTTGCAACAGCGTCAAGGTCACGGCCGTGACTTTGTATCGAGTGCCAGAGATTCACGTAGCAAAAGACAAAAAAAGAGGGTAGACAGATTTGTCTGCTCCTAATTATGTATTTTCTATCCAACCGGTTCATTCGTTTGGCCACTCTCCAGTCATCCCGCGATCATGGAGCTTGAAACAGCATCGAAAACACCGCTAAAGCTTAAAACCGTGTTGAAAATTTTTTTAAGTTTGTTTATTACTGTTTTTATTATTATTCGCTTGGTAGATTACAGCCCACTGTCTCTCGTACAGAGGAGGATGGTGTCCCAGCAGTAGGAACATTATAGGCTGATTATGATGATTATTTGATTACTGGTTTACCTTCTTTAAGTTTTGTTAGACACCTTCCTCTCGCATGTTATGAATAATAATAACTATTAAAACACATGCACTTAACAAAGTTTGCAAACAATTTGAACACAGGATTGAATTAATCATTAAAGAAAAAGTGTTATCAATCTTTGTCCAACTACGGTAGACGAACGGTAATTCACTTATCGTGATTGGTAGGCGTTTTCGTACTACAAAGACGTTATGTAACCTTAATACTTTATAATGTTTTATACTATCAGCAGTAATAGCCTAGTGGTGTGATCGTCGGACTGACAAGTCGTAAGTCTGGAGTTTCAAAATAATACACGCACCTCTGATTTTTCGGGTTCATGTGCGTATTGTGTAATTATCACTTACTTCGGTAAAGGAAAACATCATGAGGAAACCAAACCTGAGAGATATTTCCCGACGGCATGTAAAACCAAGTCCATAGGCCCATGGGCGGCATTAGGCACTAACGGCATGAATAATAAAGAATATTCTATACCATAAAAGGCAACCCACAAAAACCTCTCTCTCTCTCTCGCGGTTCAAAGATATAAAATATAAAACAATCTTTCGTTCTCTTATTCCTCCATTTCAGTTTCGCCGTATATCAAAAAATAACAGTCAAAGAGAACGGTTTTATGTCAGTTCTATAAAGGAATCCCCATCTATAAAGAGTTGTCAGTGCACTTTAAAATGACGAGTATAGACATACAAGTCTTTGCGCTTTCCCCGGAATGTTAAAAGCCTCTGGCAAAACTCTTGATGTTCCCTGTATATCGAATTTCCACAGTTCGAACAAGTAAGCTAATGTTTGTTCACAGAACAACGGTTACCATGTAAAATGGATGTATAAGTGAAATTTTAGCGGTTACATAAACATAGTCGAGCGTTTTGTTAGCTTAATATGTTAGGAATTATCAGATAACACGAAAATATGTTTAGAGAAACAAGGGAAGGATGTGACAACTCTTAAGTAATTTAAGCTAACGTTATGAGGGCTATCCTAACTAACTAGTATTTTGTGTGACTATTAGTGTACGTTCGAAACAACAAGGTGTAATTATTCAATCTACCTACATTCAACGCTTGTTTACGTTTATTTTCGTTTCAGCATTCAAAGGTTCTTGGAAACAATCAGTTTCAGGCACAGCTAAGTAATTAATAATTAACATTTACCTGTCTAAACCAACTAGCTTATTCTAGGAATCGAATTGAAACTCGAATAATGAGAATCGAGTGGTAATCGCTCGTTTTCCGAAACCGATGTCTGTGTGAGAGATACTTCAAATCCCAATTTGGAGAGGGTACGTTTCGGGGGTTACATGTTTTATTTTTATTTCCCCTGGTTCGATATTCGCATCTACGCAAGTCCACAGCTCGCCAAACAAATATTTCGCCTTGTTTTCTCGTGGATTACCCACATTGACAGCCTCTTTGTGTGCTTACTTACTTTGTACCGAACATCGTCGTTGTATGGAAATATTTTGTAACGTTAACAAATATTGTTACGAATTTCGTATGCGGGATAATCTGAACATTATTACATTCAGCACATTGTTTTACAACCCAATTAAGTTTTATAATCCAGTATGGCGGAGTAAGTTTACTGAAAGTATAACAATGTCGTTGAACGTGGTTTTATTTTACTGGAAAAAAACATCAAATTATAATTTCTGTTGTAAAACAACAGTAACTGGAATCTGTTGTTGTTGTTTTGCAACAGCAACAGATTCCTGTTTATTTCCCGTTTAATCAAACAGAAATACTAGATCACTCCTAATTATAATAATTAACGATTTTCGCAAATAATGTCCCAAACTGTTGGGTACGTCGCATCAATACGAGGTCATACATCATTCTGTCTCCAGGAGAGTGGAAGATTGATGGCCCAACTTACTAATTGAACTTCATTAACGACCATAATTAATAAACCATAGCAAAAACACTAATTACGCACCTTTGAAACTGGCGTGAATTTATTACTCAAACAACTTAATAGTGCTAACGCAACTTTGTAGGCAAATATCAAACCTTTTCGTTGTATAATTGTGAGATACTTACGACGTGTGACGCTACGTCATGATTTTCAAACATAGATTGTTATTTCTTAGAATAGACAAAACTTTTGTCTATTCGATTTTCAAATTGTACTATGTATCAAAATGGGTTATGTTCTTGATTCACAAACTCCTTTCAAGGCGTTGATTGACAATATCAATTTATAATAAAACGTCAATATTAATAATAAAACGTTAACGAGCCAATTTAAACATGAGACGGTAACCTTTACATAATGGTCTATTTATAAAGGATAACACAATATCGGTTGTATCCAACCTATAATAATCCCATGACGTAGGCCCTCGCTATTTATGTATTTCAAAAATAGAATATAAACCTTATGTTTCATCTGATTTATATTTGGCAAGGTTTTTTATTAAGGTTGGGTTTCAACGTTTTAGATGGCTTAGACAGTAGTGTGATTAAATAAAATAAACACGGAAAGCGGTTGTGTCGCCTTAAGCTATTATGTACAGGAATTTCCTCTTAGGTTTAAAGCTGGGACTAGTGTGTAAATAACGGTAAGTGGGTAAGAGCCCCATCTAGTACCACGATAGTTGTCCATTTTCCTTGCCAACAGAAGTACTTTTTCGAATTTTAATTATAATACTTTTTGGTTATACCTCCCTAAAGAAAGGTGAGCAAACATCTGACAGAAGCAGATTACAAAATGTAATCCCACAAAAGGAAAGGTTTTGGAAGCTTAAAGATCCTTTGTCAAAATATGGAGCAGAAAAATTTGCATGAAATCCGATTTATTATATTTTTTCGTTATTCACAAAATTCTGAAAAGGTTTTCTGAGAAATTATTTTACCAAAACAATAATTAGATTATACAGTATGGGTACGGTCTACATACCGATCATTGTCAATTTAAATAAACTTACACAGAAAAATAGAATTATTTATTTTTCTGTGCAAGTTTTAAGAGTTCACTGAGTATAACTATTGTTCACATAAGCGGAGGACTCGACTCGCCATGCTCCTTTCGCCTTATCCCCTAATGCGATCTCTAAACGCTCCGCCAGTCTGTAGTTTCAAGCGAGACTCATATAAACATAGCTGTACACGAAAAACTTAAACAAAAATAATATAAACGACACATTATACCTACATGTGCCTTAATTAAATAGTGTGTGGGTTTCCTTAGATATTCCCAATGTAGATTATTTTATTACACGACCGCCGTGGGGGTCTTATATTCAAATTTAATAACTTGGCTCAAATTAAGGTTTCGCATGCCCTTCCTTGTTAACGTTAATAAGGTGCGTGTTGTAAGCATGAGTTTAGACCCATTTTGACGTCATAAATGCGGACTTTATACCGCATGCAACCGAGCTAAAAGTTGTAACGTTAGAATACAAAGAGGACGGCTTGTATCTAAGCTGAGAAGAATACCAGGTTTGAATATTATTTGCAGAAATTGCATTTAGAATTTTTGAACTCTAACCTGTTTGTGACTGAAATAAGCGTGGAATATTATTTTACATAGCTTTGGAATATTTTAGTTTATAATGGAAAGATCTTCCTCATAAACACTAGATTCTCCTTTACTATGAGTTTGACGGTATGAATATGTAATCAACGCCGGCAACAATTTGAATGAAACAAAATAGTACATATCTACGTAGATCGTGCGGCGTAAGTCTGCATATTAGAACTTCATCTGAATATTTTTGGATAAATTGTAACGGAAAATTCTCGGATTGTCGCCAAAACGCTCGTGTGTTTTTTTTCACAATTTTGCAGAGCTCAGTTTTTATATAACCCATAGCTGAATGCGCGCAATACAAAGGAGTGTCAACCTAGCCGCGTAGTCGCGTATGTACGTATCATTTACGTGGCGTTTAACTGGAAGGGACATTGACGAATTTGTGAACGTTATTTTACAGTTTTGTCAAAGCTAACAATCTGGTATTCGGATTACCTATAGGTATTTTCAGTTCTAGCGTTTTTGACCGGTTTTCAGGATTGCAAAAATTGTGTTCACCTATAAACTGGTGTCATTTCAGTTACTTTTTTATTTGAGAATATTCGGACTGCTCGAATAACAAATTTCTTTAACGGACTTTCCGAGAAACCTTTATATGGCGACATTTATGTTTTTCTACGTTTTCCTTAGTTTGGGTTAATAATAAGATTAAGGTAAACTTCATGTTCGTTTTGCTTTCCTGGTATTAGCACAAGAGTTAGTACGAAAAAGATCCTTTGATAGTCTATTTTATTCACATAGGTACAGCTAGCAGCTGTGTGAAACCAAAACATTTCAACATACAAGTTAAGTATATGCCGAGAAATAAAGTTCAGAAATGAATAACAAGTTTTCTCTAACGCCTTATGTGAAAAATTTTGCAGACCACAGAAAATTTCAACATATCACTCTATTCATACAATAGCTGATATTTTAAAGTTAGTACGTCTTCCCTCGTGATGTGAGTTATAAAGATACTAGTACCACGTAGCCTTGAGGGCTATAAAGTTGGGGAATTTCGTAGTGAGTCCGTGTCGGGGGACCTTAAGTTCTGCGCTGACAACCACGCTAGAATACGAGGTACCTCGTCAAAGTTAAGTATACACACGAAGCATAGTTTTTGTTGGAGACAGTCCGGTAATTTAAATTAGCCTAGAAACTTCCCAAGTGTTACAAGAAAATTCGGCCAAGTGCGAGTCGGACAAAGTGTTCCGTACCATTATTTATAAAAACGAGCAAAAAATTCACTTTTTTGTTTGGGAGCCCCCTTAAATATTTATTTTATTCTATTTTTAGTAAATATTATATACATATATTTAGTGTATATTATAGCGGCAACAGAAATACATACTCTGTAGAAATTTCAACTTGCTAACTATCACGGTTCATGAGATACAACCTGATGACGGACGGACGGACGGACAGACAGCGAAGTCTTAGTAATAGAGGTCCTGTTTGACCCTTTGGGTACAGAACCCTAAAAATAATACTACAAAAAAAGTTTTGCCTTAGTTTTTTCATTTCGCTTCGTGTTTCTTTCGATTTCATCAGCTGTTATAATCATAATCATAATCATAAATCTTTATTTATCTCGACATCATTACATAGGGCGCTGGTTCACACTTGCACAATTTTATATGAAGAAAGGTGTCTGCTATAGGGAGATCCTGAAGTACAGTCACCTCTCGGGCTTAGAAGTAAACATTCCATTTTTACAAAAATACAAGTCAAGATAAAATATATTGAATTGAAAGTAGTAAGCATCAAAAATTAATAGGTTGTTTGAAATTCAAACAAAGGTAAATCAAAAATATGGAATTACAGAAAAACATAAAATTACTGAAACATACTATAGTTCCAAAGAAAAAAACAAACATTTATAAAGGAAAAATAAAGTAACTTATTTTTTTTTTAAAATTATGCTAGCAAGCATAATAAGAAAATCTAGATTAAACAAAAAAGTGGTTTAGGATGTAGTTTAGGATGTACATAAGAAATAATTTCTAATCAAAGGGATGAAAGTGGAAATGGTGTGTGTGATGAAAGTGCATTGGTGCAATGCGTGAGTTGATGTGTGTGTGAATGTGAGTGTGTAAGTGTATATGTGTGTGTTAAGACACAGGTTTAATTTAATTTTCTGTGGAAGCGTAGTCAAGACTTAATAGCCAGGTGCACAATTTTCTTTTACAAATAGCTTTAGTATGTGTGTAAATAGATATTTTGTTCATCATCATCATCTGCCTAGCCTTTTCCCAAACTATCTTGGGGTCGGCTTCCAGTCTAACCGGATGCAGCTGAGTACCAGTATTTTACATGAAGCGACTGCCTATCTGACCTCCACAACCCAGTAACTGGGTAATACGATACCCCTTGGTAAGACTGGATGTCAGACTTTTAGCTTCTGACTACTCGTAACGACTGTCAAAGATCTACAAATGACAGCCGGGACCAACGGCTTAACGTGCTTTCCGAGGCACGGAGGAAACTCGATATGTAATTATGGTCACCCATCCACAGACCAATCTCGGCTTAACCTTAAAGATCGACCTGGGCGGCTATTATTATTTAGCCACGAGCTCCTCAAAATAAGAGTGAGTAAATAGATATTTTGTTATTAATTAAATTATAAAGAAAAGTGCCAAGAATCGCGTAAAATTTTCGAAGAATCGGGAAAAACTGGTGTTAAAACGTATTATTGGACAAACATTAGCTGATCTTCTATTTTTATAACATGACCAATCATCTGTTTTAAAATTTATATCATCTTGCATAAACGCTAACATATAAAATTGAAAATTAGCTTTACATAATCTCCCAAAACACTACTAAAACTTAATATATGGCAACACATTATTACCACTAAAATATGAACTTAATATTCAAAAGCGCGGTAAGATAATTTTCCGGCACCGCACATAACACAATACCGCAGAAATTCCATTTGCCAAGACACTCCACGGTCTAACACCCTTGTCGTTTCTAGTTTCTTTATGCATACAGGCACGTATGAGTATGTATGCTGTAATCATGGTTTCATCAAAAGAGCGGTACACTGGCGCACGCTCCGCAGCCATCATGGCTCGTCACGACGCCATTCATTCGGTCCCGTTGATGGTGGTCGCAATTATGTCAAGCTATGAATACACACATACTTTCACTGTATTTAGCTTTTCAACTTTCGTATAAAAGCTTGTTTTGTTCCTAATGATTTCCCTTTTTCGTTCGGGTATCATGTTGCGCGGCTATTTGTCAGTGAAATTGTGTTTTTGAAGGGTCTATCTAGTAAGCGCGCGAACCGCGTAATGTTTCTGAATTTTAATATCACGTCGTGTTACAATTTGTTACTTGGGCTTTATTATAAGATTCATGGACCTTCAGTTTTATGATACCTTAGTACTTTCACAAAAAAAGATCACTTAGAACATTTTAGACACAACAAATGATTTAGATATTTCATTCCTACAAGTCCGACGGCCTACGAAAATAGAATACAAATTAATTTTATAAATTTTCGCGTGCTTCAATAAAATAATTAATAGAAATCTTCACTCTACAGTCGCACATTTTGAAGCTTGAATTATTATTTTCTTAAGAAGCCCCTTGTTCTAAGTGCTCTCAAAAATTTAATCGTCTAATTGGAATTTAATCCAATTTATAGGTATCAAATGTTCCTACGGGAATAATTTTCAGATGTCTTTGAAGTAACGAAATACGATACTTGCTAAATATAATTCTAGATTTTCTTAACATTAATTAATTTTGCAGGTAAAACTAGAAATTCAAATCTAAGCAATTTCATCACTCAACGTAATAATATTAATTACTTCTAGTCATGTAGGTATAGGCAGTGATATTGGTAGCTTCACACATGATTGCCTTCATATTTGATTAAATGTTAGTGATATTAATTATGAACTACCTATTTAAATACTTGCGTACGCAAGTATATGCCCAGTTTCTGATTTTAGTATTTTGATACTATCGAACTAATTAAACTCTAATTAAAGTGCTATCTTCAAGTTAATGTGGCACTAGAAATCCAAACTTTAAAAATTGCATTAAATCCTAAACTTTAATAACATAAATTCTAAAATTGGCATATAATCATCTAGATACTTAAATAACCCACATAATTATTGAAAAGGCAAATAAAGAGATCAAACGATGTAGGGAACGGGTTTAATATGAACAAGCGCCAGAAACCTGTGTCAACATTTGTAGTTTTTTAAGTAGATCAGTTCGTAGACAGCTTAATTTAAATTTTTTATCATCAAAGGAAAGTCGTTTCCCATTTTTCACCAACACATCAACAATTGTCTACATCCAAGGGGTTACCGTGACGTCTTAAAGCAAATGAAGCTAGACGACCTGTATAGCTCCGTCTCTTTCTCACTCTAGAATAAGAATAAAACAATACTGCTTTGAGACGTCATGGTAGACCACCAGGCGGTCGAACCACCTCTTTGATACGCTGCGTTTGCCTATCCGTGGTATCTACCCATACTGCAATCGCTCCTGACTGGCCGTCATATATCTGTATCTGCAATGTCGCACATGACCAAAGCGTTTTAAAGTAATAAACCATCAAAAGGGCGTTAAACTGTGCCAAACGCCGTCGTGTATACGAACCATTACATCATGTAACGTTTTACTTTGCATACGATAAACGGGATTGGATACATGAGTTCCGGGCTGAAAATTATGACGTCATTCTAGTGACGTGTGCACATTTGCACATCGAAACTGACGAGAGGGTTGGTAATTGCATAATGAACAGTTTTACACGCTAGTGGGTATTAGCCATTATAAATCATGACGATACTTGGAAAAGTGTTCGTGTTTATCAAAGTACGAATAAGCTATTTTCTTGGTATTTTGTAATGGTGGTTTTTTTCTGAAATCCTATTACATATGATGGGCGTTATTACCCGCTGCATACTGTACGCTTCTGATAACTGTGAAATAAATGTTTTACAAGGTAAAAATGTAAAAATTGTAGGGAGAAAAAACAATTGTAATAAATGAAACAAAGAATTGTACAAGGCTACTTCAGTGTGCAACTTAGTACATTATCCGCATATTTTATAATTAAAATTGGAAAATACATGCACGAGTACGATACGCTTAGATTTATTAAATACAGTATAAAAAAAAAACAACAAAATCTACAGATATTGAAATATCATTTCAAAATCTATTAGTGACAAAGAAAATAAATCAATGTTTGAGAATCATTTCAGCCAAAAAGACGTCCACTGCTGGACATAGGGTTCCCCCAAGTGTCGCCACATTGACATTTTGGGGAGTTTTGCCATAATTGCCACGATTGGCAGGCAGGTTGGCGATCGCAGTACGGTTGTTACAAAAGCTCAGAGAACGCTGCTGCCCATTCTCTGGCAAACCCCTTAGTCGCCTCTTACGACACCCACGGGCAGATATGGGATGGTGCTATTCTTTACGTCCACCATACAGAGCTTATGTTTGAGAATAGGGTGTTATAATTTTTTGCTAAACGACGCAAAGCTGCGCAGATCCACGATTGTGCGACGCAAGGAGACAGCAAACGTTACGAACATAAAACTACACTTTCTCAAGCTTGGTCAGCCTAAGTAGGTACGTTCGGAAAACCGAAAGTTGACCCGAGTCGAAGTCGCAATTACTTCTCATATTTCTTACAAGGATACAATAAGCAGGAAACCAACTTGGTTATTGTTTTTCGGCCTGATATAGTAGCTATAATCAGAATTTGTATCGCAGATAATAAGCAAGATAAGCAACAAAATAAATTATCTTTATTAAAACGGACCCTAGGTCAGCACACACACACAGGCGAATATAATATGAACCGACCTGTACGTTCTCAGTATTGCCCCAGAATCCTTATGTTACTTATATTTGAGGCGAGACACTACGCCCTTGGAATAAACAAAAACTAAGAAAAACCTTTTGCAATAATCTCGGCAAGGCTTCGTGCAGTCATAAGGTTCACCCGAGACATGAATATTAACAGAGAAATTTCTTTCCGTTCATCTCACGTTCCAAACAATTTGCCATCAGTTGCCATAAAATGGTCCGGCAAAGCGTACATAATGGGGGACAATTTCTTTTACCACCTGCGTCTCTATAGACATTCCTACTGGAAATTGCTATTGCATGAGTCCATAGATAATTTTCAACACTTACTGCCTCGTTGATATCGAAATGATCAATAGATATTGGAGAACTTTTGTTAAATTATGGACCCTGTGTAGTAATAGATGGTAATTTTGTAAGGGTATTTTCATTTATTATTTTATTTATTTATTTACTAAACAAGTAACAGTAAGTTAACACAAACTTTCATTTAAAAACTATGCCCCACAAAACCGTTTTCACGGTTTGTCTGTTTATCTCCGGTGTTTTCGCCGATATACGCAATACGCCGTGTAAGCAGAATGGTTGTTGGTAAAATGTCAAACAACTTATTAACGCTTACATTTTTGTCCTTTTTATGGTAAATATTTTGTTCCATGTTAACTCTCTTGGTATGAACATGTGATGAGGAGGAACGAATCGCATGTGACAAAAAGAGTGATGAATATAAATTTTGTGGAATAGAGAGGGAGAGATAGACCAAGAAACGATAGATAGATTGTGTGAGCAATGATTGAAAAGAACAAGTGCGAGTCAGACTCGCCCACCGAGACGCGATGGTTCCATACAAAGTAGATATTATAAATAGTTCAGGAGTAGAGTCAAGCAGTTTTATTAGAGCTTTTTTATGATTTGATTACAATTGTATAGGTTTTAGACTTTTCCCTTTTGTAGTATCTATAGGACGATATTACTGGCCCATAGTTCTGTTCTAGATGAACGAGAAGTACCCTCTAAATTTTTATTCCATTGAATGTCGAAAATACGTTTTTGGCGGCGTAATGGCCGCATCTTTTTTTACCTTAACATAGAAGGTTGATTTTTTCACAGCTTCAAGGGTTTGTAAACCTGGGTATATAGTTTTATTTCAACTCGATACCTTCACACGTTACCAAGATAAAGAGTATTGACAGATAGACAGACAGACGGACAACGAAGTGATCCTAAGGGTTCCGTTTTTATCTTTTTGAGGTACTGAACCCTAAAAAGGAGACAAAAGATAGCATGACGGTTGACAAAGGAGAATGGAAGAAAAAAACGAGTTGCGCCGACCCCAAATAACATTCGGTTAGGGCAGGAAGATGTTGAAGATGATGATGTCAACCACAAGGTGTGCCTTACAAAGTTTTTTGTTATATAAAGTGAAACAAAAAACTAAAATAAACCTACACCTTATAAATATGAAAGTGGGTTAAAGCTAAAGCGGTTTCTTTGCTCGTGTGAGCCCAACAATTTTCTCAGATTTTTCTTACATTTTCTTGATAACGCCTTGGTTTTCAGTAAAATTGGACTATGTATTTATAAAAAGCATCTTCAAAATATGCATACTTTGGAGAAACAGTTTTCTTTGTTTCAGAATAACCGAGGGAATTGACTGAGTTTTAATTCAGAAAAAATTTACTACTTTACAGTTTGTTATAAAAGACTGGCCGTGCGTCTGATAGGATTGCCTGCGGTAAGAATTTTCACAAACTTTCAACCCTTATTTAACACCTTCAGGAGGTGAATTTTCAAAAATCGTTTCGCAATACTCACCTTTGCTGTAAAAGTAGCTCTTCTGCTACCTTTCCTGCTTCTAAACCTAGCTGCTCTGGCTGTGTGTTGTCTGTTAGGTAGTGAATAAATGATTTTAAGGTATTTATTAAAGGAGTCAGAAGACCGAGAAGAAGATGGCGGGACGCCTTGGATGGCTTTCTCGGTAATTGGCGGGAAGAGGCCAAAAACAGAGAAAAGTGGAAGGAATGCGGGGAGGCCTTTGCCCAGGAGTGGGAAAGACCAGGCAAAAATTAAAGGAGTCTTCTTAATTGTCTTCTACTCACTATTTCCGCTGATAGTTTTCTTGAATCAACAAATAAGACTAAGGGTCCTAATGTTGATCTCTGGGAAATGCTGCGAATAACAGTTACTATTCTTGTCTTCAAGTTTGATAATTATTTTCCACGTGTAAAATAAACGTACCTACTTTACACGCGTATCTAAATAGTTCGTTATTAAGTTCTTCCATAATAAATTGGGAGATATAAACTCCCAATTTCGATTGTAGGTTGTCCATTCCAGTCGTCACAGGTAGTCAGTCTGTGGGCCGAAAGTCTGACAACCAGGGGTATCGTATTACCCAGTACTAAATGGGTTGTGGAGGTTAATGGTATTCAGCAGCGTCCATTTAGGGTAAAAGCAGACCCCAACATATATATTTGGGAAAAGGCTAGGCTAGATGATGATATTCCCAATTGAATGCTTATTATGATGACACAAGCTCCCATTACTGCAAGATAATCAATACATTACTTCCTTCTCGTGCATTTATTTTCAATATTTTGCTTTGTCACGCTTCTAAACTTGTCAAAAGCCGTCGAATACTAGCTATTCTCTGAGCAAACAGTAATACAATATTCAGTTTCTACAGACAATTGTATCACAGAAAGCAAATACAAATTTCAATGTGGGAATCCAACAAAGGAACTACGGCCTCTAACTGATAGAATTATCAATTTATCATACTAACTATTCCGTGGTATTGAACTGTGTTGAATGCAATCGGAAACAGAAGCATTAGGTAATATTATTATTAATAGGATAATTAAAAGGGACGCCCATGGAGGACCTATACTGACCTTATTAATGAGATTCTTCAGAAATAGTCAGGTGCGCAGTATTCGCAAGTGGTGGGCTTGTTTGACCAGATGGCCTAGCATGACGTCTTAAGACATTATTGTTTTACTCCTTTTCCAGTGTGGGAAAGAGATGGCGCTAGACATCCTGTATAGCTCGTTCTCTTTCCCAAATTGGAATAAGAGTAAAACAATACTGCTTTAAGATGTCATGGTAGGCCAGCCATTGTAGTAATGTGGACCAAGCGAAAGCGTATGTAAGACTGGCATAAATAAAAAAAAACAATAGACATTTATTCAAACTAGGCTGATAATCAGCACTTTTTGAACGTCAAAATTACAAGATATTTGGCAGGTGGCGTTCTGTGGTTTATGCCTACCTCCATAAGAAAAAGGCATATATGTATGTAGTATGAATATTCAATATGTACGCCATAAGAATAAATATTTGAGGAACCATGTCTTCGAGAATGGTTTATAATTTATGTATTTGCTCCTATTCATGCCATGCTTAGTTTTGCTTTTTCATTTGTTTTCTTAACGACTATAATTTTACGCTATTAATTTTAATGGCTAATCTTTTGTTCTAATATGGGCTTTAAAGTGTAAAGAGTAGCCAAGCGGGTTATTCGAATTGATTGTTAAGTACATGGGGATGTTAGGATATTCGAGGAGGTTATAGGAGTGCCTAAAACGAACCTCGGCAGGACATCTAGCTAGATGCGGAGATGGCCGATGGAGCAAGGCTTTGACCGAATGGTGACCAAGGTTACGTCAAAGAAACCAGGGTCGTCGTAAAGCTCGGTGGGCCGACGATATCGTCAAAGTCGCGGGAAAATGGACAGAACCGGAAAGTGTGGCGGAAAAAAGGGGAGGCATAATCTGCGGGGGTGATTCCAGGCTGAAGTGATTATAATAATATAGGTGCTGGACTCGCGAGAAATTCGAATACATATTCTTGAACTTAAATAATGAACTGCTGCTCTGTATGGTGTCGGACGTAAAGAATAGCACCATTCCATATCTTCCCGTGAGTGTCGTAAGAGGCGACTAAGGGATTTGCCAGAGAATGGGCAGAAACGTTCTCTGTGCTTTTGTAACAATCGTACTGCGATCGACAACTCACCTGCCAAGCGTGGCGATTATGGCAAAACCCACCAAAATATCAATGTGGCGACCCTTGGGGGAGCCTACGTCCAGCAGTGGTCGTCTTTTGGGCTGAAACGATGAATGGATGATGACATATTGTAGAATTATGCAATTATGCATACTGTCCTCTCCTATAGAAACATCCGATAGATCTGTCCAGGTCCAGGTCGCCAACTCTGCTACTGGTTGGACAAAATATGGATCATCGATACTAGTAGAAATTGCACTAACACAAAGCTTTGTAGTATCTACCTATATAATATTTCAATTACGCGGTCAGCTATATTGTAACTCCACTTTATTCGTGGACCGTTTCCGAACCACCCGCGACTTCTCGTTATCGAGTATTTCGAAATAATCCTTTAACTTGGGTTTCGTTTGAGATATCTCGTTGAATGCAATGAATGAGTGAATTGCAAGTTTCAGCAGGATTTCAGTTGTATTTAAGTTTATAGACTTGTATTGTTCGGTTACCGTTTATTCCCTAAGGGTCCTCTGTCTCTCTTTTAGTTAGAAGTCTTAAAGATATTGGAATATATTTTATATTGTCTTGTATATCGGGCTGGTGCCCGCAACTCCTCGTCCAAAGCGAGTATTAATTAATTTATTATTTTGGTAGATCTAGCAATGTTTCGGAACTATGACCAATAGGAATTAATATTTTTTACACGGATGCCTTTAGATACCTACTATCTTTTCACGAAGCCAAAAAATGTCAAAACTCCGGAAATAAAGAGATAAAATCCCGGAGGGTGTGGTTATTTTGCAGAAATGCTTAAAATGGTAAGAAAAAGCCACTGTAATGTTGAAACAAACGTTGTGAAGACACAGTTAGAACTAAAAATAATAGTTCCCTATCAACCACATCCGATTCAAATGGATAATGAGTCAGCAAAGAAAATTCATTTTCAGTTAAGCTCACAAACTAATAGTAACTAATTAATTCTTTTCCAGGCAGCCAATGAACGCGCTTCATCATTATGCTTATTTATGAGGAATGGGGATGTAAAAAATGGGTACCAGTCACTGACTTGTACGGGCCCGTTCGTGAGGTTTAGTGATTAAGGAGTACGCCTTCCCCACAAACCGCAACGAACTCTGTTTGCAGGTAAAAGAGTTATTTATTAGCTCCAAAATTCCGTGTACCAGTAATTGATTTGCTTTTGTTATTTCAAATGACTTCTGAAGACTTCTTTGTCGGTTTTTGCATGCTGTTTCCATAAATAAATACTTATTTTTTCCATAAATGCTTTTTTAACTTTTTGGGGTCCTTAGAGCTAAGCAAATGTTGCTGGTAATTATTTTTAAAATGAGCGACTATTTAAAGGCTTTATCCACGTTTGTCCTTAGGGTTCTTTAGGGTCTGTTTCTCATGTGCAGCCACAGTGTCGAGATTCAAGCCCGGTTGATGGCAATAGGCTTGCTCTCTATTACATGGAATCATTAAACCATAACTTGCGAAATATGGGTTTACTATGAAGTATACCTCTGCTTAACCGCTACAGGCGTGATGTTATGTTGCTATGACAATAAGACCACAAAAAAAATAGGGCAGAGTTAGATAGTAAAACAATACTATTCATGCCGATTGGATTAGATAGAGTATGGTTGTAACATAAAGTTCAAAGGCACATTAATGTGTACCTATTTTTTAAATTGTGTATTTATTGCTTTGCGCATATAAAATTACGTATAGGAACCTCAATAGAAATAACTAAACCTTTAAAATCAAGCAGAAAAATCAACAACAACGACTGTTTTCATTGAACCACAATTTAATTTAAAACCAATACGAACCAAAGGCAACGAGAAAAAATAAGTAAAAGCATTATATACTTCACTTGAACCTTAACAGTCCAGTAACTTTATACATCAGTAATTGCGTCAAATCCGGTAGTTCTGATTTTTTGCGGACTTGTTTATGATGTTGGCCTAATGAATAATCTAAGTTTGTGACCTCGAGCTCTTTTTGTGATATTTTGTATTTATTTTTTGTTGTTGTATAGACTTTTTCTTATTTACCGATTGTTTGTAAATGTGTGTACATTGTAGGCCTTATAGATTCCTAGATCTTTGGTAACTTTTTATTTCATTCTACGTTTTGTAGTAAGCAACGACTTATTGTCAGGCCTACGATGTCCTCCCATACTTTAGTACTAACACTGTAAAAGAATAATTGTAAAACCAAATGATTTTAAAAGAGTAACCATGGCGTTTCTTTCTGGAGAAACGACCAACCCGAACCGAACACCTTTTTGTCGACGTTTTATAAGTGCCCCTGTAGGCCTATGTAAAATAAAATGTTTTGATTTTGATTTTGATTCAGCGCCGAATGCAACTTTGTCAATTATCGAAAAATCCACAAAATTATTTTTCAGGTTTCGGCGATTATAACCCTAAAGGACTAGTTTTTGAGTACCTTTTCAGGATCTTTTTAAAGTTGACTGAATTTACAATGTGAGACTAAAATTGTCTCTGTAGTTGAGACTCAACAGTTTCCGAGATGAAGCGTTTCAAAGTTTATATTTTTTTCTAACTGCGCAATTTTTTGCCACCGTCCGACCCCGAGAACGAGCGGTGTTGTGTAAAAATGTCTTAAATAACTTAAACTTATAACACACTTAAATACCGCATCGAAAAACTCTTCCTTAACTGTCCACCTTTAATATGCCTAAGACACTGGCGGCATTGCCAGTTTACATGGCAATGCTTATTCTCTGGCCAAGGTACCTAAAAGCCAGCCTTTGGGCCACGCGAAGTGTCAACTAAATGTTTGACGATTAAGGCAACCTAGATATAATCATCAGCTGTAGCTTAAATGAACTGATGATGAAAGCCATTTAATCTATACTAATATTATACAGCTGAAGAGTTTGTTTGCTTGAACGCGCTAATCTCAGGAACTACTGATACGATTTGAGAAATTCTTTCAGTGTTAGTCCATTTATCGAGGAAGGATATAGGCTATATATCATCAAGCTACGACAAATAGGAGCGGAGCAGCAATGAAAATTTTTGCGCGGGAGAGCTAGTTTTACATAAAATTAGTTAATTGTGTGAATATTTCCACCACCTATTGAATAATTAACATAAAATGAAAATTATATTAACTCTGTTCACATGAAATAATAGGTCGTGCGCATAAATTCAGTGCCTTGAATACATTAATGAAAGGATAAGCCGCGAATATAAGCCCTGGTTTTAGCATCTAAAGTACTAGGGGTGATACTAAAAAAACATTATTTTTTACGACCAAAATGTATATTTACCTTCTCGCTGTAACGTAAAAGGCTTCGCTCGTGTTGGTAAATTAGAAGTAACTTTCCAGTTTATGCGTACGTACTTTTTGACATGGTTGACAAGTTTTGGCCTTCAACCACTCTTTGTTGTTTCATAGTGGAGTGAAATCGTTTTTCAGAAATCATTTTTATTTTGTTAACGTATCACAACATCACGCCTATACGTACGTACGTTATTCCTGAAGGCTTAGGCAGAGATATACTTAATAGCACAACCACATTTTGCAAGTTATCTTTAAGTCCCATGTAATTAGGGGTGATGACAATAGGCTATTGTCATCAACCAGGCACAGATCCAGACTCCGTGGTTGCTATTGAGAAATTCCTGATGGAAAAACCCAATAACACTTTGCCTAACCTGGGAGTCGAACTAAAAACCTCACGTTCAGCAGTCGTGCTTGCGACCGCTCGACCAACGAGGTAGTTTTATTTTATTGTATTTAAAATAAACCTTTAGTTCTTATCATGGTTGGTAATGTATGTAATCTTTTCAATCCCGTAAAATTCTACTGTTGGATAAAGGTTGAATTAATGAATTCTTCAAGTACCAAAAATAAATTGGTTGTCTGTAAAGTCGGTTTACGGACGATAGTTTAACGTGACAACGTTATAACAAAACATTGATAAAATGATTGCATACTTTTATGAATAGCTCGTGCAGCGCTCTCGCTCCGGTCGTAACGTTACAATGAGCGTAACGTTACAATGAGTCATCCTTTTTCGTGCGCGCAGCCGGCGTTCATCGATTTATTAGACGTTATCACGTTAAAAATGCTTGGTGGATTAGAAATTTAGATTCTGAAACGTAGCAAAATCACATGACCCGCTTACGCCCAGGACATGCAGATTTAGAAAAGATACGAGATACGATACGAGCACCTTAGAACAAGCCATTCTCTTATATTTCCACTTGTCTTGAGCTAGTAAAAAGCAGCTAAGAGATTACAAAGCAAAAGCATCCTTATCTCACGTCCATCATAAGAATAGGCACACGAAAGTCGAGGATGAAGAGGCACTTTCAAATGCAGTAGGCACTTTACACGTGGGTTCATAAAATGATTTGCAAAATCAGCCCTTCTTGCTTTTGCGAAGGGGGTTTGAACAAAAGAGATACGATAGCGTATACGAAAAATAAATTAAATTAGGGAGGTACTCGTATGATATATTAGGTACGTTAAGACCTGGCTCTGATATGAAGGCAGATAATACAGGTTTAAATTACGGAGCATAATTTTTTTTTTTTTGGATTTTAACTCACTCAGCATTAGACATAAGCTAGTGATCAGCGGATATTGGTGTTGGTTATGCAATAAGTGCTATTTTTGTAAGTTTTTTTAATTATATTGTATAACATGTCATTGTACTGCTGTTTTTTATCCCAAATAAATAAATAACTTTACATCAGTATCACCAACTAGCAAGCTCTTCGACCAGTTAAATCAAATAAAGCCACTACCACAATTTTCCATCCGAAATAACTCTGAACGAGCAATAAATACATACAGAATTAATGTAAGATCCAAGTAACATGCATGATACCACTCAATGCAATATGAAGATATTGTTTGCAATATCTACATATTGCATAAGCGGTATATTTCGCCTCCGGCCACTCAATGAAGACGCCAATTACATACTTGACAGGAATTCCAATTACTACCATTTAATGTGAAATGGCAATATCACGGGCTATATTGCTCATAGATTTTGTATTGCACTGCACTTATTGATCAATGATACTTGAGACGCAGAGCATTATTGCGTCGCGTTTATTGGATTTAGTGAGATGGGATATAGAAATCTTATGAATGGCTTGTAATTAATTAAATTGAAGATTGATATTTGATCGTGAAAGCCCTACTAAATACCAAAGCCTTAAAGGGAGGGTATTGTTAATTATCGACAAATATTTGAACTTACTAGAAATCATGATTAATGTTAATTGAATATAGAATCTGGAGTCAAATGACATTTAAATTAGATAAAATGTTAACGATACAGCCTTTAAAAACACATCGAGATAAAATTTTAAAACTCGCGTATAATTTTTACTGTATAAAACTCGTTGAATTACGCTTAAAAATGCAGGCATACGTAAACGTCTTTTAATATTATGGCGTAATCCAAAAGCTGTTACAGCAATTACAAACACGGCTGCCGCATGCATTTTACATGAGCTCTCGTAACCAGCTTCATTCATCAAAATCTGATAAAAGCCGACGATGTAGCACATGGCTGCTCGTGATGATACTACAAGTTTCCTCCAGAGCGGCGATTTATCACGTAAGCGGTGAGCTATAACCTAAATGTAAGAGCGATTGGATGCAGGTTCCGTCTGAATGATGCATGAGGCACGGCAAATGTCGCACATGTGCGCGCTCTGCGCAGATGCCAACTGTACCAATATCAAGCTATCTGCTGATACGTCTAATTTAATACGCTGCAACATGTGCCAACTAACATGGAAACACATAACTCGCGCTATACGTGTCACGTGCAAATGGAATGGTTATGCACGGATTATCGATACTCATAACGCGTACGGATGGCACGACACTGGGTGATAAAAATTTGCGAGCATCCAATGTTCAACGCGGCTCGAGTTCGGCCCATAATCGTTGTTCGAAACGTCTAAAAATCCGTCGAACTTCTACTACTGCGCTATTTGCGTCATTATTATATATATTATTACATTTTATAATAACGGCGAAGTTAGACAGGAGTATGCTTCTTAAAAGTTTGTACTCCAGGCCCGGATAACGTTGCATCCCGCGGTGCTTGGCATGATTCCAGAGGACATCGTAGTCAGGACGTAGTCGTTCTAAATTATTTTATTATTTCATGACGTTAGTAAAAACATTTAAGTGGTTCGCGCGCTTTGCCGGTTTTTATTCACACATGGTTATTTATTTGACGTCATACGCTGCGAATACAATGTTCGAATATCGTGGAGTGGAAAGCTCTCAGCCCCTATCGTAACTCAAACATACGAGTCAGTTACTGCCACATGTTATTATAAACTATGTTTCGAACCACTCATAACCGTATTGTAACCATCCCTTGTTTATTTCGTCCTATGGCTTGTAAGGATTAATTCTCGATTTCGTCGAAGTTTTGGCTTACGTTTTATTCATAAAGTCCTAAGTTCCATACAACAGTGGCGATGGCAATGTAGGTACAATTTCACACGAACTTGTGGAACGTCGTTAGTATCTGGTTACTCAGAAATAGAGTCTGGTTACATTGCTTGGAAGCTTCCTCGTTCTTTATTTTCTTGTGAGGGATACAATTTAATATTATGGTAACAACGTTTGATCGTCTAGTTGCAAGTCTTGACTACACACTGATCGGAATCTCATAACACAGTTGCTTAGTCTTTACCTAGATTCGAAAACCTTCACATTATCTGTCTTATCATTTATTACGCATGTCACCCATTCTGTACAAAATATAGTTCGGGTCACAAAGACTACAAATGCTAAATTAGCATAATAGTACACTTTTCAGCAAGATTTTGGCTGAAACATCCAATATGTTGTGACATTAATCTTAAACGAACGGTTAAACGTACTGTCTGGGACATTTCCAGCGTATTGCGGTATACTTTATCAGACAGCAGACATCTGCTAAACATGGCGGGTCACATAAATAGCTACAATGTATATTTGCTGAAATAATAATTCTGTAATCGCCACGTGGTAAGATGGTTATTTTAAATAGGCCCAGTGCGGGTTGGTAGGTGCCACACGTCTTCGAATGTTTAGTTCTAGGACATGCCAGTTTCCTCAGGATATTTTCTTTAGGCTAGGGTACTTTATTTACGAATAAAGCTCAGCGCAAAGCACTGCTGATCAGCATCATCTCAACTCTACAAAGATTTAACGCCGTAAAGTATCTCTAGCACTTAACTTTGTAAACGGCTCAATACACTATTAATAGTCCATTTTTCCTCATAGATCGAGTGATCGCAAGTGCGACTGTTGAGCATGAGGTCCTGGGTTCGATTCCCGAGTCGGGGAAATTGTTATTGGGGTTTTTCCTTCAGGAATTGCTCAGTAGCGGTTGATAGGTATACTATTCGTGTTGTGGCGTTTTGTTATGTAATGTGATCCATTTGGCCATAAAAATGTGTTACACATTAATACTCTCAGAAGAATTTGATACTTTTGCCTTTTGCTTTTGGTGGTTAAGCGTACAAATTTTAGAGCTAAAGGCTAATATTGAAGAGCTAATTTAGGATAGGAGAATATTAGTAGACCATGCAGGTATAGTAGTATGAATTAAACATTGACCTAGTTTAAGAGTTTCTTCACCTAGTTTAGTTAAGCTCTGATTTTCTTCCTCTCACTCAAACTCCGTGGTCATATCATCGATCCCAGACATAACAAAAAATATACCTTAAGAGCGTTTATACCCTACGGCATTTCATACAAACTTTCAAGTCGTTATTTTCCGAAATCACTGAACAGATTTTAATGAAACTTCCTACGCATAAGCAGTATACATAGGTCTAAAAAGTTACTAAAAAACATTTTCCAAATTAATGTCTTTTAAAATATTAAGATATTTGGAAATTTCTATTTCTTTAGATAATTAAAAATCGGTCTAATTTAGCTGTAATATTATTTTTCGAAAATATTTTTTAGTAACTTTTTAGACCTATGTATACTGCTTATGCGTAGGAAGTTTCAATAAAATCTGTTCAGTCATTTCGGAAAATAACGACTGGAAAGTTTGTATGAAATGCCGTAGGGTATAAACGCTCTTAATACAATGTCAATAAACAACTGCCCCAAAACAATTCTTAGAACTTATTGGTGGTAACGATCAATTGCACAGCCCCCAAGTTGTCGTGTAGAGTGCACTGCGCAATTGAATTTGCATAGCGCGATAACAGTTCCAATATCCGCTAGGGATAAACCGGTTGGTTATGTACAGTACACACTAGAATATGTTTTAGATTATTAGCCATTATGTTTATGATAATTGTGGAAACTTGTTTGGGTGGGTGTATACGTTATTTTTTTGGAGGATTTTAATAACCTTTTAACGTTTACGTTTCCTATAAAAGTGTAAATGTGTAATCTACACGGTCAAAATGTATGGAACAGCTGTTAGATTCAATAATATACTCTACTTTTTGTTCTGTATGGTGTCGGACGTAAAGAATAGCACAATCCCATGTCTTCCCGTGGGTGTCGTAAGAGGCGACTAAGGGACTTAGCAGAGAATGGGCAGCAGCGTTCTCTGTGCTTTTGTAACAACCGTACTGCGATCGCCAACCCGCCTGCCAAGCGTGGCGATTATGGCAAAACCCCTCCTTCTTGGGGGAGGCCTATGTCCAGCAGTGGACGTCTTTCGGCTGAAATGATGATGATGACTCTACTTTTCAAGTAAAATCAAATTGAATTCAGTACATACTCGTATGTGTTGACAGCGATAGGCTTGCGCTAGCGTTTCTGGTCAGAAACGCAAACGCAAAAGTAACAGTTGTTGGCTATTGTCAACAACTGCTACTAAGAGCTGCTGTATCCATCAACCACCAACCACTAACCAGACAACTGGCAACTTGGTAGATCTTTACTCGATCCCCCCGGCTCGACAATTCTTTTTCATACACGTGTCGATGGCAACGTAAATAGAGGCGGCCTAGATTTTGGCGTGAGCCTATTGGCTCATACATGGGTCTAAACCTTGCGAAATGTAGGTATACTATGGAGGTACACCTCTGCCTTACGTTCGGTGATGTACTACACAGGCCTATTATTAAAAATAAACATCAAATATACTCTAATTTAAATCATAACATTTCCCGATTTGCTTCTAAAACCACCATAGGTAACCGCGTTTATAATCACGCTCAAGTACGCGTATACTTATATGCGGTACGTATCACGCATCGCCGAGCACGCCAGTAATTATCGACATCAGTAAAAGTAAATGACCTCTGATTTAATTCGCCCACATCCAGTTAACGATCGCTAGTTTAATAAAAATATACACAAACCGACCATAACAACAGCCTGAACTTAATTGCGAGCTTTATAGCCATTAAAAGGTATATAACAGCGCAATATTTACTTTGACAAATGTTAATTTGCATTTTGATTACTATGACGTGTATTCTAGTGAAGGGATACTATCGAGTAATATTTAATCAAAATAATGCGTTGTGTTAATTTTATGGTCGATAAAAACATGGCGAACGTAATATTTCGTAAATTTTATACCAAGTTCATTCGTTGCGGAATTCAGTGGTAGAAAAAATTTTTCACATTCATGTGTTTTTTTTTTCTACCTTTTGTAGTAAGTGAAGACTTATTGTCGGGCCTACGCTGTCCTCTCATACTGAAGTACTAACGCTGTAACATCCAAATATTGTAGAACCAAATGATTTTAATCTTTTAAAATCATTCTACAATATTTGGATTAACTTATTAATTATATTTGGATTTGGAAGAACTGGCAAGAAACTCCATGGTTACTCTTGTAACCATGGAGTTTCTTGCCAGTTCTTCTCCATAGGAAACGACCAACCCGAACCGTGCCTCTTTTGTCGACGTTTTAAAGTGCCCATGTAGGCCTATGTAAAATAAAATATTTTGATTTTCATTTTTGTGAATAGCATTTCAACGTATGCGGATATGTACGAATAGTTTTCATAATATCAGGCAACTCCAATACCGTGAGTACCAAATATTTTTCCGATCTATTTATTGATCTCACATTCGAGCAATTCCACTAATGTTCGGAAGTACATTCAGAGCACTCTGTCCAACGGATAATTTGAGAGATCGTCTAAAGCGCTGGAATTCTCTTGGCCTAGGACGTGATTCGCATTCTCCTCCGGAGGGAATTCTAGGCAATGAGCCTCCACACTCGGCCAGCACTCCGGCCACGCTCGAGGAAATTTGCCAAAATATTCCGTGCATCCTCAGCTTTTTAATTTGGCTCGAGACCGGAACTTAATGCAAGATGGTCCAAGTTTAATCTATGGCCTAAGAAATTAAATTTTGAAGCATTACGACTGGTATGAGCCGGCGGCAATATCTCTCTGTCTTAACTACTTTTGTTGTTAATTTGTAGTTTGGTGTTGTAAATGTAGTCGTTAAATGTTTGGAATGTCCAAATCGCACCATTAACTGGTTTAATAAACAATAGTGTGGTAATACATTCCCAATATTTTTTTGTTACCAGAATTTTTCGTGAAGAACAAAATCGAGCCATTTATTATGACTAAGCATGTTTTAGAAGTTGCTTGCGTGTATATGTCTGATTTAGTCTACGATAAACTGGCAAGACAAACTTGGACGGATGGTTTCACTAATTCAAACCGTCTAAATATTTCGTCTTGAATAAAGTAGTCGTTTCCTTTGTTTCTCGACAGATAGATTACTGGCTTGTGGCACCAATAGGCTTGTACAAAGCATATATGCTTGAATATTTCATGGCTTCCATCCTTTTACCGCCAAACAATACGTCTAAAAGCCTTAAATAAAGGAATGGCTGTTGTTCTATGCTACCAGGGTACTAGGAGATCAGGAGAGCGGAGCGGTCACGTGGTCTGTGTACACCGGCGGGATAATTCGGCCGGCCGGCGTCGCTCCCTCGCGGCCATTGTACTCCTGGTACGTGACGTGTATCACAATCCACAGAATTATTTTAAAAAGGACGTTGTTGATGAAGAACTTTAAGTATAGGTGCTTGTTTTGAAGTTTTAATGCACTTTGCTGTCAGTGTTCGTGAAAGATAGTGTTTTGCGATCGTGTTTAAAGTTTAAGAAGCGCGGTAACTTGTTAGTGGAGATTGTATATCACCACTTAAGTTTTCAAAGATCAACAGTCAACTAGATTTTACTTTGTATATTTGTTTATTTAATGTCATTATCTAATCACTTCATATCGTTCATCAAAATTGACCTGGTAAATCTAACTAATCCCGTTCATATGTACAATAAGAAAGCATGGTACTGCATAAATCTACGGCAATATTTCACTGTCTTATTCAAATTAAAGATCTCCTCTACAAAAGTGTCACGTTGTACTGCATAAATTCAGTCGAGCACACAGCACTGCAAATCCTGCGATTAAGTACTGCAACCACCACATAATATGGTATTTTTGCCAACATTCGCTTTACCAGATGATAATCCGGCTTTGAGGAAACATAAAACATAATATGCGTCTGAGCAAACATCGTTTACTCTTGTTGGTTCCTTATTGAATTACTTTATGAAATTCTAATGAGTTTTTTTTGGTATTGCTTGATATTATGTAATATGAAACAGGATTCTGTTTAATATTGAAAGAGGGTTGGTAATTCTGTAGCGTAAACAAGATAAATAAGTAATGAAATTGTCTTCAAACATATATGTTTTTATGATATCCGTTGAAATATAAAGGGATAATAGATTAGGATCTATTATCATAGGAGCATTTATAACAAAACATTTGTTAAAAAATACCTTTCAAAGAAAGACAGCAACCCTTTTCCATAGAACCAAAATATAAACAGAAAATCAATTTGTTTTATAGCGCGGAAACCTACGAGATTTTAAGCAAATCCGACACAACTTATTAAAACCGTTGTCCCAACTCCTGATTACATCGTAAAGTCAAACTTTACATCCGAACCGTCATAAATCTCGTACACCCGTACAGTATCCTGCGACAATAAAACCAGAATCTATTAAAAACATAAAATAGCTTCTCAAAACTCCATACAAGGACAAAGGAGGTAAAGTAAAGTAAAGTAACGTAGGGCGTAACAGTAACCCTTTTACGTTTTAGGTTCAACACCCGTAAAAGTATTGAATGTCGTAAAATTGATCCCAGTAATAAAATTACTATACCGTGAAGGGCGAAAATGAAATATTGTGTCGCCATTACTTAGAAAAAAAGTATTTCATGTGTGGACGTGAGACCAATGTTTTAGTTTTGAACTTTAAGGTGCTAAACGATCACAAAAGAAGCTCATTTGAAATATGGAAGGCATACTTATAAGCACTGCACGGGATCTCCTCATTTTTACTGGGTAGGTAATCCCAATCCTTTACTCTATCTGCTATCATTGCACCCTGCTAGGTGTGTAGGTTCCTATTCCATTTGAGTTCCATAACGCGATTTCCAATATCGAAGACTTGTTTACTTCTCCGGATTTCGCCGTTTGGAACTCGGTCTAGTAGTTTTATCATATATCATAGATGAGACTGACTCAAGGACGTGGTGCCTAGCACAAGCAAAGAGATTCCTACGATGATGAATCCCAATCCATGGCGATGGCGTTACGGTACTCATAAAATTGCAAACACTCGAAGCGAGGCGATGCTGAACGGCCGAGCAGTTATAGCTGGGCGTTGACCTTTTATGACCTAAGGTAAGGTGCCAAATGAGATAGCAAATGCGGTCATTAACCCACCTACACTTAAGCCAAGAGATGTTTGGATTTAAAAACAGAAATAAACGGCGATGATAGAAGATAAAGAATTACAAGTGACCGGTCAAGACGCGTTGCTATCAACAGAGAGTGTAGGCTGGCGCATAGAGTTGGGACGCATTGTTAGTGATGTGACTTTATGTTATGACAGTTATAATCGTTGTTGTCAAGAATTTACACCAATAATTTTGTTGTTTAGACTCCTACGCAAAGATATTAAGGAAAAAAGACAGTAGTCGTGATGTTGCCACTTTATTTCACACTAATTATAGCATAAAAGGTAAAACTACTGGATTGAAAACAGAAATAACGTCGCTGGTTATCAGTCCGTAATACTTATCTATGGTCGTTATCGTTTAGAAGCAGCAGTGATAGATAGCCTTGTCACCTTTGATTTTTCGAATTCATGTGCGTAATATATAATTATCACTTGCTACGGTGAAAGAAAACATTGTGACTAAACAAGAAGCATCTCAGAAAGATTTTTCTTGACGGCATATACCAAGTCAGGGGCCTACGGGCGGCGTAAAAACTCAGACACCAGGATAGGCAATAAGCTAAAAAAAAGGCTTTAAATTTTTTTACCAATGATATGTGGAAGTTGTTATCCTGCCTCGGGCCTCCTACGCAATGATATAAGGAAAAGGGCATTGACCACTATTGCCTCCCTATTGACTACCAACTCAACGTGAAAGGCAATTAATTGGTTAACACGAAAAGTTTTCATGTCGATATATGGAGTTGCGGAAACCAAACAAAGAACAATCGACAGTAACTAGAATAACCGATCGGTCCCAATAGATTTGGCCCTATTATAGAATGTGTCCTGTTTCCTTTGAAGAAAGAGTATCAGTCTGTATTAAAATCTATAGAAAGTTTGGTATAAACTTTTAGAAAAGAGATTATTTTAAAGGTTTACAAAAAAAAAACCGGCCAAGTGCGAGTCGAACTCACGCACGAAAGGTTCCGTACCATTATTTATATAAAAATGAGCAAAATAATTACCTTTTTGTATGAGAGCCTCCTTAAATATTTATTTTATTCTGTTTTTAGTATTTGTTGTTATAGCGGCAACAGAAATACATAGTCTGTAGCCATTTCGACTTGCTAACTAGCACGGTTCATGACATACAGCCTGGCGACAGACGGACGGACGGACGGACGGAAGTATCAGTAATAGGGTCCTGTTTGACCCTTTGGGTACGGAACCCTAAAAATATAGTAGGTACATAGAGTTTCAAAAATAAAATCCCCGACTAGTTAAAATAGGACTCAAAATATATCGCGAATGTGAGTGGGTTTGGTATGCAGGGATTATTGCATACGTTGATTATTGTTATAAATAGTCCTCCTGACCGTTTTCGGTCATGGAAGCCAATCTTGGTGGAGATTAGCCATCTGAAGATAACTATTATAGTGCACAAGTTTGTGCGCAGGCACAGGTGCACTCTGTTCTTTTATTCTCATAGTCCGATGGGACGGCAATGGGACACCAACGGAGAGACATCAGGCGTAGGACCACCGACTTAACGTACTTTGCGAGGCACGGGGGTATCATACCGCCAACTAACCAAACTCCGGGCAAGAACTGAGAAATTACTAATGGAAAAACACAAAAGAACTTTTTGCCCAACACGAGAATCGAACCCAAGACCCCACGCTCAGCCGTCGGGGCAGTTTTGAACGGGGTCCCCAATTTATTATTGGCAACGACAAACTTAACGCAATATAATCCGCAGTTTTGTAGAATCATAATCACGTATCTTGATGACAGAACGCCAGTAGGTATTTAAATTAAAAGTACCTACTAGTTTACTTCTGAAAGGAAAAAAAGCTGATATGCACCACAATCAAATGTAGTGCACTGCACTGGTTACGTCTTGCTACGCAGTGAGCTACGACGTAGCACTGTGCTACGATTGCGGCTATGCGTTTGAAGAGTACTCCTTCGTTGCCAAATGATGTGAAAGTAAAAAGTCCTTTAACAAAATTATTATAATTACATTAAATTCAGAATACTTCTGTGCATACTGACCTCATAAAGCACGAGAATGATTATATAAATCATCATCTGCCTAGCCTTTTCCCAAACTATCTTGGGGTCGGCTTCCAGTCCAACCGGATGCAGCTGAGTACCAGTATTTTACATGAAGCGACTGCCTATCTGACCTCCACAACCCAGTTACTGGGTAATACGATACCCCTTGGTAAGACTGGATGTCAGACTTTTGGCTTCTGACTACTCGTAACCACTGTCAAAAATCTACAAATGACAGCTAGGACCAACGGCTTAGCGTGCTTTCCGAGGCACGGAGGAAACTCGATATGTAATTATGGTCACCCATCCACAGACCAACCTCGGCAAGCACGGCTTAACCTTAAAGATCGACCTGGGCGGCTGTTATTATTTAGCCACGAGCTCCTGCGAGAGTGATTAAAACAATATTAGATCGAAGTATGTAACTTCAATTTGTTCATCATCTTCCACACACAAAATATAAATAAAAATACTTACGTCAACAGTAGTCTATGTATAAGATCTCACGTTTAGTGTGATACATAGTCATATAACCACTGTTATAGTACTTCATCCGAAGCCACGCTTTGTTCCCGAGTTTTTGTATTATTGTCGTCCTGTTCAGTACTCACATTTTTTCTCTGCGCAAACCATTATGTAGATTTCAATTCCATTCAGGGTAGATTTATAATTTACAAGATTTCCATTTCGTAGGATTTTACTTTTGTTTATTGATGTACCATTTTTTGCACTGTTTTTTTTTTTATATATAAATCTGGTACGTACACTTTTGAAGCACATGAATCGTATTTGACTACGGTAGCGTTTGGGTTTCTGGACTGGATGCTATGGAAAATTTACCAAAAAGTTTCGATTTGATAGACTTGTAAGTAGTATGTTTTAGAGTGCTAAGACTTCGTAGGAATGTCCTTTGTATGAAGAAATTGATATACATTGCTCATTCGACTAACTGATATTCGTTAAGCAATATATGCTATATTTAAAAAGAATTCATTAAAAAAAAAACAAACAAACGATTGATGACGCGGCTTCAAAAAGTTCCAAAAACTTTTCTCATAATAATTCGTTCGCACCAATTTATATCCTTTAATCCATACTCATACATCACATTATTCTCCCTGTTGTTTAACTTTTTCCTTGACTAAAAATAAAACCTCTTTATCCGTTATGGCGAAATTCATCCTTAAGACAAATAAAGAGTCTGAGATGAAGCCGGATATCCGGATTTAAGAGCCAAGGAAACATGGCCGGGAATGTGGAGAGCTTCAAGCACTTTAAGTTAATTTTCATTTGTGTTTTTTTTTCTTATCACAAAAGAATATTTTCAATCGACTCTGGGGTTAAAGAATGGAATATTCCACAATTAATTATTTGTGAAAATAATTAAGTATTGATGAAGCTTGTGTTTTGACACATTATTCAGTGCTGTAGAATATAGTGGCGTCAATTAATTAGCTTTTGTGAACTAATTGCTATAGAATTTTGTGGTCTGCTTTGTGTTAAATTGGTATTGGTCATACCGAACTATTTACTGACCGTAATAATCATCAATGGTATTTAAAATAATGTTTTATTTGATTTTGAACAGCGGAATACCAAATCAATTAAAAGCCTCACAATTTAATTAAGATATCTCCGACCACAATTATGAAGTTTCCGCCGTACTGTACAACTTACGAAATATTCCAATTATCCTAGGCCTCCGCGTTTCAATTTGTGCAAGTTTCTCCAGAAACGTACAGTATTAAAGCAAGATTCGCCCGGTCCTCACATAAAACTGGTTGTAATGTGAGTGAGTCCGCGACGCCGGTCCGCCGCAGCTGCTCCGAGTAATGTCCCTCACTCTTATACTATCCGGTTTATCTGCAGACCTTCTGCGACACGCCTCGGCTCTGATTTATATATGAAAAGTCTCAATTTATTGCATACCCAGTTTCGGTAGTTAATAGCTCAGGACATTCTGGGGTTAGCCGCGCGGTCAAATTAATGAGTGTGGGACAAACAGCCAAATGTGAGTGCTTTGTTTTTGTCCGTTTCGGATCAATTGATTCACAAAACAATTTAGAACTTAAATTGGTTGCGGTAAGATCCATTATCCTGTGGAGGTCTCCCAATTGCTTGGCTCCTGAAAAAAGAGCAGATAGAATTTATAAGTTTTAATTATCCATAAAACACGCTTATCTCTTTTACTTAAATTTACTTTCCTCTCCTTTTACATGACTCGTGAAAACTAATTAACACTTATTTCAAAAAAGGAACACTAATTAAAGGCGCAAGAAACGTACTTTGCATTTTAAACAAAATTTAAATGTCTGAGACATTTTATATTCTTTCAAGCTGGACTTGAACTAATGAAGCTTGAATAACGATCAACTTTAACGTTGATTAATTCGTCAACAATCCTTTAATACGAATCGCAGTTTCTCCTTTGATCTTTAAAATTCTGAAATGCCCTAGAGTCTTTACAATTTCTCATTGTTTTGTTTTATTTTTGGAACGTTGTTTTCCTTTTAAAATCACGTCGCAACTAACCTTTTTATTTCACGTTAGTTATAAACTAGCCCGACAGATATTATTATGTGATGCGTAGATAAGACACAAACCAATAAGAAGTGCGGTGTCCGAGAGAAATTTCAATTTGCACCGCGGTTGGACTTGTGATTCGAGTCGGAAGGAATGAAATATTATGCGGCTCGAGTTTCGGGGCCCTGACCCATGTCAAATCAGCATTCGCAGGTATGCCACGAATTATTTACGGCCAACTCACTGCTATGAAAATTTTTATCGCAACGATAAATCTTTATTAGCCAAGTTGGAGGAATTTTTCCGGGTGTCAGACGAGCCTATATATTTTTGGCTTGGATTTTATTTTCTGTTAGGTTTTTATTTGATATTTACTTTGTTGAACTTAGCTCACTACACAAAGTTTTGCCGATCTGTTATACGAAGAATATGTATGACGTCAGTTCTTCGAAGTGATATTGATTTTGTGTTGAAGTACGGTCGGTTGTCGAGTGCTCTTATCGGATGAAAGGGTCCATGGGACGAACGACGCTGAGTACTATAAAAGATAAATCAAAATACCATCATGCTGTCCTCTGCGGTACGGGCTGAGACATTAAATTGCGTGCTTGACATTCAACGACGTATCCGATTCATGGTTGACGTGACAGGCAATCTGTTCGCCATTATACGAATTCCCTATTCCCCATTATGTTGGGACATGAATCCCCTATAATCTGTACTAGTATGCTATTCAAGATGCGGAATGATATGTGACATAAGCAATTATGGATACCTATCTATGATAGAGTCTGAGATCCCTGTATCTCAACGTTATCAAGATATCATTCAAATTTAGACACTTTTTTTTTTCGGATGGGAAATCATCAAATGACTTCTCCCGCTCTGGGCGGAGCGAAAGGGAGTGTCAGACTTGACTGACTAAAACCCATCCATGTTCCTTCTTAGCCCTTTGTGTTCCAGGGCCACGGTAACTCTTTCGAACAACCTGCGGCCCTGGCAAGGATCGGCCTTCTCGGACCCCTTCCGATTTGCTGACATCTCCTTGAGGCGCGCGTGGAACACAAACGCGCCGTCGGCACGGTAGGTAAAACGCCTCCGTCCGTCTTGCTCAAAGCAACCACACTTTTAGAAAAACTTGGGATATTTTTTTACCATTAATCAGGCCCTAAGACATTAAGACACATGAGACATTATTAATTATTATTGGCATTAAGACCCTTGATTCAATAACTTATATTTTCAGTACATTACGAATACATTGTAAATAAGTTGTCCTAGCTGCTTTGAAAAAAAAAACGAAGGTGTAATATCCTGTCGTCACCAATTTAAGGGAGAAAACATCCCAAATCACGTTGGTATTAAGGCGTCACGCAATTCAATCCTTCAGGCTTACAGTAATGCACGAATTTATACCATAACCAAAGATGGTTTTACCTACCTGGTTTTTACTCGTAAAACTATAAAATGCTCGAGTGTTGGACGATAATAGCCCTAGCTGTCACAATAGACTTTATTACTAGCGTCACCTTTGATCTAGTGCCATGATTTTCAGTTTTATTTTCAGAGAGGACAGAAATAAAGAAGTTCAAACTTCGTTTCATTGGACTGGCTGCTGCAAACATCTCAGTTTTTTTTTGCTCTAAAGTAAAATATAACCTACCTCTGACATTTGCAATCGCTGAGCTAGATCTCTATTGTGCCAACCTAACCCTTGGGACATACGTTCTAAGAGTTAAATAACACATGATATGTAGATAAATAACTATGTTTCTTGTTTATGTTGTAGTCGTTTTCAAACCAGAGCGTAGGCGTATTGATTCATAGTTCCCGCTAATTGAGTTGTGATATCTATCAATACTGTGTCGCCTCAAATCAGTACCATAATATGCGCCAGACGTAAATTAAACTGGCAGGCAAGACAACAAAGAAGGAGTTTATACAATACTAGATATTGACAGTAACCTTCGTCCACGATACGATTATTCATATTCATTTCATTGCGTTCCACAATGTTATACAAGTGTTATATATGGCTTAATGCTAAAAACAATGTTATGGACCCTGTTAGGGCACAGCAATATAAGTATTTATTAAGATTAACTTTTATATAAATTAATGTTTTACAATAATTTCTAATTATAAGATATAGTTATTAGTGACATACTTATTACAAATACACGATAACAATAAAATTATAGACATTGTACTAACATAACACAACATCAATATTATTTACTCAAATATGCATGTAATGTGGTTATTATTTTGACAACCTTGTTTGAGCAAAGTTGACCTTGCCGTTCTGTTTCAAGGAGCGGCCGGCAAAGTTTTGCTGGCCGCTCTAACAGGCCGGCAATGTTTTGCCGGCCGCTATTTTGACGTTTCAACGTTTTAAAAAATCAAATCCAAAAATATTTTATTTAGAACACAGCTGTTTGTATCTATAAAGATAGGTACAAAAAGATTTTATTCCATATGAGGCTGTATTGTTCCAATTACCATTGCTCGAAAAAAAAAAAAAAAACAAAGAAGTAACAAAAGCGCGGATCAGCGAAAATTTTAATCAATACATTTTTATTTTATTTTTATTTTTTAGGTGCTTATATTATTATCTTAAATTATTTCCTTTGTTCAAAACACATTTTCTCTAGGCAGTTAAAGTGGGTAATAAGAAGTTCTTAGAAGTATTTTCATTACTGATAAAGTATTTTATTATTTAAGTATTCATATTTATATTTGGTTTCCTATATTCCATATTATATTTTATATATTTCATAATTTTGGTGGTTGGTTTTGCCATTAAAAACAAAGTCAAAACTATTTTTTTTTAAATAAGGCTGATAGTCAGCACTTTTTGAACGTCAAAATTACAAGAGGCAGTCCCCCAAAACGCCCGCCCTTAACCAATTCTTAGTGTTTAGCTGAGAAGAAGTGGCGGAACAAACTCCCCAGCAACACATCTGTCTGTTAGGTTAGAGAAACCAAATTCTATACAACAGTGTTCAAGTAATATAAACAAAGAACCCATTACATCATATGAAAGGCACATGTCAGCTAGCACACACCAATAATAACATAAAATATAAAAAAAATATACTCAAGAATAAATAAAGCCTCCAGACATATAGGGCGTGCCGGCTTACACGTACAATGTTGGTTTATACATAAAATTAGCAGTAACTTGAAGTCACAACTGATAACCTAGGATCACAGAGCAAAAAAAAACTAATATAAAAACAAATTACTAATAACAGTAACATAAACCTGGTCAACAAGACGACCAGTCACCACAAGCAGCACCCGTTCACGAGCATTACGCGAAGATCAGCCATTACCCCCCTCGCCATATTATAGGGATGGAAGTAACCTGACCCCGACGCTACGCAAGCAATGACATATAGGGAAGCATGACGAACCTGCTTCCGGTTTCTGAGGAAATAACAAAAAATATAAAAATATACGCTAGTTAAACATATAATATTATATTGCAATACAACTCATCAAGAACATCGTAACAAGTAGATTAGGTCATTAAATAAAAACAAGTAAAACTGAAAAAAAAAAATTAAGAAAAAAAAAGAACTATGCATGAAGTTATATAACATACTAGCTGTCCCGCGCAACTTCCTCTGCGTCACATTTTCCCCATTTTCGCAACTTTTTTCATTGCTGCTCCGCTCCTGTTGGTCGTAGGGTAATGCTATATAGGGTTGTGCGTTGTTTCATCGCTAATAGTTTAATCGAATTTCGTTTCACATAAATTGTTTCTCAAATTATCATTTCATAGAATATTTCGAGTGTTTATATTGTGAATATCACTGTTTTTACTGTACAAATGGATATTTTGTCTAATATGTAAAATGTTAGCGAAGATGAATTGTGAAGCCACCGTGAGAATACCAATCTCTTCAAAAAAATCTCTCATAGATTGTCGTGCACACAGTTGATAGATTGCACGAACAGCTCGTTTTTAAAGAACGAATATATTTTGGATATCAGCGGCTTTGCCCCACAGCAGAATACCATAGGTCATAACACTGTAAATAACTAAAATAGACTAACCGTGCTGTATCAACGTCAGTGTACTGTCAAACTTTTCTGACGGCGTGTGCGGCCGAACTAAGCCTCTCCGCTTGGCTTGACTTGTGTGGACCCCATTGTAATTTTGAATTTATACCCAGAAACACAGCTGAGCTAACAGTTTTAAGCTCCTCGTTGCCGTGTACAATGTTGGAAACAAGATTTCTAACATTAGGCAAGGCGAATTTAATACTTTTAGTTTTTAGTTATTTGTCGTGAACCAATCCGTGACCATGGATAGAGAGAGCTGTTTACGTCTCTAAAATCGTGTCTTTTCCTATCTACTTTAAATATAAGAGAGGTATCATCTGCAAATTGTACAACGTCACAAATACCCTTTAAATAATATGGTAAGTCATTAATACATACCAAGCATAAAAACGGACCCAGTATTGAGGCCTGAGGTACACCTAGCTGAACAGGTAGCCCCGAACATTTCGCGCCATTAACTTCTACACATTGGAATCTATTTTGTAAATACGAATCTATTACATTTAGGGCTTCAATTTGAACACCGTAATAACGTAGTTTCCGTAAAAGCGTGTCGTGGTGTACGCAATCACAAGACACCGATTGCATTTTGCGCGTTTTCCCATGCGTTAAATATGTGTTTCAGCAAAGCAACACCCGCATCTGTAGTCGAACAACCTGTTGTAAAGCCATATTGATCGTTGTGAAGAAGATTGTTTAGATTAAAATGTGTTGTTGATTCAACTGTTTAAGTAATAACTTTTCAAAAATTTTGCTAAATGCAGATAAAATCTCTATTTTATCTGCATTTAGCAAAATTTTTGAAAAGTGGTCTGAAGAGAACCAATATCATTCTTACTCATCATTCTCTTGCCCTTATCCCAATTCATTTGGGATCGGCGCAGTACGTCTTCTTCTTCCATACCTCTCTATTACTTGTTATCTCATGAGATACCTCCTTTCTTGCCATATTATTTTTCAATAAAAAAAAAATATCAATAATATTTCGACGGGTCCCAAGAACAAAAACTTATGTAAATTTAAGTCGATTTTTAGTTTTTTGATCAAATGTATTATGTATCATATTAGCTATATGGTAGTGTATTTATTTTTCAAATAGTGTTTTTACTTTATGAAATAACCAATCGAACATTGCCTTATCTAAGAAATCGTTCCACGAACAATGACGCATCGACATGTAAGAACTTGTTCGCCGCGGTAAGCACCACGCGTATCGCGATGTAACGTCAGACACAAGTTTGTACTCCTCAGTGGCGGTCGATTTTGGAGGTTCAAACAAGTTTTCAATTGTGAGTCAAATTAATGACAAAAGGTGTAAATACAGTGTCACAGTGTTATTTTTGCGATGTCTGCATTGTCAAGAAAGAAAAGAATTTTGAATTTAGCGCTACAAATGAACGAAAATAATTGTTCTGATCCTACTACAAACAGAAATAACAATGAAGAATGTAATAATCTTGGTAAGTAATTGTATTATTTTTTCAAGTCACACGTATTTTAAAGATGGCTTAGGGATTTTGTATTATAATACTAAATATTATAAGAAAAAATCGAAAACTATTATAATTACCGTCGTGTGTGATTAAAGTATGTTGTTCTGCGATAATAAAAAAAAAGTTTTTTTTTGTATAATTTGTTGTAATAATTTCATTCTTTAGAAAAACTACACAATAACATTTCATTTTGTTATATTTATTTTTTACGACATTATTTTCACATACGTTGTTGTTCAGCCAAAGTTCTTCTAATATTTTCAAACGTATGTGCAGATAGGATGTTGTTCTACGTAAACTTAACATAAAAATATAGTCGTATGTGATAACAAGATTTTGTTCTTTGTAAGAACTTTCACATGAGACTTTTTTCTAAACAAAAATACACCATTTAATACTCTCCTTTTAATTAAAATGATTTTTTAATACAGTTGCTCAAAAAGTGGCGTATTGCAGGGACGTATAGCGTTCGGGATGTGGGCTATTACACACTCGAGCTTTTTCTTTACCTTTCCCGAACTCGTGCGTTCTCTTTCCCAACTGTCAAAATAATGTCTATTAAAAAGAAAAAAACCAACCACGGAGTTTTTACTAAAAATATCATAGATTTTTTTATGATTCATGCAAATATTTCTAAAAAGAAGCTACTAATTTGTTTCAATATCAGATTTAATTATTTGATTCAATGAGTTAGGTTAGGTTTCATTTCATTTTCATTTCATATCAATAAAAAAAAATTACTGAAGACTTGGCTGTATGGGCATAGTTCCCTTTGCCTACCCAGAATGGGTGAAGAAAACAAAAAAAATCTCTGCTTCTATTCTTTTACGGTTGGCGCCATTTTCCAAAAATGTTCTTTATTAAATTGCTTCATTTTTTCGCAACTGTATTAAAAATAGTTGTTCAGTACACGTGCGGAACCGTCATTGCAACTTGTTCCGACTGTCAACCCTCACCTTCGGCTGCGCCTCGGCTCGGGTAGACATTTGTCGGAACTCTTTGCAATGACAGGCTTTCCGCACTCGCAATGAAATATACTATATTTTTACTAGTGATAGGCTTGTACTCAAGTAAGGTAATGAAATTCAGTAGCTATATTGTTTTCTATTTGAATTTATTACAGAATCTGCAATTGAACGTGACAGCAATACTAGCTCCCCGTTACCGTCCGATGCCCAAAACATTATCGTCGAAATGGCAGAAGTATATCATGCCGTATTTGATGACACTCATCATACAGAAGTACCAGAACTACAACTTGAAGCCACCGAAAATAATACTCATACCACACGTCAGCAAGTTGTTTCACCCTCTAACACTAATATATTACAACAGTATCTGAAAAGCAGCATGAAATTACTGAAAATACCATTTCTAATACCTGTCATCAAGTGGGAACACCACCTGTACCTTTTTCACAAGATCCGTATCCAGAAGAAGTACTGACTCCATTAAATATAGAGGTAACCTCTAGTTTTAATAATTCACCAGTGGTATACCTAGAAGAATTTGAAGAACCAGCTGTTGCCATTCCTTCCACTTCACATATCACATTAGCTACACCAATGCCCTCTCCAATAAATGTACACAGGAAGTGTGATGATCATTTTTGTCCCGACCATAGTTCTTGGATAGATTCTATTCAATCTGCAGGTACTAGTGTTTCGACTTTGACATCAACACAACAAAAAAAGAAAAGATCAAGAAAACGATTAGTTAATAAGGATAATTGGTCTGACGTAAAACGAAAATATTTAAAAAATCACGGTAAAAGCTATGTGTCAAAAAGAGGCAAATTGGTTGAGGATAAAGTAATATGAAAAGCTTGCAATTGTCGGTATAAATGTGCGGAAAAAATTACTGAAGACCAAAGACTGGAATGCTTCACCAGGTTTTGGAAACTTGGTAGTTCAGAAAAACAATGGGGATTTGTTTCAAAATATGTAAAAAAAGCTCCTAAATATAGATGTCTAAACCGCAGTACTCCTAACAACCGTCAGTTTACATTAAAGTATTTCTTGCCAATTAAATCTTTAAACGCTGATTCAACTACTATAAACGTCTGCAAGACTTTGTTCTTGAAAACATTAGCTGTTAGTGAAAGTATAATTAAAACTACATTTAAAAAATATGATGGTGTTGCAGATTTTGAGGAAGACCACCGAGGCAAACATAACCATCACAAATCTATCATTAATAATGACATGATAAAGAGTGTGTGTGACCATGTATACTCAATACTCAATACTCAATTCTTTATTGCATTCCACAATGTAGGCTTAGTTGGTAAACATTTAACAAAAGAAACAATCGTGGACCCTGTCGGGCACAGCAAAAGAAAGATATTTGGAGATGAGGACTGTATCTTATAATCTAACTTAATTTTTACAAAAAACAAAAACATTTTAATTTACCTTATGTTATTAGTTTTAAGGATTTATCATTTAAATATTCGTTGACATTGTAGTAACACTTGCTTAATAATAGCTTTTTTAATTTGTTCGTGAATAGGTGGAGTTTTTTTTCTTTTCTAATTGATTCGGGTAACATATTGTATATCTTTACTGACATAGACAGAGGGCTCGTTGAATGTATTTTTAAGCGGGAAGTTGGTTGGTTGAGTCGTGTTTTATATCGGAGTGTGTATCGTGTTTGTATGTCTTCTCGTTTAGTGTATAAGTCTTGGTGTTTGTGAGCGAATTTGCACATTTCAAGTATATATATACAAGGCAGAGTTAAAATATTATGATATATAAAATGAGGTTTGCAGCTATCTATCTGTTGTATGTTTACTAGGATACGGATAAATTTCTTTTGAACAGTGAATAGTGTCTGTGCGTCTGTGCTGTATCCCCACATTATTATGCCATAGCTAAGCCATGCATAAGCATAGGCGTAGTATGTAACTAGGGCTGTCTGTAGATTTGTGGTTTTTTTTACTTCACGAAAAGCGTATAGAAATTTTGAAAGTTTAGATTTTATTTTTTGCACGTGTGACTTCCAATTTATATTCTTGTCTATAGTTATGCCTAACAAGTTAAATTCATTGACTGTTTCTATTTTATGGTTATTGAAAGAAAAGGATACATTGAGAGGACATTTTTGTTGGGGATGGAAAGTTATGAGTTTAGTCTTTGTAAAGTTGATTTCTAGGTTGTGTACGTTCATCCAGGTTGTTATTTTATTAAGTATTTCATTAAGGTAAGAATTTAGGTTTAGGTTGTCATGACATTGGGTGAGAATGGAGATGTCGTCCGCAAACAAAACGCAAGGTCCGGATTCTACTATACATTTTGGGAGATCATTGATGTAGATGAGAAATAAAAGACATCCAACTACGCTTCCTTGTGGTATTGATGCGTTAATCGCCTTACTGTCAGACCGGCACTTTTGAAGTTCGTTTACGTTTTCATTAAAATATTCTATTTCTACTAGTTGTGCTCTATTATCCAGATATGATTTGAACCATTCATGTGATTTACCGCGGATCCCTAATCTATACAGTTTATCCAATAGAATACAATACTGTACCTTATCATAGGCTTTGGTCATGTCAAGCATTAAACCCACTGCGTATTTTTTATTATTTATTATGTTTAGGGCTTCCTGTATAAATTTATAGACTGCCAATGCTGTTGAACGATTTTTCCGAAAGCCGTTTTGGCATTCGTCAAATATTTTGTATTTTTCGCAGAAAGCGTACACGCGCTGGCACATTGCTTTCTCAAAAATCTTTGAAGCTGTAGGTAGTAATGCTATCGGACGGTAATTGCTTGGGTCTGTTTTGTCATTTTTCTTATGCAAAGGTTTCACTAATGCTATTTTCAGCTGATCAGGGAATACGCCTTCTTCAAAAGACTGGTTTAGTAATTTATAGAATGGTAGCGTAAGCTCATCAGCGCATTGTCTTAGTAAACAGGGTGGAAGGTCGTCAATGCCGTGACTTTTTTTATTTTTTAGTGTTTTTAGCATAATATTTATTTCGTAAGGGTCTACTGGAGTGAGGAACATCGTATTTTCGGTATGTGAGGGTACGGGTATACTATTCGATTCATTGTTTGGTCGTATAGGACTTCCATCGCCGATGGACGCAAAAAAAATTGTTAAAAATATTGGCTACTTCCTTTGGTTCCGAGGTTGTTCTATTATTATCCTTTATTTGTAGTTTTATGTTGTATTTGTCTTTTTTTATTATTTTATTGGTTCGCTCGTTTATTATATTCCACATTGTTTTGACTTTGTTATTAGATTTTTTCAATTTATCAATATATTGTAGTTTTTTTGCTGTTATTACTGTTTTTTTTAATGTTTTTTCATATTCCCTATAGTGTTGTGATAGTATTGTGTTCTTTGTTTTTAGCGTAAGTATTTTTAATAATCTCTTATTTTTACATGAGGTTTTGATTCCTTTGGTTAACCATTTCTTCTTAAAAGTTGATTTTAATTTTATTTTACGTAAGGGTATGCATTTATTTAGGATAGTAGTTAGTGTTTTGTTAAATGCTTTATAATTATCGTTCATATTCTGGTCTTTAGTTATTATTTTGTTCCAGTCTATGTCTTGTAATGCAGACTTAAACTTTAGTATGTTAGTTTCGTTGAAAAATCTCTTTTTCGCGTACCAAGTAGGTTGAGATGTAGTTTTATTTGGTATAGAGATTTGTATTGCTGTTCCGCTATGGTCTGAGAAACCAAATTCTTCTATGGTTGTACATATTTTATTTGTGTTACAGTTTGTGAATATCAAGTCTAAGCATGTAGATGTAGTTTGAGTGATACGAGTGGGTTTTTTTATGTGTTGTGCAAGTTTAAACTCCAACATTAGATCTAAGAACTGATTAGTTTTCCTGTTACTCTCTAAAATATTTATGTTAAAATCTCCGCCTATAATGATATCAAATTTGCAATATTTATTGTTTATATAGTTTAGAATAATTTTTAATTGACTTATAAATATATCTTCCTCTCTTTTATTCCAATATATCGCTACTAATAATATATTTTCTTTGGGTAATTCTATTGCACATAATTCAATTACATATTCTATGGACATATCTGTAACATCATGCCTCTCCCTAAAATCGATGTGATCTTGGACCAGGATGCAGACGCCGCCACCTCCTCGTGTCTGTCGGCAGTACGATGCAGCTATTTTATATCCGCTAAATTGTATCATGGTCTGTTTTTCGCTCGATAACCAGGTTTCTGATAGGCATATTGCGTTATATAATGGTTTATCTTCGATGAAAGCTTCAAGTATGTCTTGTTTATTGTAGATACTTTGTATATTTTGGAATAAAATGTTAAAGTATTGTCCCATGGCTTCGAAAGGAGTTGTTTCCCGTGTTTAAGTCATCTAATATGTCCTTGTGTTGATCTTTGCTTCTACTATTATTTTGGGTTATTGTTGTATTAAAATTTGTCTCATCTGTTGTGTAGTCTTGTTGGTATGTTTTATTCCTCATATTTATAAGTTCTCCTTCCACATATAATTGGTTATTCCGGATCACTGAATATAGACCATTCTTACGTGCTTTTAACATTTCTTCTCGCATAACTTGCCTTTGTTTACGTGCATTTTCATCTAAGAACTCAGATACGGATAGTCTTGTGCCTTGAAAATAGTGGCTATTTTTGATTAAGTACTTCGCCATTCTTTTGCTTAGAAGCTCTATTACCAGTGGGCGGGTATTGGTAGGATTCCTGCCTAGTCTATACATATTTTCTATATAGCCCGTTAGATCTACGTGTAAAATGTCATGGAACATTTCAATCACTCTCTCATGCAAGTCGACTTCCGATTCTTTTAAGTACTCTGCGAAGCCGTACAGAACTATCTTCTTTGAATTACTTTCTGTACATTTAATAACTGGGGTAACCGATATTGATTTTATTTCAGATATTTCTTTTTTGAGTTTTTCATTTTCTTTTATTAGGTTTTCTATTTTAGTGTCAACTTTTTCCAATTCTAGTTTTCTTTGATCGTTTTGTTTCGTGAGATAATTGGTTTTATGCTCGAGATCTTTTGTGAGTTTGGCAATAGCTTTATTAATTTCTATTTGTATAGTGCTTCGTAGTTCGGAAATTATTGATTCGTTGTTTTCCTTCAGATGTAATAGAATCATTTGACTCAGGCTTTGCAGTGAGAGTTCAGGTTGTGTATTTGGGTGGACTGTTTCTCCTAGTAAACTTAGTTCACTTAAAGTGTTAGAATCATTGCTGGGATTAGTAGTTCTTTTTCTAAGCGTGACATTGCATAACTCATTGGGTGATGCTTCATTTTGGTTTGGAATAGAAAACTGTTGGCGTATGGGAGTGTTCGAGTTTCCTCTTTTGGGCATTTTGCAGCGGCAATCTTGACATTTCCATGTTTTTTTATGGTCTGCAGTCATACCTGCCTTAAAGTGGTCTCTGGAGATGTTTGCACACTCTAGATCATATTTGTTCCTGCATAAAGTGCAGGTCAGATGTTCGCTGGTTAACAGATCTTGTGTACAACCTGCGCATGTTTGTGCCATGTTGAGTATTTTTGTAACTGGTGCTGCCATCTAGCGGGCACTAGTGTAACTGTCTACTTCTGACAATCAATAGTTCGTTCAATCAGTCCATGGTTCGTTCAATGTCTGGAGCTACTAGATGACAGATGGCGCTATTTTAAGCAATTGGTCAGGATGACAAGCAGCTTTTGATTTGTTTATACTGTTATAACTAAGTTTATTTTATAATCGGTATCGTACCTTAAATAGGGTGTTAGTCCGACACGCTGTTTTTGGTGGCCATGAGGATCATAGAGCTCCGCTTAATGAGCAGCCGATAAAAAATCCGTTTTGGATTTTGTCCGTTAAAACTTCGGCACTTTGTATTATTGAATATCTTCCTAGAATTGGTCCAAAACTTGTGTACTTCAACTTTAATCACTGTTGGTTCTGAACTGTTACAACTTTAATCACTTTTTGGAACTGTATTGTCGCTCAAACTATTTTTTTAACTTTGAAATATACGGAACAGATGTTTGTTTACGCACAGTAGCGCCCTCTCTCTCTATGTAAATTCATTTGTTCCCGTTGAGTCTCACTTTATTCGAAAGGTCTCGACCAAGTTATATCTAGATGGTAGTCTCAGCATAAGCCGAATGTTTAAACTGTATTACGAATTGTTCGATCAAAACATATACGCATCAAAAGCAACGACAGTACGCCAGTATAGGGAAATTGTGAATAAAAATTTTAATCTTGGTTTTCATATACCTAAAAAGGACCAGTGTGAAGTTTGTCATGCTTTTACAAATAATCGGACACCTACAAATGAAGAAATACAAAAACATAAAGTACATATGGACGCAAAGAAAACTGCACGTACCATGAAACAAAAAGACAAACATGATGCTATAGAGTCTCAAGGGTCCATTATGACAGCAGTTTTTGATTTCCAGAAAGTATTGACTTGTCCGCATGGCCAAATAAGTATATTTTACTACAAAAGAAAATTATCTGCCTATAACTTTACAGTTTTTAATATGGGCCAAAAGAAAGCAGTGTGCTATATGTGGGACGAAACAGTAGCTAAACGAGGAGCTAATGAAGTGGGAAGTTGTTTGTTAGATTTCATAAAAGATAATTGTACAGAAGGCACAAAAGAATTTCGTTTCTGGTCCGATAATTGTGCGGGCCAAAATCGGAATAGATTTGTGTTTTCTGTATATATTTGCAGCAAAAAAATACAAAGTGTCTATTACACATCGTTTTCTAGAGAAGGGACATACCCAAAACGAGGGAGATAGTGTCCACGCCGTCATAGAGCGTTCGTCTCAATCCAAAACGATTAATACACCCGACGAATGGCGCCTGCTCGTGCGATGGGCAAAAACAGAAGGAGAACCATATTTAGTTAAAAATATGCTACAGGAAAACTTCTTTAACTTTAAGACCCATGTAAATGACAAACTATGGAACAAAAATTTAAGAAAACAAAAAATATTGTGGACTAAAGTTAAAGAAGTTTTCGTTGACAAATCTGAACCAAATAAATTGTACTTTAAGTATGATTTAAATGAAGAATCTTATGAATGCTTAGTTATACGAAACGATACAAGAAACTCATCTGTATTGCCTGTCTTGGAGCGTGCTTATTCTTCACCACATAAGTTAACAAAAGATAAACATAATGATTTGGAGAGCATGTGCAGAACAGGTGTTATAAATGCCACTAATGCAATATTTTTTAGATCTTTACCCTACAAATCTAACAATGCAAATGACGACTTAAGTGATGAAAATGATTAATGATACTTTTATTTTATATTTTTCTTTTATACGAGAGACAGAGTCTGGTTAAATTAAATAAGACTGATTAAAACTGTATTAAAATAATAATAGGTACCCAGTTGTTGATTACTTAAATTAGTCGATGTAAAATAAAGATACCTGATTTTGTGATTACACTGATTACTAAGCATTGAATTAAATACAGAACAATTTTGTTATTATAATTTATGTTGTGATAATTTTATAATGTTACACTTAATCTTTAACCGTAAAGGAATACATTTAGTTTGCTACAAGAGTTTTTGACCTTTTGTCAAGTATTTTTTTAACTGTTTGTTGGAGACGGTTTTTGAAGGCTATTAGTTTTTTTTAAGTTTTTTAAGTGATTTATAGGCATAAATAACATGCTCAATTGTTTTAGATATTAAGGTAATTGTTAGATTTCTACTGTATGTTATTAATTTTTGATAAATTTAACTAGATTATGTCAAAAATTGATTATTGATTATGAGTACTATTTTGAATTGTTTAGAATGTTGTTAATTTTCTTTTGTATTTGAGTTTAAACATATTTTTAAGTACCTATTTGGAAAAAATATTTCCAAGCAAAACTGTGATTAAATTTGAATAATAAATAAGTGATCAAATCAAATGGTTTTCTTTCTTACTACCTACATTTAGAGACAACATAGGTTTGGACATTTGCAACATAAGACATAATTCTGTAGGCAAATACCGATGTACACCATCTCTTGTACACATACAACTTTTTGTTTTTATAAAGATTTCATAAAACAACGTCGCATGTGTTGTTAAGTCTTAATTAATTCCAAAAAACAATCTCACATCATTACATGAGAATCAATTTTAAATAAAGTACATATTTAAAATAAAACATTAGCGAGCAAAAACAAGTAAACTAAATAAACAAATACCTTTCACCATATTTTTCTACAAATTTTATTTTTTTTGCAACTTATTTGATTCGCGTAACTTTATTGCTACGCACTGCAACTAGACAATATTGAAGATAGGACTTTGTTCTTGGGACCCGTCGATTTTTTAAATTTCATTCTTACTGCCTGGTTTAAATAGAGGGATGACTTTACTGATCTTCATAAGGTCAGGAAAAGTACTTAAACCAACGCATTTATTAAAAGTAACAGCAAGGGGGCTGCATCAGGAATTTAATTATTAAGTAGCAGCCACGGGGTCTGTATTTGTGCCCAGTTGACGGCAATAGGCTCGCCCGCTAATACAAAGGCCTTAAACATAACTGGCGAAATGTGGATGTACTTGTTAAGTACACCTCTGCCTAATCCTTCAGGGATAACAAGGCGTAATGATGTGATGTTATTGATCCAAAACCATACAAAATTCTGATTGTACCTGTAAAACCTTTTTCTGGTCACCGTCTGTAAACCATCTCCAGCCAAGGGTTACACAATGGCCCATCATTCGCCCACTTCAATGGATTTCCATAACATCACAGTGCGCTCAACACTTCTGTACATACCAGATCGCTAACGTGTTGGTCTCCGAACTTAAGATACATCTGTGCTGTTTGTTGGACACGGGACATGTCGGCTAAATTGCCGCATTCTCGTCCCATGAATATTGTATGAGTAGTCCGTACTGTGCGATCACTTCATCATAACGCTTGAGGGATGGGCAACGCATGCTCCATCCTATTTATCTAGGAGGGGTTATTGGCTGCCTGAATATGCATAGCAAGCCTTTCAGCTTGGGATAGGATTAATGCTTGTCTAGTTATTTGAACACTATAATCTTGGGGTTTGTTTGTGTTAATTTATGCTGGAGTGGAGTTTCAGAGTTTATCCTCGGAAATACGTATGTAGTGGAAACTTATTTGTTATATTAGTTTAGCCGTGAAGTTTGGATACATTAACATAATCTTGATCAACCTTTGAATGACCTGGTTGTACAAATATATTACCATCAGGTAGGTTAAAGTCGCCTGCCTGACTGTTCACCAATACAATACATTGGTCGTGTATGTTTGAGTTGATGTGAGAGGATGAACAAAATATGACTTTTTCTTGTGCTTGTCCTATGAGGTGCGTGTAGGATGATTTTTTCGTGTAAATGATAAAAATATTAAATAACATCCGTAAAAAAAAGATGTGAGTTAATATTTTGATCGTTTTCATTGTAAATATGTTTTTTTTAACAGTTGTAGCTCGGATTTATCTGTTTTGTTGTACAAGTAAATAAAAAGATGTATGAAGTTCTTACTCCACATTTTTCCAAGAAAGGTATAAGCAAGAAATCGCAATCGACTCAAACAAACTATCTGGGTGTCTTTTATCAATATTTACATTTAATATATTGCATTTTCGCACAACTTCGTCCACGCTAAAATCTTGTCTCTCTTTTTTTTTCACGAAGTATTTAATTTTAAGTGATATTATTATAACTTTTGATGTAATAACCCTAATATTAGATTTAACCCGTAATTGGTCGCGTGGGGTGTAAAGCACCACAGCGTATCTTTGAAGGTTTAGAACTTTTGTTATTCTGAATTAGGTACTCTTAAGTTTTAGTTAGCTTCATAAAAACACATGTCTTTTATGCTCAAGTATCGAGAACAATCGTGATTTAGGATGTAACGCGTAGTTAATATGTATGACCGGGGTGTCAAGCACCCCACGCGAACGTTTGCGTAACTTTTCAAACGCGACCAATTTAGGGTTGCAATGCTGTACATAATGTTCCTCAGTAAATGTTTTGTCATTTAATTAAAAATAAATTGTGTCACTGTTTGAAACGAACCTCATTACAAATACAAAATTGGTAATTACATAACTTTACAAAATCTTTCCCATCAAATATAATTTTGATCTAAAACAATATAGAACTGTTTGTTCAATCAAAAACGTGAATAACAAAATCAATCAAAAACAACAAAATATCGAGTGGCTTCTAATTTTCCATTTAACTTTTGTACGAAACAAACAATGCTTAGTGGAAATTCCGATATTCTAAATAATCTTTATGTCAAAATCTCGGTGCCGTGATGTTGAGTGATTTTATCAGACTCTGTCATAACTTTATTAAAGAAAATTAGCTCGGGGATATGATAGACATGATGGACTTTTATTATCAGTTTATGATACGTTGAATTCCGTGGGTGACATAAAACCACGCCTGTATTTCCGCGAAGAGTTAAGCAGAGTTGTAGGTACCTTCTAACACACATATTTCACCCGTTGTGTTCAAGTAGCAAGTTATAGTGATCGGGGCTTTTGCTAACAACCGGACATAAATCCTAACTACTGGCTGCTTTAAATTAAATCCCAATTGAAAACTGAAAACACTTTGCCTTAAATAGGCTTCGAACTCAAGACCTTATCACTAGACAAACGAGGCAATCTAGTGAATCTCTACTCTATACTTATAAATAATACTTGTAATGTTATGAAGCTGAAGTGTTTGTTTGTTTGCTTGAACGTGCTAATCTTAGGAACTACTGGTCAGATTTGAAAAATCATTTCAGTGTTAGATAGCCCATTATCGAGGATATATCATCACGCTACGAGCAATAGATGCTGAGCAGCAATGAAAAATCTTGCGAAAACGGGGAAAATGTGACGCTGACGAAGTTGCGCGGGAGAACTAATTATTTATATAAATCATTTATTAAGTTAAATATCAATATAATAATACCTGACAAGCAATTGTATTATCCCAAATGACATTAAATATTATTAGGCGCTGAATTGTGGAACCTCTGGGAGCTATCTATTATAATAAGTATTAGACGTTAAAAAAGTATTTATATTCTCAGCTTTATTTGAATAGACGAATTGTTACCTAGAACAAGTTTGTACCGTTTTTTACAATATTTAAATAAATATTAATAACTAGATAAAGTCAGCATATTTATTTTTCTACTGCTGGGAAACAAATCTCTTCTCTGGTCAAGGGAAATGCTAGAAACAAAATACGTTAGTAAATGCTCCGTCCTAAATTAAATAAATTTCTCGGCGTAAATACTTTGAAAAGCAAGTCAAAGAACATTATCTTTCCTCTATAATGTAATATTTTGATATTTATATATATATATTATAGGTATATATTTACTTTTTTGTGTATTAATATGTATGTTTTTTTCATAAAGGTATATTTTTTGTTTTGAGCTCTAATTAAAATTTTGCTTTTCAATCTTTTCTACACACGCACTGTATTTCTGATCATTTTTCTCTCGCAGGTCTGCTAGAAGAAATTTCTTATGGAATAAGCAGTACCTTTGTACTCTTGTATCGTAATGTTTTATCCCTGTTAAGTATTTCGAGTGTACATAAATAAATATATAATAATACATACAAGATTAATTTATTTTGATACTGAAAACAAGTTCATCCTTTACAAACCCCACAAGGGTGCTGCAAGACTAAGAAACATAGTTTAATTGAATACTAAGCAAACCTGATTCGAAATTTTAAAAAAATGTCCTTTGATTGGTGAAAGGATTCACAAAAAGGTTTTCAATTCTGGCGGAACCATAAAAACCCAATACAATCTCGTATTTCGACAATAAGTATGTATATACTTATTGTCGATAAAGTACAGTCACAAAGATAAATTGCGTCATGTCGGTACTGATCGAAAAGCGAAAAGGCTTTGTGACAAAGACACTTCCCTATTTCGCTTTAACGAATAACTGTATCAGAATACTGTGTATTGAGCATGTTTTAATGTTAGTACGAGTATAGTACCTAGAACGGGCAGAGAGAGGGGATTTCGTAACTGTTTTGATGGCAACGTTTTGTGATTTTGTAAGGCTATTCATGTTATCATCATTTCCTCAAACAGCGTTCTAATGAAGACATCCTTTTGGTTGTTAACGAATATTGAATTGTCTCTAAAACACAATACAAATTTGGTTGGTTACATGATGACATATTAAAAAAAAAACATCCTCATGTTTAAAAGCAAATTGTTAGAGAATATTTTGTACAATAAAATCATTAAAATAAAAAAATCGGCCAAGTGCGAGTCTTACTCGCATACGGGGTTCCATAGCCCCAAACAATATAATAACAATATTTTGAACTGTCATTCATTAGTTAGTAGTATTAGTTAGTAAACTTCCACTCAACCGCAAAACTAAATTTGTTTTTCATAGTATGTTAATAAAAAACAAAGTTACTGCTGCAGTTTGTTGAAAAAGTCCCATATACCAAAAACTAAACATCATATCTTATTGAAACTAATTTTCTTTGATAGTTTTTTTTTACGTTCTACAATCATAAATATTTTCAGAATTTTCCTCCTCTTACTTTAGAAAGTAGAGGGGGGGGGGACACATTTTACGACTTTGGAAGTGGCTCTAGCGCAAACTATTCAGTTTAGAAAAAAATGATATTAGAAACCTCAATATCACCATCAATAAGACCTGTCCATAGATACCCCACAAGTATGGGCTTGATGAAAAAAAAATTTTTGGGTGTCAGTTCTAAGTATGAGGAACCCCCAAAATTTATTATTTTTTGTTTCTATTTTTGTGTGAAAATCTTAACGCGGTTCACTGAATATATCTACTTACAAAGTTTCAACAGTATAGTTCTTATAGTTTCGCAAAAAAGTGGCTGTGACATACGGACGGACAGACAGACAGACATGATGAATCTATAAGGGTTCCGTTTCTTGTCATTCGGCTACAGAACCCTAAAAACAGGGACGCAAAGCCGTACCCAGCCTTTAACAAAATTTTAAAGTTTAATTAAAATTAATTATTGTGATTTTTCGTACATGATTATAGGTAATATCATTTGCATCGAGATTAAACTAACAGAAAACTTCATTTACTACCAGAATTCGGCAAAGCCAAAAGGAGGTTAATATTTTTTTTCCGTAATTTTGTATCAGTTTTCAGAATTTAACAGGTTGGGTGTGGATTTATTGATCACGCAGTTATTATAATTATTAACTTTCGTTCTTTTGTAACGTACATTTGTGTTAGCGTTCTTGTCTTGTGACAAGAACGCTAATACTAACACTTAGGGAAATGAGTTATATCTAAAGTATACTGACATCGTAGGTACAATCTAATGTTTAAAAATTTCGTGTCACAGTTTTTGTCATCGAACTCCTCCGAAACGGCTTGACCGATTTTTATGAAATTGTTTGTGTTTTTTGTTGTTGTTTGTTTGTGTTTGTTGTAATTGTTTTGTGTTATTTGGTACGTCTCAGAATAGGTCGTCGGCTTGTTTTTTCTCTCACACATCCACTTAAAAATTTCTACACGAACGAAGTCACGGGCAACAGCTAGTACTCGTATAATATATTCAACACACACCAAGTTTAGCTGTAATGGGTTATTGATCCATATTACATTACACTTTTTTCTTTAGGACCCTCAAACACAATCTACTTTCACAGCGGTTGGCCGCTGTCCACTTTTATACTCCGTAGATTACGTTTTAATATTCTTTCTAGAACATTTTTAAGAATATTTTATTAGTTCTAAAAAGTTTTATATTGACGGCCCTTTTGCGAGAGTTTGGGAAAATTCAAAAAAAAAAATTGGTTGCTGGGAAAGTAAGATAGTAGGTGCTATATTGTTTTATAGTTATTTGAGCCTTTTAAGTCCTGATTACTGTTTGCATATAATTTATTGATAGTTCATCGTTGCCCGCGGACACAATAATCACTTCCGTTAGCATGTTATTTTTGTTATTCTGAAAACAGAAGCAGATTTGGAATAAATATCTCTGTCACCTACCCTGGTATTAAAACAATAAAATAAGTTTAACTCACTCAAATATAGTGACAAACTTTTGTCCTTACACCCGTATCGTCTTAAATTCCAATGTTACTAATACCCGTAAGCTTCTCGTAATAGTTTTGTTCCTATTGTTTTGTTACAATACAACTAAAACTCTTATATTTTCTGCGCTATAACCTTTTCAAATGTAATTAAAAGTTCCACCTCGCTAATCGTTATTTGTTCAAGTTGTAAAATATCTTTTTTCCGAACACTTTGCATTTCCTCGTAGCTTATTGCGGAAAAAACAAATGTAATACGTAGAAAATTACAAAACAAAACTCTTTTCATACAAAAAACAGATAACTCACTAAAAGCATTAAATAACATTTTGCCATGACACTATATCATAGTCAGTACTTTTTATAATTCAAAACGATTGCGTACAAACCCATCAACAATGTTAATAGCCACTTCGTGTCACGGAATAAAAATCAAAACCGTAATATGAAAACATGGATTACCGTGAAAACCGGCATTATATGTTGTCATGCAATGGAGTTGGGGAGCCAGGTATCAAAATAAGCCGGTTTTTCAACGGAACCTCATAAATTACGTGACATTCATCTTCTTGACACTTGAATAACACGGTCGGCCCCGCGCCCATTAGCCTTTAGACGAAACAATGGGTATAGGTGAAGAGCGGACTCCATGTCTGCATGTCCATTATGAAAAGTTCACCACCAATGATGATTAAGTCGCTGTCCTAGTTTTCCGGTGAGTTGGGTGTCACGCCAAATTAATTTGCATTATTTTTTAATCATTTAAATGTTCTGGAAATATGTTTATCTAAATAAATTAATACAAGTATAATATCGTTGCATTTCCCTCGCGTGATGGGCACTGCTCCAAATTTTGCAAACACTAGAAATAAAACACCACAGCTTGAAGCTACGTATGAAATTAATGCTTGGATAAAAATGTCTCACAGCGCGTATTATACTGTTAAGCTGCATTTTGGAACTTAACAAAGTATTTTTGAGTAGAACGGGGCTGAAATTCAATTGTTCATACTTGTAGAAAAAATACAAGACAGAATCTAGAAAAAACATCTGCTCAATTATTTTTATTCTACTATAAACAGCAGCAGTTGTCAAAAGAAAGCTTCATCGGTTTGTCTGTTAAGAAGATGTGACCTATGTGACTTAAAACCAAGTTGAATACCAAACGATTCCATGCAAATGATGAGGTCTGTGTAACTTTGATGCTTATCACAAAAGAGACAGCTGTAAAACTAAAAACAAACATTCCAGAGATAAAGAACCGCAATTTAAAAAAAAAACCAAAGGAAAATTTAGTAAATTATTCAAATTTTACTTTCGTCTGAAAGACGTTGTGTCTTTCAGATGAAAGTAACATTTGGTTCATTCGACCTAAGCCTTTCTTTATTTCTTCCAATTTATCAAAACAAACCTTTGAAAGGGTCTTTTTTATGCCATTATTTCATATTTCATATTTTTGGTAAAATCGTCGTTTATATAGGGAACTTACCTGTGGTTCGAAGGTTTTTCTGATACGTTCTCATTTTTAAAATGTATTTGTTCCATTTGATAAGACTGGATCGTATTTTCATAATAATTATAGCGAGTGGAACCACACCGACGCACAAAAGGTTACCACGTATTCAGTACATTGCTCTCAAACCCCCCTATCCCCCTCTAAGAAATTTTTCAACGGTAATTTAATAAAAAATCAGCCTAGCCTAGCCTGTTTCATAAAAAAGTGCTATATGTACACGGTATAAATTTATGACACCGCTGATTTGTGATGTTCATCATCAGCCTATAATGTTCCCACTGCTGGGACCCAGGCCTCCTCTCAATGAGGGGGAGTGGGCTTTAATCCACCACGCTGGCCCAGTGCAGGTTGGTAGATGTCACATATCTTATTTTTTTACGATGTTTTCCTTCACCGTTTTGAGAGCAAGGGTGATGAAATAAATTACACAAAGTAATGCGTCTGTCTGGGTTCGAACCTACGACTTACTTTTTAGGGTTCCGTAGTCAACAAGGAACCCTTATAGTTTCGCCATGCCTGTCTGTCTGTCCGCGGTTTAGCTCAAAAACTATTGGTACTAGAAAGTTGTAATTTGGCATGAGTATACAAGTTACTAACGCCGAAAAAGTAGTAAAATAAAATTTTGAAAAAAACAATTATTTAGGGTACCTCCCATACATGTAAAGTGGGGATGATATTTTTTTTTCGTCCTTCGCATAGTGTGGGATATCGTTGGATAGTTCTTTCAAAAATATTAGGGGTTTGCGAAGACTGTTTTTTGATTAAGTAAACCGTTCGTGACTTATCAAGCTTTAAAGTACCAATTTTCGTTAGGGTCAAGTGTCCCCCCTCTCTACAGACTAAACGGTTGTAGTTAGAAATACAAATGTCACGGCAGTAGTACCTATATATAACGAAGTTTAAAGGAAAACTATCGCACTTAAGTGGGCTTTACAAGTTTACGAGTAATAGTCGACCAATTGTATTTGACTCAAAAATTTCGAACAACTCCATAGAAATGTCGATAGATGGCGATAAGCGGCAGTTGTATCCAGTATGTAGGTATATTCCTAAATTAGTATTATAAAAAAAAAATGTTGTTGTTGTTGTTTGTATAGGAAGTCAAATTAGGGAGGTAGTCATGTTTGGCTTTTAGTTAGAGCATGGTACGAAACTATCAGTCAATGAATATGACCCGCACTTGGCTGCTATAAAAACTACGGAACCCTACACTGCGCGTGGCCCGACACGCACTTGACCGGTTTTTAATTTTTTAAGTTACTGATGGAAATTTCGATGTGGGGGTAAATGATGGACTGATTAAATGGTACCCCTACGTAATCGGTGTCCTTTCCACCCTGTATTTAAACAATACTTATTTGGTTTTGATTTATCAGGGTAGGGTTCAAATTAATAACAAAAATATATGTAACAAAATACTTAAGGCTGTGTTTAATTCTGCCTCACTGATTTACAATATAAAATAGCTAAGATTTTAGCTCTGTTTTCCTTTCATAACTGACAGAGCATGAAAAAGGATTTGTTTGCTTTTGAAATTAAAACGTCTTTGAATTTTTATTCGCAGTTCAAATCTTTCCAGTTATTTGCTATGATGGTCTGCTCTCCTTTGATTGTACCTAATTTATTAATAAAGTAAGTACTCAAGCATATTGAGAACAAATTATTAAAAGCATATTTTTCTGTTCATTTTTAAATAGAAAAAGTATTAAGAATGGCAATTTTTTGGGCCTGCAGAGTCTGAAATATTGTTGAGGAACAAGGAAAGAAAACGCGTACGCTTGAAGAAGTGAAAAAAAAATGTTTTAATCGCGAAGAGATTATGCCAGCTTCGTAGTTTTACATCATACCGGCTGTTTTACTTTTTTTTCAAAAACCAATAATATTAAGATCTTTCTTTTAGTTATTTCTATTTTCACAGTAAACAGCGATAAAACTTGAAGCTCTTCTCATGCTTTTCAAAGATTATCATCGTATTTGCTAGCATTTTTCAAAGATTATCATCGTATTTGCTAGCATTTTTTCTCGTCCACAGACAATCCAGTTCTCATGGAGCTTATCACGTATAGTACGCGGTTTTTGCAGTCTCCATGTTTAATGGTGTGGAAACTGTGATAAATTACGTCTTAATGCCTTTTTTTTCTCTGGAGCGGGCCTATCGCTAAGTGGACCTTGTTTTATTGTTGGTAATGCATGCGTGCTCGCTCGCTTGAAGTTTTTTTTTATTTTTTTTTTAAGAGGAGCTTTGAAAGTTTAATATGCGGAAGATTTTCTGTGAAGTGTGGTGAACACTTTGCTTTGTGGGTGAGGAGAATGGTTGTTTTGTGCTAGAGTAGTTTTTTGTAATAATTGGAGCAGGACAATTTTTTCAAGACAGTTTGTTGTTAGATCTCATGCTTTCAAAAAGTAGCTAATATTAGTAGAATTATTATCGTATTATCGCATTAGTATTGCGTATTTCGCGTACAAAATGAGACCTTCTACAATAATCCCCCTTCAAATATTGTTATATACAATGACAACACTCAAAGCCTGCATCAGCAGTGGGGACTTAATGTTGCCAATTTTTCACAATTTTAACAACGAAAAGCGGCTCATTTTTTAACAAAATAAACTCTTCTTTATGTTCATAACAGTGACATATTTATACGTAAAAGCAAACATAATGAAAAATTATGTCCATTATGAAGTTTACACCAGTGGGTCGTGCAGAAGAAATCTATAGTTCTATTACACCAGATTTATGACACGAGGCTCCCGTTATACCGGGACCTTTTACCAAAGGTGCGGTATTCGTTCCGTACTTTCCATAAACATCAATATTCAAATACGCGGCCTCTAAAAACTCATATGGTCCAGGTTTTTATGACGGGATATTTTTCATCGCCTGAATATTAAAGCGGAAATCCCGCGCGGATCGCAGCTCCAATTGAGCCATATTTTCACAGGCTGACCTTTGAATATTCTATTGAGGTTGAAAGGTTCCTGACCGTACTGTTTGAGTAACAGCAAAGCAAACTTACAGTACGATGAACACACGCCGACATTGCTGAATCCGACATTACAAAAAGTCGATACGTAAGCTAATTTGTTCGACCAGAAAACGCTGTATTGTAGGGATTCGCTATTAGGAATCTACAAACGTATTTTTTTTCTTTTTTCAATCGACTGGGTTCTAAACGGCCTTTCAGTGTTTTTCAGGGTCAGGTTTTAATATTTCTGTTCGAATAAATTTCACCGTTTCATATTTGCACCGTTCAATTCATGTACTTTAATATTTTATTCAACTAAACCATCAAAACGAGCATCCGTTAATTCTTGTTAGTTTTTGAAATATAAAATAACGGGTATGATTACTTTCGTGAGTAATTTTGACAAGCATCAGATTATATACGCTAAAGATGAAACTGTTGACGCGGAGTAGGTAATTTATTTCAATTAATTCAGCGACGTGACGCCCCAACAGATTCACTGAATCATTTTTCTCCTCGGCAAAGCGAAGACGTTGACAAATGAGCAAATTATTCGGTCACTTCACTACATGTCACTGCGTAAAAAGCAGGCCAGAAAAAAGGAGGCTGTATTTTCTGTTGTGTTTCGATTTTCCGCGTTTTTTTCGGACGTGGAAAAATTGTGTTTATTAACAGTCTCCTCGCTGTACGGCCCTAGAGATATGGAGACTGAAACCGCTAATATTTCAGTCTGAAAAATGACTGTCGATTTACTGCAGTGAAACGTTATAGATAAAATTGACCGTTCTCAGCGATTCTGCTTCTCTCGGATGCTATATTTCAAGGCGGGTCGACGATACTTGAAGCTTACAAAGATGTTAATTTTTAAACCCTCGTCTTAAGCGAACGTTGAAAAACTGTGAAGTGAGCGTTAAAAATTGAAGCGAAAAAACTTCGTTTTCGAGGTGTTTGAAAGAAATTATTAACTTGACTACATTTTCCGTCAGTTGACGCAGTCGTAGGTATCTATATTTTTGCAACGGAATGCAAAATGTTTAAATCAGTATAACCTTAGTTGCTAAATAATCATAAAATTCTGTTAACGACCCGTACCTAACAAAACTGTTAAAAAACTTTTTTATCTCATAAAAACCGGATTCATCAGCAAGTTGCTGTAACAACATAAAAAAATTCAAGGCACAAAGAACAGATATTGCACGTACTTATTATGATAAATAATGGTCTTTAGGTAAAACAGCAATATTGAAAGTAATAATGAGCTCAGTGGACGGGCGAGTAATGAAAACAGATGAGGTTAGGGAAAGAAAATTTTCCAAACAAATGAAATTACGCCCCCAGGAAAAGTTCTGCTTATCTGTCTGTCGGACTTTTACACACAATTATGGTTTTTGTTTCAAACGTGGTAAAGTTTATAATGGCGTGCAGCTTTTCAGTGGACGACATATAAGCTAACCGGCGTACCGTTACGTTTACTTGTTTAACTACTGTACTGATTGGCCACTTACAGTTTTTTTTTTAATTAATCATAGAGGTAAGTAGGTAAGTCTGTTAAGCAATTGAAATGTCCCAAAAACTTAGCAAAATATTTGTAAATATAGCTGTATATTTCTAGAGGACAAATTCTATTTTTGTTTTTTAAATGAGTTTGAATAAACTCGTTTGAATAAAAACAATCATCTCAATAAATAGACGTTTGAAAATAGACACGCGATTCAGAACCTCAATTTAATAAATCTACAACGGACAATATTAAAGTATACAATAAGTATATAAAGGGGTATCTATACAGACAGGGTTATAACTTTTATTACGACAAAGCCGAGACAAGAACAAGGCGGGTACTGTCTCATAGCTCGTAAAAGGGTGCGTTTAAAATTTTCTAAGATACGCATAATGATGATGGGCGGGAAAACTTAATTTAAGGCCTGTTCTAAGGATTTAAGGTCACGTTTTTATTGTTAAATATCATGTTCCTTTTATTTGCAGACTTTTACAAAGGCAATGTAATTAAACTTTTTTCTTTTTCTTGGTTTTTGAGCCTTTCAAGTTTTATTTGCTTCTTTGTGGCCTGTCTCGTCGTTAGAACTAATTCCAGTGTCGTTTAAGATTCTACAGTACTTTCACAACTTACCATGCCTTGTGACTGGGAGTATAGCTTAGCGTTTCATTTTTGTTTTTTTGACTTTCAAAAGTGCCTGTGTTGGTCTAATTGAAATAAATACTTTGAGTTTGTGTTTGTCTTGCTAAGTAATAAGAAGTTTTTATCTGTAGTTAAGAATGATACTCAATCTTGAATTAAGGATTGAAACGTTAGTTTTAACTCGACATCATTAAACTGTCATTTTGAATTCAAGATTGCTTGAGCGGCCAGTAGGTATATATAGACAGCGTCATTAAGTAGTTACCCCCCTGGCGTACTCGGCCGGACTGTAAAGGGGTTAGCACTTACTGACGCTGTCTGTACCTAGGTACCCAATGAATTAGTCTCATAAATCATTTAACTATTCTAGTTAGCTGGTAAAAATATCTTTAACTGCTGACGGGAAGAATTATTAAAATAACCAACAAAAACATTTTTTTCTCGTGTTTGTTCCCCTAGCGTCTCTAAATATTTTTATATAGAAGCATTACTTTTACGTCAGCAATTTTGTAGCACAATCTGAACCTTAAATGCGAATCTCGTCATTCGCAATTTGCAAAGTTACGAGCCTTGAAAGTCATTTGCAATTTCTTCTGGTAACTTTTTAAACCAATGAAAATTATTATGAATAATAATAATTTTCGAAGCGTACGATATAATATTCCTTTTGCTGATTTAGGATTCAAGAAAATTGTGTGGGTATTGGATAGAATTGGGGCAGGTTCGAATTAGTTAACCCTTTGACGATTGCCGTATTATTGTTTCCTATACAATTAATGCGAAAGTTTTTTTTGCGCATTTAGCTACAAGTTTTGGTCTGTGGCAGCTTTGTTCATGGATGCAATGTCTTGATGTTTTTTTTCATAATTTTAAATCAATTTTGTGTAGCAGTTCATATACTCATGATAATAAACAACTAAACTAACTACTACTAATTTGGCGCTATCTTTCTCAGCTGGCGAATTTGCGTGCCCCGTATGGAGCCGTTCAGCTCATGCAAAGTTAGTGGATACAGCTCTGAATGAAACGTGCCGGGATCATCACTGGTTGCCTTAAACCGAAACCGGTACAGATGCTGTACCCACTGGCAGGGATAGCGCCACCAGAAATACGCCGAACAGTGGCAAGCTGTAATGAAAGAGCCAAAATGGCTTCAGATACACGACACCCTATGCATTTAAATACCCTCGTGTCGCAAAGGTTGAAAAGCCGACACAGTTTTTTGAAGTGTGTCACCCCACTCACTGGCGAGCGGTCTACGGAGAGACTAACGCTGTGGCGAGGTAGTGCTTCCTTACCTAACCCATTCGTTCCACCTGCTGAAAGTCTTCCACCTGGACATGAGTTGCCATGGCTGACTTGGAAGTCTTTAAATAGACTTCGGACCCAGGTTGGTTGCAGCAAGGAAAACCTGCTCAGGTGGAGATTCATTAATGAGTCTGCCCTGGAGTGTAAATGTGGTGCCGTTCCACAAACGATGCGACACTTAATATCGTGTCCTGCGTGTCCTGCTGTTTGCTCGTTACGGGAACTGATGGACGCTACTGAGAGCGCCAAACTAGTGGCTCAGTTTTGGGCTGACACAATTTAGATTGCCATCGACACGCTAAGAAGAAGAATAAACAACTTTCCCAAAGAAACATTTTTTTATACTCCTTCACTTTTATCACAATAATACAACAGCCGCATGAAAATCGCGAGCAAGCGCCTGTGGCCTATCAGCTGTGTTTCGTTAGGAAAGTTGTTTGTTTTTATGAGTATATTCACGTGTCTAAGTATCGGTCACTAATTACCAGTCACCCTATACAAGAGTTCCATTTTTTGCCATTTAGCTACAGAACTCTAAAAAGGTAGGCCCATCAGTGGGACAGTATAATTTAGTTACAATATTTTGTATACAAATATACGATAGTCGTGACTGTTTATAAACTTCTATTTTAATGAACTAAGTATTTTGATAATAAACATACCTGCCGACACTTTAAAAACTCAAACAGATAAACTACCGGCGATATAAATCAAAACTGTCATGAATAATGTGGATAAGTATGTGTTGGTGCGACATTTATCACTACATATTAGTCTGCGGTCGCGACCAGACACCATACAATGTGGAAGGATAAAATACTGCTATTATAATTATTATTTTGTGTCATAAAAACGCATTGAAGGTTAACGTGATATATAGGTATTTTTTGTCTTCTACTGTCTGATTATATAATACAAAAAACCGATGTTTGTTTTTACCTATAGTAAGGTACTACAAAAAAAGTTTCAGTATTTATAAACCTACGTATAAGGTTAAAATTAAGCTAGGTATTCAAAACGACATGATAACGTGGCTAACGGTACTTACAAAATTAATGGTTGCTAAAAATAATTGTCCATTTCAGTATAGCGTTCATAAGCGAAATAACCTTTTTCGCATTTTAGTGAAAAAACGTCAAAGTGTAAAAAAAAAGACGGGTTGCACTCCGGGAGTGCCGGCAGAAGTGAAAACTTGATTATTAACGTTGAGCATGTTTGATATTTTGGAATGGTTAGGGAATAATTTTGCACCAATTGCTTTATCAGTATAAAAGTACTACACTGCGGTTCGGGGGACGAAGACAATATAGCGGTTGTGATTGGCCGATGCAACAATGTCAGGACGAATGTTCCACACATAGTGATGCACAAGTCAGTTTTGCTACAATACCTAATATCGATAAAATTGAACATTACGATGTCTATTAATTCTACTTTTTTTTAAACTATACTGATAGGGCGTTAACTGGGTGCAAATAAAACACTTACGTAACACTGTAAATTTCACTTTATTCAAATCAATGCTAAAATAAAATCAAGGTTAACCTCTCCGTCCTGCATTTCTTAACGCGTAACTTCCCTAACGGCCGCGCGCATTACGTCATCGCTGACGTCGTTCGGCCGGCCGACATAAAAACTCTTATCGCCAGAGTTCTAATAAAGCTTATCTTAAACGGTAAACAGTGTCGTGTTCTTAGATAACAAGACCGTGTATTATAATATATACAACTTTTCTATGACTACTTGATAATTATAAACATCCCATAGAAATGCGATTGCTTGCTGCAAATAGACTGTCACCGTATTTTATTTTTGTTTAGTAAAACTACGCAATAAATTTATACGAAACTTTATAACTAACATCACAAATATACAAGTAATCTAATGACAGTGTTTTTTAGGAGTCCTACATACATTATCCACATAAGATTCCAACTCAAACTTCCTATAAGATCGGCCGTTTTCCAACTGCGGAGTTCAATGCATGAAAATACTTGAAATATCAAAAAATATGATTAGATATGCCTCGAATACATAAAATAATGAATTATCACTATTTTTTGTTGCTATTAAATTAATCGTAAAAAAAATCGAAAAAAATCCAAAGAAAATTTTAATTTTGTGCCTAGGTTGGACGATCCTCCTCAACTTTCCCTGTTAACAGCATTAATCCACTTTTCTTCCACTTCTGGAATATTTGGAAATCTAAAATGTAAACATTAAGTAATGTTACTTTTTTACAGTAAGGGAACACCGTAATTTTTATCTTCAATATTATTTATACTTTGTTTCGAAGTTGACACAACACTACAGCATTACGTCTGTCCCTTTCTATCTACACCTACAGATGGAAAGGGACAGACTTATTGACAATACCTAGTGAGAGAAAGGGACTTTTCAAAAAGACATCAACGCGGTGTACGTTTTTTGTGCCTTAAACGTAAACAACTAGTTTAGCTAGAGCCCTGCAATTATTCATAATTTTATTAAATTATAAATATATTTTACTTACCGATGAAAAGTTATGCCATCTTTTTTATAGCTGGATGTTCTAGACGTTCAAGATCTCATAATTAATTTGATATAAGCAGAAATGTTTGAAAAAGTTATCTAAATAATCGCGTGTGGAGAGATCCAATAACTGGTCAAAAACTCTCCATCCGTCTTACGCTTTTTCGATCAGGTCACGTGTCCTGACGCGAGTTTAAGATTTTATACCCATTACAGAAAAGTGCTCAACGCCGCTAAAGAAGTTTTCACTTCAAAAACAAACATGTCAGTATACTTTGAACGTTCACTGACCTGTTATATCCGTGTGACGTCATTCTCCGTGACAGCCACGCATGTCACGCTGCGAGCGCCGACACTTTATTACTACATGTTAGTTGTTGAAGCGGATTTTCAACGCCCTTTTAATCAACCTGTGTGTTTGTTTAAGTTAAATTGCTGTTTATCTTGAAGAACTACACGAATTGCAGGCAATGTTAATGATTCACACTAAATCGTACTCGTGTGAAGTTAACGTCTATATGACTTTGTGGTGCAAATAGCATTCGTCTTTCTTTCAAAAACTGGAATACTTCTTGGAAGCAATAAGAATGAAGATGAAGATTGCTTTTTTTACTTTTCTCGAAGCAAAAGAATTAAGAGAGGTTCACCTCGTTTCTAATATGAAATACAAAATCGGACATCAAGTCACGCTGCGAGCATTAAAACTTTTTACAGTTTATAATAGTACTGGCAATACAATCACATTTATAATGATATTTACATTTATTTTATTATTTACATTTATAATCGATTCAAAAGCGATGATATTTTCATGATGATGGTTTCAATTTGTAGTAAATACAGCGTCACAATATCTCTGTGTAATTCTAGTGTTCGTAACAATCATGCATGCTATGCTCCTAGCATAAACAGTTTATTCCAAACAGAGCCTTTTTGTTGAACTATTACGCGCTTTTTTACTTTGATGCGTTTGACACTACGCGGTTTTCAATTTCATGTAAACTCTTCTATATAAACGCAGTGTAGGGATCAAAAAGGTAATGCGAAGATGTAAAAGAGCAGAAACTTAATTGATTTTTCCGGTCAAAGACCTCATTAGGTAATAAATAATGTAACTTGTGACCCACAAGTTCATCAAAATGGCTCATTATAATATGGTGGACGCAAATTCGCAACTCGTCTGTCACGTAACTCATTGTATCCAAGTCCTTTTACAACTTAAATATTTGAAGGCAAATTACATCTATCATTACGTATAAATAAAAAAAAGTTTTCGACAAACTTGGATAGGAAGTAAAAGACGTAATGTTGACCAGCCTGCGTCATGGGTAAATTATCATTTAACCCCTAGTTTAAAGGGTTATAATGGATAAAACTATAATAATTTATACAGTGAATAATTGTTTTTTGCAGACAATTTATAAATTTACCAGTTTTATGTTGTCAACCAACTCCATTAAATAAAATAGTTGATGACATAACTGAAAAGATCAAATTGCATGTCATTGCATTCATGATTTTTCATGTCGTGTCGTCAACACACTGTCACTCGGGCGTCACGCTTCTTGCGTGACAATGCTCTATTAGTGAAGCAGAAGATAAAAGTAAACCCAACATATTTAGATTAATTAATTCATACAAGGAAACGTTTTCATAACATTTAACGCTAGTCACGCTGACAGCAAAATCCTTTTTATGAGAATAAATTCCTGTGTTACAGCTTCAAGTAGAAATCATTCTTTCTAGTCAGGTAAGTAGTAGTAGTAGGATATATTCCATTTAAGTATTTGTTAACGACTGACCATCATTTTGAACCAATGAAAAAACGAAGAGGGTCTCAAATCGACGCAGATATTTAGATATATATTTTGTTTATTAACCTGAAGTCATTCCATCCCATTCTTAATCTTCTTTTTTACACATTCCTCAAGAAAGATGACTCCACAAACAAATTGCAACTGCAAATAATCCTACTTTACTTAGCATTTGCTTTTGTAAACCAATTTGTCACGGAAATTCATCACGCCTTTTCCGTCGCCCGACGACTGGGGCAATTTACTTCAATTAGGTTCAAGTTCTGCCCATCTCCGATTACTTTTTACTGAAAAGGGTTCTTGTTAATAGATGTGTATTTGCCACTACATATATGCGTGTATACACGTTTTTTACTAAGCTAAAACAATTAACACGGCCTATTTTTAACAAAATTTGCTTGCAAAACTCCGCAGACATCATGGGTACAGAAATCAAACACGATTAAAAAAAAAACTAAAAAAGATTAGATGGTATTTTTAGGTCGACTCAAAAAACTAGATTAGCGATAGGTGGTAGTCTAGTTTAGTAAAAAATAGCATTCGCAATTTCAACATAATTGATTTATCGTCGACTCAGTGATAAATGGAGCATTGCTCAGTCTCCAAACTTCCATTTCACTTAGTTTTTTAGGTCACAAGCTGACAATAAGATTGTCTAGACCGTTCACAAGATGGCCCAGTTTCATAACGCTTGAAACAGTATCGAAGATAAGAACTTTATAATATTTTAAGGCCTTGGTTCTGGTCTGGTTAATTGGGTCCAGCTTACGCAGGAAAACCATGACATTTAAGTTTTTAGATTTGCAAAAAAACTGGCCATGAAAAATCTGTTCTTAAAAAGTTGGTATCGGGTTGCCAAGGGCCAAGCTTGTTTATTTGAAAAGTCATCATATACACAATTATTAAAAATTAAAACATTAAATTCAATATTGTATCATAAGTCAGTTATCATTCTAATAAATTATTTTCAAAACCAGTGAAATATTATAGTTACAGAATTATTAAAAAAGGAAAGTTCTGTGGAACATACATTTGTAAGTCTCAGGCTGCGATTAAAATTTGGGTATTCCTTTTTTTTTATTTTAAGTCCCAATCGCGGTTTGATTCAAATAATTCAACTTGTTTATCATTTTTTAATTTACTTTTTGAATTAGCAGGCGTGTGTTTTTAATTTTTTTTAATTTTTGTCATTCTTTTTGGACATCACCTATGAAATTTATAAATTCACGCTACCTAAAATAATAAAAAAGAACCATGTTGACAACTACTGTCAAACACAAACGTGTTTGCCCAGCAAAGTATAGCTCCAGGCTGACCAATATGTTGAATAATGTTAGTAGACACTTTCAGTTTCATGTACACAATAATAATTGTACACGTGTACTACCAAGTGCAAATACATAAATAATAATTGTACCCTGTAGCGACATCAGCGTGAGATATGTTAGTGGGACATGAAACCAGTCATAACCATAACAAATAGGGACTGAATTACACCCATTATTGTAGATCTGGGACGTAGTAAAGTGTCAGCCAGAAATTAAAGGACTTATAAGTAAATAAATACTCATACAATTTGTCTAAACTAATATTATAAAGAGGAAAGATTTGATTGTTTGTTTATTTGTATGTTTGTTTGCATGGAATAGGCTCCGAAACTACTGGTCCGATTTGAAAAATTCTTTCAGTTTTAGATAGCCCATTTATCGAGGAAAGCTATAGCCTATAAATCATCACGCTTTGACCAATAGGAGTAGAGCAACAATGAGTAATGTTGCGAAAACGGGGAGTATGTGACGCAAACGAAGTTGCGCCGGACAGCTAGTCGTACATAAAGACGATGTTCTCTTGAAAGTTGACCTATTCTACATTCGATTATTCGTTCTAGATGAATAAAATATTCAAGTGGGGAAGTCAACACTCTTTTGTTTGCTGTATTTTCCTTAAGAGCGTTTACACCTTACGGCATTTCTTACAATATTTCAAGTCCTTATTTTCTGAAATGACTGAACTAATTTTAATGAAACTTCATACGCATAAGCAGGATACATATTATGTCTTAAAGTTACTAAAAAACATTTTAGTAACTTGTGTAAAACTAAACTGTAGTAAAATCTAAACTCTTAAGAAATCATTTTTATTTGATAACCTTACTACCTAACCTAACCGCATGCAGCTGAACACGAGTACCCCTTACATGGTGTGCCTGCCTATCATACCTCCACAGCCCAGTTACAAAGTAATATGATCCCTCTTAGTGAAGATAGTCTTACTGGTCTTACTAAGAGGGATCCTATTACCATGTCAGACATTCTGGCTTTCACATTACCTATATCGACCAATTAATAAGACGATTTGTATTTCAAAATCTGATATCGTCACAACATAACATCACACCTGGAAACCCTGAAGGGTTAGTCAGAGGTATACCTAATAGCACACCCACATTTCACCAGTAATATTTATGCTGTCTTTGCTTCCGTACATGAAGTCACAGGTGACCACTGAAAACCAGCGCTGTGCTATGGGTCCCCCCATGGCACAGCATCATCTATATAGTAACCTGATTGTCGCAGTCACGACGTGCAAGCAGTAAACATTTTTGTTCCGTCCTGTTTGCACTTTTTTTTTTTTTTCGTGTACTTATTTTTGTATGCATGTCATGTCTTAGCGACAAATAATTTTTTTTTCTTTCTTCTTTCTCTTTCTTTCAGTAATATTTAAGTCCTATGTAATACGGGGCGAGCAGTGGTGGCCCAGCGGTGGCAGCTTCGATTTACGAGCAGTAAGCCGTGGGTTCGAACCCAGGCAGGCGCATTACTTTGTGTAATTTGTTTCATCACCGCTGCCCTCAAAAACGGTGAAGGAAAACATCGTGAGGAAACTGGCATGACCTAGAACAAAAACTTCGAAGACATGTGACATCTACCAGTGCCGCACTGGGCCCGCGTGGTGGATTACAGCCCACTCCCTCTCATAGAGAAGAGGCCTGTGTCCCAGCAGTGGGTAAATTAAAGGCTGATGATGATGATGATGAACACGGGGCGAGCCTTTATTTTGGTGGTAGCCTGAGCTCCATCAAAATAAAATAAATCTGAAAAAAAAAGAAAAATTAATACAAATATCGTTATTAAATTACCTTTTAGAAATGTCTGCACACCACAAACAGGAGTTTACCGTAACGCCAGCTTATCCCCATCTAATACTATTATTATGAAACTTATGCAAGGTATTGTTTCGTGAATATCCAGCTCTAAGCCGGCGAACAGTCTGTCTAGGCATTAGGCAAATCCAGTGAGGGTCTGCCTAATCTCCATTCAGACAATAGAAGTGCTGGAACATTCAAGTTATAACTTCTTTGTTAATGTGCCACTAACTTGTGTATAAATAGATCCTCGTTTGCGGGTAGCTCAGACCTCTGACTGTTCATAGTCGCCTTGGCGAACATAATTTAGTTTAACCAATCTGGCGGTTTCGTGAACAGTTTATCCGTTCACTGAATCTGTTCAAAGTTTTGCTGAATTTTGTTTAATCTCATTTTGTTGTATTACCAGCCTTTTGATTTAGAGTTTTAAAACAATAGGATAAAAAAAATAACAGTACATAACATCACGCCGGTTCCGAGAGGGCCGATGCCTGCCAGGGCTTCGGGACTGTTCGAAAGAGATAAACTGGCCCTTGAACATAAAGGGCTAGGAAGGAACATGGATGGGTTTTAGTCAGTACAAACGGTTGGGCACAGGTGTACCTAATAGTACATTTTGCCAGTTATTATTTAAGTCCCATGGAATAGGAAGCAAGTCTATTGCTATCAAGTGGGCACAAATTCAGACTCCGTGGCTTATACTGAGAAATTTCTGATGACAAAACCCAATAAAACTTTGCCCCAACTGGGAATCGAACCCAGGTCACCATTCTCATCAGTTGCGCCTGCGACCAACCGATCCAAGAGACTGTCCAAAAAAAATAAAAATTGCTACGCTACCTAATTTTATTTTAAGAGTATACAATGTACTTCTCTTGTCGTCTTTAATATCCACGAATTATGAAAGCTCTACTTAACCTAAAAAAAGCCAAAACCGGTCCCTTACGAATGTAGTTGTTTGGGCACGCTTTCAGTCTTAATTATTTTGAAATCTTTTAAAAGGCTTTTTTACTTTAAATACATCTGTATAAAAACTTAATTAATTAGTTTATCCCCCACGTACTTCAAAAGAAAGCCGTCTATACAATACAGACGAACCTTTTTATATTCGATCAAACACAGCCCCACTCAATACCACCACTTAATTATTCCTCAATCAACTGACTAACGAGAAAAAAATCCCACCCCATTTTCCTTTCATATTAAAAGAACCCCTGCCCACTATAATTACAACAAAGAAACCCTCAAATGCAGCGCAACTGGACAATGTATATCTGCGTATACATTGTATATTTACGTATACATTTGTTCCGATGTACCCCAGTTATTATTTCGGCGTCGCGCGACCGTGGTCAGCGGTAAATATATCGCGGCGGTATATTCGACCGCATCCGTGCACATGAATATTTCATGAGCCAGCCCTGATCACCAACGTACCGGTGACAGACTTTGTACTTAATTCGTGGACTGCTCAATCTTATGACGTCACTCGCTGTAGCGTTCTTTTGTTTTTTCTTTATGATGGAATGTGTGCTCCGCTTCTAAAAGGAAACGGACTGTGGAAATGTATAAAGGGATAATGTTTTCCTGTATGCACGTGACTGATGTTAAAATAATACAGCTCACCAGTTACACTCTTTATTGTTATAAAAAAAAATCTTCCTGCGAAAATAAATGAGAGATTTCTTTGTCGAAAATTTTCCAGTCAGTGTCCAGCGAATAGTTCTGCTGATTGAGTTCATATTTATTTTCACGGCAGTAAGAATTTTCAATGAGATTTTCGATAATTGCAGATGCAATGTATTTGAAGTCTTCTTTGTAAATTATTTAAATTTATCAAGCAGGGGAAATCAATACTGTAATGCATGCAAACTAGCTGTATCTGGTAGGGCTGGAAGCCTGCCCCATTAAAATTTGGAAAATGCTAGGCAGATGATGAAGCATGAGAAATAAATAGTTTATGTACGTTGGCTTAATTACTTTAATTCAGGTGTAGGTAGGTACACTGTTTTGTGAAATTACCGCTCAAAGACATCAAGATATTTATACCTTCAAGTTAAAACCAGTAGGTAGTTAGTTTCTATTCTTTTTGAACTTTGAAACAGACATTAATTTATCAATGTCTGATTCAAAGTTCAAAAGGAATTAGAAACTTTGAAGCACAATTAACGTTATTATTAATTTAGTTACAATATTTTCTGTTAAAATTTCAAACTAATCAATGCGGAATAGAGCTCACTCACTAGGGAGACCATACAGCTGCGGGTTATGGGGACGAATCTCATTTCACAGCCCTCGCGGGGCTAGCAACGCGAACATTGCCCTCCCTCGAAGCGAAACATTGCAATGCAGCCAGACTTATTACCATAGTTTTTTTTTTTTGTGTTTTTATCAAAATAACGTGTGAATACTAAATATAAGTAAGTGGTTTGGGAATTGAGAAAAAATAAAGGAAAGTTGAGCACTTCTTTGTGTATTGTAGTTTAATGCTTTAGTAGTTTCAGATAGAACTTAATAGTACTAAGTGCTTTTTAAAAGTTCTACTAGTTTTATTTCTTTATCTTGATTCCCAAGTGTGCTGATTTCAGTGACATAAGAAAGTATGAATACACGTAGGTTTTTGTATTAAATTTACCTAATCAAACACAAAGTGCACTAGTTTTGGAAGACACAATAATTTATGGAATTATTATTATAATCCAACTGCAGCAGGGCTCAAAAAGAATGTTCCAATTTTTTTTCATTATAAAGTAAATTAATTAATCTCACAATGTCTTTTCAGATTCAGCAGGCATCGAAAACGACCTTCCCTCACCAAAAATAGTAACTCAAAACTAATCAATGTTGCAAATGTAGACAGCCGCTAGGGAGTCTATACATCTGCGGGGTTCGCGGACGAATCTCGTTTGGAACCCGCCCGGGGACACGACGCGGCGACGAGCAACGTGCCGGGAATACAGCCACCAGTCCGTGAAACATTGCTATAATGCATCCGTATTGTACAGGGAAGCTCGGATATCGATATGAAAACTTTTATGCTGATTTGAAGAAGAATAAGCGGCTTATTGCGGTTTTTTTGCCGAGATGGTATTTTAGTGAGTTTCTTTGGAATCTGATTAGAAAGGAAATTATAGCTTCATGAATTTTGATGCAGTCAGCAGAATGCGTGGGTATACTTACCAAACTTTTATTTGGGAATATACCTATTGTCACTCTTTCCACACGTCAAACTATTTAAAAGAGTAACGTTTATGTTTTTTACCCATTCTTCTCCATATTCTCCTCTAACTCTTATCATCATTCTCTTATTCTTCAACTACCTTCGCGAATGGTCAACTAGAATTAATTCTAATTAATTCCTTGTAAAGTTTTACGTACAAAAGTGCTTTTTAAGTGGTCTGACTTTTAACTTTACCAGGTTTATATTAGTCGGAAGATCTATTTGATAGAAAACTAATTTGGTGCATTAAATCAGACAGGATAGGTACTATCCCAGAGGAATAAAAAATCTAGACGCAGCTCGCAGGTGCCAGCTGCGGAGCATAGGCCAGTATCCAATAAATGTCAGTTATCTAGTAGACTACACAGAACATAGCCATGTTTAAGTGACTAGTTCATGCTCTGGCGACAGATGGTATTTATTATTCATTTCATTTCAATGTCAAATAGTTGGTAATATGAATGTCCACAGGAATGTACCTATTCACATGTTGTTTTGTTGAGTCCAATATGTTGATAGATGTTGTATATTGAGATTCAGAAACAAAAAGAACACGATAGTACCTTAGTAAAGATGTACCGCGTTCTCTAAAGATATCTTGTTCACGTTTGCTTTTCAGAACCCTCGCCAATTCATTCTCAACAATATCCTTTTTCCAGTAATATTCACAGACTACAAAGCTTTGTATATAGAGGAACAAAGAGGTGAAATATCAAGAACACGAGTCGATGTTTCAGCGACTGAATATCTGACGGTAACTTGAAGAAAGTGGGGTTATTTTATATAAGCTCTGAACACACTGTGAAATGCATTGTCTTAAATAGACAGGTAAGCAACCTTATCTTATGTACTCGGGAACCTGATATTATCTCGTTTTTACCGCGGAGTGGCTTTTGGTAAACAACAGAACATCCCTACGGATCACCCCATTGAAACGAGCGATCTTTAGCAATACAACCCATGGTTTGCGAAAAGGAAAATTAGACTTTAGAAAAACTAGGTAGCTATAGAAAGCCGCTGCTTTGCTATAGTTTCCATGACACAACTTACAGAAGTATTTTTTCCCCCGTATGCGGCGAGGCATGAGGGTTATGATTTTGTATGTACGAGTATGTATTATGTGAGTATATACACGTATGTGTGTTTATCTTTTCCCTCATAAGGTATTATTGCAAGCGTCTTGATTTTCCGCTGGTTATTGGCCATTTGTGACGTCACATTTATTAGATCTAAACTTAATAAATACTTACTGTGACCACCAAGTTCTATAACAATCAGTTATATGTATTTAAACCATGGTTGATAAAATAGTTACAAAAAAATATTAAAATGAAAATTTGTGTTCATATCGATTCTAGCGATAATTTACCGCTCACCAAACATGGGATTGTAGAATTATGATCAGTTAAACTGGATCATTATTGCGTTCTGTTACCGCAATGTCATTAAGAGTATGTAACCTGTTTTGATGGTATTTACTGACACTTGAAAATGTGTGTGCAGTATGACCAGAGTGTTTATAGTCTGAGAATGGCTGGTGTAAATAATGTGAAACTCACTTTGATGCAATATATGTGTTGCATGTGTTTAATTTTAATTGGCCCGCGTCGGAACGTGACATATTTTCAGGCAGGTCAAACCAGATGGAGAATTGATCTATAAAGAGCACAGTCATATGAGATTTGCACAGACCAGGGACACAAGCCACAAAATGAGGTGGCTTCTTCTCAGCAGAACGAAAAAGGAGGTTGCCAATTTTGTGTCGTGTTAGTTTCTATTTCAAATTATTGTCAACTGCGTTCATCGTAAACGGCTAAAGCTAAACGGCTTTCACGGCTGTTAATAGGGCGTTTTCTCATGAAAATACGTATTCATATGCCCTTGCCGTTCTACTTGACATTAAGCTTTTTTGGTCTCGTTATTTGTGTATATTTGCTTTCAAAAGCATCTCCAATACTTGAAAAATCCTGGCATCAAATGTTTATTGAATCAAAGGAAGTAGGTAGTTTCACTGCAATGTGGACTGAAAAGCCATTAAAAGAAAGCTCAATTTGTCGAAGTGTAGATAGTGATCTTGAAAACCAATCTGTTCTAGCTTTATGTGATTTTAACGACTTTTATGTACATAGTAGGTTCGGAGTCACGACTGTTTTTGTTGTTAAACTTCTCCATCCATTATATTTAATCAAAAAATATTTGAGAAGATATTACAGTGTATTACGACTAAAACTCTTTTTAGTAAGTTCTTTGAATCTATCCACTTTAAGAAGACTGCTGTATAGTGTTTGTGGGATACAAAGCCAAACTTCTGATTAAGCCCCATCCCTTTACCTGTACTTTGGACTAGGTATATAAGGTGTAACACACGTGAAACTGAACAACGTTTTTCGAAAAAAAACCAACTGACGCAGCTGATCAACATAACTACGGTAAAATTTTATTAAAAGTTATGAATTTCAAAAAGTCATAGAACAAGTGTGGTTCAGTTTCATGGTCTGATACAGCACACGAGAGGTCTTACCTTAATTTGTTACATCCTGTATAGTTCTTACTTTGTTTTATATTACTTTGTGTGTCTGAATGTGTTTTTATGTTAAAAAAATCAAGGAATTTAGTACCGATTTTTTTTTATAAGATCTATAGAACATGTCACACAAAAATGCACGAAACCCTATCCTAAATAAAAAGTACATGCTTATTTATTCACGACCATTACCAGCACGTTGTACATACATAGGTTTTCATAACCGACAATTTATTGCGGATATAAAACTGACGTTATATTTCCACCGTTGATGTTCGGGTCCTCTCGGCTGCTGTCGCCTCCGTTCGGTTCTACTCCGCTGTACTCGGCACCCCTCGCTTGCTCGTTGCCATGGTTTTGGTTTAACGTTGATGGAGGTTCTCGACCAACTGTCACTCGTAATTTATTCCCATGCGATATAGATGTTTGTTTTTATATTGCTTATTGACTTTGTGGGTTATGGGCTCATCGTATCAGTGATTGAATTGTGTTCAAATGATGCGTGATTAAATTAAAACATCAGTGGATGGACTCTTAATTTATTATTTTTCAAAAATAACGTGACACGAACTGTTAGACAGAGGTTTATCTAGTACACTCATATTTCGTCAGTTATGTTAAAATTTTATGTTATGTGACAGTCTATTGCTATCAACCGGACTCAAATCCACATTTCATCAGTTATGTAATCGAGGGAGAGCCTATTGCTATCAAATTGCTAAAAATCATGATTCCGGCAAAATATGATGGAAAAGCCCAATAACAATATGGCCAACCTGGGAATTGAACCCTGGACCTCATGCTATCCGGTGAAATGCCCCATTTCAACGGCTATGCAGAAGCGCTGGTGAGCTCTAGAACTGTATCCGTACCATGACAACCTTAAAACATTATTGTTCCATTCCTATTCTAGAGTGGGAAAGAGATAGAGCAAGGACGTTGACATTATAACATGAAAAAAATATAGTTGATCAAATAATACGAGATGCAGCGGATACTGTGCTTAGTAGATCAATTGCACTATTCTTCGGAATGAAATTGACATATTTTATGCGCATAATACAGCATATAACAAAAACTTATGGTCATATATTTTAAGGGTGTCGTACAGACCATCAAAATGGACGTGTTTAACTTTCTGTACGGCACAAACATTGAAATCGCAAAAATAATCAGCTGACCCATACAAAAGTTAAATACCTGCTCGTCTCAAATGTATGACGCAGTTGATTATTTTGTGACGATTACGATGTTGGCCCCATGGAGAAGTTCAGTTTGATAGCCTGTACCACACCTTTTTGATTCATGCTTTCTTAAATTCGTTGCCCTAAATCCACATGAATAATCGAACAATAAATGTGATCAAGATAAAATACAATTCACTCACTGACTTACCTCTAATGTCGTTTCAATATTAAATATTGAAAAAAAATCAATGAACATGGCTTCCATTTATTACTGTGAAGATATCGATCAGTATCAGGTTTTATGAGGAAAAATGCCTGCTTCGAAGGTTAGAGTAATCAATACCAGGCATCCACCCTTTCAATTAACGCTAACTGCTACTATATGGCTTCTGAATTCGATAGAATATCGTATAAAATTACCGTGTTTAGGGGCCTTGCTTAATTAACCTTAATTATGTATTGGAAAGCTATCAAGCTTATTTACAATCAGATGGTACAAAGGATTCGACACTTATAGATGTCTGCGCTATCACTTATACCTTTAAGCCAGAACACAGCTTAGCAACAGAAACAATCTGGTTTGGTAATTTGGTAGCACTACTCCGGGCAAGATCCCTTACCATCTCTTCTTTGTAAGTGTCGAAAAATCAGCTGGAAGATGAAGTTGAGAGATGGACGAGCCGAACCAACATACAGTGAAAGCTATAAAAAAATTACAAAGTGTTATTGCTTTTTTTTCGTCACTAATTTCCCAGTAACAGCCACGGAGTGGACTGGATTTGTGCTCGGTTGATGGGAATAGGCTCGCCCCTAACACCCACCTTAAAACATAATTGGTGAAATATGGGTGTACTTTTAGGTACACTTCTGCCTAACCCTTCGGGGATTGCAGGCATGATGTTAGGTATGTTTGAATAAATAAAATGACCAGCTTGTTGTTAAAGTACAGGTTTTATTATAAGCTGCAGTTTACAACTCTTAACAACATGCAGTTTCCAAGAAACTTAGTGTTTTCGTTTATATTAATGTTTCATTAAATTTATTTACACTAACTTAAAATAAACGCTTACATATTGATTACATTTGCCATTGTTAGTGATAATACACACTTCTTTGAAGTAGGCATCACATGGTTAAACCGCATTACAACGAGTCGGTTTCGTTACTATTCACAGTTACTGTTTACAAATAATAAGTTATTATCCTAATTTTTACATGATAAAATAGTTTTATAAAAATTTTATACAAGCAGTATTCGTATTTAGAACTACTTCATCTTAACTTAACGATATAAAAGAAATGAAGATTCGAAAACAATGATTGAGTTCAGATGTTGTCAGCGGAGAAGTCAGTCTTTACCTCGCTAAATTAAGTATAGAGAGTGTAACTAAACTTGACTGTGCGTCAGTGTGTTGAAGCTGCTCTTCAGTGAGTTGATATCGTAGTTGGTGGGCCAGTCCGGTAGATTTGCCAGTGATAGAGATTTGACATTAGAAATCACAAACGATTGATCAACGAATTCCGGTGGATTTGGTGTTTGTTTTTCTTCTTCAGGTAATACAAACTCTCGTACAATAGCAACCAGTCTCGTCCAGAAATTTTCTTCGCCCCACTTAAGCGTCTTTTGAACATCCCGTTGTGCTTCTAGAAATGCATATATTGAGTTCTCGGGACCGATATCAGCGAAAACGTAAATGGTATTTTCCGCTGTCAACATCTCGCTATGTATTTTCTTGATGTCAACTTGACCAAAATGTGCCATTAAATAGTTAGATGAGAACAGAACGATCCTGGCTTGAGGTTTTACAACTTTGATGTAACGTTTAAAATTTGTCATCTTTTTTAATCCGTCCGATTTATAGGTATCATCATCATTTTCTGAAGGAAATAGACTTTTCATACATTCTTCCTTTTCCATTATTGGTAACATCTCTCTATAAACAAACTCTTCGTCGCCACGAGCGAAGTCCATCTTTATTCTGAATGCATTTGGTTTTTGAGGAGCTGAACAACTGAAAGCATTCATTTTTTTCTTGACGATCGATTTAATTTGCTTCCTATAGATTATGAAGACTATTAAAATAATGGTGTATAGTGATAAAACTATGGTCATGAGCGTAATGAGAATTAAGAACCTCATGTAACAGGCTTCTTTGACCCAAAGAGGACATCGCACATCTTTCAAGTCGACAATCTGGAACAATTAAGAAAGCATAAGTTGTGTTTCGATCTACATATTATTAAATAAAATTGAATAGCATGATATTATCGTAAAGGAGAGCAGCGGTGGCCCAGTGGTGGCAGCACTGACTTAAGAGCAGTAAGCCGTGGGTTCGAACCCAGGCAGGCGCACTATTTTCTTTGTGTAATTTATTTCATCACCGCTGCCCTCAAAAAACGGTGATTGAAAACATCGTGAGGAAACCGGCTGTCCTGGAACTAAAAATTCAAAGACATGTGACATCTACCAACTCGCACTGGTTCCACGTGGTGAATACAGCCCACTCCGTCTCATTGAGAAAAAGCCTGTGTCCCAGCAGTGAAAACATTGTAGGGTGATAATGATGATTATGTTTTATATAAAACTCACCTTAGTTTTTGTATATTCTAGTAAATAATCAATAAACAAATAGTTGTCGCATCCACATTTGAGAGGATTTTTAGCAATCCATACGTTTTTCAAAGGTTTTTTCATAATATCTCGATAATTCCTTAAAGCCTTTTCATCAGTCTGGAAAAGAACATATCATTTTAAACTACCCTCCAATGTTTTTTTCTTAAAACATATATTATGTATTCAGATGATTCAAAGTACTTACCCAAAGGTTTTGTATGTAATTGTGACTGATATCTACATTGTCGTGGCCATTCACCCACCAGTCCTCAAACGCCACATTAAATATGTTGTGACTTACATTCAACAACTTCAAATTATAAGTATGGGTAAAAGGCGATCTCCTTTTCATCATCCAAGTGTTATTTGTGAACTCTTTGTCCTCAAAATCAAGTTTATTGTAAGCCAGAGATATTGACATTCTCTGTTTATTGTTACTGAACAAATACGACGAAATCGTTCTCAAATTATTGTGCTCCATTTCCAAGTATATTAGGCTAAGTAGAGACGAAAAGGTTTGCCTGTAATAAAAGTAAATTACGTCACATACCCGATAATCGAATGAAAGGATATTGAGCCAACAAATTTTACTTACCCAGATATTTCCACAAGAGAGTTATGACATAATTTAAGCCTTTCCAATCTTACTAAAGATGAAAACAATTTAGGCTTTAGCTCGGTTAGGTGGTTGTTACTCAAGTCCAGCTCCAGAAGATTTATTTGGTCATTAAAAATAGCTTCGGGCAGGGTTGTCAGGTCATTGTATGCTAATGATATGTTCGTAATTAGCGGTGAATTGGCGAAAACATCGTACGGCACCGTCTGCAGACCACTTCTCTGAATATATATTTCCTTCAAGTTTGGCAAATCCCCAAAAAGGTATTTAGGTAGCTGCCTCAGTTTTACGTCGTTGTTTAGTATCACCACTGTTTCAAGTTCCGCATTATTTCTGAACAAATTCTGAGGTAAAGATGAGAATTTGTTGGAGAATAACGTCAGCTTCTTTAATTTCTTCAAGGGCTTAAATATTGACGCAGGAAGTTCGTTAAGACCATTAGAACTGAGATCTAACTCCTCGAGCACGTCGACGCCGGTGAAAAGATCTTTAGAAAACCAAGTGACGTTACTCTGCCACAGAGAAAGTTTTCTTAAGAAAGATAAATGGGAAAATAAATTGGAAGAAATATTGGTCATGTGATTGTGACTAATTTCTAAAGTCTCCAGCTTTTCCAATGGCTTGAACAACTCTTCAGAGAGGTTTATAGTATTCGATCTGATGTTGAGCCATGTTAACTTGTTGATGTCCATAAACAAATTGTCTGGAAGATGAGTAATCCCATTTATTGACAAAAGTAACTTTGTCAAGTCTTGTAATCCTGCAAAGTGCTTCCTGTCAAAGTATCCGGACAAGTTCTTCGCATTCTGGAATATCAGTGCCATGGTCTTCGATACTCCCATGCTAGTCATTACATCTTTGAATGAGGACGCTGGCAATGGGCAGTCCTTAAAACTGACTGATTTAAATGAACTCATATTGTTGGCACATTTTGGTAATTTGCTGTAGTCGAGACTCGATGCGTTCTCACATTTAATATTTATGTAGATGTTTGGCAGTAGATTTATTTTTACTGTTCGACCTGAAAAGTTTATTTTACGTTAGTAAAATGCTGTCGAAATATACGACACTAAAACGCGACTTTAAAACCGAACATGAAGTAATCCGCTTACGGTGACGTAATAGCAAGTAGGGTAGGTGGGGGGGGGAAGTTTGTGCGAAGAAAATTTGAAATCTTGATGTGAAAATTCCGAATAAGCTTTAAAAGGCATTCGCGTCAACATTTAAGTGCACTCACCATCGATGTTGCAATTGAGTTCAACGGCGAGCGTGCCACCGCAAACGCAGTTAGGGTCACTCGGACACAGCGTCAGTTGCGCTGCACCAATTATTTGTAGTGTCAGCGCGGCCACCGCTGAATATATTACTTTGCGATACATGGCTAAAACCTCGCTGTCACTAACAACATTTACTTCACCCGCTGTTTCTTCATGTACTGTAGTTTTATGGTTTTGTGTATCCTTGTCCAGCCCATGTTTTCCTTTTCAACGAATCTGTGAACAATGCGAAACTCTAAATGATTGCTGTGATATACAAACTGATGTATCTACCTGGGATCCATTTGGTTTCGAGTGCGGTACTGGAATTGATTCTGCTATTCATAGTTTACAAGCATGGCCAACAAAAACCGCTGGGAGATAAATTGCCGGGCAGCAAATATAATGGAACTGTCTGCACGATAGCCAGTTATCTCGGTACACCGCATCCGGGTATTTTTGATTATATAGGTACATAAAACCCATCAAAATATAATTAAAATGATGGCATTTTTATTCATTGATGATTCAAATATTAATCATAAAACAAATATAATTGTTGCACGTTAAGCCTGGAAAAGCAAACAGTTGTTCGTTTAAATTGTGTTTGAATATAAATTACATAAATAAATTAAATGTGTATATCAAAAGCTGTAGTTTGCACATATAATTAATATTCGGTGAGTTTTGCTTCACTAGGAAGGTGATCGTTATGCTTCTTTAATAGCTAAAAGGTAGGTGGCCAGTGTAGTCGTTTTCTAGTTTTTAATTTAACAACATATGTTATAATGATGCTCTTTAGTGATAGCATTCATTACCATATAAAGTAAATGACGAGCCCCAAGCAACGGACCGGACAATCAAAGGTTATGCTAAGCCAAGTAAGAACGAGAGCGCAGCAGCTGCACCACTCCGCACTATTAGCCAACGCCCGGCATCGTCCGACTTCATCCGATACCACACGACTTCGCACGATACCGCACGAGTCCACCCGACCTGCCACCAGACCGTTATCACAATTTCCGCAATAGGATTAGGTTTGTTTTAATGAACCGTTTTTGGTCGGACATGTTTTTTCAACGGATAACATACTGCCTTTTGTTTTTTGTGCGTCCGGTTTTTTACGGAATTTATCGAAAACATCGTTCGGGAAATTGATAAAATAATGAGTGAGGTTGTGGAAAAATTCGTATTATTGATTTTGCTCTATAATCGGCCATTTCTCATTTGAATATATAAATAAAAATATTAAAATCAAATAAAAAAAAATATAATAAATATGTATATTTATATGTATATTTTAATGAATTTTTTATATGAAATAATGAAAAACTTTCCGTAAGAATGCAAATAATTATACGCGTAGTCATTAAGTCATGTGTACTTAATGACGCGGAGGCCGAAGAAACAACGTACTAAACTACTCACAATCTAAGCAACAAAACACATTGTTAAACTGTCTATGCTTTGCAATAACTTCAAATGCTAAGCTGTAAGCTATCAGATAATCCAAGTAGACAGTCCAGTTGTTAGACTCCGACTTGAATTTATCGAGTAGGGAAATGTCTGGCGTGCGGAGACCTTCCTGAAGACATTCGAAATTGGATTCAGGATATATTGTGTCTTATGTCACGGCACTACGGTCTAGATAAGTTAGATATCGATATTTTAGATCGGTATTTTATTTGAAAGAAGAAAAATGCGGGTGCTTTTTACTAGATGTATGAAACTTTTTACTGCCTTATATGACAGTTATTATGATGAATGCACTGTTTTGTTTTGGTCTAATAATAATTCTCATCATCTTATAAAAATTAGACTCAATACTAAAAAAAAATTCAAAAATAAGGCTGTCTTAAAATTTTTGAAGGACACCACAAAACTCCAATTTTTAAGCTTAATTCATAAGTCGTTGCTTCTAATACATTTTCTTATTATCTTTCCGGGAGCTATACCGAAATTCCCTTATTGAATACCTTGCTATAACTAAACTTTATCTACGAAATTCCTTTATTGAATACCTATTAAATCCACTTTGGTATACTTACTTATACTCTTTAATGCACAAGGATTTTTCAATTGAGTGTTACACGATCTGTCATTATGTAGGTAGGTATACTAACTATATATACCTATACTAAATGAATTCACATGTTATACGAAGATGTTTCCCTCTTTAAATCACAAAATATGCATAGCAAACACATCTTGGATTGAAATATTCTTCACAAATGAAATTAGGTTTTTAACCCTACGCCTACGGGCGTAAGCCGCTTTTGCTCAAGTAACAACTAAAGTAGAATTATGAAAAGCTTAGTATAATATCTTTTTTATGTTAAAAGAAGAATAAAGAGTAACTTTATAAATAAAGGTAAGGAAAAACAATATAAAAATATGAAATTATTTTGGGTTTATATACAGGCGGCAATTTAGGATATAACCGAACTTGTTTATCGAGGTAAACAATTGATAGAAAAAGGTAAATCGAATTTGCTAGGCGACGGTTAATATCCAAGTTCCTTTCGATAGTTTCTCTTGGGATTGGAAACATGGAAGAGATGAAAATTTAGTTTGCATAAACAAGGTAGGTTGGGACCCTTGTAGAATGTTGATCACTTGTTTTGCATACTTTTGATCTAGTGTCGCAAATAAAACTTGTTTTATAACTGGTCTGAAAAGTTACGAAACGAATAAATAGGAGAAAGATGCCGCGTTCAGCATTGCTAATTTTGTTTGTATGTTGTAGGGTCAGCAACGAAATTCGCTATACATATCCAAAATTACAAGACGTCTTAGTTTTAGAACGATCCATATTAACAGACTGGAATAAAAGACATAGCAATATTTTCATCAATTGTTACAAAAATACACTAAACAATATAACATCTGATCACACTGATCAGCACAAAACATGGTGTAATATTGATAAGTGTTAACCGACTTCTGATGCCGACTGTACCTTACTCTAAGAATCATTAAAAAAATAATCAGTTTTTTTTTCACCAAAATGTCAGTAGGTCTATAATCATCGTCAATCCATCAAAAAACTGCAACAGTAACTTACGAACGTATAGTTTTGAATTGATTTCAAGGGCGTTTCGTTCTACTAAAATAATTTCAATGACGGCGTTTAGAAACCGGTTCATTATGAACGTTTTCAACGTAGCAGAGCGTACCTTCGACGCTGCAAAATCAATTACAAATAATAACACGTCCCATAACAAAGGAGTTTAACCTCAACCAAACAAAGCGAATACCAATAGATACAGTCAGCGCCAAACTTGCATAAAGCCGATTATCATAGCGGCACACGCCCGATATGGAACAAATACAAAATACGATGGTACGGACAGACGCGGCGGCATATGCGGCTGGCGTTTGAGATAAATGACCACTGCATTACACAACTTTTTCACGGAAAACTAACTTGCTAAGTGACTAAGTAGCGTAAGTACAGTTTTTGTTGTGTTGTAATTCATATTTTTTTTTTTATTAATATTATATTCTCCTTTATTTATCGTTTGTTTTTTTCTATGCTGGCTTTGAACTGTCATAATTATTGTATTGTGAAAAATAATATCTGTTTTTGGTGCGCAAACTTTACTGCTTCTAGGAATATTGGAAAACTGATTCATTTGGAAAATAATACAGCTGATCAGAATTATATAATTCCGTTGAACGCTCAACATAAAATAAATAACCAGCAACATTCTATTGATAGGTTTTCAAACACAAACTTTTCTACTCATTCCATTTCCAACATTCTCTCACATTCGTTAGGCAACTTTTCGTATCGATCGGATTTGTGGGTATTTTTACAAACGCACGTACTGTCAATCGGTCGTTGGTACCAGTTTGACTTTTACAGCGCCTTTATTTTGTAACTGTATAAGGGCGGATTTTGAAGTTCAACAGTCGCGCTACCTAACTTAAACTTCTTTTAGTGTGTTTACGAGTATGATAATTATGAAGTATCATATCCTTTCGTAATTTTATTCCTTAAGCAATTCTTTACTGGTAAAAAAACCATGCCTTCCCACGGTTTCATGTTATATTCATTTACTTAATTCGGGAGTACCTACTCGTATATGCACACGCTCTCCTCAAAATTTGTATACAGCCGCGAACGAACACAAATTCTCCTTTATATTGTAAGTACGATACAAGTAGGTACTCAACACAAGCTACGGTGGTTGAAGTTTATAAGGAAGCTCTCGACTTGGGAACCGTCAGGCCCTTAATCAAACTGTTAAGCAAGAGCTCAAGAAGTTAGTTCGAGCTCTTCGCGACTAAACCTCGCAAAACATAATTGTTAGCACTATCTGTATAGTGTGCGCTGTTTAAATTAAACTATAGGGTACTAGAACGTTCGAGGTATGTAGCGCAATGGATGCAAGTTTGGTTAACTTTCTTGGAAGTAAATCTGTGTTGTAGCATGAGAAGAAGCCTTTGTCTTACCCTGGGATAAATATTTGTTGATATTCACTGATCAACTTATCTAGCTTTGTCCCATACTATATCCCATACTATGTGAAGAATGGAAAAAAAGTGACTAACATCACCTTTTTTTTCCAACCACCACCACGGTATCATGTACTTACTTATGGTTGGAGTTACTTGAGTGTTTGTGATTCGTTATAAGAAAATGTACTCCCAAAAGAAAAACAGTTTTTTGAAAGAATTTTTAAAATACCACTACCTAGCTATCGTGTAATGGTGGCAGTATAATTGGTATGTATGAGCAAATGTTCGCGTTTTTTTTTCAAAACATATAGAAAAATAAACATTATTACAACGGGTATACCGCACATTTTGGATTGATAAAATAACGCAAATATTTGGACAAATATGCCAAGTGTGTGATATGAGCAAGACAACAAAACACCACAAAAAAACACAGTAGCGTTCCCACGTGAGTAAAACTGCATTTGGCTGTCATACGTCGGTGTGGTTGTAGTAAAACCTATCATATGAGAAACGGTTTCAAGGAAAACTTTTCAAGCCAATCAAGTCTGACGAAAACAGATAGTAGGCCACATCTGTTGGCAATATACATAGCAGCTAGTAAGACGGATAGTGACGTCAACAGGGGCTATTGCTTGAATCGAGTTTCCTGTCTCAAAGTTAGCAATTCTTTGAAGCTTAGTCTAAATTCATTCAGTTTAACGTTAGCTGGCCAACACTTTTTACTATACAATACATGTGAACATTCACGGGAGGAATACCTAGATCAGTTGAGATAAGTACTATGCTGGCTGATGCAAGTGAGATAAGACTGGCATGTCTAGGAATTGTCTTTGTAGTCTATGTAAATGGTGTGTCTCCTTGCACTTATGCTCAATTTAAGGTTGGGTTTGAACGTATCTGTGTGTCAATGCAAGAAGGATTTTGCACAAGAGGCATATTAATACAATTTTATCTCCCCTAAACTCTAACACATTCATTTGCCGTAAACAAAACCACATATTTTAGTACTTATGAAACCTTTTCATCGTATATCAATCCCTAGCATTATCAGAAAGCAACAATTGGTAAGTACAACGACCCGAGTTTCCTAAAACCCGTTTTTGGGGCCATTCATCAAATAATATACCTATTATTAGGCTACGGTCTAATGCACTCATATCATTTTTACGCCCACATAATTTTATACCAACTCAATTCCCCCATCGATTACTAAAAGCAACTTTATTTAGGAGACATAAAGTGTGCTTTCGTATGATAAAGTTTCTGAGAATAAACTTCAGGTATCAGGTGCGGTGAGGTCGTAAGCTCAACGGATTTAAGGCTTCGCATTCCAGGTGTTACGTTACTGAGGTACACTCTCACAATTAGACGGGTTCAGCAAATTGATGTTGTTTATGAGACACTGGGTAGCATTGGGTAACACTGGCTGTTAAGGGGTAATACAGGGTAACGCTGTTGCGTTCGTATAATAAGGTTTTTAGCAGTCAGTTGAAATTGGAGAGGTGGTGAGTGATGTTTTCGTCTCGTTAGGGAAAATTGTCTTGAGGTGGTAATGTCTGGTTTTTTTTGGGATCTTTCAGAAGTGTACTAAGAAAGAGATAAAATGGAATATGTTTATTTTAAAATTGGCCTTGGCCTTAAATTGGTTTCAAAAAATAATTAATTGTTTTCTATTATATTACAAATTATTATATAAACAGAAATTATTTATCAAATTAATAACTAACCATACATGGCAAAACGATTTTAAGTTAGCAAGAATTAAAAGACATTGAAATTCCAATTAATACCGCTAATTAGTTAAAAACCCGAGTTATGCTTAATAGGTACCTACGAAAAGTAACTTATTTCAAAGTAACGTGATAATTACTTAATTAGTCGAACTTTTACGAATTCTGTTAACGTGCATCTATATTTTGTACGCAATAATTATTAGGGTTCCGTACCCAAAAAGTGTCAAAGGGGCACTCTTACTAAGTCTACACCACTGAACGGGCTGTATCTATAAAACCGTCACCAGCAGCTGTCGAGTTGAAATGCCCACTTAGACAGGTAACTATGGCCTCATCATCTGCCTAGCCTTTTCCCGACTATGTTGGGCTCGGCTTTCATTGTAGTATTTTACATGCCAATCTGACGTCCACAACCCATAAACACACACGTCACATTAGTACTAGAGAAATACAATACAGTTGGTAAATCAAATCAAATCAAAATCATTTATTTTAATTAGGCCAGTTACAGGCACTTTTTAATAGTCGAACAACAATAAAAATGAAGCTACAGTCCCAGTCACAAGACATAATAACTGTGAAAATACTTTAGTTGCCCATTCCAAAGCGTAGATGTCTATGGAGAAGAATGGGCAAGAAACTTAATGGACACTCATTTAACAGAAATCAGAATCTAAATCTTTTTACAAAAAACTTGGTTACATCATTAATGTTGAGATGATACATTATGACAGAACGATGTAGCAAGACGTGCACGTCAAAAGTGTCCATAGTAAAAACAAATAAAAAAGAAAATTAAAGACTGGTTGCCAGACTTTCAAGGCACCTGAAACGGCTTTCAAAAATCTACAATTGACAGCCACGATCAACGGCTTTATGTGCTTTCCGTGTCACGGTAACTATAACCTTTGTCCTGAAAACGAATAAAAGACGACAAACTAAACAATTTTCAGTTTACAGAAACCTTGGTGGATAGACATTTTTTGTCGTCTGGGAATTTCACCACGTGCTTGTCACACTAAGGGCTTTCATACCCCGTTTGCCTTTTGTCCACGCCTGTAATTACGGTAAAAAGAACAATGGCTACTCCCCCTTTGCGTTCAGAAGTGTTGGACAACTGTGTTTGTACCTACGCAATAAAAGAAAGCTTTTGCGCTGCGCTGACTTTTTTCTAGGACATATTTTGATATAAAAATTTATAAACTATTTTATGATGACATTTTCATGATAAAAACATTTTTACCTAAAGCAATACAAGTTCTTCACTGTGAAATTTTCTGATAAGATTTTGTCATCAAAATGTATCGAAATTTATGCTTTTCATTTCGATTGTGGATCATCGGTACAATTTATTTATCTGCAAATCGTTCAACAAAATAAAATTTAAGGCATTATTCAAATATGGTTTAGGATCACCTTTGTTTGAATGTTAAAACTACATTAATCGGGCTCCCAAAACACTTGCTCTTCACCACGTCTGATTTTTTTAGCTGGTAAGAAAAAGTAGTGTAAGTCGTAACTTATTTATTATGTAACTAGCTGACCCGAGCATCTTCATCTGCGTCACAATTTCCCCGTTTTTGCATCATTTTTCAATGATGCTCCATTCCTATTGCTCGTAGATCATATTATATTGCCTAGACTTCCTCGATAGATATCCAACACTTAAAGTTTTTTTTCAATTCGAACCAGTAATGCCGATTAGCGCGTTCAACCAAACAAACAAACTGTTCAGCTTTATAATTTTATATACAAGGTGTTGTTTTGCATCCTCGTCAAAGTGCAGGAGGTTGTCACAAAAGACATAAATAATCAATTTAAATTACGGTACCTATTTAATTATAATTAAACGCTGTTTTTTGGTTGTTTAAGATTGTCAGTATTTCAGAATAACCCCCTTAACGTGGTTTAGGGAATAAGAAATTATCGAATAAAAGTTTGAGATTGTTTGTATTTCTGGAAGCGCTGTTATAGGGCGAACATCAGACAGGCCGCGTTTAAAACACAGGTGGTAAGTGTGAACACTCACCGATTTCCGTAAAATAACCTACCCATTTTATTATTGATTCGGGACGAGAATCATATATATATCATAGCTTAGTTACCTCCTTGAATTTGACGAGGATGCAAAACAACACCTTGTATACATACATTTTTTTTGGGTGCGCCAAAGTTCACCGAAATTTTCAACTCCGATAATTGGAAATCCGAAAATGTTCTTCCTAACATTTTTCATCCTAACAATCGCAATTCCTAACTACTCTCTCTCTAATGTTCATAATTCCGAATTATTCAACTTCATAATGTCATTACCAATAAACATCTATTATATATTTTCTCAACATAACCATCTTTTACACTATTATTCAAAGTCATATCTTTTTTGTTTAGATTTCTTTTCATTCATAATAATCAGTATTATATACATTGATTTTGCGTAACTTTTACTTTTTTATTTATTGCGGTGTGTACCTGGAAAGATATCCATAGGTTAGGTTAGGTTAGAACTGTGACCAACTACGCGCGAGCCGAGCGAGCGAAGCGAGCGGTGCCGCGGCAGCGGCCGGCGAGCGCTACCTCGTAATTGGTCGCAAACATTTTCTAAGTATTTTTTTCATAGTGCCCCCAAGACGACACTCTGACCTAATCCCCACCCAAATTAAAACTATAAATATCGTCTTCTACCCACATATTTTTTTATTACACTTGGTAAATGTTTCTATCTGAGTATCAGTGAAAATATTATGGTAATTATGTTTAGGGATAAAAGAGTTATGATAAAAAATAGTAGGAGTTTAAATTATTTACATTAATGGTATTATTAATTACAATTTTCGGAAACATGTGTGTTATGAACATCGCCGGTAGCACTACAAATAGTATAAATGAAAACTTTAGGATGAAAAATTTTAGGAAGAATGATCATTCGGATTAAAAATCGTTAGGAAGAACAATTTCGGGTAAAGAACTTTAGGTGAGCCAATATGGATCCATTTTTTTTATATAGATTTGTTGCTGAGGAGTTTAATAAACTCCTCAGCAACAAATCTAGCTGTTAAGTTTGAAGAACTTGATTCTATACGACTGCTTTTATATCGCTACTATAACAAATAAATAAACTACATTCGAACACAAAGAACGTGATGACACAAAAAACTACTTAATAAGACAATATTTCACACCTCTTTGAACATTTCTAATATAATTCTACCCGTACCTTTGTACCCCTCCTGTCATCGTCACGTGCCTCTGACACGTATTTTGTTATCGTTCGTAGAATTAGAAATAACATTTTATTTACCATTGTCGAACGCGGGGTGCTACGAACTTGCAAATGTATTGTTCGGGTCGGCACTTTCAATTCGGCAATATTAATTCAACAAGATTTATAACCAGTTCATTCGGCTCTCAGCGGTAGCTTAGTAGTGTGGCTGTCGGACTGCCAAGTCATAGGTCTCGAGTTTGAACCCAAGACACGCACCTTTAATTTTTCGGATTCATGTGCGTATTGTATAATTATCGCTTGCTTCAGTAAAGGAAATTATCGTGAGGAAACCATCATGCCTGAGAGATATATCTTGACAGGATGTGAAGCCAAGTCGGAGACCCATGGATGGCATAAAAAACTCTGACACTAAGTTAGGCTCCAAATACACGATACGGAAGATGCGGCTCTTGCCAATCTGTGATCTCTAACATCTCAGAATTATGTTCGGGTCGGTTAATTCTAGTCATGCAGACTGGTTTTTCCTGAAACTACTCGTATAGCTTGTATATATATAGCCTACCTAACTATATATTTGGAATTTCACCGCCCAGCTGTGCCGAATCATTATGTATATGTCACTGTATAAGCACATATTGTAAAATCTTAAATTTTACTAGAAAATCTTAGGATTTACCGCAGTTCAGGCTTTAAAGGAACCTAAAATTGTATACCCTTAATTTATGTAACAAACAGTTTTGACGCAATGAAAATTTATTTCGTAATTTATCTAAAGCTCGTAGTTTATTTGAAATTCTGAAGATTCAGTAGGATAACTCTACATAATTTTGGATGAATTTAGTTTGAAAACTTTCAAAGTTATCAAAGCTGGGTGAAGTTATTTCTGTAACGTAATTTAGGACTCGGTCGTTGAAAGATCGTGACTAAATGGAATACCGTTTAGTCAAAGCCTACAGTTTATTTGCTAGCATAACTCGTACTTTAAGTCAAAATATATAACGACACAAAACTATAGGAAGTAAGCTTTCAAATGAATCTAGACAATTTTTCTTACAACACCGTGAAAGTTTAACTTTTCTCACGTTTATTCCACAACAAAGTTTCACGAGGCAAGACTTCTAAAGAATACTCCTAACCTAACCGTCCCACCGTGCACCTGTATAAAACATTGTAGCACTACAGAAAGATAACACGGAAAGAAAGTGAAACGCCCCTCTGCAATAAAATCCTACTTACGCGATAGCGCAATAAAACTAGAGGCAAGCACATAACGTAATTCTATTATAAACATAAAACTCCCATCAGCATTGTTTACAAAAAACTGTCGTAATAATTTTATTTTCTCTGACGTCACTATAATACCTGTTGTTCTTTCTGCTGATCACTCAAGTGATAACAATGAGGAACAATGGACCATCCGGACGAGTTTAGGGTTGGTATTCGGGCTTTTATTGTTTCAGGGTCATTCATTTAATTAATTTGTCATTTAGGGGCGGTTGAGTGACAAAAGTACGGCCGACCCAACTCGTTTGCTTATCTCAATTTAAATAGTTGGAGTTGTTGTATTGTTGGCTGTTTTCATTCAAATTAACGGACGAAAGGTCGATTGAGGTTCTATCGACTGACGATTTGGGGGAACTGACTTAATAGTTACATATTTTGTTTTGTAGATCCGTTCCATTACATAGGTACACTTTGTTTAATGGTAGATGTACATTTGTGAGTTCTTTTACAGCATGACATGAATCTTCACCTGATCGTAAGTACATTTGTACAAACCTATATTGTGCTTGTGGCAATTTATTATCAACTTGATAGGACATAGAAGACTCATGAAAAAAGCAGAACCATGCAAAACGTACTTATTTCCTTTCGAATTCGTATCAACACTATCAAAAAGCTAGTCCAACTACACTTTTACAAAACGTTCCATTTGAACCGAAAATGGAAAAGAGAACTAACTGCCCATCATATCGCGAAATTGTAAGAGTCAATCGTCGGAAATGGATCCTTGCTACACTCGCCAGCGTTCCGATAGCAATCGATGCCATAGCGAATGGCGCAGTGGCGGAGATTCGGCCTTCTACGTCGAACGCAGACCAAGAACCCTGACCTCAGGTCAGGTCAGGGCTTTGTTGTTGCATCCAGATAAATATTTGAACGGCCTTTTTAGGTTCTAAAAGTGGATGGTTGTGACGTAATGATGCTGAGTGCTTTTAAAAGAATTAGTGCTTTTAAAAGTAAGTTTGGTGATTGGTGAACTATTAAAAAGGGTGATTTGAGTTTTATGATACTTGTTTTCCGTAAAAATTATACAAATTCATAGTATTTCAGCTTTTACCAAAACCTTTTGATGACAGATGAAATTATGTTTATGTCACTGAAAATAAATACAAAACAGAACCACATCGTGACAGATAGTCGCTGTAATTAATGTTACTTCTAACTTTTACTGTTGCAGCCATCTAACTTGGTAACAATATCTTTCCGAACAAAAAACAACTATACAAAAAACAACCCAAAAGTTAGATGTTCTCATTATTTTGTTACAAAACACACATGTCATAATCTTTTTAGAAATAAAGTATGTGTCTGATATAAAAAATACATGTTCCAAGTTAAAGTTGGATAAACGATACATCCCGGAGAATGCCCCCGGGGCAGTGGGTCATATGTCCCTGACATGTCTTTTTTGTAAAGAAAAATATCCGGCTGAGGCCGAAATAACAAAAAAATCGACGAAAACCTCCTCGAACGAAGCCTCCTATTCCCTAATGCAATTAAAACGGGCCGACACGTAGTAGTGCGATCCTTCGAATCTACTGGTATCTACATACATATTTTTTGGGCTGATTCAATAGTAGCTCTAGGCAGTGCTGTAAATCAAACTGGTGTTTTATTTATTTGTAGTCATGAATTTGGGGCGTCGGATGATGTTACGTGCCAGTATTAAGATTAAATGTGTTTTTGGTACGAATTCGGGCAACAGTGCGATGACTTTTTTTATAAATAAATACCTTGTTGTAGCCAAACACTCGTCAAGTCAAGGCTAGCCTATTGAAAAAATAAAATAATACTTACTACGCTATTTTCTGGCACATAGTAATCGAAATAAAGAAACGAGTTGGTTATAACAAAGGCCAATAAAATGTATCAACCTTCATATTATAAGCCTTAACCTTGTCAAATACAAAATAGCTTTGGAACGTTTCAAATCCATATTTTATTTGACAAGGTGGGTATTCCTTCTTATCTATCATTTGTAGAATTGAAAACCAGGACTAATAGCCATCGGACAATACATTCTTTGTTCCTAATTCTCTCCTTGCAAGAACGTCGTATTTCACTCGCAGAAAATATTTACACTCTGTACATACTGAGAATGCCTAGACCAGAATGGGCGTTCTATTCCCGACTGCCTATAAATTATTACTTAGCGTATATCGACGATCTCTGCTGTCTTAGCAAGCTAATACTAAGCAATACATAAGCTCGATTTTAAAAGCTCTCAAGGCGCCTTGTATGCAACGTAACAAAACGGGTGTATACATACTTAGGGGTGTGCTACAGATCATCAAACTGAACATGTTTCTCTATCGGACAAACATCACAATATCGAAAAAAATATCAGCTGCCCCATACATTTGGGTCGAATAGGTATTGAAATTTTGTATGGGGCAGCTCATTTTTTTTTTCGCTATTACGATGTTTGTCCGATGGAGAAACAGGTTCAGTTTGATGGTCTGTAGCACACCCTTAAGTATGTATAAACCCTTGTTACACGTTGTATATGTGAAGGGTCTTTTAAATTAAATATTCGAATACCCTATTTTTCTCAGAATGAGTAAGAAAATGTACACCTTAATGGTGGCAATATTCAATATTTCGTTGTATGGATCAGTTCACTATGATTTAATTTTTAAGTGGCATCCCGATCATGGCAAAACCCCCCAAAATGTCAATGGCAAAACCCCCCAAAATTTCAATATGGCGACATTTGGGGGAGGCCTATGTCCAGCAGTGGACGTCTTTTGGGCTGAGATGATGATGATGATGATGATCCCGATCATAATCAGCTGTGTAGCTTTATTCTTACTATGTTGGGGTCGGCTTCCAGTCTAACCAGATGCAGCTGGATACGAGTATTTTACATGTAGGGACTGCCTAGCTGTCCTCCACAATGCAGTTAGTACAGGGTAATACGGTGCCCCTTGGAAATACTGATATCTCCACGTATGGCTAGCAATGTGAGACTTCTAACATGGTGCAGTTATACTCCTGGCGATCTCTCTAAGGAATAGAGGATTTTTGATAAGCTTTATTATGAATCAGTGCGTGTCATATAGGTATAAGTACTACTTTGTCGTCATAACATAACATTATAAATTATAGGTTTGATTTGATAGGAGGCGTGCCTATTGCCACCAACTGGGCACAAATTCAGGCCCTTAAGTCTGCTATTACAATAGTGTCAGAATGGCCTATTATTGATTACATAATTGTTGATTTTGATAAGTTTGGTAATCTACTAATTATAATGGCGTCATTATGTTATGACCTCACAATGATCAACCACTGACACTCCATTGAAAGAAATGGCATAGAATTTGACAGACCAATGACAAATCTTTATCAATTTAGCAGATTACGAACTTTTAGCAAAATTACAATGGGATCGTGTTGGAATGACGATGCTTATAAAAATAGCAGACTTGAGGCCCAGACTCCGTGGCTGTTACTGAGAAATCCCTGATAGAAAAACCCAATAATAATTTGCCCGACCCCAGGATCTCATGCTAAACCGTTGCGTTTGCGACCACTAGCCCAATAAGCCAGTATGTGAAGTAATTTGTAGTCTTATGTATTTTACAGGAAAACATTGTGAGGAAACCGACATGTCCTAGAACTAAAAATTCGAAGACATGTGACATCTACCAACCAGCACTGAGCCCGCGTGGTGGATTAAAGCACACTCATTGAGAGGAGGCCTGTGTCCCAACAGTGGGAACACTACAGGCTGATGATGATGATGTATTTTACAAGCCGGCCTTTTTAAAAGATAACGTGTAAAAAACAGCCAGACAAAGATTATCAACAGGTTTTCTAAAAAAAAAAACGGAAATTAACAAGCTTTTCTTTATACCTTCATTATTTTACACGGTTTTGTTAGGTTTTAATTACTTTTAAGATAATAGCGAACGAAAACATTATGAAGTCCCACGACCGGCATTGAACTTTGTAAATTATTAATTAAAATTGTTGGCTCGATGTCGTTTTCAACTTTATATAAAAGTGTACGAATAAGATTATTAGACGATTTGTTTATGTAAAACTGCTTTAAATGTTATAAAAGCAACAAAGATGTAAATCAGTCTATTATTATTTGTGTGAAGCAATTATGATTATGCTTTACTCCTGCAGAAAAAAAACAGTGTCGTAGGCCTGTAAACTAAGTCTGGGCGACCCGAGACAAGCTGGTTTTATCTAGTTAATTTTATATAGTGTACACACAGCTCTTTAAAGTAGTTACCCCCTAGCCTACTCGGCCGGAGTGTTGAGGGGTTAGCACATACTGACGCTATCTGTACATTATGATTTGAGAAAATAGTCAGTGTCCCGAAAGTCTGACAACCAGTCTTTACCAAGAGGTATCGTATTACCCAGTACTAACTGGGTTGTGGATGTCAGATAGGCAGTCACTCCAAGTAAAATACTGGTATTCAGCTGCATTCGGTTAGACTGGATGCCAACTCCAACATAGTTGAGAAAACGCTAGGCATATGATGATATGATTTGTGAAAATCTACGCTTTAACTGCGTTCATGGCATGTATTTTACGCAAGCATTCTATAATAAAAAATACCCTTTCTCCTACAATGTGACCCATTTTGACTGCTATACAGAAATTTCTTATGGACTTGTTAAATAATCAGGCTAGTATATATACAAGGTGGAGCGGGACGATCTACGTTTCTTTAAATCACGTAGAGTGTATCATGTTCTTTACCCGTATACAAAAAATCAATCAAATCCAATGAATACTTTAGCCACAGGAAACTATTTTTCCTTTTCTTATTTTTCAACATGATGTAGATCTGAGTTCGTAATAATTGTTAAACATTGTAAGGTCAAGAACCTGTGCCAAAAGTTTTCTTTTGGCTAAAGTATTCATTGAATTTGATTGATTTTTTGTATACGTGTAAAGAACATGACACTCTCTACGTGATTTAAAGAAATGTCGATCGTACCGCACCACCTTGTTTTTTCTTTTTCTTTGCCACTAGAAATAAAACACTAACACAACCCACCTAAAACTGGTACAAGCTGATAAACTTCCAATAATCAATTTATTAAGTGCTCACTTACGACTGCATTACATACAGATGACAGCGTTTCATAACCTTAATTACTGGCCGTCGACACATTTCAATGCAAGGTATCCATCTGATAGTTATATTTAAAGCCGGCTTCATCCGTCCTTGATGGCCAAAGTGATAGGTATGTAGAAACGTAATGGCAAGTCGTGATAACGATTTTTGAGGAGCTTTCGTGTCTAGACATAGTTTTACAAAGAATTTATTTCTGATTCTAAACATTTTATAAAAATACAGGTACTTTTATTTAGAGGAGCTCGTGGCTAAATAATAACAGCCGCCCTGGTCGATCTTTAAGGTTAAGCCGTGCTTGCCGAGGTTGATCTGTGGATGGGTGACCATAATTACATGTCGAGTTTCCTCCGTGCCTCGAAAAGCACGCTAAGCCGTTGGTCCCGGCTGTCATTTGTAGATCTTTGACAGTACAAATAGTCAGAAGCTAAAAGTCTGACATCCAGTCTTACCAAGGAGTATCGTATTACCCAGTTACTGGGTTGTGGAGGTCGGATAGGCAGGCTTCATGGAAAATACTAGTACTCAGCTGCATCCGGTTGGATTGGAAGCCGACCCCAAGATAGTTTGGGAAAAGGGTAGGCAGATGATGACAGGTACTTTTATTTGGTTTATGTTCCATGTCATGTTTGAAATGACGACCGTCAATTCCTTGTTCTTGAACTAGAAAATGAAAAGCCAATTCTATAATTTTACTAGCATGAAACTATGAAACCTCTAGGAACCTCGAAAGAAAATACAAAATCATCCTAGCAACAGACAACAAAATATTCACAAACAATCTATCCAATAGACTTATTATTGGAACATTATTCAATTAAATTCAAGACGAAAATAGGACCAATTTACAAGAACAAAATATTAGACCTTCAGGGTATAAAGTTTACTTGCGCAAGGAATTTTGAAATTTTCTTGTCAGATATCAAACATCTGCCCGCGGCGTTATTTGAACGCTTGGTGCAGATGATGAATTCCCTTTTTTAATTTCACTGAGATGGAACAATGCCGCATAAAAGCATCGAAGAAAAAATATTAAGAGAAAAGTCCGCTTTATAAGGTAAAAAGAATTTTGATATTGAAAAATGTTTGATTAATGTTCGATCAAAGTTGGTTCTTCAATTTATAATTTTCCATAATAAGGAAAACAAAGCAATCCTTATAAAATATTATAGGAAATTTGAAAGGAACAAACGATACTGGAGTTTTATAATGAAGGTACAACCGAAAAACGTCGCGAGAAAAACTCAAAGAGCGGACTACCAACAAAACTAAACGGATAAACACCTCACACACCTTATGCAGTGAAAAACGAAAGTACACGCCGCTAAATAACTCATTAAGGCTCTGCAAACAAACTAAGAGCAGAAAACAAGGTAACTAAACAAAAAGAGAAGCATTCTTCGGTAAAGATCTCACGAGGAACCGAGCGGCTGCCTATGTCGGTATCAAAAGAGCTAATTAATTATCTCGAGCGCTCGTGACGCTATAGAATACGACCCCAGGGTGTAAGCGAGGGTAAGCGCCAAATAGACACTTGTACCCGTAAAAGGAACGTAATGTGAGCTTATTGTGCACATTCCAGTATTTACTCCCAAAATACACCGACGACTAAGTAAACACACTTAAGTCACTGTTCATGGAAAAGGAAGTTTCAAGACGATGTCGAGAGATGCTTATCAAAATAAAGTGTGTCATAAAGGCGAAATGCGTTGACGGCAAGATAAAGCTACAATTGAAAAAGCAGCTCGTAAAAAACAAGTCGTTTTGTTATCATAATTATTCAAGCAGTTTTTCTCCCCGCAAACGTATTGTTTCTGGCACCAAGTGGAAGTTCGAAACTAGAACAATTGCGAGAGTTTTTGTACGGTTATTGTAGCCGGCGTTAAGCTCGTATCGTGAGATGAAATATTACTTACGCCACACACGAAACACCGTTGCGTCGGCACGATATAAACCCCATTTTTGTTTATGTAAATGCCACGCACCATACTGCGAGATTTCATTACCATAATATTAGCTGGCAGCTCATAATGGAAATGGAAGCAGTGTGACGTACATAATATTAATATTAATAATTTATAACGTATATAATCACGTCGAAACCAAATGGAATATTACCAGATTTATTACGTTGCACATTTTATGACACAATGAAAATTCTATATAAAACGTAGTTTCAAAATGACTTACCTGTTGCGAAGAGTATTTTCCAAGCACTTATTAACTAACAATTTATAGAACACCGATACTAATTATACTATTACGAAATACTGAAACGTCCAATTACAGTTACAATCTCTGAATGAAATTGAGAAGGGTTTCTACGCCGAACTGTCGTAGAGGGGAGCGTAGGCTAGACCGCTACGAGCGCTACGAGCCAACTGCCGTGCTACGCCGCGGACAGCTACGGCTGCAAATACCGACTGCAAATAAAGACAGAAGGAGTCGTTCGGCGATCGGCGGAAACAGTCGAACGCTAGCCGAACAGCAAAGTTATTTAAGGGCGTTTACAAAGTAGCTTGATTTTAGTCGCAGATTGTCATCATTATGATAATATGACTTAACTAGATAAAAAATGGTTTGGTGGAGTAATGGTGTTTCTTTTGACGAATTCAGAAGGCAGAGTCTACGAAATATTTTCAGATGTTATAAACAGCAATTTCTATTTTTTAGGACGGAACTTTTTACATAATAGTTACAGCCACGAGCTTCAAAATTATACGTGCGTCAAAAGAATATTTTATGTCCTGTAACTTTTATTGATTTAAAGTACTTATAACTTCTTATATTTTTCTATACAGGTGAATTCCCTGGCTAGGAATAAACAACCCCACGTCATCCCACGAGTGTCGTGAGAATAAGGAAACGTGGCATACACCTGTGCACTGATAAAAGAGGTACGTATCGCGAATTTGTATTCATTATGTGTTACGAGGTTCTAATGGCAAGCAATCCACGTCGCCGGAACTTGATATGACTGGTATAGATGACGTATTCATCAGCATGTTTACAACAGGACTGTTTGAGATGAGAGTGATAGCTGGTTTGAAAACTGAATAATAAACGAATAATCAATTGAAAGTTGCCAATGACGCAAATAGCTATAAAATGTGCCGCAGTTATGATTGATTAATTAATCAATATTACTTTGTTAAATTATGAAATATAGCTCCGTGTAACATTCAGAACTTTATTATAGTTACCACTAAATATTTTGAATTAGGTGTTCTTACAGGTTCCTGGACAGAACTCTGTACCATTATGAGAGGTACGTAGGGCTAATTTGTTTGTATTCGTTATATGTTGCAGGATTTAAGGGCAAGCAAACGACGGCACCAGAATTTGACAAGAGTGAAATGATTGTTGTGTGGGTCTTATGCCTATGTCTGTATGTGTAAGTAGGCTAAGTCTATATCTGACATGACTGTCTACTATCATGACTGAGGGTCGTGACCACATGAGGTCGTCGCCTCCTCCACCAACGCTCTTCATGCTGGACGGTTTTCGGCTATGCGGACAGATGCCTGGAAATTCCCTTTGCAGACTTCCTTCAACGCATCTGTCCATCGGGTTGGTGATATTCCACGGACCCTTTTTCCTGCCACGTTACCAGCCATAATAAGCTTCTCCAAGCTATCAGGCTCCTTCCTTGCCACGTGTCAAAAGTACTTTAGGAGCCGTTTCATGCAGATGGTCGATTAGCGAGATTTAACTTTTAGCTCGTTCAGAATCGAGGCGTTTGTGCCGCCACGCGCACAACATTTCGAACGCATCAATTCGGTTACGAATGCGTGATTTCAGAGAGAGATTTCATTTGCACGCATTCGTATACCTATCCCTAAAAGATGACGTATTCATCAACATGTTTACAATGCTATTAATAATACTTGAAACGGGATATTTACTATGTCTACTATTTGTTTTGAGTTCCCGATATTTCGGCGCCGTTGCAAACATGTGCATCCCGACATCCTATTTTAAGTATTATTAATAGTGTAACCCGACAACAACTGTCGGGCAGTTGCCCACCAGACACAACACCTGTCTGGTCGGAGGATCCTCTCCCTTATCTAATGAGTGTCGAGGAACTTTACACCCTGTTCCTCATACCCCAAACAACTCTCCCAAAGGATAACACGATCACAATGCGATAAAATCTCAGCTGAATATGTCGTATTATTTTTTAGACTCGCCAGATTTTGCCGGCCGTTCTTATGGGAGACTGTCCTTTTATGACACAAATGTGTGCCTACATATCTGTTACTGAGATGTTAGAAGATTAGAGAATGCATTGAGACGAAATCGGAATAAAGTTTACGATATACTCGATAAAGAATGTGAAATAATTAACATGCAGATAATGAGTTAATACGTTATACTAGAGAATTTGAAATAAATAAACATGCAGATAATGAGTTGAGTTTAAAAAAACAAAAACCTATGTTGTTCTCACTCATTCATTTATTTTTTTGGACGTATTATTTGACATTGTTGTAGTCGCAAGCACCGACTGCTGAGCATGAAGCAGGACCTCAATAAAATAACTGCCTCGTTGGTCACTAGACCACACTTGTGACCACTAGATCACAACTGTGACTGTTGAGCATGAGGTTCTGGTTTCGATTCCCAGGTTGAGCAAAGTATTATCAGGTTTTTCCATCAGGCATTTCCTCAGCAAAAGCCACAGAGAGATTTGTGCCCGGTTGATGGCAATAGGGTCGCCCCCTCTTACTTAGGATTTAACAATATCTGACAAACTAACTGGCAAAGTGTGGATGTACCATAACCTTCGGGGATGCAACAAGCGTGATCTAGTTTAATAATAAAGTTTTTTTTTTTCTTCTTGTTTAGAGCAGAAAAGGTGTACTACTGATGTATATTACGAAAACAATTATAACGTAACAATAAAGTTACAACATTCGAACTTGTCACGTTGGCTTTGCCCTTTATTTGTGTTCCTACGCAAGACTTTACTTTTACTAGTAAGATTTTGTTTTCTCCCTTGGAAAAATTGTGGGTATAAAACCTACATAAACAAACATAAAGTGACTTTAATTGAGTGTTCGCAGTGTCGTCTGTCAAGATATCCGTACATCGCCAAACTAAACGGATTGTTGGGATATAACTGGAATTTCGATAATCTGTTTTTGCCCCGCGAATCCGCCCTAACATATCGGGGCCACTATAAATCATTTTCGTATGTTTTGCGGTTTTATGTGGATATTTTGCGACTGCTCGGTTTATCTTGTAACGTTTTAGGATTCAGACGCAATTCTCGTTCGAATATTGTGATTTATTACACTGAAACAATATAGTTTATGATACTATTCACTGTGTACTGTTTAATTCACTTCACGTTTTCGCAGATTTATGCTGGATATAACTAAGGATCGGTGGGATGTTTATAATTCTGATCTGGTAAGATAGGGGCGAGTTTGGCTCTCTGATAATAATGCGAATAATGTAAAGTATAACTTGAAACGCCCTGTATTTTAAGACTTGGCCACAGTTTCTATAATAAAATACCTATGTTTGTCATGACAGTGTTTGGGACATAAAAGACTGGACATAATTTCGGCAGCTATAAACTAGTTTTTGCTCGTATGAGAGGATGGATATGAAATTCATTCGTCCTATCTAATACTGAATAACCTTTGTGCCATTGTACGGCCAAAACTTTTTTATTCTGAAGATGTGAAAGTATTGCCATAAAAATATAGTTGTTGGCAATATTTTTATTTTGGTAAGTAGGTAATTTACCGACGAGAAAATGGAACTAAAAAACTGATTAGAATACACATAAGGATTGCCTAAGTATGTTTATTATAAAATCTCTTGATAATCTTAAATATATGTTTGCTGCGAATATTAATAATGATTTTTAGTAACGTCACAGGTATAATTGGAATTTTGACTGAAGTAAATGTTATGAAAAACTTGGCAGTTGGCTCGCCCTCTATACAAGGGAATTAAACATAACTGACGAAATGTGGGTGTACTATTAGGTACTCCTCTGCCTACCCTTCGAGGTTACAGGCATGATTTTATGTTGTCATGAAGACTATAGACAAAACCGCGAGCACATCTTGTATCCTAATCTATCCTATCCTACTAGCTAATTGAATTTAGGTATTAAACAATAAAGTTAAGCGTCTGAAGTAAAAGGTCAAGACATAAATTAGATTTATAGTAATTTAATTAATTACTTAGGTTTTACACTTTGGGCCTACATAAATTATGTTTGTTATTTATATTCAGGGGCGACGTGACTAGACAAACAAACGCCAAGTTAAAAGGGTCCCGCTAATGTACTTAGGTTGAATAAGGACCTTTCAGAGACACTTGAATAGCATGAGAGAACCCAATATTCTTTTTACCAAATAACCTTTTACCTCGTGTCGCCAAACCTCCCTTTTTTCCGAGACAACTCCCAGTTTTATTGAAAAATAAACGTCCATGTAGACAGCCGGTGCCCCATAGTTGCATTGTGCACGATTGGACAACGGGTAAACGAAACGTTCTGAAACAAATTTAACTTTCAATAAAAGTTTTTCATTGTGTGTCCCGAACTAAAATAAAACATAGCAACCCTATGCTTACTATCCTTTTAGAAATTCTGAAACTGTCCAAGCTTGCGGAGCGCCCCGTTAATATTAAACGTAATGGTGACACACCCTTTGGATATAAATAGGGCTGGTGTGTGAGAAGAGAGCCGAAAACATACCTACATAACAGGTATTCATTACATTATGTGTCTAACGCGACGCAAAAAGGACACCTGAGACTTGACGAAACGACGCCATTTCACTTTTTTCGCACCTACTTTTGAGATTTTAACTCAAGCACCAGCAGCATTGTGAAACACAGAAACTTACGCATATTTGCATAAGTTATTTTGGAACGCGAGCGCGGCATATTGCCGTGAATATTTAATGCTCTGCACCGAATACCTTCCCAAAAAATATTTCTTTGAAGCATCCGAAACACTATTCAGAGTACTACGCTGAGTGAATAAAAAATTTCTCAATAGAAAATGCGTGTTTCATTCCCAGTGAGAGTTTTGTAAGAGGCCTACCTATGTCGAGATGCTTTTAGTGGAATCACTGTATCGCGTGTCCCGTGTAATAAACATTACTGGTGGGTGTTATTAATAGTTGTGTACAGTATTACAAATTGTCTGTTCATTACTGAAACCTTTCAAGTTTCCGCCAAGGTTATATACATTTCTCACCAAGTTTGTGGGACCTTAAACTTAATCAGGAACAACCTTGTTTTAATTATTTTCAAAGACGACTGTTATTAAGTTAAAGCTTGAGTAAGGAAGTAAGCTTTTGGTTTATTGCTTTTAAACTCAAGTTACTAAAATATTCAAATCAAATAAATTATACCTTTTGTAAAATTAGCAAAACAATTGATAACAATAAAGCTTTAAATAAACAATAAGGTACGTCGTATATCCCATAAAAATTCAATTCAGTGCAAACGAGCGAACTAAATTACCTACGAGCCCATTGTACTGTATCGTGGGCATACATCATCTTGATACGAGTACCTGGCCCCGAATTCAGAGGAGGATTTGAATAGATACCCCATATCATTGCTTCGTGAATTGTTCATAAATCTTCCTATATGCCGTCTTTTGTTTAGCCCGCCAGCGTGAATACCCCACGAGGCTTAGGCAAATTCGAGTTCGCCTTTAGAGAAATTGGAGGGAATGGTACCACAATGTGTAGGTATATGCCATCACATGATAATGGATAATGAATTCGCTCTTTAAGTTGTTGTTTAACACGGTTCGAGGAATTCCCCGTTCAGATACCACTTTAGAGAAGCACTAGCGAGCTGTTAGCACATAGTCAAGAAAACAGGATAGGTCTGAGCTGCATGCTGCGTTTAACACTTTAGTGTTTCGATACTGTTGCGACTTTCAAGCATATGTATCTTAATTTAAAGTTTAATTATTTTAGCTGAACATTGTTTTGATTATTTAAAATATTCTCATCACTGTACAGGCATCCATTAGATAAATATAACTCAAAAACAATATACAAAATTAATTAATTACAAGACATTTCTTGAATATCAATTTGTAGTCCCAAGCATTTCAAAGAAAGCGTTAGTAATTAAGCCTCTACCCTGTAACAGCTACCTCGTTTTAATTTCAGCAGTAATTCCAAACGATTCAAAGAGTTCAAAGGGTGGAATTGCCAAAATTAATTTCGAGTTTCCGATGAACTTAATCTTTCATTAACCTGGATTAATTCTATTCAGAATTCGAGGTGGAAGTGCGACAAACCGCATGCACCTACTCCGATACAACTCGTAATTTATGAAAGCGCCAAGACGGATGAAGTTAGCATAAAATTATTATCATTATTTCTCACCAAAAACTTCCGAGTGAGTTTGCTCCATGAATATGCAAAGGGAAAGTTCACAGTGTGCCAACTTTTTTATGAGTCCTGTCAGAATACTTGTAATACTGCTGTAATTTGCATTTGTATTTCATATTTAAAAATGTTATAATTAGAATATTTCGGGTGCTAATGCTTGTATTAAAATTTGTGATTTACATTTTAATTTGCCTCCGTCTAAAGACTTTATCACATTTTTCGTAACAATGTTTCCATTCTTATGCCAAAAGTTATAGAAAGCGTTAATTTTCTTAGCTCTATTCAAGAAGATTGTTTCATTTATTTTATACGCGACGACGCGACGTCACTGGCCTGTGCTACGAAGTGCTACGAGCCCTCTACGAAACTTGTATCGGCTACGTCGGCTGCCCGCAACCGTGGAACTACAGAGTGCGTCGTTGATATTATATCATAAGAACAACTGCGAGTAAAGCGGCGGACTAATTAACAGATAAGTTGAGGCAACTTTTCTTTATAATTATTTAGGATGGCTGGTCTCCAGCGCACTCCTCCGCAAAGTTCAAATATTCCTCTGGCTCAGACTCAGTCTGAACCTGACATCAACTCGGCGATTGAGATAAGTGACTATGTTACCAGTAGGAATAAACGACCTAGACACGAACACTCGCCTCGAGGTCAGCAGGATGTGGAGGACTTACTTGCTAATTGGAAAAGAGACCAAGACACGCGTATCACTAAGATGCTAGAAGATCAAACTACTTTCATGTCAAAATTAGTAACTGACATAAGTGAGATTAAGGCCCAAAACATAAAGATTCAGGCGTCTAACGCCGAAATCTGCAAAACCAATGCAGAGATTGAGCGATCAATGTCTTTCATGAACCAACAATTTGAAGAATTAAAGAAAGAGGTTGAAGAGCTTAAGAAAGAACGGCAGGAACAGCTTGGCTATATAGAAGGTCTTGAGAGGAAGATTCTGGATCTCCAATATAAGTCTAGGTCGTCGGGAATAGAAATTAGAAATGTTCCACAAACTGACGGCGAGACTACGGCCGGCCTAATAAAAACGGTCCGTAACATAGGCCAACTAGCTGGAATGTCTATATCCGAAACCGAAGTTCGTGATATATATCGCCTCCCTGGAAAAAGTACTAAGGGTACGGCGGCCCCCACCACACGCCCAATCATTGCAGAATTTACAACAGTGCAAACAAAACACAACGTGTTGTCTGCCATCCGTTCTTACAACAATAAGGAGTCTAAAGAGAACAAATTGAACACTGAGCTGATTGGTATACCGGGGAAACGGCAGGCGATATATGTTGCTGAGCAGCTGACTTCTTCCTCTAAAAAGCTATTTTACTTAGCGCGAGAATTTGCGAAGAAAAATGCCTATTCTTTCTGTTGGGTAAGCAATGGAAACATCTTCCTTCGCAAGCAAACGGGTGATAAACAGCTATTGATAAATTCCGAGAAATGCCTTCAGCAACTCACCAGCAAGTGACTAGTTGAACCTCCGCCCAAACATAACTTGGAAACCATGGGCATTTTAATACATCTATTTCACTTTTTAATTACCCTGTTAACTTCGACTATAAACTTCACACTTTGTTACAATTTATGCTCTAATAAACACAACACACACAGATTAAACCCTACTTACACACCTACAATGAATATAAAACACACAAACATACTTTCCCCCGCCACTACATTATATTTAACAGAAAAGCGATGTTATTGTCAAATATCAAGAACATATTACTCTCAACGTTTCTTCTTATTGCTCGTTATTAAAAAACATAAATGGCTAACATAAATTATATAAATCAGGACCTAGATAACCTTAATCTTGAACACTCTTTCTCTTGTGACCCGCATGAATGTATTAAATATATAAATAGAGCTGACAGTAGTATAACATTATTGCACGTAAATATTCGTAGCGTTAATAAAAATTTTGATAGCCTCCTGGCATTGATGTGTTTGATTAATATTGATTTTGATCTAATTGTTCTCACTGAGTGTTGGCTGAGTAAAGTGGTTAACCTTCCAGTTCTAGACGGATACCAATCGCACTCAACAAAAAATATTACAAACCAAAACGATGGGGTTATAATCTACACCAAAATTGGGCTAAACGTCAAGGTATGGGAACCAAATATAAACTATGCAAATAGTCTTGTATGTCAAATTGATAACAAGCTCTCGGTAGTAGCAATATATCGATCTCCATCGAATAATACCAAGGATCAATTCGATAGCTTTTTGACTAGTTTAAATAATAGTTATGATGAAATATCGTGCTCACCTAGTATATCAACTGTGGGAGATCTGAATATTGACATAAAATTGGATAGTAGGAATGACCGTGCATTAGAATACCTAATCCTAAATGCGTCCCATGGACTACTACCAACCCACCTCCTTCCAACTAGAATGGAAAACTGCCTCGACCACATTTTATTAAAAACAAAGGTAACGGCCACCACGTTGGTATTGGAGTCGCATATTACTGACCATAAACCGATTATTCTTTCGATCTCAAATTCAAACCCGACAAGGAACAAAAGTTGCACGATATCTCGATTAAATTACGAAGCAATTAAGACAGAGTTAGAAAACACAGACTTCTCAGATATTTACAAAATTAAAGACGCAAATACTGCTATGACTACACTGATTACAAAGATATCAACTGCAATTACCAAACATACAAAGCATATCAACATACCGAGAAAACGAAGAGCGCTTAAACCGTGGATAACTCCAGGGCTTCTAAAATGTATAAAACACCGAGATAAACTGCACGTAAAAACTAAGAAGTCACCAGATAATTTAATACTACATGTAACTTATACGCGTTATCGAAATTTCTGCAATATGCTACTGCGAAAATTAAAGAGAACTTATGAAAAGACTGAACTTGAAAAATCTAGGAATAACCCTAAAGCATTGTGGAAAACCATTAAGGAAATAACCAATACTAGTAAAATATGCTCTAGTCCTGATGAACTGCTCAAAATATGCGAGAGTCCTACATCTTCCCTCAACAATGTCTGTTCTTTCTTCAGCAATATAGGTAAAAACATGGCTGCAAAAATAATTAACGATCCAAATAAAGCACCTTCAGCCTGCGATACCATTCATGCTGGTAATGATAAGACACTGAGGCCGCCTGTCAATTCACTCGTTATACAAAAAGTTGACGAATGCGACATAGACAGTATTATACTACAGATGCGCCATGACTGTGCTGTGGGCTGGGATGGTATATCTTCCTCGCTCCTTAAGTCATGTCGTCATATTTTAGTATCGCCGCTAACATATATCTGCAATCTTTGCATTGAGAAGGGAGTTTTTCCAGATTCTCTGAAGAGGGCCATAGTCCATCCAATCTTTAAGGGCGGGGACAGAGGCTGTGTCGATAATTATAGGCCTATATCGGTATTGTCATCGCTCTCTAAGATCCTTGAGAAGATTCTTAACAAAAATCTTAGAAGCTTTCTCGATAAATACAATATTATAGCGGATAACCAGTACGGCTTCCGGTCTGGTGTCTCCACTGAAGACGCAGTATTGGATCTAACGCAATCTGTTGCCAAATCCCTGGACAGTAGAACAAAGTGCCTTGGTATATTCTTGGACCTCTCAAAAGCCTTCGACACCGTTTCTGTTCCCAAACTAATCTCCAAGCTGGAGTATCTGGGTGTACGTGGCATAGCTCTGGAAATTTTTAAAGACTACTTGAGGAATCGCACCCAGCAGGTAAAGATTGGCTCCAGCTTCAGTAACGAAGAGGTTGTGCTGTACGGTGTCCCCCAGGGTAGCATTTTAGGCCCCACGCTTTTTCAAATATACATAGATGACCTCTGTAGAATGTCATTGCCAGCTTGTAGGATCTATGCATATGCTGATGACACAGCGATTCTGGTTGATGGGATTTCGTGGGAAGATGTAAAACGGAAGGCGGAATCTGCACTGTCTTCAATGATGAACTGGCTTGACATAAATCTGCTAACATTAAATCTAAATAAAACCTATTACTTACCCTTTGTGATCCGGTGCAACACCAAACCTACAAGTAGTTTTACGATAACGGCTCACTCATGCCAGAATCCGCTAATATCGTGTTCATGCCCCTCCATTGATAGAGCTGTTAGTGTTAAATACTTGGGTGTGCACATAGACGATGGACTAAAATGGGACAAACAACTCGATACACTGACTACTCGAACACTTCGTCTTATTCACATTTTCAAATCTCTCCGAGAATCCGCCAGTATTGACATTCTCAAAATGGTATACTTCACACTATGCCAATCGATTATTGGCTACTGTATAACTGTATGGGGTGGAGCAGCAAAGACTTATCTTCTGCGAGCAGAAAGGTCACAAAGGGCTGTACTTAAAGTTATGTTGAGGAAACCCTACAGATACCCTACAACGCAGCTTTACGCTGATTGCAAAGTACTGACGGTCCGGCAGCTCTTTATTCTCCGATCTGTCCTGAGGATACATGCCCGTTTGCCGCCATCTGATCCAAGCAAGCGTACATATGTTCCCCCAGGTGTACAGTACAAAACCTCATTTGCACGACGCCAATTCTATGTCATAAGCCATCAAGTCTTTAAAAAAATTCAGAAAGAACTAGACATAATAGACCTAAATAAATTTAACGTAAAATCAAAAACATCGGACTGGCTCATACTGCAGGACTATATGAAAACAGAATCTTTGCAATCATACATCGCTTGACTTTTAAAAACACAAACCGCACAAATACTCAAATACACATACACACATACATCGGCACACACTTACACTCCCTTCCCACACACACACTCATGTTACACACACCTCAACACTCACACATATTTGATTAAAACATATTAATATAGGTACCTACATTTAGAATAGTAAATCGACACACTTTCACTCTTGTAAACTTGTTCTATTAAATTTCAATTCTGGCCGATCACTGTCTCTTAAGATACAGGTCTCCTAGTTTAAGAGACAGGGTTCATTATTATTTTGTATGCATAGACTTATTATTATTTTTAGAGTTAAATCTTCTGTGCACAAAACTAAATTATATGCTTATTGTATTGTATTTTTGTCACCTTGTTTTGAACTGTGTCTGTGTCTGTTATTCGGATAAATAAACAATTTTATTATTATTTATTATTATTATCAAAACTGAAATGTTTATGACATGAAATTAGATTACTCTGATGTAACGTTTTGTTACTATAAGTATTTATTCATTAGTAAGTTTCAATTTCATCTTAACTAATCAAAAGAAAATCTTTTTGGCTAACAAACATGGTATACCTGAGTTTCTACCTCAATCTTATTGCGTAAGAACTGCCACAAACACATAAATATTCCTTAGGAAACATTTTATATAATTTAGCGTCTACCTAAAGCAATTTGCAATAATTTCCAAGGAACTCACTAAATACTTCCTAAAGTCCAGGTTCCAGGTATTTCAGAACAAGCTGTTCATTTAAAGCCACCTTTCTGGACGGTGCCACAACTGCTTCAGCACATTTCACTGAAAGACACGTTGATGTACCGAGTCTTTTCAATGCTTTCAACTTATTGAAAGCTGATAAATATCTTTAAAGAGTTTGGGAAATGAAGTGTTTCTAGGAAAATGTTACTTGATTTGATTTTAAGTATATTTTCTCGTGAATCGATCAGTGTTCTTGATACGTGATCGTATTTCCAGGTTTCATTTGTATACAGAGAGGCTCAATGGTCAGTTTTTTTTAAATCTAGCGACCCTGAAATCTATAAACAAACAAAAAAATCAATGTAGGTAAGGCGTGGGGCGCTTTTTAAGATATTTCCATAATGACTCTACTTTTACTAATATCTCTCATCATCATCATCAGCCTATATTGTTCCCACTGCTGGGACACAGGCCTCCTCTCTATGAGAGGCAGTGGGCTGTATCCACCACGCGCGCCCATTGCGGGTTGGTAGATGTCACATGTCTTCGAATTTTTAGTTCTAAGACATGCCGGTTTCCCTTCACCGTTTTTGAGAGCAGAGGTGATGAAATAAATTACACAAAGTACTGTGCCTGCCTAGGTTCGAACCCACGGCTTACTGCTCGTAAGTCGGGGCTGCCAGCACTGGGCCACCGTAGCTCTTATTAATAATAATATCTCTCATTCAAATACAAAATACAGTTCACATCAAACACCTTTCACACTTTTCTACAATGAAATATTTTTTTTGTTAATCACACTGTTCTTAATTTAAATTTATCGAAAATTGCTTTCTACTTTTTAGTTTTCTTTTCAATTAAAGCGTCTTTTTTAGTTTTTTTAAACTGTTTTTCTTTTCTATTTTTTAGTTCTGCTAACTAAAAAACTACTATAATTTTAAAACGATGATAATTTCAAAACAAGGAATAGTCGGGTTTTTGGTGTACCATTTCTAAAAACAAGTTGCCAAGTTGTTCTATGAATTATTTCGTAATCTAACCAGAAACCTTCCGCGGCTGAGAGCTACATAAGCTTGACAAGCGGCAAATAGTCGAGAACTTAGATAAATGACTGCATGATCAACTGTGCAGCCTGGCATCTTGTGTATAGTTGATTCCGAACTCAGGATTATTGGCAACATTCGTCTTTCAGCGGTACCGTAGCAGCAATATTTTACGGGAAACTGTATTGACATTAGTTTAATTACATGTATACCGTCTATTAAAAATCGATACGGACTGACGGTATGTCTGTATCATATACTTGATCCCATCGAAAATGAGGCCAGATGATCTCCGTGTTAAAAATTTTTGATCAATAGTATTTAAAAGTTTCAAATTTTGGAATTCAAAATTCCTTCATAATCCGGCGAGCCGTCATATGCTTGTCTCAAAGATCAAACCATGCATGTCTCTATGCACGGCTAAGAACAGTAGTCATATGACGTAATATACTCCCTGACCATGGATATCGGATTTGCAAAATCGCTAATTCTATAGGTCCTGATCAGAATAATGGGCCAACTATTTAAATTATTGCATTGTCATCCGTCCTTGATAATTGTGCAAAGTTTCAATTTAATTCGACGTTTTGAAGTGGGTCAAAATCACGTTCGAAGATTCCGTCACATACATACATATGTACGAGGCTAATACAAGCGTGTTAAAATATAGGTACTTGGAGCGATTACTGCTCTCCCTTGAAAAAAGGCCCTTAACAACGAATAATTGCGATTCTTTGGAAAAATACTTTAAACATGTATTCGTGGACCATTCTGTGTGGCGAAAAATGTTTATTTAATTAAGGTAATGAGTTCAGTGTACCTATATTTTAAAGGTCAGGTTACCATTCTAACCTAATTAATATTTATTTGATTTCGCAAATAGAAATTTGACATAAATAGTATTTATTTTCGTAGTTTTATAAAGGCTGAAACCATTTTTAGGGCTTAAATATTTATCATGTAATTTTTTTACTGAATGAAGAAATAAATACGAAAATTCATCTCGTATTGGTACCTACCTTGCGGAGATAGGTACAATACTCAAAGAAAAGAGCATGGCAAAGATGTCTCCAGGGTAAAACTCCCTTTGTCGTATCTTACGACCCACGCATGAGACGAAGCAGCCTTTACTTAAGCGGGGAGCACACGACATCGTAAAATGAAAAGGTACCTTTCAGTAGGCAAAAAAAAAAAAAGATACATTACAATTTATTAAAAAATATTGTATTGTTTTGGGTAACTGGATATTAGTAATTGATTCTTACAACTATTAATAGTTGTTACCAAAACAACAACTAAACAAAAACAACTAGTTTATTAATAGTTTTTTTTTTTCCAAAAGGTAAAGGTCAATTTAATATTATAACATACATGTATTGGTATAAGATTGCTCTAATAGAATATTTAAACTTGTATTACGTCTCGTAAAATCTGTTTTCAAACGCACGAGCTTTTACCTCGTTAACAATCAAAAGCCTTTTACTGTTTATTATCGTATCGTATTACGATACTTTATCATTACTTTTACGGCTTATATTTTGCTTATAATGAGTAATTGAAAGAGCCAATACTCTTTGTGCGTGAGTACTCTTATTTGATAATTATTATACGTTTACACTCGTTTGCAGCGGTCATCCATAGAAACTACAAGTATTGAAATGGATTACTTATGTACGCACGGCGACAAATCAAGGTACACAAAACCAGTTTATGCAAATGCCATTTTATAATGAATATGTATAACTTGATGTGTCACCGTGTATTTGATAAATGTCATAAGCAATCACAACATGGTCATCGGGCAGTTCCAATCATAAAACCAAAATCATGGAGGTTTCCTATACAATTCTCTGAAAAAGATAAAATGGATTACACATCTCGTTCAGAAAATTATAATAGATTTCTTTGAACCAATTTCGCAACTATTCATAAATTAAAAAAACAAATCAACAAAGAGAATTCAATTCAAAACTTAAAATAAGTGGCTAAATGTCACTGCAAGGCCAAGTGTGGCACACAGAAACTAAAATTGAGTGGATCCCGAGCGGGGTTCGCGTGCATTGTGTGACGTATCCCTAAAGGTGTGGATGACAGGAAAGAGTAATGCTCCTAGGATACTTTTGCACTTTGATCTATAGCGGATCTTTGGCGGTGTCCCTCGTCTTACCTGATGTTTGTGAGTGGATTGATTTTGGTTAACGCTCTTTGTCTATGTAGGTCGTTTAGGGAGATTATTTGAGATTACGTATGCAATCTCGACTTAGCACTGGAAGCTTCGGCTTGTTAATCTCGACTCCCGATTGTATTTGCTTCTTGGGGTAGATAATGGATTATTTTATTAGTGTATATGGCAGTAGTATGGTGTCGGACGTAAAGAATAGCACCATCCCATATCTTCCCGTGGGTGTTGTAAGAGGCGACTAAGGGACTTTCCAGAGAATGGGTAGCAGCGTTCTTTGTGTTTTTGTAACAATTACCGTACTGCGATCGCCAACCCGCCTGCAAAGCGTGGCGATTATGGCAAAACCCCCTTAGGTCAATGTGACGTTGGGGGAGGCCTATGTCCAGCAGTGGACGTCTTTCGGCTGAAATGATGATGATGATATGGCAGTATCATCATATATCATGGTGTAGGCATCATCATCATCATCAGCCTACCGCAGTCCACTGCTGGACATATTAGGCTTCTTCAATCGCTCGCCACTTAACTCGATTCTCGGCAACTCTCATCCAGTTGCTACCAGCCACCCTGCGAAGGTCATCGCTCCACCGAGCCTGACGGCGTCCCACCTTACGCTTGTAGGTATTACGAAATTAAATTAAAAAAAACCTTGAAGTTTATTAAGAAAATATTGGTTTTATGGGTTGAAACACATGAAACAAATGACAGACAAGTTTTGCTCCTCACAAACTTTTGCATTTTTATCTACAGCCGTAGCAGATTTTTTTGTTGGTAAGTTGAACTAGTTGAGTGTGTCGCAATATTACACTTCACTATACTTCAGCGGCTTATAAGAATAGAATCATTTATTTCAATTGCAAGGGATCATAAAATTTAACAAACAGCAACACATCTTAAACTACAAACACATAGATATTTATTACATTACTATTATTATAAAATATTTCATAATTTAATTTAATAAAATAAGTAATTGATCTCTTATTAAGTATCTCTAGGTTAGAAAATAAAATAACCAGTAAGAGATTGACGAAAAATTAAGTTACAAATTGTTGAATTGCAGTAGAAGAAATAGAAAGAAAGAAAAATATTTATTTGTCGCAGGGACATGACGTGCATACAAAATTACAAAAATAAAATAAAACAATAAACATATATGATACAACGCAAGAAAAAAAAAATAAACAGTACAAGCAGGACGGAACAAAAATCTTTACTACAGGTAATTGTTCCTTGCAATTTTACTTTTTATTACCTACTCATTCCTTTAATTAGAACTTTTCTGAAACCACTTTAAATCAAGTGATTTATTGATAACTGACTTACGTTTAGCTCACTATAGGTATATCAACTTCTCATTTTTTCTCTAAAAGAGTCCATCAAAGGCAAAAAGAAAACATACACCCAGTGTATTAACACTGTTAGCAGATAACTCAACATACCACACGGTGAGCTACTTAAGCGTAGTGCTCGCAAGCCTCTACGCAGCTTAAGCTGTAACAACATTGTTAGCATAACGTACTACACAGAGTACCGTATTGCGAATAAGATTCGAAAATCACATCAGTCTGAAATGCATTCTGTTAATTCAGAAACTGTGTATTCCGAAATATTAGGTTACTTGCATCTTACAAAATGTTGCTTTGTTACTATAACTGGGTTTTAATTCCCTCGCTTGTCGTGTAAGTACTCAATGGATTTTGATGTGTTTATCACGACTATTTAGAAAATTTATTTCGGAAAGGCGAGGAGCTCGTGGCTAAATAATAACAGCCGCACGGGTCGATCTTTAAGGTTAAACCATGCTTGCCAAGGTTGGTCCGTGGATGGGTGACCATAATTACATACCGAGTTTCCTCCGTGCCTCGGAAAGCACGAAAAGCCGTTGGTCCCGGGTGTCATTTGTAGATCTTTGACAGTCGTTATAAGTAGTCACAAGCCAAAAGTCTGACATCCAGTCTTACCAAAGGGTATCGTATTACCCAGTTACTGGGTTGTGGAGGTAAGATAGATAGACAGTCGCTTTAAGTAAAATATTGGTACTCAGCTGCATCCGGTTATACTGGAAGCCGACCCCAAGATAGTTTGGGAAAAAAGGGTTATGTGAATTACTTCATATTTTTCTTTTCTTGTTGATGACTAAAATTCGGTCGATACGTAGCTGAAATTGAGTAACGCGATACAAGGCATTTAGTCATTCGAGTTAGACGAGAAGTCTGGAACAAAAGTTTAAATGTTTTGACTTGTCACCACTTGAATATTTTGCCACCCAACTTAGTAATTAGTCGCGGATTTAGTTACTACCCAAGTAACAAAAGGTTCTTTAACCAAGGAGTTTTATCACGTATCTGTGATATAGTAGGCCTATAATGGTAACCACTGTGACTGCTTGTACTATAAAGGTTTTTAACAGAGTGTTTTGGTTCTATAAGATTAAAGAGCATTTAAGTTCTATAAGTTAGTTCTTAGAACGCTTATAGGACCATACAATAGAATTTTAAAGTATTTCACTGTAATAGTAATGAAAAAAGCGATTAGTATACTATTTAGTACTATAGGCGACCTTACTGACACTTTTATGTATCTATTTTGCACTAATAATGCGTCAAAATAACTTTTGAAGTATTTGTATTGTAGCAGTATCGAAAATACTATTACAGGATCAATCTGCTCTATAAAAGTACCTTGCACAACCGTTACGTAATCTTCTTGCTTCTTAAAACTCCCTCAACATCGCTATGGGGCTAGCTCTGAAAAAGTCATGAAAAATCATCTAGAGTACTAAATAGTACCATAGCGACTCCTTGTGAGTTGCTAAACAACTTAAATTCTGAACAGCTCTATAAGTAAGTTTGTGTTACTGCTGCAGCCATGTTTTCATCGAAAACGCTATAGTCTCGCCAAAGCGTTTTCGATGAAAACATGGCTGCTGTTTTCTGCTGCTGATAGCATATAAGCAGCACGGCTGGAGCCAATGGGTGCTATAGTAACCATAATCAGGACAAGTCCTTATTTTATTTTATTAAATTTAATAAAAAAATTAAAATAATGAGAGCACTTTGTCAAATTTGAAATCAGGATATTGATTCTGCCGATACAATTATTTTCGCAAGTGCAAGTTATGGCAGAGTTACGGTCCATGAATGTTTTTGTAGTATGTCTTTATCAGTGATCGGTTATTCGGATGCATATATTTACCTAAAGTACGTTCTTTCCTGGCAAAAGGTACAAAAGTATGGAAGCGGCTATTTAAATGCCAATTTTTGTCGCGGGATTGCGAAATTTCATAATTCTTTAGTAAGTATAAAATGTAGTAATTAAAATATAGTAACAAATATTTTAAATTTATTTAAAACCTGGCAAGTTTGTTGAAAATAACAAGGAAAAAAATACAACATCTTTTTGAGTTCGTATTTTTGTACTGAAATGTCGAATGCTAAAACAAAATGAACGAAAAAGTAACTAGACTAGTTTTTTTTTAAATAAACTCCTTTTCCCATACTGACGCGCGCTCCATACTAGTCAACACATAAACTTTAGGTAAATATGCATCCGAGTAACCGATTTCTAGTCATTATTATAACATGTAACAATGGCAAATGACATAAAGCATAACTTATATTGATATATTTTGTTTTCTTGGGGAACTGGCGAACAAGCGTAATAAAAAAGATCACTAGAATCATTTACGGTGCAAAATAGCACTATAAACATGTTTTGGTTACTTTTATAGTGCACATTTGTGACATAAACGTTACAATATTTCAACTACAGAACTGATTTATCACTGTGAGAGTCATTTATGTAATGATTATAGAATAAATCAGTGATAAAACTAGGGCCTCTTTGGGGTTCTGTAAACGTTTACAACACCATTGTAGTACTAATCATGTACACTATTCAGCACGTCCTAAAACGTTCTCAGGACTTTTATAGTACCAAATTTTGTTACTTGGATAGTATCGTATTATAAGACTACATAAAACAACAGTAACTCTTAGTAATTAATATATCCTCGACCCGACAATTTACCATAAAACTCGCAATAAACTTTTGATTGTTCCAGTAACTTTTGCACAGTATTATAAACTTGTTTCGCATGCATGCAATCGCTCATTGAAGTAATAGAGCCATTAAGTTAAACACAGACGGCAACGGGGCTCCAGCCAATAGTTAGGATGCCTTAATAACGGCAAACGACTAGAAGCAATATGCCATGAATTATTTATGCGGTGAAGAAGTTAGTGCCACAAAGAAATGCCGTTTTTATTTTGTACCGTTTTGCTGTAATTAGGTATGAATTTTTAATCGGTTTTTAAGTGGAGGAATATTTTACTTATATACCGTCTGTTTTAAATAAGGTTTAAAAAACTTAGTTATTTAAAACGAAGCTTTTAAAAGTACCAGAAATGTTGCTGATGTGCAATTTTCTAACTACTTCCTATTAAACTCATGCATTTGATATAATGGCGCTAAATTCTATCACTTCACCACTCATTCGCACGTGCACGACGGGCTTCCTAGACAATTGATAAGCGTAGGAACTATAAATAAATAATGTTATACGGAGTAAAGCTTTAATTTTATAAAAGAACCCTATACGTTCAGCCCACTAAGTTATAGTCAAGCATCGCATCGTTCCTGTTGATAAAATTGCTTGACATTCTACACCGCCTGGAAAGTGAAGGCGGTTCGCTGCCAAGATCTTGCCAAAAAAACGATGTAAACCACACAATTTTTCTTCCAACCTTTCGTAAAAGGAAACTCAAGAAAAAGCCACAATCGCTTCGAACTTTGTGAGCAGACAGCGTGTTCTTCGCTTCTTTAAGTTTTTCATTGAGGTCATTAAACGCACTCTTGGGGAAATTAGGCTCGCTTTACTAATTAAACTAGCGGAAGGCATTGCCGACGTCAGACGTATGCCACATAAAGCGGAGTGCTATTCTCAAAAAGTTTTTAACGCTGATGAGTTGTAGCTCGAGGCAGCAATTTAAACTTTGAATTTATAATGAATTCCTCAACTAAAGATGTACGAAATTTGCTCTTGTGACGTGTAATTTCGGTGAATTTCCTGAGGCGGCCGTATGAAATAAACATTCGTAAACTCGATTCAAAGTTTGTGCAACAGCAAATTATTTGCGTTTATCTATCTAGCCAAATATGTATGTGTAGTCAACATGTAAACCACAAAATACATTTTTTTCCAAATAGATATTTGATTTTCTGTAGATACGAATGAATGGTCATCAAATATTCAGCTTAGTTTGAACAGTAATGGCCGTTTCTATGTAAATACCAGTGCTTTACAAACTCTATAAGTAAAATCGTGGATCTACGAGTAGTAAGTACCGATTCACGTCGATATGAAATCTGAATAAATCGGTAAGTGCTTTTACTAATGCTATTGGAATCTAGGCATCGGTGGAATATATAAGAGTATGAATTGTAATGAACATGAAGTTTCAGTGAAAATGTTCTTTTTGTTTTTCACAAACAAAAAGAAGTTAGTTGTTACGCATGTCACACTAGCTACTTACGTATGTAAGAACTGAAAAAATCTTTGTTTTAAAATACACGATCGAAGAGACGACATCGGAAATTGTTCTGCGAAAACCATTAACACTATTTTACCCGTGGATAATTTGAGCTTCAACTTCACTACCTGGAGCCCAAGTATCGAAATAATCTCAAGAGATATAAAATTTGTGATGCCTTTGAGTACTGTATTGACAATCAAACTTTCCATTTTCAATTGAAAAAATAATCAAAAATTGTAGCTGCCTTTACTGGTCATTTATTTATAATACCTATCCTAAGATTAACGTTTTCCAAGAATATAAAAAATATACTGATAAAGAAAATGTATTTTTGGACTACGTCAATAAAAATGAGATTGCTTTCAGATCGCGGCCTAATGTAGAATAAATCTACTTTTGACTTAAACAACGTGATCTTAAAAAGTAAGGCGATTAAGGGATTTCAGTTCAGATACCCGACATCAAAATATCATTAAAAAGGAACGAACAAGGTTTAGTGAAATCCACGATTTTATATTGTTTTACCAAGTAATATATCTTTAAAAGGGTAATCTGTTATTTTATGGATAATCGAATACCAAATCAATTTTTATTTCCAACTACAATATTTTTGTAGAATTATGTATTCATGACTAGTCTTTGAAATACATTACCACGGGTATATTCTAGGAGACAAAAAAAAAAAACATTTTTGGATTTAGTTGAACAGTATTACCATGACAACAGTTGAAAACAGGCACCACATCGTATTCCTAGAATATCTTGTCCACAACTGGCGCATCTTTGGATAAGGTACCTCATCCAGCTACCTATCTTTGTCAAACCCATAGTTGCATTCTGCTTCAATGAATGCTAAAGATATCATATCTCACTAAATCAATGTTAAAGATGTATATAATTAATAGTTTTCCGGTACTTCAAATTTGACAGATGAGCCCTGTTTGTGTATAAATTGACATATAAACACCTACTTTTCATTTGTAAAATTTTAAGTACTGGAAAACTATTAATTATATACATATTTAACATTGATTAAAGTGACATAATTGTCACCACTGCTAATTTTACTAAAGGGCATTGGGTAAGTTTGTATGGACCAGTGGCATGTTTTTTTTTCACAGCGGCCACAAATATAATTGTTGCTAACGTATAGTGGAATATATGATAATAATGACTCCCGAAAAAAAGGCGAAAGTTTTATCGGAGCCGAAATATCTGATGTCAAAGTTGTGTTGTTCCTATTAATAGTTTGCATACTGTTATGTATTTTATCAAAAAATAACTCTTTCCTATCGTTTGCCGTATGTCATTACTTCCCAGAATTTGATACTTAGCAGCGAAACTATCGAATGGTGTAATAATACAGGGTGTTTTTTTTTTTCAAAATCAACGGGTTCGATTCCTGGCTAGGAATATTGATTTTTCAAAAAACCAATGATGCAGTTTTAGTTCTTATCAAAATCGGGCTCACTCAAAGGAGTTACCTTTGAGTGTTTTTCGCTATTCTTCATAGTTTCGGATTTGGCCTTCCACCCGCTTAAAAATTCAGCCTGTATATCTCGGCTCCGATGCATTTTGGAAATAATTGTTCATAGAAGAAAATGAATGACGTATTGTGTTCTTACTAATGAAATATTTTTCATTAGTGGCCGCAGACTTAGAAAATCATGCCACTTTTACAAACCCCTTTGCGGGTAAGTAAACATGCTCGTAACTCGATCGGAGTTCTAAAATATATTTTTCTCTATTTTTATCTAGAAATTCTTCAATAACAAATGAATTCATTCAATCGGAAATAAGGCCAAGGGACATCGCCAGGATGCTCTATTTCCCAGCTTTATCCCTGACTATATTTAATATCAGTAGACCTACTAGGTCACCCAGAATAATATTATGAATGACCCAATTTTTAACAAAAACAAGATAGGAATAAACAAACCGTGACTAACTTTGTGAAAGGAAGCTTAAGTGCAAATTGAAAAGAATTAAGAACATTTATAGGAAAGCGAAGTGTAGCAGATTTAAACCCTAAATAGGGAAGGTATTACCACAAATAATGTGAAAGGGGAAGTTTATAAAGATATAAACAAAGGTATTTTGGTTTGGGTCATGTCTATGTTTTCGTGTCTTTTATAGGACGTGGTGTAATAATTTTTTGGTAGCAGTCCGAAGTTTGGATTTGTGCCCGGTTTGCAATTGGCTCACCCACTATAAAATGGTGCTGAAAGCTATCTGGTGATGTTTGGGTGTACTATGGTATACCTCTGCTATACCCGTCGGGGAAATACATGATTTGTCATGATGTTTTGAATGTATTTCATGACTTACAACTGTATTCTGTATGAAACCAGACTTCCGTATAAAAATAGTTTTTAAAGTAAATTATCAAATTAAAGGACAGAAATAAAACAACTACATCAAAACTAACATGGTATGATTTGATTAAACATTGGTTACACAACACCATTTACATCAATTTTACGTACAATAAAATCAACCTTTTTATTATTTACTTACTTTTATAACTCTAAATCACAACACAAAAATATTGAATTCCATCCACGAGAGAGCTACAATAAATTATTTAAGGACGACATCGAAAAGCGGCCGTTTATCATAATTCATATCCCAAATCCTTATAAAAAGAAGGTTTACCTAAACTCGGATACTGTTAAAGAGAAAATGTTTGGACATATTGGTGGCGATCCGAATGGAAAACGACCTAACTTGAATACAATATTGTTGTCCTTTACAAGGCGGAATAAGAAAAGTAGAACTGTCAAGTAGGACCTTTATTAAACTACGCTGAAGTTTTTGTAACGGTTTGTGGAATGTTTATTTTATCTGTAAGTGTTACATAGGACCGAACTATTCTAACGCTACTATAACGCACACTGTCAAAGATCTACAAATGACAGCCGGGGCCATCGGCATAACGTGCTCTCCAAGGCACGGAGGAAACACAGTGTGTAATTGGTGGTCACCCATCCACGGACCAACCTCGCCAAGCGCAGCTTAACCTTAAAAATCGACCCGTGCGGCTGTTATTGTTTGGCCACTAGCTTCTCCTCCCAATGATTTATGACATATCATATGACAATTCGGTGACAATCTAGACAAGAAGAATCATAATAACACCGTCATCACATTTTCTATCTCTGTCTTGCATACCTACTTGTTAGCATACTCAATGTAGAATTTCCGTCATTGTTTTCCAAATCCTCGGATAGTTCTCTCTTAAAATAAGAATTTATTGCTTCGTCCTTCTGAGTTTTATTGTGATTCATGTATTCGATTATCGAACAAACGACTCAACTGAAAACCGTCTCGACGCTGTAACGATGTCATTAATATTTTCAAAGAGAACTAAAATATTGCGAAACTTTTTTTCAAACATCAATGAACTTTGCTTACGTCAGGCTACTGCTAAACAAGTTACGTGCAGAACAGCAGAACAGTGCCAACCCAGTTATAATGGCTTTTATTAAAAACGTTGCTGCACACTAGGAATTTGTCCTGTATCGTGGGTGCGTTTACAAACATATAAAGTCACATACACAAACAGCCAGAACAACTATCTGTAGGCCATACAAATATTTGTTCCGTGCGGGGATCGAACCCGCGACACGCAGCATAGCAGTCGATCGCTCAGCCACTGCCCCAACCGTGTCGTCGCACCGGGCAATTTTATTTGCGTAAGTATTTTTTCACTACTACTCTCAAAACGGTAATGGCAAACCATTGTGAGAAATCGAAGACATCTACATCTATCCATCCACTTACACCCACTCGTCCCACGTGGTCGATTATGGCCCACCACTTCCCATAGGCAGGAAGCCTATGTACCAGCAGTGGGAACTTAATACACCGTGTAAACGGATTCTTCGCGAATACGTCAACCAAGGATTTTGTACATCAAACTGAGTATTGTACGCAAAATACAGTTCTGGGAAACCCCTTTTTTGGGCTAAAAAAATACATTTTACGGACTCAATCTAACGCACTCGAAATATCGTGGAGGTATTATTGAATTAACTTTGTGAACATTTTTCTTTCTTTGATTTTCCTAACTTAAGAGGCAAATGTACGAATGTTTTTCAAAAAGAATAATTTAGGTTACTTATTCTCTAAACATAAAAACAATTCTTCTTTGACTACAGAAAAAAATCTGTTAAATTGCCTTATACTGCCAAATTCCTACCCCCATTGCGGGTTTGGAATTCGGTAGGGAAGTGTGCGGACGAAAGCTAATATTCTACAAACAAAAGTATTTCACTATTTGATACCCCGAAAACGGGGAAACTTTGAAAAGGGTGTGTAACTGTGTAGAAAACGTAATCGATGGGGTTCGGTTCTCTCTTTCCAAGCAGCTTTACAGAGGGAGGCCAATACTCACTTCATTATTCGTGTTCCAAGTTTGGAATACTGTGACAGCTCGAGTTCAAGGAGCTTACGTACGCCTCAAAAACTCTTCAGTTTCACGAAGGAGGCTTGACTGCATTTATCAATCTAACCTAACCTGTTTCGTTTTAAGCGAATTACTTCGATAAAACCGTCGGCACCACGGCACCAAATTATTCACACGGAACAAAGCGACACCCACCTTTTCAGGCAGGCGTCTGGATTTCCAAATTCATTGCGTCATAAACAAAAGGACAATTTTTAAAGCTTCAACGAGAGTGTTTGGCTGGGACGTTTATTTTTTCTGTCATATTTCACTTTTGGTGGCCTTTGTGATCGATTCGGTTTTGCACGGACATTTTCGTTTTGAATTGTGTTGATTGGGTCTATTTTCGATCGCGAGTTCGTGACCACGCTTTTATTAATTTCGGGACATTTAAGGACAGATTCATCGATGAATAACAAAGCTGTTCTATCTATGTGTGTCTGTTACTGACTTGTAACACTATTTTTCTGCTCTTTAAATTTTCAAGAAATTGATGGGCACTTGGAGCGTCAATTGTGGTCATCCGCATAACAGTGAACAGCCTATTGGACCGGACAAAAAGATGCCTATTACTCAACAAAAATCTCATTGACTACAAGTACAGTTATTCATGACTTTGAAAGTCAAACATACCTGTGTGGACTGAAACTGCAGAACGCTACGATCCTTACATACTCCTTTTGCCTCGTCCACGTTCCAACCTCTGGTCATACACGTATACAGGCTGCAAGTACTACGCACCTGAACCTCGCGCATTAGTACAGTACGCCGTCCTCGGCATACCCTCGTCACTCCCGATGATGCTATCACCCTCCTCCAGGAGAGTAGCAAAGAGACCAGCACTCTTAAAAAGTTTCGATTCAAACCGCCGTCTTTCCGACCTCGCCGTCGAGAGGTCCGTCGCGACTCCCGGTCCATGCCCTCCCCGACCCTCGCTCGAGCCAGCCCGCGATGCTGTGCCAGTAGTTTTAAATCAGCCCCCAAATAATGATATCATTCAGATCCAGCCTGTCCCCATGCAGTCCTCCACCAGCGACGCCCTAAGCCGAGGCTCTTACCCCACAGGGGGTGCCCTTAGCGTGTAGTCGCTTAGTTTGTAAGTTTTTATGCCCTGGCTGGAGGCCTTACTTTTAAGGCACCCACAGGATAGTCCGGTTAAGCAGACGACAACCTCTTAGGTTGAACTGCAGATGCCATTCACAAAAAAAAGCAAGTCTTCTTCTATCTCTATTACTTATAATCACAACAGATACCTCCTTTCTTGCCATATCATTCTTCACACAGTCCATCAATCGTTTCTTTTGTCTTCCTTTATTCTAAGTAATACCCATCCACATTCAGAATTTTTCTCACGACTTTTTCTTCACTCCTTTTCATCACATGCCCATACCACGATAACCGATTACCACTCATCTTTTCAGTCACCGGCGCCACTTTCAGACATCCTTGTTAAAAAAAGATAGCTAACTGAAATAATGGAAATTCTAGTAACGTATTTAATTCAACTTTGTGCAATGTTTCATTAAAAACGCCGTTGAGCCGTAATTAATTAAAACAATATTGTCAGTTCTCTTAACTTGGAAATTAAATTTACTGCCAAGCAATGGCTTGCAATTTACATGCGTTTGACTTGTAAAAATAAACGACCTATTCTATTTCCATTTATCTCTCATAACCAGACTATCCTGGTCTCGTTTCCACGTTTTAATTAATTTCGTAGTGAAATAAGGTCTGTATTTTCCTCACTTTTTCTTCGTGACCTCATATCATATATCAGTGACAAAAAAAAAACAAATATTGGATACCCATTTCACCACTCCAGTTGCCTACTATAAGTTGCGTACGCTGTCAAAGTGTCCAACTCATAACGCAGGTACTTTGTTACCAAGTTTTATTTGCGATCCAACTCAATCGTGTTTCCGTGTAGTAAGGGTGGTTTTTCTGTATATATGATAGTGTTAAGTTGTAGAATCGAAGCGATGTTATTGCCTACGTGTCCGTTTGTCGGTCGAGAGACGGACTGACGCGTGACACGCTCTTTATTGAACTTGCAACGTCTGCTTCCAATAATGTGGAAACAAAGTTGGCGTGTTCAAACGTTTTAAAGAATTTTATTTTTCTTCGGATTTTTTTTCCTGTCTAAAGCGTTATTGCAGTACGTGGCTGCAGGCGTTATTAATTTTATTTTATGATTATGGAGACGGGGCATATATTAGTTTTACCATGTTAAGGCACTTTTCAAGCGCTGCTTCTGTTGCTTCAGGAGTATTATGTTGTTTGTATCATTTTAATAAAGAAGCATTGATAAATAAAAGAGAAGTAGGTACATAATTATTTGGAAAATCTCAAACAACAAATAAAAGCAGCATCCGAAACTTGTTTTGCCCACATAAAATTTACAAGCCATCTATTCCATATTCAGGCTCAACGAATATAATGCGGAAGATATAAACCTTTGTTTATTACCACCTACAGCATTAATAACCGAGTGATTATGTCGATAAAGTTGCGAACATGGAAGTCAAGGAAGGCGATAACTTCACGACATGACTCCGAAACGTGTCACGCTTTTAGCTTACGTCATAGAGGAGATAGTGAATGGAGGAAAATGTGAAAACGACGATCTACATTCTTCTTTTATACTGTGATTATTACTAGCCGGAAATACGCAGTGTGACGCAACGATCCTGAATGGTTACTCCATGAGTTTGACAAGTAAGTTTTATCAGCACACCATCCACTCACGACTCCATGTCAAACGTGCGACCTCACGTACATTAAATGGCACCGCAGTGTAAAAGTCTGCAAAACAACTCCGAGCAATATTTATTCAAAGCTACGTCACCCGTCATTTACGTAATGGCTTAATTGGAAAGTTTCGTTGAGTCGGTCAATTTTCGTTGCCATAAAGTGGCACAAATCGAGGACTTTCTCGCGTGCCACCATGTTTTACGCTCGCGGAAAATAACTTAGATTTTTCAAAGCATGACTAATTGCGTCCGTGTACTTACAGCCTTACACAGTAATTACTGGTAATGATAATGTACTGGAATACGGCGCGTTAAGTAACTTTGTATTTTTTAAATACGTTGCCCGATAGCTGAGCTGTTTGTGAAGTCAGAAATAGCTGTTAGGCTTATTTGTGAAATAAGTAAACTATCGAAGCCTTTAAAGGACGAGGAAGACTATAGCAGTGATGTATGGCTCCCCGATATTTGGGGCTATTGTTCGAAGATGCGTCTCGAACAACAAGCTTGTATCGAAATAGATAGTAAGTTTGTTCCCAACATAGTTTATAAGTTTATTTTAGTAACCTTCTATGGATCTTGCTTGTCAGATGATGATGATGTTCGAAGATGCGTCTCGAACAACAAGCTTGTATCGAAATAGATAGTAAGTTTGTTCCCAACATAGTTTATAAGTTTATTTTAGTAACCTTCTATGGATCTTGCTTTTCGATTTCTTTTTTTTTAATGGCCCTGCTTTTGGTACTTATATGGATCTAAATAAGAACTAGATTTATTCTTATGTTTTCTACAGGTAGCATCAACAATCAAACTTTATAATAAATGCAGTCATAAACACAATTTAGTGACGATGAAAATAAAATAAACCCGCCGACAGTAACAATAGCGTGACTTCGAACGACAAAACTTATCAGCTAAACACGAAACGTTCACAAATTCTCTCACACGCTAAACAGACTTAACACCTTCGAAAAGTACCGTGAAATGAATTAAAATAAAACCGAAATTGTGTGGAAATGTTCGAGCGATACTAGAGACAAACTTCACTTCTTAATTAATTAATATCGATCTGGCTGAAACTTGGGTAATTAATAGAAACGTGGTCCCCAAAACTTAGATAACCCTTTGCGAAGTTCACGTATTAATCCAGGGAAGACACAATGAAAACTCACTTCGAGCGAAACTTTGATACTCGTCTATAGAGCTTCGCGTTGATAAAGTTAGGTATTTGTGTCCCACGGAATTTCCATTGTAATTGGGTGCGTTGCAATTAGCGCTTTGTTAATTACTTCAATTTATCTGTTTTGATATCATAGGTATTATTGTGAAATATGAAATGTTAACAGTTTAGTTGGCACAAATTGCGATGTGTTTAAATTGGTGTCCAAATGAATAAATTAGTTATTTAAATTAAAGGTCATTGTAATTGTAATGGTGCACAGAAAATGTTTGATGAATTTGAAGCAAAAAAATTAAATAAAATGGCTGTTTTCTTAATTACAATAAACTGGCCAAATGCGAGTTGGAGTCTCAGACTAAGGGTTCTTTATCACCCCATAAAACGTTGGATATATTATATATAAAATTATATATAATAGCAAATAATTATAAAAAAAACAACCAAACCTACGGCGGGTTGGTTTTTTTTTTTTAAGATAAAAAAGGCCATAGTTACACGCATCTGTACCAAAGAATTCCTTCATGGACTGTTAATGTTATGGAATTAGTAATTGTCGAATTTTAATGTCCTTGTTATAACTGGCAGGTTTAATTGTTATACTGGCAGGTTATGTTTGTGGCCGTAAAGTGGAGTTTTAGAATAGGAATGGTTTGTAATTTGATAGGAAAAATTACATGTGTATTTTGTCAGACGAGATGGCAAATGCAATCTAGCAGTGTGTGTCGCTAACATGTTGGGTCACTGATAGGTTTTGATAGTAATGTTTATTTTGTAAGGGTTTTTGATGTTGGAGTAAATATAAAAGAAGTGTAAAGATTTACTGAGTTTTAATAAATCAGAAGGTTCCCAAGATGTTTTAACAGAATCTCCATAGAGGAGATTCTCTAACAGGGTTATGTGAAAAGTATAACCGCAACAGGGACCAGTGATAAGGTTGGTAAAGTCTATTAAAAACACCACAAATTACTTTTATATTTGTCCCACGACACGCCATATTAAATACCGCACCTTGAAAAACTCATTGGCTCTCGCTTATATGAACTTTTGTAACGTATCTAGATTTGAATATTTTTAAAGTTAACGGTTTCTCTGCACGCGAAAGCTAAATTACGTTATGCATATCCCCAGCGTTTTGCTGACTGTATATAAATATTTATTTATACAGTGGTTGAGATTAGTCCAGCAGTTATGCTGCACTGGGGAATTTACCTGGGCGCTATTTTATGCAAGGGTGGGTATTCATCAAATGCAAGAGAATTTTAAATTGAACGACTTTAGTTAGCTAAATTTTAGTACACACTGGTCTTAAGTTGGCGAAACGATTACTTTAGAAGTTTTCAGACTTATTTTGTCTTTTTTATGAAATCCACATTGCTGAATAATTTTTGCTATTTATATGTTTTACTCTCTCTATTTACGAACATAGAGCGTTACTTTTAACATTTTTCTCTTAACTTAATTTCAAAACAGAATATAAATCTTAAGAAGGAACCACCAGTCTCATTTGGAATCCGGTAAACAAAGTAAACTAAAATTTTCTCCTTAAACGCGTTCAAAGATTTCAGCTCGCCACACAGTCTAAATGAGTGTCTCGGGCATGTAATCCCAAGCGTCTAGTTTAACGAAGCGTTGTGAAACTTTTTCGTCTTTGTACACGTAAACAAACGTTTTAAACTCTATACCAAACTCTACTCTACACCTTCACAATAGAACATATTTTACAAAAACTTCATCTAGTGTCTACTTTTGCGCCCTGTTTGCGGATTTTGATGTACTTTTTGGATGCCCTCGTTAGTCTCAGTACGTCTTCAATTATTATGTAGTTTTCATTGTTTTGAAAGTTAACGAACTCCGCAATATTTTGTGTATCATAATTAGTGTTCCTTGATATATTTTCTTTGGCTTGTTGTGCTACAAAGGCGACTTGATTGCAAAACATAAAGTATACTAAAGTTATTTACTAAGGGGAACTGCAGTTGTTGTCTAGGATTCCTGCAAAATTGGGAACTGGTACCTACCTTTTTGTTGTAATTATGTGGGAGTATAGTTCCATATTTATCTTATAAATGCGAAATATACACTACCTACGGTTATGTCTGTTACCTTACACGCCTAAACCAATAAATCAATCGTCGTGGAATTTAAACAGATAGGTAGCCTGCTGGGATCTGAAAAAGGACATTATTAACATTAAAAGATCACTTTAAATGTAAATTCTCAGATGATATGTATTTTCTTTAAATACGGAAAAAGCAACGAGCAATAAAAACTTTATGAACAAAGCAGAAAATTCTACACATTTATTTATCTTTTACTTTTATAAAATCACAACATTATATACTTCCATTAAGTGTAAAGGAGTAACCATGCCAATCAAGTGCCGTGAACATATGAAAAATTATTTACGTTCGATGAAAAACGGCGCAGTATCGTTATCGTACCGTATCGTTGCTCATATGGATTTAATTAAAAACCTCAGTTGATTAATTGCGCTCTAGGGCTTCAAAATATTGACCAGCCTCTGTGAAGCGTTTATAAAATATTCACGCAATTTTTCTACTATAAAATCCCCGAGGAAAATGTTAACAGGTAATATAGGGAGTATGTAGATCTATGGATTTATAAATGCAGGTATTGAGTATAGAATCAGGTTTTTATTATTATTATTTTTTACAAAAATATGTTATGTGCAGAGATTTATGTTTTTTTTTCAAAAAATTAATATTTTGTTTTTAATTGGGAACGATTGAAATTTTTTTATTTAAAACAATTAGAAGGTCTAATGTCGAAATTGTTAGTTATTGTTGACATTAAAACGGCGGCTCGAGCTCATTAAGATTTACATAAACTTAATAAGGTCAATATAAAACTTAATAAGCTCGCTAAATATAAGTTCTTAATTATCTACCGTACAACTTTAGTTACAGGACGTTTTTAATCATTTTGGCTTGTTTAACTAACTTGTAACTTTATTAGTATTTGAGATAACAAGGTTGTGTTTTTAATTTACAATTAAAAAGTGTATTTGTACCTGCATACCTCTAAAAATGAAAAGTTTGTCGCATATGATTTTCTTTGGGGAAAACGACTGACCGTCTAGCACAACCTCTAGGGAAAAAACATGATTTCATGTTTATTTAAAACTAAAAGCTATGTTCAGAGCATTTTGTGTCGTAATGTTTGTTATTTGTGTTTAAAATCGCGGAAATAAATTGTATAGACTACCGAATCAAATTGATTGTTGATTCAAATCAGAACAGTAATTTGTTGACGGTTGTATTCAATTAGATACCACTTTTTTTTTATGATTGGCATCTCGCAGTTCAACCTAGGAGGTTGTCGTCTGCTTAACCGGACTATCCTGTGGGTGCCTTAAGAGTAAGGCCTCCAGCCAGGGCATAAAAACTTACAAACTAAGCGACTATACGCTGAGGGCACCCCCTGTGGGGTACGAGCCTCGGCTCAGGGCGTCGCTGGGGGAGGACTGCATGGGGACAGGCTGGATCTGAATGATATCATTATTTAGGGGCTGATTTAGAACTACTGGCACAGCATCGCGGGCTGGCTCGAGCGAGGGTCGGGGAGGGCATGGACCGGGACGTCGCGACGGACCTCGACGGCGAGGTCGGAAAGACGGCGGTTTGGTCTGAACTTTTTAAGAGTGCTAGTCTCTTTGCTGCTCTCCTGGAGGAGGGTGATAGCATCATCGGGAGTGACGAGGGTATGCCGAGGACGGCGTACTGTACTAATGCGCGAGGGTTCGTAACGGGCGGCCTATGCGATCAGGGGATTACGGTGTTTACTGGCGTTATCGAAGAAACGCTTCGAAAGACGTTTCATAAACTGAAGGACGGTGGGCATTCTAAGGTCTACGTGTAGACGGTCGTTACGGACATAAAAAGGGGCTCCCGTGACTCTACGTAAGAACCGGTTCTGCAAGGTTTGCATCCTATGGATGTATTTAGGCTTGGTGTGAGCGTACACGACGCAAGCGTACGTCATAATGGGAATTAGATACCACGACAATTTGACTATTCTTATATTAAGAGCGTTTACACCATACGACATTTCATACAAACTTTCAAGTCCTTATTATCCGACATGACTGAACCGATTTTAATGAAACTTTATACGCATAAGCAGGATACATAGGTCTAAAAACTTACTAGAAACATTTTCGAAAAATAGTGTTACAGCTAAATTACACCGATTATTAATTATCTATAGAAACAGAAATTTCCAATTACCTTTTTTTTTAAAAGAAATTCCGAAAATGTTTCTTAGTAACTAAGTAATTATTATAAGAATATTATTTACATTTTTGAATTGGATTCTGTTACCAATTTCTCTAATCCTTATTCTATATCAAATAAAAGTAGCCCAATGAATTAATGACTCCTTATGGAAATAGCTATACAGGGTGTAACGAAAAGGGTATATACATAATTAAGGGTGTGCTACAGACCATCAAACTGAACATGTTTCTCCATCGGACCAACATCGTAATAGCGAAAAAAATATCAGCTGCCCCATATATTTCGGTCCAATATGAAATTTTGTATGGAGCATGTAAAGTTTGATGGTCTGTAACACACCCTTAAGTATATACCCATGTTTATGTATATACCCTTTCCGTTACACCCTGTATAAGGAGTCCCGTCCAAATAGGTCCAGCTGTTTCCCAGATTAGCTGGAACAAACACATCAAAATAAAAATTCTGTGTTTTTTTGTTGTAGTACCATATACTTTCAAATGTATTCAGTAAAAAGCTGTTATTTTTAAATTACAAACGGACACTTCCATTTGATTTATTTCTATAGATTAAGCTAATCAAATTCTATCTCAACGGTACAAATTAATACCTACACAATGTGCAATATACCAACGAATTATCTTTCATTTTAATACCGTCCTAAGAGCTTTTGACTTAATCTACCTGGCATTATTCAACCTAATATTCGACGCCCAAACTCAATGTTCCTCAGTATTAATAATTCCAAGATTAATTATCGCTTTATTAACAATTAGCTGGCGCCATATTTGATGGCTATGTAATTTAAATTAACGATATTGAGCTCGATGCACAGCGCTCAAGTGCTGAGCATATTTGCTCAATATTTTCACTATGTAATAATGTGTTTGCTTTCGCGTCATTTTTGACGTGATTGGGGAAAAGCGGTCTAAGCGGCAAAGGCATAATTAAACGGACACTTAGTATCTGACTTCGGCGTAAGTACACTACTGTCAATCAGTGTGTCTATTTATTTATTTATTTATGCAAATTGTTGCAGCACGTACAGTTTACACTAAACCGTGCAGCAAACCAACAACGTAACATTAGCAGAAGAAATTTATGCAATAATTAAGCATTGCCTTATTGCTGCTCGTAAACACATCGAGATCCGGTTCCTGAGCAATCAGGGCGTTTAGCAGATTTATCGCCTGGGCTGTGGGCGCATAGTCAACAAACCAATAGTCTATAGTTCAACTAAGACACTTATTAATGATAGGTTAGTTTTGTCACTTAATAGACAAAACAGTTTTGTCGTGTGTTAAAACGGCTTCGTAGGTCTAGTGTTCAAAGCGCAACTGCTGAACATGAGGTCCTGGCTTCGAGAACCGGGTCGGGCAGTGTTATTGGGTTTTCCATCAGTAATTTCTCAGTAGTAGCCACGGAGTCTGGATTTGTGCCCGGTCGATGGCAATAGGCTCGCCCCCTATTGGGACTTAAGCTTAACTGGCGAAATGTGGGCGTACTTGTTAGGTACACATCTGCCAAACCCTTTGTTGATTACAAACAGTGGTGATAAGTTTATGTAATGTTAAAACAGTTTTCAGTCGATTTTGAATTTGTTGCGAGCCCTTTCATCACTGTGTGTATTGTGGATAATTTTCTGTCGAAACATTATTTTATATTTAATCAGGAAAAATGTGCGTAGACCTATCTGCACACAGCCTTAGATTCAATTTAAATTATACTAACTTATTAACAAACGAGCGTAAAGATATAACCTGTAAAACCTTAAGATTTGCATTCATTTTTCGGAAGTGTTAAGTTTGGCTTAAGTTTTAAAGAAATAAGGAGAAAAAGTTTTAATTTCGTTTTTAAACCATTTGACAACTTTAAGATTTGTTAAGTTAATTAGCTACCCTAGTACCTTCATATAGTTTTATTCAGTTCAGACTGAAATGAAACGCTATAGCCAAGCTAATTATTTAAGACAGGCGGACAATGCAAGACATTATTAAAACGCCTTGTTCTACCGTCTTCAAATGCAGATGCCAGAACACTGAGAACGTCTGTTTTGTTTTATTTCAATTATGTAACTCGTGGAGAAGACAATTATTTTCTAGAATATTCGCGAATGGCATAAAATGAAGTGGAAAAAATAAATGACATTAAAAAAAACATAATGATGACCTTAATCTGGTTGACAACCTGGTGAGTAAAAATATTAACCAACTAGAATCTCATCAGCCGTAAAAGATTAAATGTGAAAAAAATATAGGAAAAAACGTATCATCATCATAATTTCAGCCGAAAGACGTCCACTGCTGGACAAGCCTCCCCCAAGTGCACATTGACCGGTCCCGTGCAACTCGCATCCAGCGGATCCCCGCAACCTTCACCAGGTCATCGGTCCACTTAATGGCAGGCCGCCCAACGCAGCGTCTTGCGGTTCCCGGTCACCATTCCAGAACTTTTCGGCCCCATCGGCCATCCGTTCTTTGAGCAATGTGCCCTGCTCACTGCCAATTAAGGTTAGCAATTCTTCGGGCTACGTCGGTAACCTTGGTTCTCTTACGGATGTCCTCATTTATGATTTGATCTCACAAGGAAACTCCAAGCATAGCCCTCTCTATTGCCCTTTGCCCCCAAAGGGCAATAGAGAGGGCTATGCTTGGAGTTTAAGTTTTCTGATGAGGCCCATTACGAGCGACCACTTTGTGGTCCCGTATGTAATCACTAGCAACACACACTGGTCTTAAACTTTCATCTTGAGACACTGCGGAAAGTTGGACGAGAAGGTACCACGCCACTTCCCAAATGCTGCACAACCGAGGCGGATTCCACGATTGACCTCTTTATCGAAGTTAGACCTACCTAATTGGACCGTTTGTCCCAGGTAGACATAGTCGTCTACAACTTCGAGTGTAGAGTCTCCGATCTTGATAGGAGTTTGTGTTACATGGGCATTCAACATGACTTTGGTTTTGTCCGTGTTCATTTTAAGACCCACTCTTACGGAAGCTCTACTGAGGTCATCGAGCATAGTCCTGAGGTCCTTCATGGTACCAGCCAAAAACTGTAAAAAAGTCATCATTATCAGCCTTTAAAGTTCCTACTGCTGGGATACAGGATACAGGCCTCATCTTAATGAGAGGGAGTGGGCTTTAATCCACCACGCGGGCCCAGTGCGGGTTGGTGGATGTCACAAGTCTTCATTTTTTTAGTTCTAGGACATGCCGGTTTCCTCACGATGTTTTCTTGACCTTCACCGTAGTATTTACATATAAATAACACTCGTATTTCCAGACATATCTTAATGCAATTTAATACCTCGGCTTAGTTAGATTAGGCTTAGTTAGAACGTAGGTTTAATACGCCGACCAAGTCGTTTTATTAGCCGCAATCGTTGTATCCTCAAATTTGACAGATGATTCCCGAGTATAAGGTAGGTACTGAATCACTCTTGAAAATGCCAGTACAAATACTTCCATTTCATTCTTAACGGTTCCATATAACTGATAACAGTACGGGTAGTTCATCAACCCTATGATGAAACTACAACAAGAAAGTGAAGTATGAAACGTTTATGCTCTTGCTTTATGAAACCATTTAGAAGTGCAATAAAGTGCTTCATAAAATCTCAAAAGGTTATTAGAATCTTTCAATTTAGTGGTCGCAGGAGCTACTGCTGAGCATGAGGTCGAGGATTCGATTCCGGGAAAGTGATACTGGTTTTATCTCTCAGGACTTTCTCAGTAGCAGCCACGGAGTCTAGATTTGTTCTTGGTTGATGGTAATAGGCTCGCCCACTATTAAACAGTTAAGGCAAAATGTGGGCTTACGATTAGGTACACGACTGCGTAAACCTTCACAGATTAGAATCATGATATTATGTTGTGTTTATTTCATTTAAAACGATTAATAGTGAAAAGTGATTTTTTTTTCAAAGACCTAATATTTTCTAATTTTATGCTGCATGGAATTAAAAAAGAAGTAACAAATGGCCTCCATCTGCACAATTCTGTTTATTTGAGGATAAATCCTCTTTACCAGTTCCCGAGTCTCATGTTCCTCCCAAAGTTATACCATGAAAGTTTTGAGTGAAAAATTGCAGTAATAATTTTCGTTGAGCTGTGGACGTCTTGCGAACGTCTTAGTAATTAGATCCTCGACTGAACTCCAGTTTCGTACGGTCGTTTTCTTAATGGCTTTGTTAAGAACTTATTTTAATCATTCAGATCTTCGTACCTAACCTTGGATGTAACCGAAATTCTTTAAACATTAAACGTTTTTATTACTCCAACTTTAATGCTTTAATTATGTATATTCTACAACCTTAATGTAGGAAAGTTGAAGAAAGTATAAAACTTTATCTGTGGTATTCCTTTAGCCTTTTTTCACTTCCATAATTAACATTCTTTGATATTCGTTCTTAATTTACTTGGGGAACATCTCGTTGTTAATTAGCAACACTAATTATGTTAGGTTCTAATGAAAGCGGAAAATTTATTAACAGTTGAGAATTCCTGTCTACAGAGTTCCTGGTTATCTTGGCAATAAATTCACCGATCCGACTACATGATGGCAGATTAATGAGGTTTTGGAACAAAAACAAACAAAAAGTTTCTTTTATTAGTTGTCTGTCTAATCTGTTCTGAAATTGTATTATAAGTTGGTAAAGTAAAAACTTGATTAACTACATCAAACCATCATTTGTTATAGATTAATCTTATTCAATTTACTTTTTGATGCTTTACGAAAATGTGTTTTCTAAAATGCGATGCGTGCCACGAAATTCAATGAATACTTCTTTGATGAGTATCTGAATTAAATGAAAACAAGAGACGTCTCACTTTTTTTTTGGAATAAAATTGGAAATTGGTACACGCAGACTCAGTATCATTTATAGCACTGGCATTTGTAGGTAACGAGATATGTTGAATTTCGATTTTTCAATTTACATAATTATCTATAACCAAATCCTAGATAATAATAAAAATATGTACGTATAGAAAGGAAGAAATAATTAAAGGGCGGCAAAACATTCGTCCTCATCGCTGTCAACAGGGGAGTACAAAGAAATATTACATAAATTAATTATTGCGATGCGTATGTAATGTAAGATTAAGAAGTAAGTGGGTGTACTATATGGTACACCTCTGCTTTAACTGTAATGTTAAGTAGGTATTAACCGTTAGTTTTAACTCGGATTTTAATATGAATAAATCACTTTTAAAAAGAAAGTTCGCAACCACTATTTAACTCCGACTAAATAGCTCTCAATAAAAATTATCTAGTCATAGTAATTATTATTTGGTTACTCGTTTTTTTATTTTGGTATTTGTTACAATATTTATTAGTTTATTTTATTTATATATGTGTAATAATATCTATGTAAGTATATAAATATTCGAGAGCTAGTAGTTATTTGTAGATATTATTTTGTACCCTATCATAATGTTGTCGTATTTAACCCAAAAGTTGACTGGTAGAAAATGCCTTGTGGCATTAAATCATGTACCACCATTGTACATGAAGTTTAAATACATAGATGATTATCAATATTATGAGTTGAGACTGTTTCAAGTAGATTTTTTTTTACAATGACAGCGAAATTTAAACAAAGCAGTAGCGACATACTGCTGTGGCCATAGAAATAAATAAAAAAACTACTTATTACCATCAAACTGTAGATTGAGATACTCAACGTTTTGACAAAAATACGTGAATTTAGTATCCAATATCCAGTTTCCAAGTTCAAAAACATTAACGTACCTATCGGGTATTTCGGTCACGTCCTCACTGATCACAGAATCCAATTTGCAGTACAAAATAATACAATTTTACTTCGACAAGCCCCGTATCGATTTAGCAGAAAATTAGATTGTAACCTGCTTTAAATCAATTATTATGGCCATGACACGGAATACGTACGCGGGATTATCGATACCCGAGATTTTTCATGTAACACTTTTGGGTCTAAAATAAGGACTTTATTTTTTTCGAACTTTCGTCCTTTTTTGTCTGTTTTTCCTTGTCGTATCTAATTAGCTGTTTAAGCGAACGAACAGCTTTTTATGGGTTGTGTTTCCATATTATTATTAACTATTATTTCACATGAATTATAAAAAGGATAGCTGTTGACTTTTTTGTTGTTGTTTTTGGATAAAGATTTCAATATTGAGTCTTTGTAAAATCATAGAGTGATTCTTTTCTATTCTATTCTATATTCCACAAAAGTCACCTACACTCACACACTGCTCATCTAAACTACTCGCTTACATCTCCTACTAGTCTAACACTTTACAAAAGACACACTCACTCACACATCGTCTCACTACATGACTCAATAACTTCTGCATAATTGTAGGAAAGTATTTTGTTATGCATATTGTTTACACTTATTTAGTTTTGATTTTTGTCATATTGTTTAACTTTCACTCTTGCACGGTATCAAAAGATGCAAAAGCTAATTCTAGCAGTAAAAGGGGCCTGGCAACCTGTAACACAGTTTTCCCAAAATACCTATCTCAGGCACCAGTCTCTCACAGAGGTAGAATACAGCTTAGACAATTTTGTACACTTTAACTTTACATTACACGATTCAAATATGCAGTAAATAACAGTGAACCACTTCCTCAAGTGACTGAACCAAAATCGATCAGCGTTTTTTCATCCATAGCTGTCGGCCCGTGACTTTTTCAGGCGGCCTCTTAAATTGGGGAAGCAAACGTTTAAATCACTCAGCCTTTAGAAAAAAAAGGATGGCGTAACTTCTTGTACTCAGATTCACGACTTCCAACATATTGGGGTTACGGAAAAGCTGAAAGCAAAAAAAAAGAAAGAGAATGATAAACGTACTTTTACAAATTGCGTAATATTCACTGGATTTTTTCCTTTGTTTCAAGGAATAATGAGAATAAATGATTGTCATTTTGCTGTAAACTTTTCATACGATAATTTATCTCTGGGGAGAAGAAAGCCCTCAGACATAAGGAACAAGGGACAAAAGCTTGAATAAAATTTACTTTTTGACAACAGTAAAACAACAGTCGTTTGACTTTTCATATTAGCGTTGGTTCTGTTGCTTTTGTTTTCGAATATCGCTAAATTCTACGAGACAGGGAACTATTCCCGTTGACGTTGCCTTTCTGTTAGCATCAACAATTTTCACATCCATTTCTCAAGAAGATATATGGCTTGGATATTGTCTTTATTTTACTTGATAGCTTTGGGATGAAACAACGCTGAAATTTTTATTGAGTTGTAGATAAGAGTCTCTTGATATTTGTATGAATAAGATATTATTATTGTTTCAGAAGATCTTTATTGATTTCTTAATAATTCTTTAAACGTTGCATTTTTACACGTTCGCTATCTCCCATAAATATTGCAGACACAGCAGGGAACGCTAGATTATACTACAAAGTTTAATCGAAACATTTTTATCTCTCTATAAACTGAAGGCGGGAAACGCGCAATAAACACGACCAGTATACAACTTTTCAGTTATGAAACCATAATATTCTTTGCGAGAAATTTCCAGGCAGAGTACGAATAATCCTACTTGGAGAACTTTCTAATAACGCTCTACTCTTTAGATTCATTGCACCTTGCAGAAAAATTTCAAAACTTTACCCGGGGACTTAAGAGATGTTTGTGGAACTTTAAGAATGACATTAATCTTAGTAATTTCTCACCAGATTTGAAAGCGTTAGCTTAACACTTTGCGTTTTTGGATTAAAAGTTTTAATCAGTAGATAGAGTTGAGATAAGTGAGTTCGCTTAGCATGGTTGCTTGGTGTTTTAAATGAAGTTTCTGTCAGGAAATCCAGTTAGATGGTCTCATTTATCAGCTTTGCAAGAGTTAAGATAGCTTACTGACTTACGAACTGAAAATTATATAAACGAATATTTATTTTACACTTTGTTCTAGTTAAAGTCACAGACAAGGTTAATAGCTCTGTAGATAATAAAATATAAAATCCAGTTTATATTTTTAAAATAAAATTTTCATACCCAGCGGGCTCATTCGTTTATTCATTTAAAAACAAAATAACTGAATGTTAAATAAAAATAGAAAAAGCTCAACTTTCTAAAGTTTGAAAGTTGAGCATCTTCTCAACGGGACATCGACACTCAACACTCTTAATTAAGTTTTGATGAAGAACTTCATTTTCTAGAACTTTTCTCCAAATAAAGCAGAAATTTCAGATAAATGTTGTGATTTAAAATACGTTAGACCTTTATGAACAGGATTTAATTTGATTCGCAATCTAAGAAGACTGAATTTGAATGGTATTTAGAAATATTAATGCGCTTGACTGGCTATTGTCTGAAATTGTTTCGTGGAATGTTTTATCACTATTAACTTTATAGAAATACTAGCTGTGCCCGCGGCTTCGCTCTCGTGACCGCGTATTCGTTTGGCATAATCAGAGAACATTTTATGGGAGCGTGACGACCTTGTATATTCCTAATATCCGCTACAAATAAAATGTAACATCTTGGCTTTGGTAGTGTTTGTTTGAAGTATTAGGAAGTCTTAGTCAACTTCTAGGGGGAATCAATTTAGATTGCCATCGGCACTCTGAGAAGAAGTTTATGAACGAATGCAAATAGTCATCCGAGTAATTAAGTATTCTTATTAAAAAACTTTTGAAGCGTGCCGTTGCCGCTACTTTTTAAGTTATGTGATGGCGTTCGAAATTAAAACCAAAGTGACGTTGTCCATTGTCTGCTAAACTGGAATAACCTGTGGTTGCCTTGAGCGTAAGGGCTCCAGTCAGGGCAAAAAACCAAGCAACTACGTGCTAAGAGCACCCTCTGTGGGGTACGAGTCTTGGCTTAGGGCGTCGCTGAGGGATGACAGCAAGAGATAAACTGGATTGGAACAAGATCTTTTCGACCTCAACGCCATCGCTTATGTACCTTGAATAATTCGTGCATGTAAAAACAGTTTTAGTAAAGTGGTCCCATAATTTTGAGTTATTACGAAACTGAGTCTTTTACTGTGTAACTTACGTGTGTGAATTTTGCACTATATTCAAAAAGAGATGTGTATTATAAAGTCAAGCATAAACTATAGGTAGATAATATACACCCACTCGTAATCTAACTTTGTAACAGCATAAATTTATAGAGTAGCAAGAATACAGTAGGTACAACAGTTGTTACTTCTTTGTTTCTGTTTATTCCCCAAGAGCTAAAGCGTCGTAGTTTTGAACTCGCTCCATAAAAAAGCTTTTTGTTGGTAAAAAGACAAGAAGGTACAAAACCGGAATAAATAGATGCAAAATAACAAAGTGCACTCTCTTACTAGGTATTACAAGAAAGATGCATTATTTTGTAAATAAACACACTTTGTTTCTTTATTTTCGGTCTACTTCTATCTTTATCGTGCCTTAACCTGGTGTTGGAGTTTGTTATGCTGCCCATAAGTTTCTGACTTGGCTTTGCCGGTGGGAAATATCTGTCAGGCATGCTGGTTTCCTCACGATGTTTTTCTTCACCGAAGTAAGTGATAATAATACAAAAAGCACATGAATCCGAAAAATCATCAATGCGTGTCCTGGGTTCGAACTCAAGACCTATGACTTGGCTGTCCAACGGTCACACACAGCCACTAGGCTGTGACTGATTTAAGCTGTTTATTTTTGGGTGACATTTGAAACAAATCCAATTATGACGTTTTGCAAGAACACAAAGTTATATTTCGTCAAGTAGGTATGTCAAAAGACATCCTATAAATTATGTTTGTTTTCATTTGAGATGGGTTGGCTCTTGACTCTGGTCTTGGTCAGAGATGACAGAAGCAAAGTCGACGATGGAACACGACGAAATTTACTCAAAATATTCCTGCTCACTCCTACTTTGAAGTGATTAGGGTGGGGGTGGTGATTATTTTCCAGCAATTAAAAAAAATGGTCTAAGAAAACACCACATTGGCATTATTTGCATTACCATAATGGATACAGTTAAGTACATAACAAAGTTAAAATTTTTAAATATTTTTTGTACAGTTAGTAATACAACGTCTGCACTTCAAGATGATGTATCGGTATGAAGCATAAATAAACTCTACGAAAGCTTATACTCGACTAAGCACTTATCGCTAAAAGGTACCGATACAAGGGCGACGAACTATTTAAAAAAATACTAGCGACCTAACCAAGGGGATATAAATCATGACTGCAGCGGGCAAATGTTTCCATGTTCATTTGCCGCTGAATTTTTCGTTCATATTGCTTGATGAACTCTGCGAGAAATGAGATGATTTTTGTGATAAAGATAACAAAGTCGCCATTTGCGACATATGGAAAAAGAAAAGGTATAAATGTAATATCATAATTATATTATCATACAATCACCTCCGATCCTACAGTGTTTGTCTAAAATTGTTAAACAGCAATAAAATAGTCATCAATTCTCTATCCAACATTTACCATTTAAGAAAAAAGTTAAGAAACAATTACAGATTTTCAGCCAAAACCAAATCTGAACCTTCAGCCCAGCAGTGTGATTCTGTAAGAACTCATTTAGAACTTCGAATCTGAATCCGCTGTGAGTTTCTCGATTGGTATTCTAAAAACTCGGTTGATAATTCGAATTTACATTAGCGCAACCCTTGCGCGCGTGTCAGCGAGTTAAACTAAATTAACAGGGAGATTTTGACAGATAAAGTATGAGATGATGTAAGAAGTGGCTAGAGACTAGGTGATGCTTACAGATTGCAAAATCAAGGTCATTTTGAACCTTATGCGAAATGAGAGTGAATAGCGATGTGAAATGCGAGTTGTTGTAAGAATTTTACAGAATCGACGTACAGTTCCCAGATTCCGCTGCAATCGAAGCTGGAACTAGGTTTTTCTCCGAAAATTGCAGAAACCGAACCTTCGATCGAACACTAACAATTAGTAACATACATTATTTTTTTTCGAATGCTAAAGTAAACACAGAAAAACATCTACATAATTTTATGTAGATGTTTTTCTGTTTGAGTAGATTTCTACTCAAACAGAAAATCAACCACCAGTTAACCTTACCAGCAGATTGGATGGAGTGTGGTCTAGGAAGGTGAAGTTGAAATATAAAGGCGGTTTCAAATAGATACCGCCTCGCTCCGGAACAGTGTTGCCCAAAGTGAATTATTTTTGTATACATTCTTTTTATTTACCGATTGTTTATGAATGTGTGGACAATGTAGGCCTTGTAAACTCCTACATGCTTGTTATCTTTATAACTTGTTCTACGTTTTGTAGTAAGCAACGACTTATTGTCGGGCCTCTCATACTTAAGTTCTAACGCTGTAATATACAAATATTGTAAAACCAAATGATTTAAAACGAACCATGGAGTTTTTTGCCGGTTCTTCTCCATAGGAAACGACCAAGCCGAATCGTGCACCTTTTGCCGATGTTATATAAGTGCCCATGTAGGCCTATGTGAAATAAAACATTTTGATTTTGTTTTTTTTTTTTTAATACCCTTCTCTAGGAGCGAATGTCTAGCGGGAATTTGGTTATTAATTTCATGGGCATATAATTAGAAGTATTTTAGTAAATTCGGGAAAACCATTAAGGTTATGTTTGAAAGAATTACGAGTAATTGTAGTAACGATCTATGATTGTGCATGCTTTCTTAAGCCTATATGCCTTAACAATCCCAAGACGTTTCTTAAAAATTATTGTTTGAGCTACAGTGAACCACAAAGTGGAATTGACTTATTCCATTCAATGAGAAAGAAACTATACATTTATTTCTTAAGAAATCAACGCATTTTATTTCTCTTGGTTGATTAATCTTTTCAGCATTTATATACGTAGTAAATTTTCGTGACTAAAACTTAAGTTTGAGAAATTCTGTTCTTCACCGTCCTTCATTTACTAAACATGGCCTTTTAATCAGTCACTATCATTTGTAAGTCTGTTTTCATTGTAAATTCACCAAACGGTATGCGCTTACCGGAATTAATTCTCCAAGTGGGTAACATCCACTGCCCACTTTTGGGTAGACCCGTAGTAGATACCTACTTGTGGAATAACATTAACCTCTTTATAATGTTATTTAATCTGTATAGTTTTTGTTCATATTAAAAGTATTAGAACATGATGTAGGAGACATCAAAGCACACTCATCACACAAGGAACAACACAAATTCAGCACATAGTTCCAGAACCGCCACAGTAAAAGAAGTATTTTGAAGTGATAACTTCTTATGGGAGGGTAAACCGCTTCGAACGTAACGCGTTACGGCGCCACTTTGTTTGGCTTAATACGTTAGTTTAAGTTATAACTTCTGTCGAGCGTCCCGAGACGCATACGTTTTTTTTTTTAAAGCGCAAAGGTTGTGCTAGTTGGTGCGGGAAAACCAGGAAAGAATAGGAAGAGGACTTTGCCCAGCACTGGGACCGTAAAGCTTAGCAAGAGAAATCCAGCGCTAGTGTATGTAAAATAACGCACTGAATTCAAGGTCAGTTTTCATGTTAGATGACCTTACACACTGTTTGTTAACTTTAAGTTCACATCAATCGCGTCAAGATATGTCCATATCTATGATGATTTTTGCATTATTACTTGATAAACGTAATCTAAAACTGTAGGTTATTTAGCTTTTTATGTAGCCACTACTTTTAATTGAAGGATACTTCACTATTAAAAGGTAACCTTATGTCTATAAATCCAAAAAAATATTTCTGGAACATTTCACCTCGAGTAATAAATTCTATAATTCCAACATTATTGTAAACCTACGTTTAATGTGTGTGGCTATATTGTGTCCAAATTTAATAAAAACCATTTATCTTTCTATTCAACGGTCATAGTTTGTGACAGCACCATTAGCGTTTGAAAAGTTCAGTTTTAACCAAGTTTTTTAACCTTTTCAACGCAAAAATAGTAGGCACAGACTTTTGAAAGCTGACAGTTTTGCATAAACTAAAATGTCAAAAGTAGTTTTCAAATCCACTTTCAAATTGAGTTCCAAATGTTTCGTCCCGAAGGAATGAGGCACATGAACAGCAAACTTTAAATTGAAACGTCATCCATAATATTTGTATACAGTCGCTTGCAGATTATGTAAATGTTTGTTTCCATAATGAAGGCCCCAAACTAAGTTATTAAGTAGGAGACGCGGAGAACTGACGCCGCAGTCTCTCCTACCAAATTATAGCATAAGTCTGATGTTAATCGTACCGAACGTAAAAGGATAAATCGTAAACCGAGACACTGGAATTGGCAAGGCCCTCGAGAAAAAAAGGTACGCGGCAAACAAATAGAGCGTAAAACGTCATATCATAAATCCCACTTACTTTGCCGCTATCCAACGATTTAGAACTAACCCGTAGTTATAAATTTTCGGATACGCTACCGAAAATAGCTCTGCGGCGAAGGCCTGGTGTGCAGCCAAACAGATGAAATGTAGCCCGTCGACGGTCCATTAGGAATTAATGGGCCGATTCGAGAAATGTCATCTTCCGGTAAATACGGGTCATAATTCATTTCGTAGTTGACAAGCACAGGGTTTGGTTCTGGGCGAGATCCTTCAACAAAAACAACGGGCAACCTGCGAATGAAAGTGATTCATTTCGCAAATTAACCGTTGAAAAGGTAATTTTATTTGCACAGATCTCCTCTAGAGACTGTTAAGCGCGTGGAGGTCTTTTTAGAGGCACGAACCAGCAACAGAGGCACGATACAGAAACTTCTGTTTCACAGTAAGTTATTAAGAGCAATCTTAATAAATTATTGTGAAATAGAAGTTTCTGTTTCAGAGGTTTTTAAAATGTTTGTAATTTTTTTCATTGAAGATGCCTGGTAGTACTTAGCTCCTTTCTGTTTTCAAAGTCTTTTAAAACCTAATTCCCAGTATGACTATTTTCTGTTACTTGAGCTTTTGGCTGCCGGCTGTCATTCGTAGATCTTTGACAGTCGTTAAGAGTAGTCAGAAGCCAAAAGTCTGACATCCAGTCTTACCAAGGGGTATCGTATTACTAACTGGGTTATGGAGGTCAGATAGGCTGTCGCTACATGTAAAATACTGGTATTCAACTGCAACCGGTTATATAAAACCACCCTCAAACTGCCCATGTCATTGCCCTTACACTATCTAATTAACATAAACCAATCCAAATAACGGTAACTAATAACATTATGCATATTGAACAACCGCAAATAATTTATGGCATCTAATACATCGCAGGCAATATCGTAATTATTGGAGCAAATGTAATCTCTATGTAGCTCCGTTAAGCTGATATCTGACACGTCAATTATTGTTTATTTTATAAATTTCACTCCGGCTTCAATCAAAGATAACATAACCTTTTTTTGTTAATATTTTGTTAATATTTTTACATAATATTTCCTTAAAAAAAACGTAAAAACATTTAAAAGTATCAAAATAAAACATTTTCCGCCGGTGTCTTATTATTATTAAATGTGATTCTTATTATTATTATATATTAGCAAGCAGGCAGTTGATACATCTGATAGCTGCCTGTTGTTCTCCACTAACTAGATTTTCTTCTTTTAGTATGATATCATGTTTGTCTACTTGATTTTTGAGGCAGAAACTCATAACGCTACCAGCTTTTCCTTCTATACTTACTCATTTTGCTTGGTTTACGTTCATACTCAAATGAATCATTTCCTAAACGAATACAACGATTTTGGATTTCAGCATTCGGTATCTTTTATTTGCGCTTCAAATAATTGACAAAAAAAAAAAATAAGATCAGATGAACATCTATGTCTAATATCGTTTGGATGATATTCTCACTCGAGTGAACATATCATCTGATACCAGCTTTATGTACAGTCACAAACTAATGTGGCGTTCATGTTTACACTAGGTATGATTAATAGTCGATAATTGGCCAGGACAAGCGTTGGTACTTAATCTATGAATCGGTAATATTACCAATTAGCCAAAGGGAACTTGGCCAATACAACAATATTAGATTTACGGTCACTGCACAGGTAATGGTTGCGTCAACACTAATCTATTTAGTGGAGTAGGTCTGTGTATATTATTGTGATCTGTGAGTAAAGCGATCAAAAGAATACAAAAGTAATGCGATTGAAGCGATCGAAGTGATGTAAGTCAAACTGGAGGATTTGGGCACAGTATTAGGTAGCGTACCTTTATGCAGACGAGTCAATCTTACTTCTGATCATATTATATTCTGGATGAATGAATGAATGATTTATTTAGATCAAAAATTCCTTAATGCACAACCATGCTTGCTTGCATGCTTGGGTAGTACATTGCCCCACAAAAGTGCTTACGCAGTTTAACTGTGAGATCATTGAGTCTCTCATCTTATCTAGTACATCTATAACCTAATGTATACTTAACTACTTAACCTAAATCTACTACATAGAATCTAATAAATATTTTTTAAGTTTCCGTGCGAATTTTAATATGATATTATAAGGATTGATAGATGTTTGTTACTCTTTCACGCAAAAACTACTAAACGGGTTTGGATGAAATTTAACACATAGATAGATTATAATCTGGATTAAAACTTAGGATACTTTTTAGCCCGATATTACGATACTCTCAGACAATTACCGAAATCCGCGAGCGGCAGATATTCTGATACACCTGGGCAACCGAGCTCTGCTTGGGTGAAAAAAGAGAAAACAAATTTTCTTAGAAATGATGCCTAAGTCTCTGATGGCTCTGTGTGGTGTCGGACGTAAAGAATAGCACCATCCCATATCTCCCCGTGGGTGTCGTAAGAGGCGACTAAGGGACTTGCCAGAGAATGGGCAGCAGCGTTCTCTGTACTTTTTTGTAACAACCGTACTGCGATCGTCAACCCGCCTGCCAAGCGTGGCGATTATTGCAAAACCCCCCCAAAATGTCAATGTGGCGACACTTGGGGGAGGCCTATGTCCAGCAGTGGACGTCTTTCGGCTGAAATGATGATGATGATGATGATGCCTAACTGGATCGATTTTTCACCCCCGCAAACCCCTAAATTGCAACTTTCATCGAAATCGTAAGAGCTGTTTTCGAGAACGTGAATCGGATTAAAATAAAGTCACTTAGATCTTGTAACTATACAATGTATTTTCATACAGTTTGCTACAATTTAGGACATAGTTCCGGACGGTTTATTTGCGTTAAGCTTGGTTATAGACCAGGAATCTCGATGTATTGACATCTTGCTATAGTTGCACTTCTACGAAGCAGAGGCGCATTGCTACAAACATGTTTAATTTTGACGGACTATTTCTTTATACGCTGTAACAGACATAAACTGCACAACTGTTATTTTGGCATAACATTGCCTATAAACTTGATTACCTTATTCGTCACAGTCACAACTATTAATATATAGGACTACCTGCGAACCACTAAGGAATAACCAGAGGGCCTGCAACTATATTTCTACGTAAGTACATACAGCAGCTGTATTACTATTACGCTTGCCAAGTGAGAAGTTATGGCATTATGCCCTCCAGCCCGAGCTTTGTAATGATTCAAATGTTATTCTGTCTCAAGTCTCATCACAGCGAAAATACAAGAGCGCGTATCATGTTAAAATCCTAATACTTCATTTATTATTTAAGCCTTTTATTTCCGGAAAAATATATTAATATATTACATTAATACGTTTGTTCCAAATTATAAAAAAGTGTGCACTGCAATTGGAACATGCATTTCGACAAACATTAGAAAAACAAAATATATAGATATATATTTTGTTATAGATTGTATATCCTAATACTTTCTTGCGGAGAATGTATATGAGAGCACCTACTACAATTTTATTCAGAAATTAATATTTAAAAGATTTATCGACGCAATTTTAACATCACAGTGAGAAATTACATAATAACCCACTGCACACCGCCACTAACACGAAACAGCGCGCACCGTAATCCAATAAATCTTGAAAAAGAAGAGAACGTGGTGCGAATCCAATATCAAAACTAAAGGTTTGTAGAACAAAAGCTTGATGCGCGGATAAAAGAATGGAATGGAGTCGCGTTTCGTTTCGAGCTGTGAAACATTGGCGTGTCAAACCGCGTGACGGGGCCGACGACGCCGCGACACGCTCCTATATCAATTTCACGGATTAAACTTCATGTGGATGTATCTTCACATCGTTATTACACGCGTTGGACGTGATAAATGTGTTACTTTCTTTTCTGTAAAGAAAACTGGTTAAGCGTGAGTCGGAGTGAAACACTAACAGATCTGAACCACAAAACTATAAGATTAATTTCATAAGTTTTAATGATAGAGACCAGAGACCAACACAAATTCTGAGAAAATGTCAACTGGCTAGCTATTTCGGCTTAAAAGATACAGGCCCCTTTAAAAAACAAAATGGAAAACTGGACAGCCGTTTGTTCCTCCAATACGTACACGCTTTGGCAAAGGGTCCCGTTTGCAACCTTTATGTCTGCGGACCCTATATACATACAGAATCCTAAAACTGTCGTCGAAATAGTAAAGGCATTTATGTAGACGAAACGCGATACTATACAAAAGTTTGATGTTCGAATAAGAACGGATGGATTCACGTTTTTTATTTGAAACATTGGCATGTCGCAGGGCGTGACGGTTTCCAATGTGCCCGAACGCCGCACTCTGATATCAATTTCACGGATTATACTTCACACGCGGGAATTTTATAATTTTCACATCACTATGCGTGGCCAGCTCTACACCAAAAATTTATTTAGTAAAGTTATCAGGTTTTTACAGGTCATCATCATCATCATCATCAGCCTATATAATTCTCACTGCTGGGACACGGGCCTCCTCTCGATAAGAGGGAGTGGGCTTTAATCCATCACGCGGGCCCAGTGCGGCTTGGTAGATGTCACATGTCTTCAAAATTTTTAGTTCTAGAACATGCCGGTTTCCTCACGATATTTTCCTTCACCGTTTCTTAAGGCAGCGGTGATGAAATAAATTACACAAAGTAATGCGTCTGCCTGGGTTCAAACCCACGGCTTACTGCTCGTAAGTCGGGGCTGCCACCACTGGGCTACCAGGTACCTATCATTAATCTCTCGCATGCGGTATCATGCCAATTCATGCAGTTGTTGAATTAAAATGGTTATTCATATTAATTTGGTATTCTGTGTATTTACTAAGTTTAATTATGATAGTCGTCTCCGTATTTAATTTGAGCTGAACTTGGTCTTAAAGCTTTAACTTACTTAGTAACTATATTTGAACATGGTGTATTAACACAGAGTAGAAAGATAATTAAAGTCCTCAATTGAGACTTTTTCTGTCTGGCATAGATGTGGAGTATTAAAGATTAGTATTAACTATTAATCAGTATTAAAGATCAGTCAGTCAACTAGGTTTATACAATAATATAAAAAAGGCATGAACACCCAGAGTTAGGGAAGGGCTTATCAAAGTTTGTTTGAGCCTTTTCAAATTCCTCTGTAAGTAAAATATACATTCTATAATATATAAAGGCTCTTACCCGCTGCATCGGAATTACTTATGATATGTGGCACCTGATTTAATTAGATTAAGAAAACACGTCGGCGATCCGTCAACGTCTCGTTACGCGCCACCTTCCTTGACAACAACCCAAGTCAATATGGCTACCCGCAACGACTTGACGTTCCACCAGAGAGAATTGTAGACCGCTTCTCTCTCGTCTGTGGTCACAGTTTAGTTTGCAACGTGAATCATATGAAGCCTTTTTGCAAAGGCGCCGTCACGGCCAGACTGACATACGACCGTCCTCGGGCGTTATTGTTTTTCTGGAACAAACAATGTCTAATCACCAAGACATCCGCTCTTCCATCCTGACAAACTATGACAAACATTTCTCTCATCGTAACTGTAACTGTTTCAGAACAAAAGAAAGCGTGTATTCTTTCGATCACTCACGGACTAGACGGCATTTTACTCCCACCAAGAAAGCGTGTGTCCTTTCGACCACTCATGGGCAGGACGGCACCTTTCCCCCAGCAAGAAAGCATGTGTCCTTTCGACCACTCATGGACCGGACGGCACCTTTCTCCTACAACGAAAGCGTGTGTCCTTTCGACCACTCATGGACCGGACGACACCTTTCTCCTACAACGAAAGCGTGTGTCCTTTCGACCACTCATGGACCGGACGACACCTTTCTCCTACAACGAAAGCGTGTGTCCTTTCGACCACTCATGGACCGGACGACAACTTTCTCCTACAACGAAAGCGTGTGTCCTTTCGACCACTCATGGACCGGACGACACCTTTCGCCTACAATGAAAGCGTGTGTCCTTTCGACCACTCATAGACCGGACGACACCTTTCTCTAAACAGTTAACACCTGGACCGGACGGGTGTGTCCTTTCAACCAGCCGCTATCAGCTGCATGGCCCGGACGACACTGTCCTTTCGACCAGTGAACACTTAAGGTTGGACCGGATGAATGTGTCCCCTCAACCAGCCGCTATCAGCTGCATGGCCCGGACGACATTATCCCTTCGACCATACCAACGTTTGGACCGGAAAACTGCGTCCCTTCGACCATACCAGTGTACGGAACGGACAACAGCGTCCCTTCGACCAACGTCATCACAAAAACATCATAAACCGGGCACCTACGTCCCTTCGATCATCGTAAAGTATGAACCGGACAACAGTGACATTTCGACTAAACACACTTTCTTTTCGACTGAAACATGTGGACCACACAAGCGCTTACTCCAAACGTCAAAGAACTTTTACAAATTACGCCAGCATCTAATAATTCCTGAACTTATTGGCCGACAACCTATTTTATCAAAATATCGCCTATTTTAATGGTACGAGCTCCATTGTGCATTTTAAATCATAACCTCCGATGCCAGTAAGGTTTACTGATTATGATGTCACCCATAAACCATTTAAACAAGCCATGTTTAAGCAATGAGTCAGATGACCTACTTATCGAAAAAGAAAAGAAACGGTCTCACCCGATGATGTTATGAGGGTACCCTCTTGATGATTTGTGCTCGCTGGTTTGGACGCTTTCCTTGTTGCTTCAAAAATTCATTGGTTATGTTCTTCACTTGGCTTTACTTTCGTGGAGGGCGCGATTCTTTATCCCAATTCTGATGAAGGCTCTTACCCGCTGCATCGGAATTACTTATGATATGTGGCACCAGATTTAATTAGATTAAGAAAACAGACGTCGGCGATCCGTCAACGTCTTGTTACGCGCCACCTTCCTTGACAACAACCCAAGTCAATATGGCTACCCGCAACGACTTGACGTTCCGCCAGAGAGAATTGAAGACCGCTACTCTCTCGTCTGTGGTCACAGTTTAGTTTGCAACGTGAATCATATGAAGCCTTTTTGCAAAGGCGCCGTCATATATATTCTAAAATAAATAGGAAAAAGATTTTTTTTTTTTAAATTCATCCTTTTGTGTTTGGATGGTTGAGTTTATAAGAAAAATTGAAGATAGTCGTTAGCAAAATAATGCAAAGTGCCTCTCAACAGTTTTCATAGAAAATGATTAAAATAGGTATGTTAAAAATATCGACGAAAGTAAAACCAAACTGGATTAGTCGCGGTATTAGATTATGTAGCAAGAAAAAAAGAGATTTGTTATGGAAATACAGGTTATCACCGACTGAACATAATAAAACAAACTTCAAAGCGTTGTCTAACCGGCTTAAAAAAATTGTCAATCTCACGCAGAGAGCCCACAATAACCGTTACATTCACTCGGCTAAGAATCGATGTAAGGCAACATGGAAAGTCATAAATAAAAACAAACACAATTTACCAAATCAATCCACAATGAGAATTAAAGCAAATGATAAAATACTTACCAACCCTCTTGATATAGCAGAGGCTTTTAACAATTATTTTGCGGATCAAGTCAAATCAATTAATAGTTCAAATAATAATAATAAATTACCAATAAATACAATAAATTCGTCCATGTTTATGAAACCTACAATACCACAAGATATTCATAAAATTACTATGTCTTTAAAGAATACTCCCAGCACTGGATATGACGGTATTAGCACAAAAATAATTAAAACAGTATCTATAATAATTGCACCAGTCCTTAGTCATCTGATCAATATGTGCATCTTGCATGGTGTTTTTCCAAAAGAATTAAAAATTAGTATCATAAAACCGCTTTTCAAAAAAGATAATAAAGGCAACATGTCTTCTTATAGACCTATAGCATTGATACCTATTTTGTCAAAAATATTTGAAAGAGTAATATACAATCAAATCAATTCATATTTTGAGAAAAATAAATTATTTGTCGATAGCCAAAAGGGCTTCCGGAAAAATAAGTCCATTGACATGGCAATCTATGATTTTTTAAAACTCGTTAGCAACAGAGTAGATAAAAGAAAACCGGCTCTGGCTCTATATATGGACATGTCGAAAGCCTTTGACCGCGTAGACCATAGAATATTAATTAATAAACTTGACGCATACGGGATTAGAGGTAACATATCAAATTTAATTAAATCATACCTACAAGATAGACAGCAAATAACAGTTATTAATAGAATATGTAAAAAACATGAAACAACATTTAAATCTAGCCCGAGAACAGTGATGTATGGAGTTCCACAAGGTAGCATACTTGGACCTCTCCTATTTATTATATATATAAATGACTTCCCAAAAGCATCAACCTATCCCATGACAATGTTTGCAGATGACAGCACTCTACTCTTCAACAGTGACCAATTAGATACATTAGAATCAGACATTAACTCTAACATAAAATCAGTTATAAATTGGCTAGAGAATAATAATTTGGTAATAAATTTAGATAAGACAGTAATAATGAAATTTCAACAAACAGTAAATCAAAATTTAAATTTAGATATAAGATATAATGATAAAAGGATTGATGAGACGAATGTGACAAAATTTCTGGGATTAAATATTGAAAGCACATTAAAATGGAATACCCAGATTGACAAAGTATGTAGTAAAGTAAACCAATTTTCTCATGCGCTGCGTATGCTAAGTAAAACGGCCAATCAAAACACCGTACTAACTGCATATCATGGTCTAGTAGCCTCAACATTAAGATATGGCATTATGTTTTGGGGAAACGCCTCGGGTAAAGATATGGTGTTTAAGTGTCAGAAAAGGTGTATTAGAGCGATTTGTAACCTGCAAACCACTGACAGCTGTAAACAATATTCTAAAAGTATGAAAATTTTAACAGTGCCCTCATTGTACATATACCAGACATCTATGTTCGTCAAAAATAATATGTATAAATTTGACCGAGTAGGTAGTCAGCGTCGAGCTGACCGGCTACAAACTGTTGGATCTAAAACTGCTTTATACAAAAACAGTATTTTCGTAATGGCTCCAAAATTACACAATAAATTGCCAAAATGTATCAGAAGTGAGGAAAATGTCAGCCATTTTAAAAAAAAGTTGTTCCTGTTTTTAGTTGAAAAGACGTATTACTCGATTGAAGACTATTTAAATGACAAATTATGACTAAATTTAATTTTCTTGACATTCTTAATAATTAATAATATAATTCAATTACTTTATTTTATGCGGCTCATGACATTTTTCAATTGCTTCATTTCTTTTATCCTAGACTTTACTCATTATGATAGTAAAAATAACCTGCTTACTAATATTATATTTGTATGCCGATTATTGGCCGAACATACAGATCAGCTAAAATGTATAAATAACATCTTTTTGTACTTATGTTCACAAATAAAGATTTGATTTGATTTGATTTGATTTGATTTGAAATACAAAGCTTCTAAAATAGCAGGCATTAATTGACTAAAAGGAGGGCTTGGATTGACTACTAGATTTATTTATGCATGGGGGAAGGCACTTGTTTCAAATAATTTTCCTAATATAATTTGATAGTTTTAGACTAAAACACAAAAACTAGTTGACACTGGGACATTTTAATCCTTATATCAACATACTTAAAAGTCATGGGGACTCACCCTTGACGCAACGACTTTACATATGAGTATACAGTATGATTTCTTGCCAAAAATATGTATTACAATACAAAACCCATTCTATTACTACCAAAAACCATACAAATTCTCAACATTTGTATACGAATAAATACGAAATAGCACCCTCTAACAACGCTACTAATCGTAAACATAAATACTAAGGGGGATTCAACTGGTGGCAGACAAAGATACGCAGCTCCTGTTACAATATTATCGATTGTTTTATAACCTGTTTCTTGCGAAAATGGCGATAGTCACGAAACTATGATTGTAGCTTTAGGCTGGAGGCACACAGACTGCTTGCTAAATGTTTAGAGCTGCTATGAGTGCTAGTTGACATTCTACGTCCAACTAATGCATGGTTTCACTATTACAATGAACTCAAACTCAAAGCATTTATTTCAATTAGACCATTACAGGCACACTTGAAAGTCAAAAAACAAAAAAAACGCGATGCTACAGTCCCACTCACAAGACATAATAACTTGTGAAAGTACTGTAGTTGCCCATCCCAAAGCGTAGATCTCTGTGGAGAAGAATGGGCAAGAAACTCCATGGACACTCTTTTAAATCAAAATATGTTACAAAATCTTGGTTACATCATTCGTGTTGAGAATTACTAGTATGTGAGAACGATGTAGAAATACGCGCAAGATAAGAGCGTCCAGAGTAAAAGACGAAATCAATAATTCGAAAATAAAGTTTTAAAATAAAATAATTAAAATAAACCGTGAAGTCCTAAGGAGTGTTGCAAGCAACTTTTTATAATTTGTTTACTCTGGGTCCCTGTCAGATCACGCGAGTCACTTAACCGTCTAGCTAGTAACCAATCAATCATGTAGTTTGGGTTACTCCGAGCTGGACAACAAACACTGTGTGGCTCCGGGCTTAGGTAACAGGCCTGGTGACGTGATGTCATTTTAACACCGACGCGTTTTCATGTCATATTTTGTTGCACAGACGAGATGTGGAAAGTGTCAAGTTAATATCATGAAAGCTTTTAAGCACGAACGTGGCGTATTAAAATGAAGCGCGTAACATATAAACACGTGGGATAGGTATAACTGACGGTTTCATCTGACGCCATGAAAATCCGTCATGCTAAATGTACACCGACTGAATATTTTTTACAGGATAGACTACCGCCCGTTTAAATTAAATTGCCTTTATAAAAATTCAATCATTAACCTCCGTTTCTACGACGATAAAAAGAGGGCATTAACATTCAAATTAATATTGTCAATCCTTTAATGAGCCATTTAAAAACTTTACCAAATCTTACAGCGCAATAAAATCTTCACGATTCTTGCAAAGAAACTTTTGTGAGCGAGTATAAATTAATTAGAAAATTGAGTTTGAGTTGACGCATCAGGCCGCCGCCGTAACAAGTTTTGTTGCCCAAATTTCGGGCCCCCGCAATATGGATTAGGTCAATTTAAAATCATTACCATAATTTCTTATCAAAAACTTTCAACTGAGTTTCATTCATGAATATTCCTCCCTTATTTGGCTGTTCATTCTGCGTTGTTTTATGTTTATTAAAGCTTCGCAGCGTCCCCTTCAAGAATACTGCTATTAAAATATATTGCGGGAACTCTCAGCGAGTCCACTTCAACTACATACAAACAGGAACTTTAAAATATTATGTATTGATCGCTTCCAATATTCAGGCATTATTATTTATTGCTGAGCAGTACGCGGAAAGTTTTCCGGCGTTGGCTGGTATAAAATTTGTTGTAACACATCGGGGCCTCGATAGCCGGGGGTTACTTCGGGGGAACTTTTCCATTTGCCGGCAACGTCGGACGAGAGTAGTGGAACACGCCAGTAGCACGCGCCACTCGATAAATCGTCGGCCAACGAACGATCGGGAATCATGCTCAGTACCCACGTCCAGCTCCAGACAATTTGGCACAGCGCTAAACTTTATATAACCATCAAACCGTCACAATTTAATTTAGTATCAATTCTTAAACAACAATTAAATTCATTATTAAATTCCTTATCTCGAATTCACGAAACTTTTCTTTAAAATAAATTTCCTTTAGTACACAAAGTTTGTAACCGCGACGACAAAAACATAATTGTAAAACTTGGGTTAAGTCAGCGCCAAATTGCCTGTTTTAATTAAAAAACCGTGCGCCGAGGGCCCCGTCGCAGATAACAATTTAATGTAATGGCGATATTCAAAGAACTCCTTTATGGACGATTCGAGGAAACCTGCATAATGAATTAGGCTCAGTAAATATACCTACCTCCTACGAAAGGATTATTACTGATATACCGCAGACTGACGAGGGAGAAGGCTTCATAAGGAGCTTTGCTTTGATTATTCATAAAAGTGTCTAAACTTATGAAAAAGTGTTTCTAGTTTCGCCTAACAGTCTTTAGAAAGTTGGAAAAATACCTGTATTCATGAAGGTTCTTGCAGACTTTTTGCTACTCTTTTCTTTATCAAAGCTAGAAAGAAAAGAAAAAGGGCGATCTTATTGTGTACCGAGTTACTTATTCAAGGCACACATAACCCGATTTACATAAGTTCCCAAGTTTTTCTTCACTTTTATTTACCTGTACGGTACTGGTATCTCAGAGATATAACATGCACGTTCCGGTTGGGGACGCAATGTGGCCAATTTGCGGGGATCAGAATTTGCGTAAACCCTAAGAGAACGGGACAAAGACAAAAGGTCGTCCTGGCCGAGATTTATGAAGATTGCGGTCCCATAAAGTTGTGTCAGCGATGTACGTGGAGTGGAGAGAAAAAAACACGACATTTTGCAGCACTACAGCTAAATGGTCGCAAACGGATTCAGTTCCCAGCTATAACAGTGGATCATTGTCGGAAATGAATTATTACTTCGCAACTTTTACTTGAATGCAAGCGGATAAAAGGAACAATATGCAACCTTCTGTGGTCCATTATTTAACTTGATGGTATTCAGGTTTTCAAACATTAATCATCTTGATGTAAAGTTGTACTTCGCTTTGAATGTTTTGTAGTAGATATCCTTTATTCATCACAGTTGTATGGTTCTGGGTCACCTTTCTCGACGAAGCGAACGTAGATTTAAAAAAAGATATTCGCTCTCGCAATCTAGATTGCCTTGGAAGTCAGACCTTATTCTATTTCGGCTGCCTCTCGTCTGTAAGCAGCGGAAGCCCTATTTTTTGTGCCACATTTTTGTTGATAAAAATTCATTACGACCTAGAAGAAAACGGTAGCGCTACTGAGATTTTGTATATATTCTTTGAGCTCGGATTGTGAATATTGCTGTGAGTTCTGTGTATACCCGTATTTGTATTCCCTAGAGCGATGAAGCTACCTTATATACCAAAATCTCTTATTATGAAATATATTATGACAAAGCATTTTTATGGATATTAGGACATTAGGACGTAAAGTAATATCCTAACCCCTTTGTCTGGTGTCATTTGCACGTTCATTTTCATCAAATAATCAACATGGACGAAGAAATTGTTTTATTTTCTACTGGTATCAAGAAGGTGTCAAAGATTTTTTAATCAAACTGACTATTATCCTGACATCTAGAGCGTGTATAATTGTACCTTCGACTTTAAAACTAAAACGCCTATAAAAGATTTTTTATTCATCTAACAAGACTGAAATGTGTTCAATATTTCAGCACGTCCTAAATGAAAATGTGTGTTTGTGCGTTAAAAATTCGATATTTACTTTTACCTAATACTAGACGTAAAAAAGTCTGCCAGACAAGAAAATTACCTCACATTCTTTTTCCAGTGAAACTTCTAAAGTTTTTCAGGCGAAAAGCGAGATAACGAATATGAAAATCAAAAGCAACGTTGTCAGGTAAGACTCAATTATCGATGACGCCGCCAGCTATGAATATTGATAGAAATATTTGCATACTACCCGCACCGACCGACCGATATGAAAGAAAAAATAACACTCGTATGTAGATGCAATTGTATTCAGAACTTGCTTTCGCAGTTGGATATTCAGTTATTCGGCAACCCTAGTTAGCGAGTCGAAGCGACTGTTTATAATTTTTCATTCGACTGATTTGGTTTTGTGAGGGAACGTTTTTGACAGCGCGTGCTTTTACAGTATAGGAATTTTGAAAGCGTAGATGTACTGTTTTATGTTCATGAGTATGAAAGAAAGAAAATATATTTATTTGGCAAATGGCACATTAAAGAAATAAAATAAAATAAATACTGTTAAATCTGAGCGCTGTGTTTGAACCCTTGTTTGTGACAATAATACCATAACTTGAAAAAAAAAGAAATACAGAACATAGTTTATTTATTTATTTAGACTAAACTTATTAGGTTTTAACGTACTTTACGTATTTCGTTACATAGTTTACTTACTTTTGTTAATTTTATATTGAACTACAAACAACATCGAAAAATCTTTGAGTTATGTCATCCTTGTCACAAACGAACGATTTGTGAAATGTACTGAAAAAACAAGATAGCGGCACTAGTTCTGATTATGGTGACTTGTCTACAATCCACGTGCAGCTAAATGTCAAATGATTATAAGTAGCTTGGCCTTCGCTTCGAAAGTAAATATTCGAGTAATCATACTATAGTGTGGTAGGCCATAGTATAAGTAGTGAGTCAAATAATAAATATGTTGTAGAACACAGGTGGACGCTACTGCACACGGTTCCGTATTAATCTATAAAGGACCTAACGCAGTTTGCGATCACGACCACGACTTTTGGCAAGACCGGCCGCTATTTTGAACTCTTCACTCACTCAATCATCGTTCTGTATGGTGTCGGACGTAAAGAATAGCACTATCCCATATCTTGCCTTGGGTGTCGTAAGAGGCGACTAAGGGACTTGCCAAGGAATGGGCAGCAGAATTCTCTGTGCTTCTGTGACAACCATACTGCGATCGCCAACCCGCCTGCTAAGCGTGGCGATTATGGCAAAACCCCCCTTATGTCAATGTAGCGTTAGGAGAGGCCTATGTCCAGCAGTGGACGTCTTTTGGCTGAAATGATGATGATGACGATTTTGAACTCGTCGGACGCGTCGTCGGTTTTGCGACTAAACTTACCTCCTGGTTGAAGTTTTTGCGGCCAAAAAAAAGCACGTGGCTCCTTGTAGTATACTTAATACTAACTTGGTCTGCTGACTTAGCAGGTATGGCGAGAATGCTTTCTTGGCGAGACATCACAAGCACGTACATAAGGTTTATTCCCAGGCGCTCCAAATTTTTATACAAGGCGCCATCCGGGCATGTTAAGCCACAGTATGATGGGCTCGATAGGCTATCTACTCATGTGACCACAGTACTATAAGCTAGTGAGTCAACTACTAAATATGTTAGTAGTAGAACACAGGTGTACGCCGGTGCATGCGGTCCCGTAATAATCCCTTAGTTACTATAACGATACCCACGGGAAGTGGCTGAGGCAACATGGTACTATTTTGTACCAATATTAATTTTACAACCGGGCTGCTGCTGTAAAGCGGTAGTTTACTTAGCAACTTACTGCACCAGTAGTTTAGACATTAATTTATAAACGCAAAGTAAAATATACTTTAAGGAAGACTTTTTCTTTTGGTTTCTTAAAATATCAATCAAAGTTACGAACAGATTGCGGACCAACTATGGACATCGCTTAGTGATATTTAAATTCTATTAATAAGGACCTACACCGGGAATTACTGAGGCAACATGATACAACAAAACTGCATGGAATAGTTCAGTCACCTTTGGGATGGCTCAGTTAAAAACCAGCTTGCCGTGCTTGACTCGGTGGAGCGCAAAGCAAAGAGATTGACGACGTAAAATTGGTGGATGCCAAGCTTCACAGCTTGGCTCACCGCCGCAAGTTTGCCTGCTTGTTGGGCTTCTACAGGTTGACTTTGGTGAGTGTGCCCAAAAGCTCCACGACCGAATCCCACCATAGTCGAATTGTGTATCAATTAAAATACCACAGATCTGTTGCTGATTTCAGATATTTTTCACTTCAACTTGTGCTTCAAAAAACATATGTCGGCGCCTTTGCAAAAAGGCTTCATATGATTCACGTTGCAAACTAATCTGTGACCACAGACGAGAGAGAAGGGGTCTACAATTCTCTCTGGCGGAACGTCAAGTCGTTGCGGGTAGCCATATTGACTTGAGTAGTTGTCAAGGAAGGTGGTGCGTAGCAAGTCGTTGACGGATCGCCGACGTCTGTTTTCTTAATTTAATTAAATCTGGTGCGACATATCATAATTAAGTAATTCCGATGCGGCAGGTAAGAGCCTTCACATACAAAGACTGCTTATATTCTACTGTTTTTGTTTTTCCTTTGCTACCATTAGATAATAATTAAACACTATAAGTGAAAAAATGCGCTACATTTACTTCTAAACACCCGTAGAGGATACGGTAGTATCAAATTGACCTAAACAGTTGACGACGACACATTACCGCTTCCCCATTATCTCACTGTGTGATATAACCGATTGTGTATGTAAGTATATGTAAACACGGCATGGTAAATTACAAACAGATAGCGGGAACAGCCTTCGGGAGTATTTACCGACCCGCATGTGAAATTCAACCGTTCATTATGCGTAGTGACGCTCGTCAGAAACAATAAGGTTGTCGACAGATATCAATGTAGCTATCGCTCAGAACCCTTTGGCATATTCAGTGGTGATCAGACAAAGATATTACTGGCTTTGTCACTGGAACGTCAAATTAAATTTTGATGCTGAAATTGGGTCTCGGGCTAAGTTGGTACTATTTCAGGACGTACCTCACTAATAAACATTTCTTTTACTATTTTGGTTTTTTTTTTTTAGAAACGTTCTTATTTGGTTCTTATTCTTAACGGTATAATGGGTGTAGGTGTAGTAAGTAAGTTACACAGTTTTATACGAATCTTCTATCAATTTGTAAAAGTTATGAACGATTTTGTTTTAAATGTAACCTCTCAAACTTACCCTCACCTTGCAGGTGCTAACTACATACTACAATAACAGTCTCCTGAGTACATCATGACTACGTCCTGCTAAACACAGTAAACGCATTATTGCGCCAACTCGGTTAGAGCGCTTAGAACTGAATACAGCACGCTAAGCTGACGTAGCGAGTTGCTACGTGACCGTAGCATTGCTACGAACGCTACGGTTATTACGTAGAACCCCTACACGTACAATATTGGTATTATGCGATTAGATTTAACTGTTTCGGTATTCGTGTTATGTTAAGCTTTGTTGGCACTGCTTGTTCGTCTTCTTCTCTCATGTTGGGAGAGCTAAACAAGCATGGTTCGTGAATACACACGCTGCAAGGTTGGTATAACGATTGCCAAAGCCCGCTAACGCGCTGCGCAGACGTGGACACTTTTGTGCCTTGTGTTGGATACAAGCTAGCAATGAATATTTTCATGTCTATATTACCAGTAAGAAATCAACCACTCCCTAATTGATAAAATAGTAATTTTACGATGCAAGGTGTTTCTGTCATAGTCTAAACATAGCTTTATTTAGTTGTTAGGTCTACCACGAACTCACCTGTAGTAGGTAATTTTCATAAAGTGGAACATAGCACTTTTAACTGTTTCGTGTGAACCCGCGGCGTGTGACCTGTTTGTTTATTCTTTCATCGTCTCTTCATTCATTTCGAAATTTGATTTTATTTATGTTCTAATTAGCTATAGTCTTTTCACAATTATTTTTCCTCTAGCCACTGCAAATCAACAAAAACCTTATAAAAACGACCGTAAGAACAATTTCTCTGAGGCAGCAATCCACCGGCACCCTTTTTGTAACGAGAATAATATATGTGGTTTTGACAGTCATTCGAATCAAAAGGTCTAAAAGTACAACCAAATAAACTATTTTTTTTAAAAACAGTCTACCACATAAGTTACTATTAATACGTACGTCATATGAACTGCAATGCAAGAGGAATTTTTAATATCAACAACTAAAAGCTCTTGGTCCGTCCACAATAGCCAATAGTTTTAGAAATTTAATTTCACGGCATGAGAGAGTTTAAATATCCGTTAAATATTACGACTCAGTCAAGCTTGACGAGTTGAATTGTTCTCGCATAAAAACTGTACACAGATATTGTTGGTTAAATCTGACATACAAGATTTCATCAGTTTAAAATCATTTGTAAGATAAAAGATAGATGTGGTGGTAAAAGATATCATCAGCCTTCAGCAGTCCACTGCTGAACAAAACCCAATTTTGGCAACTCTCATCCAGTAGCTACCAGCAACTCTCTAGATATCATATCTCCACCTAGCATGACACCATTCTACCTTAGGGTGTTACCAGACCAATCGATCGATGCCGTCGATCAATTGTAGAATGGATTAGTCGACAATCAACCGATAGGTTTACCTAGAAGAAACTATCGATCGACGTCGACTAATAAATTCTGGTGGGTGCGGTAACACCTTTACGTTTACCGATTTGCGGTCTACACTAAACATCACGTTTTTCGCTAACGGTCATCGTCCTACGATCAATATGGCCTACCCATTGCCACTTCAGCGTACTTATTTTGTAAGCTATATTGACTATTTTATATGTGATATATAGCACTGTTTTGATTACCAGTTTGCATAAATTCATAGCATTCATGAAAGAAAAAGGAGTAAACGATAACAGGACGGATGACAAAGGAGAATGGAAGAAAAAAATGTTTTGCGCCGATCTCAAGTAACGTGGAGTAAGGGCAGGAATATGATGATGATGACTTGCAATTAAGACTCAGATAAAAATCAAGAAAAAATCTACACTACATCTCACGTTTATTTTATATCGTAAACCACGCTAAAAAATACAAAAAATGTCAATTTGATACGGAAGCAAACTCAACAGGAACCGGTGTAAAATAGAAACGGAGTCTATAAAACTAGGAATAGTACGTACGTACGGTGACCAGTCAAGCCATAAAAACCAGTTTATACGGCTCTGTTGTTGCAAGGGAAATCTATACAAAGAGAGACCATGTTATACTGGAAATGTATAGGTTGTTGGGTCGCCGTATGTACTAGGAGTATACCGTATTCGAATTACTTTAAAGTCGAGTTCGATTTAACAATTTACTGCATGTGAGGTGCTACACAAGTTACTGCAGTTTCATGTATCCGGTAATTCACTGACGTGTTTTCTCGATGTCCGTCTTGGATAGTCGCTGTAAAAGTTTATGCACTTTTTTATCAAATAAATCAATTCCAAACATTTATTCGTGAAAGGGTTTCGTTTTTGGTTGTCGATTTTTTATGCTGTTGTTGTTGTTGTTGTTATTGGAATAATAAGTAGCCAGTCACTATCCTGCTTTTTCTTGCCGCTATGATTTGTGATTGTTAAATAGCTTGATTTCTTCTCAGCCTTCACATTCGGTTCATCATCATTCGGTAAATTAATCAAAATATAAAAATTCATTTATTATTATTTCGATCCGTCGGGTGTTGGATTTTAACGTTCAGCATTTTCACATGCGTTCCGAATGATCGAAAAATGAAATGAAATGAGCAAATCAACATGCATTCGTTTCCTGCATAGAACAAATATTTGTATGGCTTACAGATAGCTGTTCTGGGTCTGGCTGTTTGTATTTGGGAGTTGAAATGTTTGTAAACGCACCCACAATACAGCAGAAATTTCTATTGCGGGCCAACTTTTTTTATAAAGAAAAGTAAAGAATTCCTATGTTACATTATGTGAACTTGGAAAAAAAAATTACGGACGTAAAATATCTGCTGCCCCAAACAAGTTTTCAATGCCTATCGACCCAAATGTATGGGGCAGCTGATATTTTTTTTTGCTTTTACGATGTTTGTCCGATGTAGAAACATGTTCAGTTTGATGGTCCCTTAAGTATGTATATACCCTTTCCGTTACATTCTGTATAAAGTCAATACTCCTTAATTCTCACTTGCAATCTCCGCCATTCGATTACAAACAGACACTTGCAACGGAATGGCTACAGTCCTTGAATAACTAATGGTTTGAGAAAACCAACATGTTTGGTCCGTCCGTCTGACACAATCGGAATGGCGAATGAGAGCAAATGGCCATCTGAATGCGGCTTAATCTGTTCCATTGTCACTCTTCGTTTTATGCGACGTCGTTGATAGACGCCAATTACCGCGTTTGTAAAGTAATAGCGGCCATTTTGAAACTTGAGAGTGTGACAATTTATAGCTCGCTAACGTGTACCTACGTGTGCTGCAGTGCACAAAGAGGTTTCCTACAAAACTGCAATACCTACATGGTCAAAATGTATGGAACATCTGTTTTTTATTTTGTTTATCAATGAATTTTTTTGTGTGGGTACAGAATGATGTACTTAATACATGTTACTGTTTTAGCGTCGGTGTCATTCCATTCCTTCCTAATCAAGTGCACACGATCGTGCACGCGATCACGTTCATCTTAGTCATCATCATCATTTCAGCCGCAAGACGTCCACTGCTGGACATAGGCCTCCCCCAAGAAGGGTGGGTTTTGCCATAATCACCACGCTTGACGCCTGCGGGTTGGCGATTGCAGTACGGTTGTTACAAAAGCACAGAGAACGCTGCTGCCCATTCTCTGGTAAGTCCCTTAGTTGGCTCTTACGACACCCACGGGAAGATATGGGATGCTGCTATTCTTTACGGCCGACACCATACAGAATAATCATCATCATCATTCATCTTAGTATGGGTCCTTAATATAAAGCCAGCTATACTAAAGCAATTATTCAGTTTTTCAACACAACAATTATTAAATGTGTACTACAGTTTTACAGATTTCAGATTGCCTCATCAAAATCATAGCCTTCGAACCTTTTCAACATGACACAAGTCTTTCTTTTTCTCGTGAATTTTCTGAGCCCAGCACTATTTTCACCTAAACCTTCCCTGCAATGCGGACAATGTCATCATACTGCATCAGGTCTTGATACCGGCGACAGACAACTTGACCCCATTTTCACAAAAAAGTCGAAAACAAAGTCTTTCTCACAAAATGTCTGTCTTACTATGAGACTGAGATTTTTTCATAACAATTTACTTAACATCACGCCTCTTTTCACCAGTAGGTTAGGCAGAGGTGTACTTATAGCACACCTCCATTTCACCAGTTATGTTAATTGTCCCTTGTTATAGGGCACGAGCCTATTGTCATCGACCGAGTTCAAATCCAGATTTCGGGCTGCTAATGAGAAATTTCTGTTGGTAAACAGAGACCTATAATTTGTCCACCCTGGGAACAGATCCCAGGAGCGTGAGCGGAACAGAAGTTCTTAACTAATGTGGCAGTATACATCAAATGACTAGCGGTGATACCGGAGTGCCTCCCTAATGCAGCTCCAGGGCATGGTGTTGAAGGCGTTGGCGATGTCAAGGGACACCGCCAAGACGACTCCACCCCGGCACACCGAATCCCCCATCGTGAGAGCCCTCATGCACATATTGGCGTCTACCGTCAAGAGCCCTCTGCGGAAACCAAACTGGTTTTCCGCAAGATCCGGCCCCATCCCCACAAGGTGCCCGGCGAGGCGGTTCGTAATGACTCTTTCAAAGAGCTTGCCTACCTCGTCGAGCAACACAATGGGCCGGTATGCGGACGGAGAGTCCGCAGGGCGCCCCGGCTTCCGGATGAGGACCAGCTTCCCCGTCTTCCAACGAAGCGGGAACTGGCCTCTCTCCAAGCATGCGCTTAAGAGCAATGTAATGCCAAAATCATGTAGAAGTTGATCAAAAATCTAGAAAGTAAATTGAGAGTGGACTGGTATTGATATAAACAATATCAAAAGATGAAAGTTATTACCCACCTGAACTGAACCTTTTGCAAAATTGTTAATATGTATAAAAGTAGTACATCTACCGGTAGACGTATTCACAAAAGTGTAATCATAATGAGATTAAATAATAACATAAAGTAACAAAGCAACATGAAAAACAAGCACCCCGATCATTTAAATCAGCAACCATTTCATTACGCGATAAAAACCACCCGTATCAAATGTAATTCCAGTCGTGTTTCCATTATACCATGATCCGTATACGAGTTGGAAGTAAAAAAAAAACAATTCAGAAGGTCAGCTAGCTCCACACAAGTGAAAGCAAACACACACATAGATATACTTTTATAATAACACCTGAAATTTATTGACAACACAAGAGTATTAGTTTCTTCATATTCTTGGCATATTTAAATGTAAAGACCAACGGTATTTGCAAGGCGACGGCAGACCGGTTTTGATTCCATCCGCAACGTCAACATACACAGCAGCGTTGTTTTAATCTTTAGTTCCACGAAAGTAATATTTTGTCAAACCAAACATGTAACTACGTGGCTCTGTTAGTGACAATACTAATGTTTGCACTAATCAATCTACGGTCAATGCACGACCGCAGCGTCTGGTGGCAATATACGGAAGCGGTTTCACGGAGTTACGGAGAAACCAGTCGTATTGCTGCGGTTTGTCAAACGGGTTAGGGCGATTTTGCCGCTGTTGCTGCAGTTTAAGGTAGCAGCCTTCGGAAGTATACCTTGAGATAGTTTGAGACCTCCGTATATTCAAATGTATGTGTGCGTACGTCTTTTGTCGTTAATTGTATCCGGCCGTCTGCACCTACTTTTTCTGTGTTACCGTGATCCGTACACAAGTCGGAAGGGCTTGATACTTTGACGGGAGCGATAACGTTGTTAACGGTACAGCGATACCGCGAGTGTTGGCTTTTTTTATTTAATATCGGATTTGACGGTTGACAGTTATGTAGTGGAATTTATGAAGAGTTTCTACCTGAGTATTTCCTTTTATTTTTTATCGTGTATTGGAAAATTTGAAAAGTGTTACGTTTGTTATTTGTAGGACAAGCAGAAAGCAAACACAATGCCGGTTTCCTCACGAGGTTTTTCTTCACCGTTTTTGAGGGCAGCGGTGATAAAATAATTTACACAAAGTAATGCGGACGCCTGGGTTCGAACACACGGCTTACTGCTTGCAAGACGGGGCCGCCACCACTGGGCCACCGCTGCTCTCAGCAGTGCATATAGTTTATCTAATGGTTATCTAAATAATTTATAAACTTCCTTTTATGAAATGTATAGTTATGCAGAAAGAGTACGTTAGGGTCGTAGCAGGTGGGTTTTTAGGGTTCCGTACCCAAAGGGTCAAACTGGACCCTATTACTGAGACTTCGCTGTCCGTCCGTCCGTCCGTCCGTCCGTCTGTCACCAGGCTGTATCTCATGAACGGTGATAGTTAGCCATTTGAAATTTCTACGGATTATGTATTTTTGTTGATGCTATAACAACAAATACTAAAAACAGAATAAAATAAATATTTAAGGGGGGCTCCCATACAAAAAAGTGATTTTTTTGTTTGTTTTTATAAATAATGGTACGGAACCCTTCGTGCGCGAGTCCGACTCGCACTTGGCCGGTTTTTTTAGGTTTCAGTTTACTCCCATGGGAAGAAGGCGCGGTTTTATGTACATGTGATATAAACAGTTGGATAGCAAAAGACTATCTGTTGTACTATTGTTTATTTCTTGCAGGTAAGGTGAAATACCTCAATGCCCGAATGCCCGAATACTTACACGCTATTCTCTCGGTTCGTAGAAGTGTACATGATTTATGTGGATGTACTTGTCGGTACGCGAGTATTGTGGGTTCGTATCGACAAGAGTCAATAACCTCACTACCGAACCGATGTTTGTTTGAATGTTTTAACCCTGAATACACAACGGTCATTTCAGTAATATAGTAATAAATTATAAGCCACCACCCGTGCTTTAAACGCGGCCCGTCTGAATCTCGCGTTTATTCGATAATTTCTTATTCCCTAAACCACGTTAAGGGGGTTATTCTGAAATACTGACAAACCTCAACCACTAAAAAAACAGCGTTCATTAATAGTTAACTAGGTACCGTAATTTTTATTGATTATTTATGTCTTTTGTGACAAGCTCCTGAATTTTGACGAGGATGCAAAACAACACCTTGCATAAACACCCCCTCTGCCACTTAAATGTCTTTAAACGTCACATACTTAGAAAAACTTCCAACGTGCAATGAACCGACCATTGAGCTTGGGAATTTAAGTAGAAAGGAAGGAGGAAAATAAACTCACTGCAACCAACTCGATTGTTCTTATTGATACGGAAAAATAGCTTTCTTCTTTCTTAAATGGAGACTTAACAGATTTTTTTTTCTTCTACCTCGGTAAGAAAGCTATTTTATTTTACAATAAGATTTAATTGCAAAATACAAAATAAACTATACAGACTGTGAGGATAATGACCCACAATTATGAACACAATACACAATACTATTCTAGACCAACCAGAGTTCAAATAATTCTTTGGTGATTAAAAAAAGCAGTTACTGCATACTTTTGTTTGAAACAGAAGTTCAGATTCTGGATTTATGGCACCATTTGAAGTTATTGATGTCCCTGAAAGTGTATACATATTTAATTCGCAGATCCTTGGAGTAACTCGCAAATTCCAAATAAATGTCCGAAAGTTATAATGCGTATGGCTTCCTGTTTTCCTTTACTCATCCTGAAAGTTTCAGCATTAACAGAATTCGTAACGACATCGTGTTACATAATATGTTACAATATACATTTAATCACAGACTACATTCCGGCCAAGTTACTACGATACAAGGAAACGAAATAAAATATTAAAACAGACCTACACGAAGGCGGGATCCCGGAAATTTCCCGGATTTTATTATTCCGTCTGAAGGACCACCGGTCGTATGACCCGGGATCTAACTTTGAAATAAAAACAATGCAATTGTTGTTGTTTGATTACAATAAGAAGTTATGCTTTAGTGCTTTTGCGTTTGTTGTGGAGTACCATGTTGCTTTAGTGTAGCAGTATTTTTACGATTATAGTTTTGGTTATACAAAGCACGCTCAATAGCTGTACGAAAAGTACTCCTAGATTTATTTTTCGGTGCAGAGAAATATATAATATATATCTACATCATCAGCATACAGCAGTCAACTGGTGGACATAGACCACTTAACTCGATTCCTGGCAACTTTCATCCAGTTACTACCAGCCACTCTGCGGAGATCGTCCCTCCGCCGACCCTGAAGGCTTCCCAGCTTACGCTTTCCGATTCCCGGCCTCCACTCAGGAACACATCTACCGCAGCCAAACAATCAGTCTAGTAGCAATTCTAATTCGCCTTTAGTTCATCCAGGCAAAATCTTGCAATAGCGCTGCAGTATATTAAAATGGGATCCAAATGCAACCCATATTTGGCGCTACACTCGGTAATCCTAGATTATTCCGCCTTAGCGTTGGGACTAGTTTAACACCAATCGGAATGACAGCTCCGTGTTAGCATTAAACAGGAATTGATGGACGGATAGGGTTTATGAGAGGCTTTGTAATATTTTTTCGTAAGGTTTTGTTCAGTTTTTCATCTTTATTATCTGTGCGGTACTGTGATAAATGCAGACTACTGAAACAGGCTAAGCATGTAGATTTATTGATATCTATATAAAAAAAACGTATCCCTATTTCCCTTGGTCACGCCATAACTTGAAAACGACTAGAAAAAGATGAATTAAATCGGTTACGATTTAATTCATCTTTTTCTAATACTTTGTAGGTGTTTAGGTAGGTAGTCGGAAGTTAGGTAGGTAGGTAGGTAGTAGGCAGGTAAGAAGGTAGCAGGTAGGTAAGTAAGTACGTAGGTAAGTAGGTAGATAGTATACCTACTATCTACCTACTTACCTACGTACCTACCTACCGGTAACCGGTAGGTAGTAGATGTATGTAGTGGGTAGGAGGAACAAATCCATTGCAACGCAAGCCGGGCTCAGCTAGTTATATATAAATATTAAGTTACCTTTGCCCGAAAGTAAACAAGCAGTCATACCAAGGGGTATCGTATTACCCAGTACTAACTGGGTTGTGCAGGTCAGACAGGCAGTTGCTCCATGACAGGCATTCAGCTACATCCGGTAAAACTGAAAGCCGACCCCAATAAACTTGAGAAAAGGCTAGGCAGATGATGATTTACTAACCTTGGATGTCCCACTACAAAAACCTTCCAATATCTTTCCAGGTACTCCTTTCGTACACGACTTTAAACCTGCCATCGCAGTGCGCGTCCGGATCATCTCGGCACCTCTTTCTGGGCTAGCCGTGGCAGTAGGGTCTATCCTCAGGCGAAAGTCTCCACACAATGGGACTGTTTATTTGTTTATTTAAAAAAACGTTGTCCCACACTAGAAAGTTCTCCTGTATCGTGGGTACGTTTACAAACATTTAAACTCACATACACAAACAGCCAGACCCGGAACAACTATCTGTAGGCCATACAAATATTTCCGGGGGGCGATCGCACCCATGACACGCAGCGCCGCAGTCGATCGCTCAACCACTGCGCCAACCGTGCCATCGTTGGGTGAGGAGAGTTTTGCCAGCGGTCGTTTAGCATACTGTTAAAACTGGATAGAAATAAAATAATTAAAACGTAGGTAAAAAATTGTATTTCGTATGAAGTCCTTAAGTCTCGTCTGACCTAACTTATCAACTCATCCTGCCATTGTCGCTTGAACACAGGACCTACATTAGCTTTGAAATTACCAAAACAATTCAACTAAACCATATATCGCCCCCGATACTTACAATTACCACACAAACTACGGTGTACAAAGGAAATTTTTGCATCGGCAACCCATTCAAGTTATCAGGGACATATTAAAGCCTCGATTCGCTTTAAACCTGTATAACAAGTAATTAATGTTATATATAACGCGGCCACTGAGCCATTTGGCGTTAACGCGAGTTAATTCGCCTCGATTCTGCTGCATCGAACGCGAGACAAACGCAAATCACGCCATGATGTGACAGGACGAAATCACGGATTCACGTTCCGATACACGAATGAATCGGGTTTCAGCTTTATTTTGACATCGGTATGAGGTGGCTAAAAGGCAACCGTCAGGTGCATTAATAGTGTACCAAGTCTGTTCGTTTTTTTTTTACTAAAGTTGGTATAAATCTACTATAATTAAAGTTTAATTACTTCGAACGTAATGTACTTCAATGTGCTACCCATACTTAGATACCCCTGATTTCTGCAATCAAAATCGACACATTAAGATCACAAATAATCAATCAATTGCTGTGATTGATTGTCTAAATCAACAGCCAATCGAATTCATTTTATTTCATTTTTTACATTGTATCGAAATTTTACACAAAATTATAAAATAAAAATAAATAAAAAATACTTGACTTTAAATTACTTGAATTACTTAACTTGCGTTTTATTTTCGTTTCAAGAACCGAATCTTATTCGTGTGATCTAAATATCAAGTAGGTCCGTGAAATCTTTGTATGCCTATTATAATTAAAAATATCTCCCATTAAACACGTTAAATAAAGTAATTCTCATCCCCCCCTAAAGTTGCTGTTATTTGCAAAAGACAATCAGTCAAGTTAAAATCGTTTGCCTAAACTCTGACTCGACTTACATTTCAAATTAATTATCTTGTCGAACTCAGGATTAAAGCCATTTGTTAATCACATTGAACGAACGTTTATAATTAAGACCGATCGATTTCAAAAACTTTGCGAGCTGATATTGTTAAGACGCTTTAGGTACTTTGTTTCAAAGTTACCGGTTTCTATTCGCGTTGGCTTTGATGTTGTGTTACCGTCGATAAATTCAAACAGAGGCCCTAGCATGAGCCTGCCAGGGCTGCGGGTTGTTCGAAAGAGATACCGTGGCTCTGGAACACAAAGGGCTAAGAAGGAACATGGATGGGTTTTAGTCAGTCAAGTCTGACACTCCCTTCCGCTCCGCCCAGAGCGGAAGAAGTCATTTGATGATTTCCCATCCTAAAAACAAAAAAATAAAATAAAAGGATATGATTAATTTTTTTTTTTTCTTTGCAACTTTTCATCGGTTTGTTTAATAAACAAATTCCATACCAATCGAAAGTATAAAGCCCATAAAATATGCAAACGTTAGGTTGCCTTTTTTTATTCATTAATCAGACCGATGCAAGTTACTAGTATCGATTTACCTGTTTATACCTGCCTACCCGAGAGTTGTGACGGGAAAAGTGAAGGCAACCTAACGTTTGCATATTCTATGGGCTTTATACTTTCGATTGGTATAGAATTTGTCTATTAACCAAACCGGTGAAATGTTAAAAAAAAAAAAAATCTGACTGAAATTTTCTAGACAAACGTATATGCAATATATTTATTGACATATTAAATTTAATATAAAGTAAGTTTTATCCGCCCAGAGCGGGCATTTGATTATTTTGATGAGATTAATAAAAATAACTATAAAATGTTGTACGTAGTTTTATTACGAGAGACCAAGAAGAAGTGACATTGTCAAAAGTAGTCTTACTTATAAAAACTGAGCCTGAGTTTGAGGTTCAAAAAATCTAAAACAACAGATTTCCCATCCGAAAAGGCTCTAGTATGAGCGCGCGTAATAATAATAAAGCCTTTATTTCCCAAAATAAAATATACATCATTCAATAATTAATTCATCATGCAAGTAACATTTTTCATATTAAATCATAATTATATTTAACAAGTTTATTCAATTAATTATTACGTATAAACAATTATGTTTTTATTAGTTATATAAAAAAATATTCGGTGTTTATACATTTCAATTGATTGTTTTTTTTTATTTAATGTTTATTTAGATATTATTTTAAAATACATGCTTTCATTTTATATTAAATATTTAATTATAATTATTACATTTTGAATCTTATTCCATCATTAATATTATAGTAATTTAATTTAGATTTTCGGAATACTTTGTCCTATTATTAATATACATAAATTTATTGGGGTACCCATTTCTGAGTGTAGGCCTCCTCCAACTCTTTCCAGTGCTGTCTATCCTTTGCTTGGCGGGTCCAAGTAGATCCGGCTATTTGGAAGATGTCGTCACTCCAGTGTCGCCTAGGTCGGCCGCGAGGGCGTTTTCCTTAGTAAGGATACCAGTGTAGTATCCTTTCACTCCATCTGTTGTCTGTAACTCTAGCTGTATGTCCAGCCCATCGCCATTTCAGTCTGCTGGCTAGCTCGACTGCGTCCGTTACCTTTGTTATGGATCGAATGTATGTGTTTTTCTTCCTATCCTTCAGCTTTATACCCAACATACTTCGTTCTGCGGCTCTTTGGAACACGTTGATTTTTTGTACGATGTCTTTTGTAAACGTCCAAGTTTGACATCCGTATATGAGTGTCGGCATCACAACGGAGTCCATCGCTTTTCTTTTCAGATTTATTGGTAGTTTACTTTTAAATATTTCCTTTAGCGACCAATATTTATTCCAAGCTTTCTTTATACGGCGTTCTACTTCACAAGACGTCTGTTTATGGAATGATATATTTTGTCCCAGGTATACATACTCATCCACATAGCTTATATAATGTGATTCAGTTTCAATTGGGGTTTTTTCACTATTCGTCATTGCAAATGTCTTCTGTGTGTTCATTTGTAGTCCACACTTTCTACTTTCTATGTCTAGGGTATTCAACATATATTCTAAGTCCTTGTGATTTTCAGAAATTAAAACAATATCGTCGGCAAAACGTAAGTTATTTAGATATTCACCGTTTACGTTGATGCCTTTATTTTCCCAGTCTAATTGTCTAAAGATATATTCCAACAGAGCAGTAAATAAATTAGGTGAGATCGGATCACCCTGTTTCACGCCTCTTCGGATATTAAATGGCTCTCCTTTACTTTCCAACTTAACCACCGCCTTGCTGTTTTTATAAACCTCTTTCAGTATCTCTATGTATCGGCTTTCGACTCCTTGTGTCTGAAGTGCTACCCACAAAGGTTCGTGTTGTATGGAATCAAACGCCTTGCAGTAGTCTATAAACGCTACATAGAGTTTCTTGCCATATTCCGAGTATTTCTCGATAAGTTGTGTCAAGGTGAAGATGTGGTCTATGGTTGAGTATCTTCTTCTGAAGCCGGCCTGTTCTCGGGGTTGGTTGCGAAACCCCATGGACCCATAACTTTCTTATCTTCGGCTGTAAGTTTACCAATTTTGGAGTTGAAATCTCCCATAACTATTGCGTCGTTTCCAGTATCTTCTAATGCAAACTGTAGATGTTTATAGAATATCTCTAGGTCTTCTGAGGTTGCGCATTCTGTTGGTGCATAGCATTGTATCAGATGGAATGTTCTACTATTAAGAGATATATCTAAACGTATGACTCTATCTGATATACTTTTGAAATCGATTATATTAGCTTTCAGATCTTTATTAACGAGAAAACCGACGCCGTTTCTTCCACTTTTTTCACCATAATATATCATAATGTAGTTTTCAGTTTCCAGTATTTCTTTTCCTTCTTTCTTCACTTCTGATAAGCCAATAACATCCCATTTGAACTTTGATAAACTATGTCGCAATTCTATAAGTCTTGTCTCGTTTACCAGCGATCTCACGTTCCATGAGCAGATGTAAATAATATTTTGTGTTATTCTTGATTTATTACATGTTTGATGGTAATTATTGTGTGTTTGATTTTTGTTTGTCGGGTTTTGATTTTTGTGTGTTTGATTTTGATTAAATCGGTTGGAGGGTTTTGGTCTAATCTGCCCGCGGGGACCAGCCGTATTGGGAGATATGATTATATTTCTAGGATCTTGATAATTGTTGAAAGGTTCTTTTTGGATAATACTTAAAAGAGAGGGAGGGGCATGACTCAGTTTTTTGGGGTTTCCTGGACACTAGTTGTTGGTGCCCGAGCGATGGGATTCAACTGTGACGGACGCAAGTGGCTTGTAATGTTTTGCGATTTATTTTTCTTATGCACTTGGGTTATTTTTCCTTGACTATTGCTGACCTCTGTAGTTTTTGTCTCAGGTGACTCTGACATAAATCTCTTATTTTAGTTTTTCTCTGCAGACGCTTGGTGTATTAAGTTTTTAGGGCGTAATGTGACAATCTTATCATAACGTAAAGCTACTTTTTTCCCGGACTCCCACTCACGTTTGCATTCTTCTTGAAGTTCTTTTCGTTTTTAAAGAACCTCAGGAGAGTAGTCCTCTTTAATGTAAATATTTGTTCTTAGAAGTGTTTTTTCTTGCGGAGAAGCTCTATTTTTCTACTTGTTGTTGTGATTGTTACCACCACTGGTCTAATTTGTCCGTTTTTCTTTCCTCTTCTTGTTACAGTTTCTATTTCCCATTTCTGGCATTGTACTCCCATTTTTGTATTAATTATTACATCGACTTTTAAAAATATATAGGAAAACCAGACAACAACTGTCGGGCAGTTGCCCAACAGACATAACACCTGTCTGGTCGGAGGATCCTTCCTTTTCAATGGAGCATTTTAGAACTTTACACCCTGTTTCTCATACCCCTAAACTGCAAAAGCTTTCGAGCAGCGAGTTTCACAGCCAGCCAGCTCAAATGGGTATTCCTGACCACTAGCGTGCAGCGGAAGCGCATTCCTGGTAAGCACCCTCAGCCTCTTCTAGCGACCTTGGTGCAGCACACTGCGCTTTCGGCTGGTCGAGAGCTTCATACCTCCCGTCTCCGACACTCGTTGCTTTTAAAAGCTTAGTTCCAAATCATTTTCAGTCTCTGTAATTTCATTCAGTTAAAATTTGTCACCATTCTAGTTTTATTTTTGCCATTTATTGTTAAAAACACAAATATTAAATATATATTTATTTATTTATGTAGTATATTTATATTATACATGTATAAATAGAAAACTTTACTTTTGTTATTTAAAATCTTTGTGTAGTACACACCCTTTGTGTACTGACTACCCCCTTTTTTATTTTTATTCCTTAAGTCCATCCAAAGGTTGTCTGGAAGATATCGCTATCAGCGATTAGACCGCCGTTGTAACCATAAAATTGTTAGTTTTGTAAGCCCGTTATGTTAAATTTTTGGTGTACAATAAAGTGTTATTCTATTCTTCTATTCTATTCTATTCTGTCTGTACCACGCCTGACCCGCTCCGATTCGCTGGAGTTCGCGCCACCACCGCAGACTGTTCCGACTCACTGTGAACAATGCAGCAACGAGCTTCCAAACTGGCACGGCAAAATACAACTCTATGACTCATTCTACTTTACGACCTCCGGTCTTCGGGGGGATTTAATGTAGCGGCCTGCAAAAAATAAACTAACAACAAAAAGTACTACAGCGCCATATATGACACGATGGAAGAACTAATATGAATTTCCTACAAATCTCAAGCAAAGTTTACATCGACTTGCCCGACGGTTGTTGTCGAGTTGTCCTATATGGTTTATATAGGACAACTCGACAACAACCGTCGGGCAGTTGCCCACCAGACATAGTCACCTGTCTGGTCGAAGGATCCTCCCTTTACTACTGGGGATGAGGAACTTTCACAGTTTCTGAAACTGTGAACTGTGTTTATTACTGAATGGCTGAATAATAATAGGATATAATTTTTCTAGTTTTACAAGAAAAAGAAATCTTTCAGTCCAAAATTATAATGACAAGACAAGTAACAAAAAGAATATCGAAAATAGACAAAACGTGAAAAAGTAAAAATATAAAAAGCATAAACAATATAAAAAAGGCTCCAATCGGCCACATGCTCCCTTTTTTTAAAGAAGAACAACTTTCTTTAATGGCCGCCTTAAAATGCCCGTTTGGGTCCGAACATCCACCACCCGTACCACCCCATCACGGCCCGGGTGTAAAGCAGCGATCACGCCTCGTGGCCAGGTTCCCCTCGGCAAGTTCCCGTCACCGATGAGAACCGGGTCCCCAACCTTGACGACGACATCTACTCCCGGCACACGACGGGGCGCCAAATTGGGTAGATATTCGGTGACCCAACGACGCCAAAAATGATCACTCAGCCGGAGTGCCCTTCTCCAGCTGCTCCGACCAATCAGTGCGGCGTCCGTCAGGTCTGTAGTTGGGAACGGACGGCCCGATGAGTCTCCCAGCAAAAAATGGTTGGGGGTAAGCGCCTCCGGGTAATTGCTCTCGGGGGAGATGTGCGTCAGCGGGCGTGAGTTTACCACCGCCTCGGCTTCGGTCAGTAAAGTTGCCAGAACCTCTTCTCTTGGAGTCTGCTCTCTCAGTGTCACCTTCAACGCTGACTTAACTGACCGAATCAGCCTTTCCCAGGCCCCTCCCATGAAGGGCGCCGATGGGGGAATAAAACGCCATTTTATTTTTTCATTTGCTGCAAACTGTGGAACGGCGGCATCGTAAAGAGCTCTTAGTTGTCGGTTTGCTCCCACAAACGACGTCCCGTTGTCGGAGAATATTTCGCTGGGCGTACCACGACGAGCGATGAAGCGTCGCAAGCACATAATGGCAGAGTCTGCGGATAAGCTGACTACGATCTCTAGGTGGATAGCTCTGGTTACCATGCACGTAAATAGGGCGACCCATCGCTTCTCCCGCCTGCGTCCAATAGAAATTAATATGGGGCCGAAATAGTCCACACCTGTATAGGTGAAGGCACGTCGATGATGGGCGAGTCTCGCCTCTGGCAAATTTCCCATGGGTGGTTGTAAGGTTGTGCTTTTCAGCAGCTTGCACAATTGACATCTATGGACCATTGACCGCACGGCGTTCCTCAATCCGAGAATCCAGTACGACTGCCGCAGTTCATTAATTACAGTTTCTGTATTGGCGTGGGCAAACTTGACGTGATAATGGCTGATCAGAAGACGTACAGCTGGCTCCTTGCCACTTAGAATAATGGGCTGCTCATCGGAAACAGCAGAAGTTCTTCCTGCGAGATGTAAAAGTCCGTCTCTGAGTTTTGGGGATAAAATGGCTAAACAACTTTTCTTGGGAACGGGCTGTCCACGTGTCAGACAAAGAATTTCCTCTCCGAAGGCGCTAATCTGACTCCTCCCCAAAATGTGCCTTTCCGCGCGGATGATGTCCTCTGAGACTAATGGCGCTGGAGCAGAAGAAGCATCAGACCGCAAATCGCGCTCCGGCGCGTTTACAGACTCACAAATTCCCCGAACCCAAAAATTTAGAAAATTATGACCCCGATGTTTGAAAATAGAGGCAATGAATTGATGAGTCCTGGCTGTTGCCCTTACCAGCCTAATCCAAGAACTAAAATGAGTGATGTCACCTACAACTGGTAAAGGTAACTGATGTGAATTGATAACATTAATGTACTCTGCGACACGTGATGAATGATTTAATGATTTTGAATGACGAAGAGATGGCTTGAGTTCTTCCTCTACAAGAATTACTGGCGTTGCGACTTTGGGCTCTAATGGCCACTCAGAAGCGGAAGCTAGGAGGAAATTTGGGCCAGATACCCAGCGTGGTTCAATACTGGCTTTCCCCCGCGTCGCATCGTCAGCTACGTTAAGTTCGGTAGGAACCCAATGCCATTCAACTACACTAGTGCATTCTAAAATCTCTCCCACGCGATGAGCCACAAAAGGTTTATAGTTTCTCGCATCGCTGCGTAGCCACCCCAACACGGTCATGGAATCACTCCAGAAAACTCGTCGGTTAGGCTTAAAGCGGTGGGCCTCGCAAATCCTAGCGGCAAGTCGAGTGGCTATCAAGGCACCTTGGAGCTCCAGGCGTGGGATCGAAACTGGCTTCAAAGGAGACACACGTGCCTTGCTAGCTATAAGTGCAAGTTTCACGTCACCGTTGGGAAGCACGAATCTCCAGTAGGCAACGGCGGCGTGTGCCAGCTCGCTAGCATCACAAAAAACGTGTAGCTCCAGTTCTGAAAAACCGCATAAATTGTAGCATCTTGGAACTTTCAGTTCCGAAATCGATTTAAGGCATTCGAACCATTCGAGCCAAGTTTCCTGGTCAGCCTGTGATAGCCTCTCGTCCCAGTCAAGATTCTTACGCCATAAATTTTGAAACATAATTCTACCTCTCACTACAATGGGTGCTAAGATACCTAGTGGATCGTAGATTCGCATGACCTGGGCTAAGACTACGCGTTTTGTGAAATTGCCTGAAGTATCTTTGAGGCCCGGGTTGAAACCTATGATGTCTTGAGCTGTTATCCAGATCAAACCTAAAGTCCGTGTTGAGGTAGCTGAGAGTGGTAAACTACCCAACTCTACACTAGAAAGATTGGTTAGTGAAACGTCAGACAACAGCTCGTTTGGCAATCGATTGAGTGCGCCAGGCTCATTTGATACCCAACCGCGCATCTCGAATCCTCCACGCTTATGAATCTGTACAATATCGACTGCCAAACGAGCCGCGTCCTCTGTGGGGATATCTACACTTCCGATGAAGTCATCCATGTATGTATCGGATGTAATAGCTTCCACAGCTTGTGGGAACTCGCTTATGAATTCCGATGCGTTTCGGTTGACAATGTAGATAGCCGTTGATGGGCTGGAGCACGCCCCAAAAATCATAGAAGACATACGATAGGTCTTTATTGGTCCCGCAGGATCATCGCGCCAAAGAAATCGCTGAGCATCTCGGTCGCACTCTTGTATTTTCACCTGCGGGAACATCTCCTTGATATCGGCGGTCAAAGCAATTTTTCCCTCCCTAAAACGCATCAAAATTCCTAGTAGCGGTTGTAAAAAATCAGGACCCGACAGAAGCATAGAATTGAGTGATACACCCTGTACTTTAGCAGCCGCGTCGTGAACAATACGAATTTTTGCCGGTTTGTTGGGATTTACCACACCAAAATGCGGCAAGTACCAACAAACTGATGTGGGCGACTGTTCTCCACACTCCTCAGCATAACCCTTAGCTAGCATGTCCTGAATATTAACCTTGTAACGTTTGGCGTATTTAAGATCCTTTGACATTTTCAGTTCAAGGCTTTTATACCTAGAAAGTGCCAATGGATAGCTTTCGGGAACAGCAAGGTCATTCGCCTTCCACAATAAGCCGACCTGAAAGTGCCCATTTGGTAGGCGTTGGGCTGTATCCTCTAGAATACTGAGAGCGCGCTGATCGCCTGCACTGCGAGGCTCATGTTTCGTGATACCGATCGCGTCTAACCTATATTGTTCCTTGATGAGGACTTCCAGGTCATGCTGCGAACGCTCACGTAAGGATACGTGGCAGGCAGTCTCCACTAAAGTTGTCCGGCTGCTTGTAAATCCAAACAACACCCACCCTAACAATGTTTTGATGGCGACAGGCTGGGTCTTCGTGCCTTTCCGGACCTCGGATGCTGTTATTAGGTGCCAGTTGTCGATACCTATCAAAAGTGTAGGCTTTGCTTCGGGGTAGCACATCTCCTCAACTATTCCAGACAGGTAGGGGTAGCGACGTAAAGAATCGCGGGTGGCCGATTGGCTTTGCAACCCTAAGTTTTTAATTGCCCTTGCCCGCTGGATTAAGAAACTCTGTGAGGCTGATCGGCCTTTTATCTGAAAGTCTACAAACTGCACACTGCTATCCCTAGATAACCCTCCCACACAATCCAAATGTAGGCTGCCCTTGGGACCCTCGGCGCCAATTTTGGAGGCGATGTCAGCATCTATGAAAGTAGCCGTCGACCCGTCGTCCAGAAGGGCGTATGTGTCTACGCTCCCAGTCGGCCCGGAGACTGTGACGGGTGCTACCTTTAATAGTGGTGGAGGTGCAAGTTCGATTTGAGTGTTGTTGACAGCTACGAGAACCTGGTCAGTTTGTTCAGAATCAGTTTTAGTCCTAGGTTCAGGTTTGTCCTCCTCCTTCACATGAGCAAATGCTACAAATTTCTCATTATGCAAAATAGTGTGATGCCTACGATTACAATCAGTTATTGTGCAACTAGCCTTATTTTTGTTACAAAACCTAAAATTGTGTGGAACTTTTTGAAGACAACGATAACAGATTTTGCTGTCTTTGACGAAACGCCATCTGTCATCGACTGTCAAAGATTTGAACGTCGGGCAATTTGACAACTGATGTTCACCTTTGCAAAATAAACAAACATTTTCCTGTTCGGATGTTTTTGCAGGCTTTGATTTATAATTCTTAGGTGAATCTGAAGCCCCCGCTCCAGACTCTGAAACGGCATGTGCTCGCTGTTTCTGTGAAAGGGTTGATGTAGATGATGTCACCTCGAATACGGCACCGAATTTCATCACCAAATCGACCTCTCGGTTTAAGAAACGCGATAATAATTCCACTCGAGCTAGGCTTAGGTCGTCGTGATTAGCAGCGAAATCCAACCATCGCGCGCGCAATAATGGAGACAGTTTGCTAAGCAGCGCTCCAAATAATTCAGGAGAACGTAAATAGTCACTGTGCTGCAATAACTTAGCAACTTCGACACAATTGTGCACACGGGTGGTGAAAACATGTAGATCTCTTACCTCCGGCCCAAGCTTGGGCAAAGCCTTGATTGCGCTCACCTCCTGTAGGACAATTTGTTCAGGCCTACCATAGCGACGATCCAGGGCTTCCATAACGTCGTTGGCGTGAGGTGCCAATACTAACAGCATGCTGACAGCTTCACGCGCCGCACCTTTTAGGGCTTGGTTCAGGCGTGCAAGGTTTTCCGTATCTGTGAAAGCACCTACCGTATCCTGAAAGGCCCGCTTGAACATAAGCCAATCAAGTGGAGATTTACCCTCAAAACAAGGAAGTTTTATAAAGCTTTTATTATTGTTGGGGCCGTTACTCTTTGCAAGTGCCTTTAGGGCCCCCACTAACTGCGTAACTCCAATTGAATTGTCTTCTCGATGAATATCAGTGGCAGCAGCCCTGTTACCCCCGCTAAAACTGTGCTGAGGTAATAGTGCAGGACTCTGTGCTGCGATACTCTGCGAAACGACGACATCGTTACGTAGTGGAAAATCCTGAGAACACAAGATAACGGTAGCATTATTAGCCCCTACCTCACATCCATTGTTGGATTGAAAACCTTTCATAGATGGCTCTCTCTCTTGATGCGAAGGTATTTTAGTAGGAAGGGCCGTACTATCTAACCATTGTTTGATACTGGCGCGGCTCCACCCACTGTGAGAACCGTGGTTACTACAATCTGCCTCAATAGCGGCTAGCTCAGCCCGATATTCCGCTTCAGCAGCTTTGCGCTCTAATTCAGTCTGCCTACTTACTACGTCTGCCTCCATTTGGGCAATTTCTAACTGAGCCACGCGACGAATGTGTTGCGCTTCCGCAGCTGATTTTCTGGCAGCAACCATCACGGAAGTGCGACTGGTTCGGCTAGTGTGAGTGCAGACAGAATGAGCGCTCGAGCTAGGCTCTAACTCAGAAGAATGTACCTGTGAATTCCCTGTGGTAGTATGTGTAGGGGGTTCTGGAACGGCCTCACTACTCGACTGGGTAGGTATATTCGAATCATTTTGTGGCAGTTTTGTCTGTGACCTCGTCACTACCATTTTTTTACTGAAAAAAAAATGCTGAAAAAGAAGACGAAAGAAGAAATTCCTGTGGACTAGTCTTTATACTAGACACTAGTTCGATCGGTAGAAGGACCACTTATATTACTGATTGGCTGAATAGTAATAGGATATAATTTTTCTAGTTTTACAAGAAAAAGAAATCTTTCAGTCCAAAATTATAATGACAAGACAAGTAACAAAAAGAATATCGAAAATAGACAAAACGTGAAAAAGTAAAAATATAAAAAGCATAAACAATATAAAAAAGGCTCCAATCGGCCACAGTGTTTGCCGAACAATTTCATGTTAACTACCTGTTTAACGGTGTCTTTCAAATAACAGCTACTTATAGACTCTCTGAGAAAAAAAATGCAAGGAAAATGTTAGTTTTTCGATTTACAACATCATAAACATCGAGAAAACTTAACACCTACTTTATATAATCTTCCAGGAATTGAGAGGTGTGTTAGGGCGCTCCGTCACTGCGACTTTTTGCAGCAATGCAAATACTATACTGTCGGTCTTCAGTCACGATGTTATCGTAATACTTACTCCGTTCCGCACTCTTCTTTCTCTCGATGTCGCCAAAAATAGTCGCGTTTTTGCATCGATCCAGTTGTTTTTTGGGCTTATGAAAAATAAAGCCGTGGACGAGGCACCATATTTATTAATTTATGCTCACACATAAAACATAATAAGGTACCTACCGGTGATTTCGTTAAGAAATCTCTTCCAGCAGACCTGTGATAGATATGCCTTAGGTGTAGTCAATTCTAGCGAATAAAGTTCTGAAAACGGTGACAGATAGAGAGAGAACACTTTGTCTCTTAGAATTACCAGCGGTACGTGGTTACGTCGATACAGAACTCACTTATTCAACTCTCTACCTTCAGGTCTTAAATTATTTGCCTATGTATTTACGTGAAGGTATAAAGACGCTGTAAATAAGATCAAGCAATGAAGGCTCTTCCTTCAAGAACAATGTTAAAATAAAGATATTACAAATAGATAAGAAGTACATGAAGGAAATTAAGATCAAAATGACCATTTTTCGACCATTCAAAAGTGCCTGTAACTGGCTTATTTGAAATAAATGATTTGATTTGATTTGATAATGTTTTGCTGTTTACTTCCTGCTGGCAATAGCAGAATCTTTTTACAAACATGAATTACAAACAGTTGCTCACACAAAAAGTCTATTTTATTTTTAACTATTTTATTGATTCTGTTAAAATTATTGACATATTTGCCGTGAGGGAAGGAAATGCCACAGTAAAGTTGCCTTGGTTCGAAGTTCGCGAATTAAACTTAAGACTGTCACTTACAGGATATGAGGAGCTCATGGCTAAATAATAACAGCCGCACGGGTCAATCTTAAAGGTTAAGCCGTGCTTGCCGAGGTTGGTCAGTGGATGGGTGACCATAATTACATACCGAGTTTCCGCCGTGCCTCGGAAAGCACGTTAAGCCGTTGGTGCCGGCGGTCATTTGTAGATCCTTGACAGTCGTTACGAGTAATCAGAAGCCAAAAGTCAGACATCCAATCTTACCAAGGGGTATCAGATTACCCAGTTACTGTGTTCTGGAGGTCAGATAGAAAGTCGCTTCACGTATACTAGTACTCAGCTGCATCCGGTTAGACTGGAAGCCGACCCCAAGATAGTTTGGGAAAAGGCTAGGCAGATGATGATATCACTTACAGAACATCTTCCGTAATTATTATTCATTGTGAGCTCCCGATATCTCGACGCTGTTACAAGTGCCATGATCCCGAGGTGTCTGGAGAATATTGGTGGATGATAAATAAATAATTAAGAGTAAACAAACCTATTTACCCTCTTTCTTTGTCTTTGACAAGCACTTGATACATAGTCACGGCAACATACACTCACAATATCACCAGGGTTTGTGGATCGTTATTATGATGTCAGCTGTTTTGTTTGAGCATATCTATCTCTGGATTCCACGTACCTGACAATTTGAAGCCTTTCTCTCGATTTAAATTTTTAGAAGTGTTTAGATATTTCAACTACTTCTCTTGTCAGCCTTGGTATGTAAAGCAATGTGAGCGGATGTTTAGTTATAAACCGTGAAAGCTTAAAATAGTGTTCGCGAATTAGTTTCCAAATATGTTCTAAAAAAATACATTCACACTCTTAAATTGTATGCCTTATTTTATAGTTAAAACAGTCCTAAGTTCCGTCATCAATTAGAAACAAAAATGTACATATTTCAAAACGGAATAGCAAACATTTTGTGAAGTACCACAACAATATTTGTCAAATGTTACAAAACGTTTTTTACCATGAATACGAAGCTTTAATACAACAAAGAGAAACCTCCCCCTCTTTGCAGAGATGCTTGACTTGCGTGAGAAGATAAGCACCTGATATCCTAATGCTCGTTTTAAATAACGTTTTGTGAAATTGTGAACACGTTTTGTCGAGATGTAGGTAGAGTAGAGGTATGTGTTGGGACATTTAATGTTATCTCCTGTCTTTGTCTAGAGGTCTTAAGCGTTTGCTCAATAAGCCTCTCGATGTACATAAACCAAATGTTTTAAATAGGAGTAGGTTCAAGCAAATAGTGCACTTGCTCTTTTGCACTGCTTTGTTTATCATAAATGTGTAACGGATTTTCATTCAGTTTTTATGATTATTTAGAGATTTTTTTTCGAATGGTGTTCGAAATGAATGGAGAAAGAGGGGAAGACTAAGGAAACGATCGATGGATTGTGTGAGGAATGATGATATAAAACTAAAGTAGTAAATGATAGCGTGACGGTTGACAGAGGCGAATGGAAGAAAAAAACGTGTTGCGTCGACCCCAAGTAACATAGGACAAGGGCAGAAAGTTGACGATTCTGGTTGGTGGTCGTGCATGATACGTAAATATTAAACATAGCAATAGTCAATAAAATCCGATTTTTATGAAGTCATAAAACCCCACGAAGCACGAGCAGGTTATGTATATGAATTATACCAAATTACTGAATGCAACCAAAAGTATTATTTACTTTTTATAGTAATAAGGGCCTTAGATACTAAAACCTGAAGTACGTACTATTGATTCAGTTATAAAGTTAGACATTTAGACCATAAGGGTACTTGGGCATGCACTAGAGCACTCTTCATATGGTCATAAAACGCGCTATAATGCAACTTTTACTGCAGCTCTCACGTAGCTTCGTCGTTATTTCAATAGTAAGTACTTATGTAGGTACTATAACAATAAAGACTATGGTTATGGTTTCACTTTTTCAGTTTTAAACGTGTGTTTCGTTCTGTTAGGAGTGGTTGGTTCGTTGTTGGTTTGGCTGTAAGGCATTGTTACAATGAGTAAAAATATAGATCCCTATTTTGGCGTAGTTCTGCTACAATGAGTTAATCCTCAATTCGTTAATATTAATTCATGAAATACGACAAACTAATTAAAATAATATACAACACAATCCACGTACTTACAACATAGTGAATGTAAAATATCCTTAACAAAGCCGAAGGCACTTGTCCTCCCCCTCATTGCGATCATTTTTTTGTTCTAGACCATACCTGGGAACCTTCTAGTTACGGAGATATTAATAAGTTACAAATTTTTCATTTTTTTATTTTGTTTATTAAATACAAATATACACAATGTTTTCAATGCCCTCGAAAAATGCAAGAATTTTTTTGCGAGTTGGTACGTATTATTATTTTTGTTGGTTCGTATTTGGCAGCTTTTACAAGCATGTTACTATTTAGAATATCGGAAAATAATAAAACTATAATAAATAGTAATTACTTCTCAAACTAACAACAACCTTATTCTAATTCCCCTAATGCTAGTTTATACAACCGGCAGTTAGGTGGACTATAATCAGGTAAACGGCTATTTAGCGACGTCCCAGCATTAAGGACGGTAATAAATTGATTTATGGTTCCATTCGTCTTTAATGGCAATATAAAGCGTCCTAAAACTACAATTTATTTACCGACCGCTGTGTCCGAAGAAATAAAAATAAATAAGAAGCAGCAGGCCTCGGATAGCCGCCATGTTTTCTTGGCAATTTCCGTCCTGTGAGATAGGAGTCAGGAACACGTGAAATCAGAAGTTAACCCTCTATATCTATGCGAGACGACAGTCTGATTTACTGGCTTAATCGAACCGGGGTAAGCTTTATTACACGAGTCTCGGGGGTCCGAAAGCCGGTCTCGTCGTGATCATGGATTACCAGTACATGCTCGCCAATTGTAAAGGACGAATTAGTACGGTTTGATTTATCTGTGACAATGATCTGTGGCAGCGTGGATTCTGGTGTAAGTTGGATGCGATGACAAAGGTTTGTATTGTTGAGACGGTTGTTAATAGTGTTACTTTAGGGTTAGCTGATGTTATTTATTTATTTAGTAGAGTTATTTTTGTCTTGTCTCGGTCTGTTTGTAATTATTCTTTGTCATTTATATGTCGTAGTTGTCATGATTTATTTCGTTAGACTCGGTCATCATGTGGGCAGAACATGCAACAAAACACACACTACACGCGGTACACTGCTTTTGTCAAAGTCACAAATTACTTGAAATTACAATCCAACACAATAACACTAGGCACCATGAATCGGGGAACAGTTTCGGGACGTCTTGACTCCGCCGCGATCAGACACTGACTGTCCGCCTCACAGCGAGCTTGAAACATCACGACTCTGTAGAAGCGCGCTTAGGTGTGGGTAGACTGGTAAGTAGGTCGCGTGATGCTGCCTTTGGCGCGCTTGCCGATTCATTTTCAGTCCGTACTAATGACCAGATCCGATATATACATTTAAGACAATTGTTAAAGATTTCACAGTTTACGGTACAAACATTTACGTTGTTTTTTTTTTCTTTCCGTCCACATAAAACCGCATCTGTACTTGAGTGAAGCTTTAATTTAGTAAAAATGTTTACTATCGTTCATTATTCTTTCACATGACGGACAAACATAGTTTGTTTTACAGGTGACAACATGTTTACTACCCTGCCGTATCTCAAATCTTAATAATACACTTGGAATGCAAAATTAATTAAAAAAAAAAAAAACTAAACGGAATAATGATAAGAATTAGGATGGTGTAATTATGTATTATTAATGTGATAAGTATAATTATAGTGAAACAGAAAGCATAAATTTATTCAATTTTATTTATTTAATTAAACTTCATGTACAATAGTGGTATATACATAGGCGGAATTAATGCCACAAGGCATTCTCTACATGTCAACCATTGCTGCATTGGGGACAACATTGTGATAGGGTACAAAATAATATCCGAAAATATGTAATTAATTTCGAAACTGTATATAATTACAAAAAAAAAACAAATTCTTTTGATATTAAAGCAATATCTGGTGGAAATTATTAACTAAAACCTCCAAAACCATATAGTAACTATGGAAAGTCGCTTAGCAACAGTAGTGTTAATTAGTGGCACATAACTTTTTTAATATATTAAATAGGTCGGCGTTTGGCAGAAACTTGCCTGATGTGAAGTGATGGTGCGGCCAATGGTGGAAGCACGCTAACACGTAACTTCTGTATATGACCTCTTCCACATATTCAATGATTGTCTTTCTACAAACTTGTATAAGTAGAATTACATAAACAGTTGTCAGTTGTTTTGCATTGTCGTCAAAATTCAGGATTAAATTGATTAGATGAGTTAATTATTATTAAAAATCTGCTGTTTTTTGTTGTTTAAATTTGTCAGTATTTCAGAATAACATCCTTAGCATGGTTTAGCGAATAAGAAATTATTGAATAAACGTTTGAGATTATTTGTATGTGTGAAATCGCGGTTATAGGGCGAGGATCCAACGAGTCGCGTTAAAAATACAGGTGGTTCAAACATACCAATTTCGGTAATAAAAAAAAAATACCAACCTATTTTAGTATTGATTCGGGTCGAGAATCATTATCATAGTTACCGCTATGAATTTGTCGAGAATGAAAACAGCAGCCTGTATTTTCTAGTAACATTATTCTGCTCACCGAACCTCATTTCCAAAAAAACACGCTATCAGATCTGTGGACATACCAAGTACCAACAATATTCTCATTGTTCGTAAGAATCTCCGAAACAATTAGGGGTCCGTCACAAACTTACCTCGCCATTACTGTGGAACGACAGAACCCGGTTATTAAGACCACTTAATTCCTTCTTATTGTTATTATTTCCACCTCCCTTGGTAACGTTTACCTGAAATAATACTTCACTCAATCTTCTTGGTAATAGGTAGGGTTGTCACTGAAACTATAAAATAAAATTGAAGTGTCTGAAGTGTCTGTTTGTAATTTCAAAATAACAGGTTTTTACTGAATGCGTATTATGAAAGTAAATACGGTGGAAGGAATACGATTACCACGTAACCAGTACATCGTTCTGAACTTTTAATAGAAACTTTTCATTCATTCGGTAATTTAAAAAAGAATCTACTGTTGCTGGTGAATTGCACTTTTATAGGAAAATTTCATAATAATGTCACGCGAGCAAAGGTCGCAGGATAAAAATATCATTCTAGGTGTCCGAGTTACAAATCAAACTTTACCGAATTTGAGAAAACCCAGTTCATAGACGTCAAGTGTTAGACAGCCTGTACGTCTAAGCAAAACAGATAAAGCAGAAATTATTAGTAGACATTTCCCTGCGGCGTGTTATTTTACACCATTAAAAAGTAAATACTATTTAATAATTCCTTATAATACCCACCATCTAAATAACAATTTTTTTATTACTATATGATTGTTTAAAATAATTGCCAGCCATTTAAGTTCAATTGTAGGTTTTATAAAACTATTTCTTAAATAAAAATCAATTCTAAAACTACTATGGTATCAGTAGCGTATCTTTATTCATACGTATACATAATACATCCTTATCTATTATGATAAGACCATCCAATACCCAAAGGTGTATTATCAACAGAAGCAACTAAAGTGTATATTTAAAACACACTTTCACGATACATAACAGGAACCTGTTATCTGAAAAACAGATTAAATTAAAAACAGAGGGTCGTAACGACCCTCTTCAATGTCCACAAGCAATTTCTTACAACAACGACTCCGGGTTAAGTCACCCATTTACTTCAGCTGGCTCTAATAAGTAACACAAAGAGATAAATAGGTAGCACACTCCATATTTTTGTTTCTTTTTTGCGACAAATAAGAGGAGGTTTTTTAGAGAGTATTTTTCATATTTGAATTCTTTTTTTTTAGATTTACATAGCTGTACCCAGCATGCGTTGCAATCAATTTTTTCCTACCTACCTATCTATTCGGTTTTCTTTATGGTTTGTGTGGTCCAAAACCTTCGTATTATTGCCTTTCTAATGAAACACGTTTGGGGTACATCGTAGTACATACGTAGGTTGAAACATTTTTTGTGATAGATAGATAGATTGTTATGTGAATGTCCGGTACATTAATGTAGTTGATATAGGAACGACTGCTCAGGGCTGTGATAAAAAGAGCATAAATACCATCGGAATTTTTCTATAGGAATTTCCCAAAATAATTATTGATTCGTATAGATCATCATCATCATCATCATCATCATTTCAGCCGAAATACGTCCACTGCTAGACATAGGCCTCCCCCAAGAAGGGGGGGGGGGTTTTGCCATAATCGACACGCTTGGCAGGCGGGTTGGCAATCGCAGTACGGTTGTTACAAAAGCACATAGAACGCTGCTGCCCATTCTCTGCTAAGTCCCTTAGTCGCCTCTTAAGACACCCACGTGAAGACATGGGATGGTGCTATTCTTGACGTCCGACACCATACAGAACCTTAGTCGCCTCTTACGACACCCACGGGAAGATTTTTAAGATTCGTATAGATGGGTACTCTTAAACGTCACACTTGTCAATAACACTTCGAATCACCTATAATTTGATCTAGTTTTAAGAGACAAGAACAAAGACTTAAAAATTCAAACCATAAGCTTGCCATTGTTCCCTTAATCACATGATAGAACAAGCTTCTATTAAATATCATATAACTAGCAGCCCTGCTAATAGCCCTTGTCTCACACAGCTCCAAGATAATGCCGACGTACAATATCTTCCAAAACGTGGTTATAATTAACTAAGAGCTATGAATTCCCCAGCACACTGTCCTACAACTTCGCACAAGTATGAGCCTGGCACATTACATAAAATTAATCCCGGTATACGGCCTACGTTGTTCTCATTCAGGTATTATTTATGAGGCAACCCTGAGAATCGTGAATCGTTTTGGTTACTTTTGTTAGACTAAAATCTTTTAAGACGGTAATACATTGTGTGTTGTACAGGAATATGAAAGAGATTAAGAATCAGTGGAGGTTTAGGATAGAACAGAAATCAAGTTTTATTGAATCCAAAATTACAACGATATAAATCAGTGACCATTCTTTTAATAATGAAGACTAAAGAGACGTTAGTCTGGCGAAAGTTTTTTTTTTTGTAAAATTAGAAAAAAAATTTTTTTTTTTGCATTTTCCAGTAAATGCTGTCATGTCATCTAAACTGGCCCAAAAAATAAATAAAATTGTACAGACATTTTTAAAGAAAAAATAAACAGAAGGCAGCAGTTCTGTCATTTCTTGTAAACTGGGCCAAAAAATAAATAATATCCTACAGACATTTTAAAGAAAAAATAAAAAGAAGGCAGCAGTTCTGAAATATGTACTGTGTAATAGGTGGTAAAAATAGTCACTGTACAACATTAAATAGTTTATAAATTATTTAAGACTATTTTATAAGGCCTAGAGGCCTTGGAGAAACTTGACAAGACAGTGTTAAGCCTCAAAATCTTCTCCATATTCTGTCTGACGTAGGTTGAAGCTAGTCCTAAACCTCTAATTAAGCATGTACGAGCTTAGTAGCTGGTCATGTCTTGTCTTAACCAAAACCGTTTGTAATAGACTACGTTTACAACTCAACGTCTTCATATCTCCAAGGAAAATGTAGGTAAAATCACTACGTTGTATGTACAACCTTAACTGTACTTTATAATATTCAATCTTGTATAATCCCGCTCAAGTTTCTGTGTTACGGACCATCGCCTTTGTTTCCGTCCAATGTCTATTTGACTTGTGGCTTTAACATCTGTTCTACTGAAGCCTTGTTCAAGAAATGTTAATGCACTTTCACGTGGAAACTTCCCTCTTACTTTGCTTCTGTTAAGTTTTTTTCCATTAAAAAAGAAATGATTGTACATAATCTCTGTTGGACGGAGACTGAGATAGTGTTTAATTTGTATTTATATAGCTTTGTAAAGAAAACCGTACTTTTAGTTTGAACAGTTTTTTTTTGTGCGGAGAAATTGCTTCCTACATTTATTAGATTTGTGCTGTTTAATACGTCTGTCTGCAGTAATACAAAAAAGAAGGTACCCTCAAACAGCTTTTGTATTTGAATAGAAAATGCGCAGAGCTTTTCATTTCAACATAAATTCTACTTGAGTATATGCTGAGTTATTGTTTCAAGGTTCTTTTAAAAATTCAGCCATATCTGGCACGAGCGATCCAATCAGTGCGGTGAACTCTTTGGCAGTATGCCCGTTGATAACTTAACAGACATAACATATTTTGTTTCACCATTTGATACTTTTTAATAGACGGTTTGATAAAAACTCTTCGATTTTGTATCAGGGTGGCTAGTTTCCAAGACGGACCCTGAATCGGGGTTCTTGTGGCGATTAAATCATCAGGTGGCCTACCATGATGTCTTAAAGAATTATTGTTTTACTCCTTTTCCAGTAAGGGAAAGAGATGTCGCTAGACATCATGTTTAGCGCCGTCTCTTTCCAACACTGGAATAAGAGTAAAAAAATACTTCTTTAAGACATCATGGTAGGCCAGCAGTTCAAAGTAAATTATATACATATTATAAATGCGAAAGTCACTCTGTTTGTTTGTTACCTTTTCACGACTAAACGGTTGATCGGATCTTAATGAAATTTGGCAAGAAGATAGATTTCAACCTGGGGAAGGACATAGGTTATAAACGGTGTAAAACACCTCTTAACGAAGCCGAAAGGCACTGGTTCTCCCTGTCATTGCGATCATTTTTTTGTTCTACACCATACCTTCTAGTTACGGAGAAATTAGGGGTCAAAGTTCCAACTTTTATTAGTAGTATTTTTTTAAATATAAGTTTTTAATGTAAGATTTTTACTTTAAACACCTCCACGACCCCCGTACTATTCAATCCGTCCATCAGCACAATGTTTTGAGTGTGTTACATTGAGTTCTACCACAAAACATGATTTTACACCCCCTAAAAAAAAGTCGTTTTCCAGCAATAATTTTTGCGTAAAGTTACTTAGTTTCATGTACAGAATGCTTGCTTGACGGCTTCGTGATGAGGTGATTTACACACCGTATATCATCACGCTACGACCAATAGGAGCGGAGCAGCAATGAAAAATGTTGCGAAAACGGAGAAAATGTGATGCAGACGAAGTTGCGCGGGACAGCTAGTATTTTATAAACGAAGTGACAAGCCCATCGTTATCAGTTATTCACTGTGTGGATCCTTTGTAATGTCGAATAACGAGTTAGTAGTTTCCACTTCATTATAAAAATATATTTTACATAACATCACGACTGTATCCCGGAAGGTTTAGGAAGAGGTACACTCACCCATTTTTCGCCAGTTATGTTTAAGTCACAGAACAAACAAAAAAACAAATTCTGACTAAGTGGCTGTTATTGAGGAATTCCTGATGAGAAAAACCCAAAAACATAGTTGCAGATCTAGGAATCGAACCCATCCTCATACTCAGCAGTCGTGAATGCGACCAAAGCCCAACGAGGCAGTCCGAGGTAATATATTTTAATACCTACTTAAACATCGTTGTGCAATAAAAACTAAAACAGTGTGGGAATAAAACAGGAGTGACGGAGTGATTTGTACAGCGGAAAGTGTTGTTCCGGCATTTGAATGTAAAGGAAGCGATTCGTAGCGCGGCAGCCATGTTTGGTTTCAACTCCTGCGCGCTCGACACTATCCGACAGGAATGCTAATACGTTTCCTTAAGGAAGATACGTTTAGAGTTCTAGCGATTTCTAAGGAGCTCTTTAAAAACATTAAGATGAAGGATTTATTACTTCACATGAAACCTTGAGTTAATACAAGGTGTAGCTGCTGTGAGAGTATTTATATTACAACTTTAACTGATTATATTATAAAGATTAAAAAGTAATAAATTAAATAATTAAAATAACAATAAACTATAAAAGGCCGTCAAAAAACACGTCCTCAACTTTAACTTAGGTAAGTATGTATGTGTAACTTCTTTGACCATAAAAAGTATGCTAGTGTCACCCAAATACTTACGTCACAGAGCTCAAACTATATCGAACTTCACCATATAAAACTATTTTTTTTAATATCTATTTGTATTTTGTAAATAATGTACATATTATGTCATTATCTGCCTAGCCTTTTCCCCAAACTATCCTGGGGTCGGCTTCCAGTCTAACCGGATGCAGCTGAGTACCAGTATTTTACATGAAGCGACTGCCTATCTGACCTCCACAATCCAGGAACTGGGTAATACGATACCGCTTAGTAAGACTGGATGTCAGACTTTTTGGCGTCTGACTACTCGTAACGACTGTCAAAGATCTACGAATGACAGCCGGGACCAACGGCTTAACGAGCTTTCCGAGGCATGGACGCGTGCGGCTATTATTATTTAGCCACGAGTTCCTCAAATAATGTACTTACATATGTAATAAAATCAATACAAGCATCCAAATGTTTAATCAAAATCGCTCACAGTCGAACCACAGCTTAATTGGGTTAAGTAAACGTTAACCGTTTCCCGCCAGAAGACTTCAGATACCGTCAAACGAGTTTTTATTGTTCGCAAGGGAAGAGGTTGAGTGAATGCAGAGCCTGTCACAGTCAGTAGTACCAGGAATAAAGAGGTTCACGAACTGTGCCAATTAAGGCACTGTACTTCTCACACGCTCAAACCATAATTCACACCAGAACAAACTAAGTTCAGCTTTGCATGTCGTATAAAGTACGATTTTATCGCATTTATTTCCACAACAACTGTATTTGGTGGGCGGGCCCAGGTGTAAAGGGGATTTAAAGTTCATTGCACAGTTAGAAGGCGGGGCCACCACTCATATATCTTAGAAAGCGCTCTGATAATGCTCCTACAACAATGTGCCCCGAAGGAGACGCTACTTGGCTTTAATATGTGAAGAAGTTATCAAAGTTTTTGTTTCCACACCTTTTGTAATTAGAAATAATATTCACGTTAATGGGTATTCTGTGTTCTCATTTACAGGCGTTGAAAGTTTGGTAATTTGTTTTTAGTGGAGAAAAATGCGGGAAAAACTACTTGTTACGTTCAAAATTAACATCTCGAGTGAAATAGTTAAATCTACAAGATGTTTTGTCTTAAAATTGAGCACAGTGACAATTGCCTTTACTTAACGAAATTTTATTTTTACGACGCCATTACGAGTAAAATGAAAGCAAACGGTACGTGACGAAATTGAAACAGCCGGTCTTACTTACGGAGCCGTGGCTTTTGCATAAGTAGATGCTGTGTTTGTTTAACAATGCAGAAGGTATTTTCACGCTTACATTTCCTTTTTGAGATAAACAGAGTTACCTACGCATAAATTAATTGGAATATGGAGAGTGTTATTTGAAAAAAGAATACGTTTTACTAGCTTGACTGTTTTGCTACGACTGCTACGGCGTAGCAAGCAAGCTACGAGTTTCTGTAGTGAATAGGGCCCAATCACTTCATCAATTCATGCTTCGGCCGGCCAATTTGTTTTGTTACAAACAAATAGTATAGGATCCTGATATACAAGGACCTTCACCGAGCTGGTTAATGGATAAAACTTACTTTATAATAAATTTAATATGTCAATAAATATATTGCATCTACGTTTGTCTAGAAAATTTCAGTCAGTTTTTTTTTTTTACATTTCACCGGTTTGGTTAATAGACAAATTCTATACCAATCGAAAGTATAAAGCCCATAGAATATGCAAACGTTAGGTTGCCTTCTCTTTTCCCGTCACAACTCTCGGGTAGGCAGGTATAAACAGGTAAATCGATACTAGTAACTTGCATCGGTCTGATTAATGAATAAAAAAAGGCAACCTAACGTTTGCATATTTTATGGGCTTTATATTTTCGATTGGTATGGAATTTGTTTATTAAACAAACCGGTGAAAAGTTGCAAAGAAAAAAAAAAAATTAATCATAACCTTTTTTTTTTTTTGTTTTTAGGATGGGAAATCATCAAATGACTTCTTCCGCTCTGGGCGGAGCGCAAGGGAGTGTCAGACTTGACTGACTAAAACCCATCCATGTTCCTTCTTAGCCCTTTGCGTTCCAGGGGCACGGTATCTCTTTCGAACAAACCGCAGCCCTGGCAGGCATCGGCCCTCTCGGACCCCTTCCGATTTGCTGACATCTCCTTGAGGCGCGCGTGGAACACGAACGCGCCGTCGGCACGGTCTGTCGTCATAAGACGGACGGACGGTGAGCTAGCCCATAGGTGAGCGAGATGTCGCCGCCGCCAATCGCCGCTACGAGGACACGGCGGTGCTCAGCCCAAGCAGGGCAGAGCTCCACAGTGTGCTCCACCGTGACCTCCGGCCGATCCTCGCAGTGGTAACACCCCCGGGTGTTTCCTCCCGCCCGATTCGGTGCAGGAACCTCCCGAAACAACCGTGTCTGGTGAGGACCTGCGTCAGGCGGAAGGTGAGGGCACCGTGGCCCCTCTCCAGCCACTCCTCAAAGAGGGGACTTATCGCCACTATTGTGGCGTGCCCTGCACGGGGTTGCGACAGTCGCTCTCTCCATGTCGCCATGAGATCACGCCGGAGGTCTGTCCGCTAAGCGACAATTTGCCGCGGCAGCGGATTTTCCCCCGGCGTAGTGCCTCCGCGCGCCATTCGTGCAGGCACGCGAGGACTATCGCCTCCAGATCCCATGGCGGCAATCCGGCCAAGAGGCTCGCCGCCTCGCCGGAGATCGTGCGGTACCCCCAGATCAGCCTTACGGCTACCACCTTCTGGGGCGCGTTCAGGTAGTGGGCGGCGCGCCACCTCAAAGAACGCGCCCACACCGGGGCCCCGTAAAGGGCCATGGACCGCACGACCCCCGCGTAGAGCCTCCGGCAGGAGGCGTTTGGACCCCCCAGGTTGGGCAAGAGCCGCTTGAACGCAGCCCCTGCCCGTTCCAGTTTGGGGGCCAAACGACGGAAATGCTCCACGAAGTTCCACCGGCTGTCGAGGACAAGCCCTAGGTACTTCAGCGTCGACTCGACGCCGATGGGAACCCCTCCTACCGTCAGTATGGATCCCGACGGTGGCACATTCCGAGGCCCATGAAAGCACATGGCCTCGGACTTGTGCAATGCCACCTCGAGACCCAGTTGCCGGATTCTCTCCACGACTGTCGTAAGCCCGCGTGTCATAAGTTCGGCCGCCGCCTCGTGCGACCTCCCTTGTGCCAGCACCAGCGTGTCGTCAGCGTAGCAAACTACGCTGACACCGCTAGGGAGGTCGGCGCGCAGCACCCAGTCGTAGCCGATGTTCCACAAGGGTGGCCCCAGAACCGATCCCTGCGGAACACCGCACGACACCTCTCGCCGGTTCCATTCTCCGGTGCGACCGGGGTAGATGACGGCCCTATCCGTCAAGTAGTCCCCGACCACACGACGAAGGTAGGTCGGCATCCGGTGATACCGGAGTGCCTCCCTAATGCATCTCTAGGGCATGGTGTTGAAGGCGTTGGCGATGTCAAGAGACACCGCCAAGACAACCCCACCCCTGGACACCGCATCCCCCGTCGTGAGAGCCCTCACGCGCATGATGGCGTCCACCGTCGAGCGCCCTCTGCGGAAACCATTAATCATATCCTGGACTGAAATTTTTTAGACACCCATATGCATATACAAAGTGTTGTTTTGCAACCTCGTCAAATTCTAGGAGGTAACTATGCCAATGATTCTCGACCCGAATCAATAATAAAATGAGTAGGTAATTTTCTTTTTTTAACCCCCGACCAAAAAAGAGGGGTGTTATAAGTTTGACGTGTGTATCTGTGTATCTGTGTATCTGTGTGTCTGTCTGTGGCATCGTAGCTCCTAAACGGATGAACCGATTTGGATAAAAGTGGTGTCGTTTGAAAGGTATTATAATCGAGAGTGTTCTTAGCTATGTTTCATGAAAATCTGCTCAGCCGTTTGAAGATCATCACGTCTTTTCTAGTTGATGTAGGGATTTAAAAACTTTCACAGGCAGTCTATTTGAAATGTTGTCGCTGTGTTGTGTCGGGGGTTTTTTAAATTTTTAATTTAATTTTTTTTTTATTTATTTACTGAAATCGGTAACTGTGAACCACCCATGTTTTAAACACGGGCCGTCTGATCCCTGCCTTATAACGTCGCTTACACACAAACAAAAAACCTCAAACGTTTTTTCGATAATTTTATAATCCCTAAACCACGCTATGGGGGTTATTCTGAAATATTGACAAATTTAAACAACAAAAAAATGCAGTGTTTTTTAATAATTTACTAGGTACCGTAATTTATATTGAATATTTATGTCTTTTGTGACAACATCCTGAATTTTGACGAGGATGCAAAACAACATCTTGTATTTATTGACATATTAAATTTAATATAAAATAAGTTTCATTCATTAACCAGCTCGGTGCAGGTCGATGTATACCGGGATCTCAGGCTAAAACAAAAAAAAAGCTTGTTTTGTTCTTTCTTTTTAACCCCCGACCAAAAAAGAGGGGTGTTATAAGTTTGACTTGTATACCTGTGTGTCTGTCTGTGGCATCGTAGCTCCTAAACGGATGCACCGATTTTGATAAATTTGGTTTCGTTTGAATGGTGTTTTAATCGAGAGTGTTCTTAGCTATGTTTTGAAAAAATCTGCTTAGCCGTTTGAAAATCATCACCTCTTTTCTAGTTGATGAACAACTTCCACAGGTCTGGTCGATTCGAAATTTGAAATCTTGTCACTTGTCACCATGGGCATCGGCAGTGGGCAGCTACACCTCCTCTCCCCTAAAAACTGGGGATTTTTATTAAATTTAAGACTTTCCTTGTTTTCGTTAATAAGCGAGAAGAGGCGCAACACCGAGAAAAGTGGAAGGAATGGGGGACACCTATACCCAGGAGTGGGACAGATAAGGCTTAGAAAAAATAATAAAAGTTTAAGAAGCATGGGAAAAAATTAATTAAATCAAATATTTTAAAAACCCCCGACACATAAAACCTCTAAAAAAACAAAAACAAATGAATCCAAGCGTCGTTGCGTCAACGGCCGCTTTGTTATGTGATTGTGCTAAGCAGTCTAATTAGCGGTCTCCCGATGCTACCACGCTTGAATTTCGGAATATTGGGTTCGTAAATAACTAAATAGTTTTAATATGATAGACGTGCATTTAAAATATCATAAAACATCACCCCACCTGAACATTTAGCTTACATGGAAATATTAAATGTGGGATGTTACACAAATAAAGCGTGTAAGACCAATTAATTTCCCTGCCAATGGTATTTTCAATAAATATTTTTTTTAATAAAATATTAGAAATAACACTATGAATCTTAAAAATCTCTACATACCTAAAACAAGCAAAAATCTCCATGAATTCTTAAAATTCCACTTATGAAACAAATTCATAATATATTTTTTAAACAGACCAGACTTATGGACACATAACTTTGGTTCCGCGTTTTCATTAGTTGTTTAATTAAATTTTCTCTTGCCTTGGTGAGTTCTTATTCCCTTGAGCTTAAAGTTTCGTCATTTCATTTAACAATTTTCTGCATGATGACCATCTCATGTAATTTTTTAATACTATTTCTCATAATGCAGCAAAGTCATAATTAAGTCGACATGAAAGCTATTAAATCTGCGAGATTTTAACTACGCATATCAACAGTTCTATGACAGTTTCCAACTTAATTGCGATATGAGCATTTTTACACTCATTGCCAAATTTAAGTTTTACATCATCATCTGCCTAGCCTTTTCCTAAACTATCTCGAGGTTGGCTTCCAGTCTAACCGGATGCAGCTGAGTACCAGTATTTTACATGAAGCGTCTGCCTATCTGACCTTCACAACCCAGTAACTGGGTAATACGATACCCCTTGTTAAGACTGGATTTCAGACTTCTGACTAATCGTAACGACTGTCAAAGATCTACAAATGACAGCCGGGATCAACGGCTTAACGTACCAAAATTATAGTGTACAATTTTAGTTTTACACCGCTTCTTTTTCTCCAATTGAAACTTTTCTAGTTCAAAAGCTGCTTCTGAAATTCTTGTTTTATAAACGTTATTCCTGAAAAAAAAAAGTAATGATCACACCAAATTATAAGTATTAACAAAAGATGTGTTGTCCTTAATCGAAACTAACATCATAACATATTCTTTTTTCAATACTGTTTACTCGGACTGTGGGTCTAAATAACCACATTCTAGAGCCCCCCAGCCACAAGGCGTCGCGGCAGACATCTTAGAAGATGGTGGGAGCTGGATCAAACTAATGACCAGAGGTTCACATTAGCCTAGTCATGTGGAAAAGCCTGTCCCCAGTAGTGAGTTTACGATGAACGTCCTATCTTTGAAATTTCAGAGCGTTTGCGCCTAACGGCATTTCATACAAACCTTTAAGTCCTTATTTTCCAAAATGACTTACCCGATTTTAATAAAACCTAATACGCATAAACAGAATACATAGGTCTAAAAAAAATTACAAAAAGACATTTTCGAATTATCTTTATAGACAAAGATAATTGGTAATTTCTGTTTCTACAGAAAACTTATAATCGATACAACACTATCCTGCTTATGCGTATGAAGTTTCATTTGTATCGGTTCAGTCATTTCAGAAAATAAGGGCTTGAAAGTTTGTATGAAATGTCGTAAGGTGTAAACGCTCTCAAGCGTCAAAACATCTATGCATCACTGTACCAACACAATAACGAAAATAAAGGTTCCATTCAACAATTTCATTCAATAACCACCTTACTCCGTAGCCGTACAGTCAAAGCCAGTGGCTATAGACCAATTGTGCTGACGGTGCAATCTCATTAAGCTAACAATGGCACACGGAGCTATAAATCATGGCTTTGTGTGTAACCATCGGAGGCTTGTACGCCGCCGCCTCATTATGGCCTGCCAAAATTATGACATATCACTGGCTGTTTCCTTATACTACTGTTCGTGAGTGTACCTACGTAAATGTTAGGTGTGATTGTTTGCTAGTGTTGTAATACATAAATTATGATTAGGGAATTTTGAGTGCCGTAATAAGGCTGTTGTACACAACTGTACTTTCCCCTTCGGGGAATACAAACCTATGTTAACCAATGTCATGGCATGATATGTTTAATTGCAATGCAAGGTAAAAAGGTCAGCTTTTACAGCTTCTAAAGTTTCCCAGAAGAACATGAGTAGTTATATTTTTAGTAGTACTCAAATTAAAGTACACCAGTACATCATTTTAAGCAAAGAATAAATGTATTAATGTTGTTTAAAGATTTTACAAACAATGCAGTTACTTAATAAATAAATATTGTGCTTGTTCTATTTCCTTCCTTTTGAGTTTTCCAGAATCATGAACGTTCCCAAATCCCATGCGGTATACGCAGTTTAAGCCTGTATTTATGCGCCGTTTGTAGCTCCCATAAAGCCATAGCTTGCACCATTTCAATACAAACAGCCACATAACAGTAAGCAATTTATATGGAAACCGGATTACTACACCACTCGAAAACAAAAAAAAGGCTGGAAAATTCTTATAAAGCAGATTTTGAATACCTGTTAACGAATCTACTGATACTTTGTTCTATAAAAATATTTGTACGAACAACATGAAAGTTCAAAGGAATTTAACGAAAGAATAAATAATTATTTATAATAGCGTTATTCAACGCTGTAATTAACAGGCAATCAATTTTCATTTAAACCACAGTCTTCCCCAACAACAATTACGTTCTTTGTCCAATTTTTCTTCGTAATTGAAGCCGTAAAGTCGTTTTTATTTCGCTATGAATTTGGTTCAATATTATATTAGCTGACTCAGCTACATTCAGAAACTCAGTACTAAATCTGACAGCGGATGGGCCTCTGTCTTTTCCACGTCAAATTTGAGCACCCAATAAGCCGAAATTTCAGCAAAACCAGTTAGGACTTACACACGTCAATCTCAATCTGTAAAATATGAAAAGGAAATTTCTTGTTGTTTTTTTTTGTATACTTTTTGTTTTTCTAAACGAATATCGTGGAAAGTATTGAATAATAATTGAGAGAACTAGAATATGAAATTGTATCTCTAAAATGTTTTTGAAATATGAAAAGAAATTCGCACCAACAGGTACAGTATAGATGTATATTTTTAGGTAAGTAATTTTGATGATTATCTCGCCTGATCCTTAAAGAGTGACGAGCTGTAGGTTAAAAAAAATAATCAAGTGTCAAATAAGATTGTTATTATTTTTTAACAGATTTATGGTCTACATAAAAGTGACTAGCGTCTTGTTCCCTCATAGATTTCTTAGCAAAACACATAAAGTGTAAAATAATTAACTTTTGATAGGGGTATTTGTTTTAACACCTAATATGACCACCTGAAACATCTTAAGAAATATATTGAAGAACTTATAGGTATTTCTGAAAGAATAGCTGTTCTAAACATAAACCTACCGGGTTTTAAGAACAAATGGACAATCATACAGATATACGCTCCAACAGAGATGGCAAAAAAGCAAGACAAAGACTTATTCTACAAAGAACTAGCAACAACTTTACAAAATACGCACAAGAACGTTATAGTAATGGGAGATTTTAACGGGAAAATAGGAACACAGAAACTTAATGAAAACCGAATAATCGGCAAGTTCGGAATAGGTAACAGAAACAACAATGGACAGAGAATGATAGAGCTAGCACTGGAAAATAACCTTCGCTTTATGAATAGCTTCTTTAAAAAGAACCCAAACCACAAATGGACTTGGTCTTCCCCAGACAACAAGTACAAAAACGAAATAGACTACATAGCAACAAACTATCCGAAATCATTCCATGATGTGAGCGTAATATAATAATAATAATAATAATAATCATTTATTTCAGGTCCGTGACCCATATAAAACAAAAATAAATAAAATCCACACATACATTATTGGTCGGCTTGATTATCCCAGATAGCAAAGTTACATTATTGAGTTCAATTAAAAGTAAAATTATAATAAATGTCGAGTTCGAATAAATGTCAAATAAGAATGAATGTCAAATTAGAATAAATGTCAAGTTGGAATAAATGTCAAATGGAATATTATTACATCATTAATTACAAAATAAGAAATTACAATTTAAAAAGAAATTAATACATTTAGTTTCAAATCAATTAAATTAAATAATAGCTAATAACCCTTTAACTACATGTCGGTTACAACAGTGCCTTATATAGGGACAATCTAGTCTGCCCGCAATCATTGCCAGGACAGCGTTGGAGCTGGCTCGCACCCTGCGCACCAAGGACGCGCACCGCTTGCGCATGGTGGCGTGGAAACAGTCGGTGCGCGCTTCCGCAAACATGCCCGAGGCACTGCAGAAACGAGGCAGCCCCAAAACTGCCCTGAATGCATTATTATACTGGACGCGGAGGGTATTGTAGCTAGCTTTTGTGTAGCGAGCCCACAGACTGCACGTGTATAACGAGGTGCAGTACGCCTTGAAAAGGGTGATTTTAACTGGATTAGAACAACATGCAAACCTGCGAGCGAGCATGTTTGCTCTTTTCGACAACGCCCTCCGCTCCCGTTCGATGTCCGCATGGTCCCCGAGATCAGACGTGACCAAATGCCCCAGGTACTTAAACTGATCCACTCTATCCAGAGGTACACCATTCAGAAAAAACGGAGGTACCGTTTCTGGGCACTTAGCACCACTGGCCGCAAAGACCATGCATTGACTTTTTGATACGTTATATTTTAGACCATGCTCACCCGCGTAATCCTCACAGATTTGTACCAACCTCCTCAGACCACAAACCGACGCGCTCAGCAAGACCATGTCGTCAGCATAGCTTAAATTGTTGACACATACGCCGTCAACATGACATCCAACATGCTCACTACAGAGCGCGACAATGAGTGCATCCATGTAGAGGTTAAAAAGGGTGGGCGAAGTCAAGCCCCCCTGCCTCACACCGCACTCCAGCCGATACGGCTCTGACATGGCCTCCACCCACCTGACACTGTTGACCTGATGCGTATACCAATACCTAAAGATAGCCACAAGTTCATGAGGCAGGTTAATGCTCGCGAGCTTATCCCACAGGATATCATACGCAACCAGGTCAAAAGCCCTGGATAAGTCGAGGAAACACGCGTATACCGGGGTCCTACGGTCCGTATAGTATCTGACGGTGTGCTTAAGACACAGTATGGCACTCTCCGTAGATAGTTGTGGTCTGAAGCCAAATTGGTTATCATGCTGGTTCACATACTTACTCAACTGTGTATTAAGCAAACCGTCAAACACTTTGGCTATGATGGTGGCCAGCGTGATAGGCCTATAGTTGGCTTTATCAGCAAGGTCACCGGTTTTATTTTTCACAACAGGCACCACCACAGACCTCATAAGATCCAAGGGCAGGTAAGAGTGGCTCGCGCACAGTGAGAAGAACATCGCGAGGACGCGATTAATATGTGGGCCAGCATGTTGCAGGTGTTCAATGCTGAGGCCATCATGCCCAGGCGATTTGCCTCGCGTCATATTCTTGATAATTGTGGCCACGTCTTTAGCCAAGTATCGAACCCCAACAATTTCATTAGACAACCCAGCACTGAACACTCCACTTGCCGCCCCCAGAGGGGATTGTATGGAAAAATGCTCCCTAAAAACGTTCGCAATTTCCTTATGGTCGCTAACTCCATCAACGCTCACAGGAAGACTCGGCCTACCGTTTGCTTTGCTCGTGTGTTTCCAAAACCCACGGAAGTCACCACCAGAATGCTTCTCAGCAAGGGTATCCATCCTAATCTGCACTTCACGATCTTGACATGCCTTCAATCGTGATTTAAACACCCTTCTGGTCTCACACATTTCTGCATACATGATGCCAGACCTAGGCCTACCACACGCTACCCAATCTGAAAACTTCAACCGAGCCTTTCTGTGAGCCTCTCTAACAAGCTCGTTCCATCCCACTACACGCGGACCACTACCACCCGCCCTGGTGCCCCCTCGACTCACCAAAGACGCACCACGAAGGGCAGACACAATGTCACAGTACAAACTGTCCAGAGTACGCGAGTGACCACAGTCATTACAATGCTTATCAGCACAACTCAAACACTCGGCAGGAAAATCAATTAAATTCAGACGTTTATGACACTCATTGGTATATTCCACGACCTGTTTATCATTCCTAACACCCCACACAACGCTGTTATAAGTACTTGTAGTATTGGGTAACTTTGGTGTCAATAGATTTAAGTTGCATACAAGCACTAGGGGAAAATGGTCAGACCAATTAGTGTCATATTCAATAAAAACATTCACAACGGCTCGCTTGGCCGCCTGAGTCACAATACAGTGATCCAACCAGCTACATGACCCGTGCGCCTCACTAATAAAAGTGTAAGCTCCCGAATCAGTACCCAGAAAATCAACATCAACACACGACCAACACTGCTCACTACAGAAATCTCCAAGTTCCCTAAAAAACAATTCATGTACATCAGCATTGAAATCGCCTAACACAAATACAGACTCAATGCCATACTCATCTACAATCGCACTTACAGTATTTAGACAGTCCGTAAAATCAGGCAAGTTTTCCACCGAATTCGTTGGCATATAGACACTTATTACTACAATCACTGGTCGAACACTTGTTATTTTAATAGCACATATTCGAGCACTGTCACACCGCAACACTGACACTTGCTGGAAAACACTACTCCTCCACAACAGAGCGACACCGCCATACGGCCTGCCGCGTAGTATGCCCGCGGTCGTGTCGACCGCAGACGTTCCCGTGCACCCGAAGTCACTGTTGATCGTGTTCAGATATGGTATATCATCCGGTAGCAACCATGTCTCTTGTAAGGCAATTAGATCACATGTGTCACATAACTCCCTTACGCTATCAATGGAGCGTTTCACACTTTTGCAGTTGAAACTAGCGAAGCGATAAGCAGATGTATCCATTATTGTTTTTCATTAGGGCCGGCCGCAGACGAAAATCTGCTCGGATAACGGCGTTTAAAATACATAAAACGTCTGAATATAATACCTTTGGGCCATATGTTCTCGTCTAGGTAAATAGGTAATTTTGATTCAGAAACTAGGAATTTGAATGCCTTGTGTCCTTTTTCTTTCTCCATAGTTATTTTCTCTAGAGAAACCGTTTCCTGAGTCTTACCGCGTATATATACAATTATGTCATTCTCAGTGGTTTCACTATGTATATTCGTTATAAATACAGGAACTTTCTTGTCAGCAGCTTTAAAGTTACAATTCACGTCACTCGCTATGCCCGATTTTCCCAAATAACGATAAGCGTTGGACCGGAATATTTTTTTGGTCCTTTTTAGGGCGTAATCGTTTCATCGGTTATAGAATTACTATTATTACTGTTTTCGTTATCAGTGGGACACAGCTGACACGCATTTAATGCTACCGTAACAGGGCTCGAGCGCGATGACGTCACCGTCCGCGCCGCCTGCGCTGTACGCGCCACCGATACGTAACTTGTCAAACCAGTTTCGGTTACACTCGTCATCGCCGTCGTCGACGACCGTTGCTCCGAACATGATTTACGTTCTGTTTCTTCACCTTCTACCCGCTCAATGTCTCGATATTGAGGTGTATTTTCATTAGAACCGTAATCCTTATTATTTTGTGGATCATGTAAATAGGATAATCCCACAGGACCACTATCTAATAACCAAGCACCACGCTTGGCATTCACTTTCGACACGGATGTAGGGGGTAGCGAATCATTCTTAAGGTTTAAAAACTCATCCTTTAAATCATTCAAATGATTCCGCGTAGCATACGTCGACTTAATTTCCTCAATTGAGGTTTGCATTCGCATGAGATCTTTAAGTAGTTTGGTGCAGTCTAGGTGGTCAAAAGTAATGGGCGGTAACTTTTCCAGTTGCCGAGCCACAAACACTGGTAGTTCATCCGGATGTGTTTTGAAGAGTTTCATGATATCTGCTAGGTCACGTTCCTCTTTGCCTTTGTTTTTGCGAATAACTTTACGCAAGTCACTTCGAATCGCGTCGTACAGAAGAGATTTCGACAACTTGATCTCGGCACTGGTGAATGCCGACTTACAGATTTGCACCAGCGTCACTTCGTCAATAACTGACACTTTATTTTGAATGTAAGATAACATTTCATCGATTACGATGTTACAAGAATTGCACTTGAGAACGTCCGTCATTTTAACTCGATATAGATAATTAGCGCTGACGATTACACGCGCCCGCCACGACCGAGTGCGCGACCGAGACTAATCAACGCCTTAAATTTCAATACCAACCATAGAATGGTGAGAGCAACATTGTACACTAAAGACTCTCCTAAAGCGAGAACACAATTTGAGGGAATACCGAGAAACCTACAAATAAAGTTAAGCAAGCCATCCCAAGATTGTGGTGAAGACACAAGCGGTATCCAAAGCTTGTACGATACATTTCTTTATAAAACCTTCTCAAAAGGAAAACACAAACAAACCGAGGGAAAACATGTCAGTCAAACAACAAAAATACTCTTAAAGCTAAGGAAAGACTTGTTTAAACGGAAAAAAGACAAAGAAGTAAGAACAGAAATAACTAAACTAAGCAAAGAAATAAGTCATAACCTTAAAAAAGAAAGAAATCTGAAAAGGGCACAATGCATAAACGACCACATAACAAAAACAGGAGGTATTAGAAGAGCCCTAAAAGAATTAGGCAATAAAAAAGAATGGATCCCTTGCATTAAAAACAAATCTAAAAAAATTGAAACTACTAGAAAATCTATCATGGCAGCAGCTACCGATTATTACAAAAATCTATACTCTATCCAACACAAAGAAGAAGACATAAATCTGGACAACAGCAACGAAGACATCCCACCAATTTTGAAACGTGAAATAGAATTTGCAATCTATACACAAAAGGATGGAAAAGCGCCAGGTCCGGATTACGTAACTAACGAAGCTCTAAAATCAATCTCAATCGAACACTCACATGATATGTGGTACCTTTTCAATCAAATATTAATCACCGAAAATATTCCTGCCCAATGGACGAAGTCTGTAATAGTACTAATACACAAAAAAGGTGACAAAAACGAAATCGGGAACTACAGGCCTATAAGTTTAATGTCGAATCTGTACAAAGTGTTTTCAAAAGTCATACTCAACAGATTAACAGTAAAACTCGACGAACAGCAGCCCGTAGAACAGGCAGGATTTAGAACAGGTTTTTCGACGACAGACCACATGCATACAATTAAACAACTCATAGAAAAAGCACAAGAATACAACAAACCTATATATCTAGCGTTCGTGGACTATAGTAAAGCCTTCGATTCACTGGACCACAACAGCATTTGGAAAGCATTAAAGCAACAATGTATAGAACAGAAGTACATCCGAATCATCAAAAATGTATACACAAATTCAACAGCCCAGATAAAACTCGAAACTATTGGCGAGGAATTTCCAATACTCAGAGGAGTGAGACAAGGTGACCCTTTATCCCCGAAGCTCTTCTCGGCAGTCTTAGAAGAGGTGTTTAGAGGCCTGGATTGGCAAGAATATGGCATCAACATTAATGGTAGACTATTAAACCACCTACGATTTGCAGATGACCTGGTTCTAATCGCTGGTGACCATCTCACGCTACAAAAGATGTTACGAGAGCTTGGTGAAGGAAGTATCCAGGTGGGACTCTCAATGAACAAGGAAAAAACAAAACTAATGACGAATAGCGTTGAGAAGCCCATTAGTATCCAAGGAGAAATTATAGAGTATGTGACCTCGTATATCTATCTAGGACAACTGATTTCGTTCACAAGGCAAATGGAGCAGGAAATGGAAAGGCGCATAACCAGCACATGGAACAGGTATTGGTCACTCAAAGAAGTAATGAAAAATGACCAATACCCAATATCTTCCAAAAGAAAACTCTTCAATACTTGTGTTCTCCCATGTCTCACTTACGGTTGCCAAACATGGACATTGACAAATAAAACCCTGCAGAAAATTAAGGTTTGTCAACGAGGCATAGAACGCAGTATTCTGAATGTCAAGAGGAAAGACAAAAAGAGAGCTAAAGATCTGAGGAGGATAACCAAATTAAGTGATGCTACCTTTCACACAAAAAGATTGAAATGGAGATGGGCTGGTCATATGCTGCGTGATAAAAACAATAAGTGGTCAAAAGCCGTGACTGAATGGCAAATCAGGGATGGTTCTAAAAGAAGTAGAGGAAGACAACGCAAACGCTGGGATGATGACATAGTCGAGACGGCTGGTGCTTTGTGGGCTAGAGACACAATAGACCGCTTCAAATGGAGGAGCCTGGGGGAGGCCTATGCGTCAAAGGACGCGCTGATAAACGAAGACGCCGAAGTGCAATAGTTATGTTTTGTTTATTTATATTAAATTGTAATTAGTTTTTAGTTTTCAGTAAATAAAGGCTATTATTATTATTATTATTATTTATGACCACCTATATTACAATACCCACTTACCTCTATGATGATCGTCAGCTTATCCCAGTCCACTGCTGTAAATAGACCTCTTCAATCATACGCCACTCAACTCGATTTTCGCCAACTCTCGTCCAGTTGCTAACAGCCACTACCTACTTACACTATAATATTTCTAGCAATATTTCACACAAAGCAAGTATTAAACTTTAAGTCCTGACTTTGTGAATGTAAGACAGAATTACTTATCGTCCAACAGCAGAGGTTCCAAAGGAATAACTAGACTTTATCCATCCATTTTATTCTGAAAATTGCACCGACTTACGTCCCAGGCGATTTAATTTTTCTTTTGTAACATTACCAAGTCATATTACTGGCTTTGTTTTATCATATTTGAAACTGCAGACGAAGCCTTATTCACAGATTTTTTATCGTTCGTATTTAAGAGAACGTAAAATACACGAAACATTTACTCAAGCAGAACGAAATAAGAAACATACATTTTAAGCTGTACTGACAAAAGAAAAAGTTTCAATACAACCATGTGTTTGCTCAACAAATTAAATTAACATTTCAAACAATAAACTTCCACATAAATCTCGAACACTTTAGTCTAGGATCCATTATATATGCAGAAGGCATGAAATAGACCAGGAGCCGCGTACTATCTACCTACCCCCTTGATTTATTATTTTCATTCCAACTGAAACAACCGCCTTCATTGGCTTTTCTTTTCAGCGAACTAAATGGAAGTAACGAGCATCTTGCTTTAATAATGAAAAACTCAGTGGAAAACGGGAAAAATTAACGACTGCATACAGAATAGCGATTGGAATTGATAAGTCAAACTTTTTCATCTGCAGGAGAATTGCTTGAGGTAAAATAACGGGAATTCGTCGACCCGCGCCACGTAACGAATAAAAATGGCCACCGCGAAGTATTTCCATTTCAATTTGCCGCGCATTCGACGCCATCTTTATCTTAATTCAAAGTGAAATGAAAAGGCTGGTTGATGTGCCGGTTATCTTGTTTTTACTTCTTCTTTTAAAGTTTTTGTTCCAATTAAGAAAGGGTTTCTTGAAACGGGTTCCCACGAAATTGTATGGATGCTAAATTGGTAGTATAGCATTGGCGTCAAGTTTTACAACAAATATTTAACGTCATGTTTATATTTTTAATTAAAATCTGGTTTATGGTCTGTCAATTTAAAGTTTTCATTGAACTAATTGTTATAATATCAAGGTAATTTATTTAACGTTTCAAATTAATCCAAACGAGTAGATTTTTACTTTACACAAAAAAAATACTTACATAACTTCAAATTAAAAGTAGAACACAAATCGCAACATCATTATTTTTATTTAATTATGACGGTGAAGAAATAATACAGCTAGCATTAATAATTCCCTTTCAAGATAACGGAGTCCAAGATAAAACAAAAAAAAAACAAAAACATGATTCCAAGATCGTGATGAAAACGGCTTTACTTTTCTTAACAGACCTCATCATTCTCTTGCCCTTATCCCAATTCATTTGGGGTCGGCGCAGTACGTCTTCTTCTTCCATACTTCTCTATTACTTGTCAATCTCATATATTACCTCCCACTCTCCACTCTCTCTCTCTCTTTTCTTAACAAACCAAATGATCATAAATCTCTTAAAAGGTATTTGACTACCTCCCCGTTCTGACTGAATGTAATCAGATTACCAGAATATTCTAGATGCAGAGCTGTGTGAACGATATACATTTTGATATAAAAGCATTGGAACGGGCACTATTTGAATAAAATGCAGAGAAAATATGAAAAGAAAATTGAATCTTTCGCGATGCCGTCTGCTTCTTATAGTTTGTATTATGAGACAATGCGTTTCAATGTTTCGTATATTTACTTGGCTTTTGTTTGAATTGTAAGCTTCTTTATTTGCTAGTTCAATCTTATGAAAACTCGGGGCGAAAGTAAACATTTCTCCAGTCTGGTATTGCCAATATGAAAATATGACGAATGTGTTCTGGAGACTATTGAAATGATAAATAAGGTTACAAAAAAAGATTTGTTTATATTTATAAACGAATCTTTTTTTTGTCCATCAAAAACTGTCTACATTGTTTCTAAATTTGTACCAAACGTGTGTTATATTATTAAAAACTATAAATAAAAACCTCAAGCTGAAATTATTGCTTAAATATAATAAAAAAAAAACCCAAGCATTATTATCTTCGCCTTGTGGTCAGCAATGAAAATATTTTTCGTTTCAGTTAGAAACATCTGAGTGAATCATATCAATTATATAACTTTTTATTTCATATTTATTTATTCCTTTTAAACTTTGTATAATTATTTAATCAAATATATTAAAGTGAACAAAACTCGTAATTAGCGCTGGCAAAATCGAAGTAACTGATGTAAACTCAGAGCTTGTTAACTAACAATGACGCAGCGTTGGATTGGCAGTCCCTCTCAAATTCGGTAGCACAAGTACCCACTTTCAGTCGCCATACGTACCGACGACAGCCATTTTAGAATATACGTATAGGAACTAACAAGCTGGTTTAGATATAAACTAATAATCGTACTAAACTATGAAGACAAGGTTGTTGTTTCTCATCATGTAGGTATGGGCAAAGATATAAATATGTATAATATTGTATACTCTTGCATTCAATACAAAGTTCAAGTATCAAGTTTGGTATGAATCGCTAGTGTGAGCAAAAAGTATGCTGGGTTGAAGTGGGATTGGGCGGGCCTTGTCTGCAGAATGCATCAGGACCGATGGGCCAGAGTCGTCACGCAGTGGGTGCCAGAAGACGGGCGTCGTCGCAGAGGGAGGCCTAGAAAACTCCGGCGTGAGGGGTTGGCCGGAGAAAACAGCACGGGGTGAAAAGTGGAAGGCTATTGGAGAGGCTTTTGCCTGGGCAAAGGCCTCTCCAGTGCTGGCAGTGGGACAAAATAAGCTAGAAAAAAATAGTTGGCATGTCATCTATAACTGACTATGTATTGGGAACCTTTTTTTATATTAAATAGACTTTAGAAGAATTCGTTTGTGTTGTAGCAGGCCAAAATATTCAAGCCTTTTTATTAAAAAGTGGCGGCAACTCGCTTGATGTGAAAGGATGATGCTGCCTAGGGAGCCTAGAAGAAACCGATTCACTCGTTTTAATAGCAATACTGATTGCAAGTGAAATGATTATGATTAATGAGACGGTGAAAGTTACTTCAGTTTAATTTTTAACAGAGATCATGAAATCAATAGATTAAAATACTCGTAGGTAATGTACATTTACTGGTTATTAATGAAATTGACTCATACTTGGATCTCTAAAATTTAGACTTCATTTTCTCTAAAAGTTTGATCAAACCGATGAGGACAACTAATGGACACAGCTTTGAACACCGGACACTGACAGATACTATACTAAAATATTTGTCCGCGGCCAACCCGCCATTTACCATACCAGCGACTGATCTTTTACTAAGTAGTTCAATAATCAAATCAATTTCGATTTAACGTCACTAATTATGGCCTCTAGTATCCCGTATCTATGCCATGAATCTCACCTGTCAGATGATCTGACCAGGTTCTCGATCTGACATGACAGTTCCGAGTAAGATAAGCTTTGAATAATCAATTTAATCCATGATTTTCCAGCATGGCATGTCACATGCCACTTCCCCCCTTTCTATGCATGTCTTGTTTATGGATTATGTCACAATACAACAGGTACAGGCATAACATGATACGAGCCTTATCCGTTAGCCAGGTGTAATAGTTAAAGCCACCTTTTATAAACAGACAGAAAGCGCACAGCCTGGACTATTGGGTTTAAAATCATGAAATTTTGTTCTGGAAAGGATTCTATGACGAAAATTAACACTGAGGAAAGAGTTTTGATCTTAAGAGGCTTATTTATTGAACTCCTCTAAGGAACAAACATTTATAAGTCCTCTGAGTTTATTTCGGCTGTTTCTTCTCCAAGTAGTCAGGTACGAATCACAGGAAACACCAAAAACTGTCAAAAGTGTTTGTAAAAACTTATAAATAAGTTTTTACAAACACTTTTGACAACTTTTGCAAATAAATCTGTTACATTATGGAAGTTTATTAATTTTGCGATACAAATAAACCCGAATTTTACACGGCTTGTTTTCTAAATAAAAATAAGTTATTATTTCTTGATACCCAACCAACCCACGCAAGAAATAATCGAAACTAACATTATAAAGAGGAAAGATTTGATTGTTTGTTTGTTACGATTTAACTCAAAAACTACTCGACTGATGTTAAAAATTCTTTTACCATTAAAAAGCTACATCCTTACCTTTTTTTTCTTTTTTTTTTTTTTGGGAATGGCATCTCGCAGTTCAACCTAGGAGGTTGTCGTCTGCTTAACCGGACTATCCTGTGGGTGCCTTAAGAGTAAGGCCTCCAGCCAGGGCATAAAACTTACAAACTAAGCGACTACACGCTAAGGGCACCCCCTGTGGGGTACGAGCCTCGGCTTAGGGCGTCGCTGGGGGAGGACTGCATGGGGACAGGCTGGATCTGAATGATAATCATTATTTAGGGGCTGATTTAAAACTACTGGCACAGCATCGCGGGCTGGCTCGAGCGAGGGTCGGGGAGGGCGTGGACCGGGACGTCGCGACGGACCTCGACGGCGAGGTCGGAAAGACGGCGGTTTGTGTCTAAACTTTTTAAGAGTGCTAGTCTCTTTGCTACTCTCCTGGAGGAGGGTGATAGCATCATCGGGAGTGACGAGGGTATGCCGAGGACGGCGTACTGTACTAATGCGCGAGGGTTCGTAACGGGCGGCCGCTGCGATCAGGGGATTACGGTGTTTAATGGCGTTATCGAAGAAACGCTTCGAAAGACGTTTCATAAACTGAAGGACGGTGGGCATTCTAAGGTCTACGTGTAGACGGTCATTACGGACATAAAAAGGGGCTCCCGTGACTCTACGTAAGAACCGGTTCTGCAAGGTTTGCATCCTTTGGATGTACTTAGGCTTGGTGTGAGCGTACACGACGCAAGCGTACGTCATAATGGGGCGGATCACCGCGGTGTAAAGGCGCAACTTGCACTTGAGTGACAACTTGCTTTTTGTCGAAATCATGAAATGAAGCCTACCCATAGCAAAGGCAGCTCGGTCGCGAGCTGCTTTGATGTGCGCCGCGAAAGACAGGTGGTTGTCAAGTAAGACTCCTAAGTACTTGGCTTGCTTCTCCCAAGGGATAGGCTTACCGTACATAGTGATCGGGCTGAACATCCTTACCGAGTAACATATGCTATATAATATAAAAAATGTCGCTGCTGAAGTCGCGGTCGAAGTGCTAGTTTAAAATAACGTAACCCTTACTTCCGCCACCTACTCAAAATAACAAGCCAAAGGAGTTACAACGTCACAAAATGTCGAATTTTAATAAACACACATTTCCTCCATAATAACCCGTGGCGGAGTAATCAACGTTACGGGAGTAGAGCGACGTCGAGCCTAATCCGATGACGTCACTAATTTGAATATTAGTTAGCCAGACGCATGATCACAATGAACATTGATCGGTTAACAGCGTCAGTATATAGTGACGTTTACGAGCCAACTTCGACAATGTTTCGGGTTGGTATTTCCATTAAAGGGTTATGTTTACAGTTACTGGCCTGTATTTGCTTGTATAGTTATTGTAATGACTGTTCGATTGTTGGCCATTTTGTCGGAGTTTATTTATTGCCTGGGTGTGTCCTATCAGGCAATAAATGGGTGTGGATTTGTCGCAAATTATATACCACGTCGTGCACCATTTTCATTCCACCGTCCCAAAAGACTGCGCTGCCACTAACGACGCCAAGAAACTGACATAGTTTTTTTTATATTCTAAAGCCAAGCAACAATCCGAAGTTGGTTTTAGTTTAAAAACGCATAAATACACAATAATTGACAATAATTTTTAAACCAACATTTTGTGCTTCTACGACTTTTAACTGGATTGATAAATTGGTAGCTTTATCCAAAACATTAGATTTTTCTATCAACGTTTTCGCTATTAAATGGAATCCATGGATTCGGTACATTATCTGTTAACAAGCCAGTATCACACATTATATTTACACGCATTATACACACATTTAACGTATTAGCCAGATCGGCTAATACGTTAAATAAAATATATCCCTACAGCAAAATTAGTTAGTCAAAGAAGCCACGACAAGCACGTCAAAAATTAACAAACTCCAACTTTCCTTAACCATTCCAGTACAATATTTCATTCTAATCTACAACTGTGCATTACGAAGGGTTTCACAGTATCTATAATACGAACAAAATGCTTACATAACCAATAGAACAAGAAAGCGTTATGTTACAATAATGTGTTATTGTGATAACTTATTTACGAGAATGTCCATTTTAATGGCTCCATTCTATCTATGTATTGAACATTAAGCCTTAACTTATTCGTACGTAGGTATATATTTCAAGATAAAATGGATCAGATTTATGTTTTTCAGGCTCGGTAAATGGCAGTGATTTGGATTGATTTTCGATTTAGCTGAAGTGATGTTTAAAATTCTAGCAATGCTTAATGTTACTGTGATACTGTTAGGTACATACAGGCAATAAAATATTTTATAGCTTTGTAATATATATCTTCCAAATCTGAACGGTAAATAATTAATAGAAGCTTCCCACTTTTTTCCTTGTTTGGAAAAAAGTGCATGTAAGCAGCTAAGTATTGGTTTCGCATTTTGCCGACGCACTCTCATTGTTGTAGTAGACCGTGTTCTAATGAACGTCGCATGAACATGCGGCCGCCTCTGTAATTTTATTCAGCGTACCCGAACGCATCATGGTTTCCGAGAACATAAGTGACATGAACGCGACCTTCGCAGTTTCACGGGATCGATTCATTTGGTTAGGAAGCGGGGTAAGGATACTTATAAAGTGTTACACCTTTAGTACATTTTTTTTGTGAACATACTATATTTGTGAAACTATTTTAAAAGTAAGTCTGATTAATCCCTGATCACGGTTTGACGGGTATCACCGCTGCACTCAAAAACGGTGACGCAAAACATCGTGAGGTAACAAGCATGTCCTAGAACTAAAAATTCGAAGATATTTGACATCTACCAACCAGCACTGGGCCCGCGTGGTGGATTATAGCCCACTCCCTCTCATAGAGAGGAGGCCTGTGTCCCAGCAGTGGGAACAATATAGGCTGATGACGGTTTGACTGCTTCGTTGGTCTGGTCCCAAGCGCAGATGCTGAGCATGAGGTCCTGGGGTCGATTTCCGGGTCGAGCAAAGTGTTATTGGGTTTTTCCATCGGGAATTTCTCAGTGACAGCTACGAAGTCTGGATTTGTTCCCAATTGATGGCAATAGGCTCGCTCCCTATCACATGGAACTTAAATACAACTGATGAAATGTGGGTGTACCTACTATTAAGTACACTTCTGCCTAACCGTTCGGGGATTACAGGCACTTAAAACTATAGCGATATACTATATCGGAATTCACTATAGTTTTAAGTGCCTGTAGTACTAACTTCCAACATGTGTGTGTGTGTGTGTGTGTGTGTACTTGAATCTGTTCGGACACTTAACTATAAAATACACAATGAGTAAAATTGCTCAGATCCAGTTCTTCCTTTGAAACTAAAGAGGTGAGAGGGAAGTGAGTTTTCCTTTGTAACTCGCTTGCATGGTAACTTTGTAGACTATACAAAGTAGAGCACAATTTACGTCCAACGGACTGCTCAAGATCTAGGACGGCTACGACTTTTTGACTGGCTTGTCTTTCTTTGTAAAGAAAGTTCGTAATGTGTCCGTACGGTTAATGAAATAGTTTCTTTTAAGGAAATGTACCTAGTTGTTGCATCCATAGAAAAACTTCTCTTCAGTCAATATATTAAAACAGTTTAATTACTGAGTCTGACTTTTCAAAACCTCGTTGGTTTAGTTGTTGCAATCGCAACTGCTGAGAGCATGAGGTCTTAGATTCGATTCACGTGTCGGGCAAATTTATTTTATGGAAAAATAATAATAATGATAAATTTATGTTATTGAGTTTTTCCATCAGTAATTTCTCAGTGGAAGGCACGGAGTCTGGATTTATGCCCGGTTGAGGGCAATAGGCCGCTATCACCATCATCATTTCAGCCGAAAGAAGGGGGAGGCCTATGTCCAGCAGTGGACCTGCTGGACATAGGCCTCCCCCAACGCCACATTGACATGAGGAGGATTTTGCCATAATCGCCACTCTTGGAGGCGGGTTGGCGATCGCAGTACGGTTGTTACAAAAGCACAGAGAACGCTGCTGCCCATTCTCTGGCAAGTCCCTTAGTCGCCACTTACGACACCCACGGGAAGATATGGGATGGTGCTATTCTTTGACGACACCATACAGAGCAGAGGCCGCTATTACACGAAACTTAAACATAAATGCCGAAATGTGGCTGTACTATTAGGTACTCCTCTGCCTTACCCATTGGAATTTACAAGGAGTGATATTTATAATTATCGTGATAAAATTAAAAATTTAAAAAACCCTCTAAAAATCCAAAAATAAATTAATCCAAGCGTCGTAGCGTCGGGGGTCCGCTTTGTTCTGTACTCTAAGCGGTCTTCTTAGCGGTCCCCCGACGCTACGACGCTTGGATTAATTTATTTTTGGATTTTTAGAGGGTTTTTGGGTCGGGGGTTTTTTAAAATTTTAATTTAATTTTTTTTCATGCTTTTTAAACTTATATTATTTTTTCTTAGCCTTGACTGTCCCACTCCTGTTCCTTGGCATAGGCCTCCCCCCTTTCCTTCCAATTTTCTCGGTGTTGCGTCTCTTCTCGCTAATTAACGAAACCAAGGAAAGATATAAATTTATTTTTAAAAAAGGAGGGGGGGGGGTGCACCCCCCCCTCTCAGCAATGTCCATGGTGACAAGCGACAATATTTCAAATTTCAAATCGACTAACTGTGAAAGTTGTTTACATCCCTTCATCAACTAGAAAAGAGGCGATGATCTTCAAATGGCTGAGCATTTTCTCGAAACATAGCTAAGAACACTCTCGATTAAAATACCTTTCAAACGACACCACCTTTATCAAAATCGGTTCATCCGTTTAGGAGCTACGATGCCACAGACAGACACACAGATACACAGATACACACGTCAAACTTATAACACCCCTCTTTTTTGGTCGGGGGTTAAAAATACAAATGTATTTAACATTTTCATGTGCTAAGCAAATGTGTGAAGGTAGATTATAGACAGAATCTCGTACTATAAAGAGATTTTTTCGCAAACTTTAGGCATAAAAAACGCAATAACTGTCAGACGAACGATAGGCAGCCACCCAACCCCCATAGATCTTTTAAGCGATAACTTAAGCAATATTTATGCCTAACATAGCCTTCGTTCGTTTATCGTCTGATACTCTATTCAATAAACCGAAAGAGATAACCATTTTTTTCTCGTGAAAGCTCTACAATGGGAATATAATGTAGATAAAAAAAAACACTACAGCCTTTACAGTTGCGACTGAGTTGAGATTTAAACGTGTTATTTACTTATTAAGTAAAAACTATTCAAGTTCAAAGTTGTATTTTTAAAACGTGTTTTTTTTTTGTTGATATTTGGATTTATAAAGGAGAAGTTCCAGAAATGTATGGAGCCTGGGCTAGCACTATGTACACTATATGTAAATATTGCTAAATAATACTGTAACCGTTTTTTATTATCAATTTTCTTTAATTTCACTTCGTCATAATGTACATTCAAATTAACTTGGTCAAAGAGAGAAACACAACATAAAAAAAAAACATGGTGGATCAGATCAGCACGCGATCAGCAGGCGAAAAATGTAATTTTGACAATGACATTTGATTGACGTGTATTACGATACACGTCAATCAAATGTTATTGTTTAGTAACAAAAAACAACTGGAATTATAAAAAATCTCGGGTAAAGGAAAATGTTTTTTAGTAACTTTTTAGACCTATGTATACTGCTTATGCGTAGGAAGTTTCATTAAAATCTGTTCAGTCATTTCGGAAAGTAACGACTTGAAAGTTTGTATGAAATGCCGTAGGGTATAAACGCTCTTAAAACACGGAACTGCCTCGTTGGTCTAGTGATCACGTGACTGCTGGGTTTAGGGTCCCGAGTTCGATACCCACGTCAGGCAAAGTGTTTTTGGGTTTTTCCATTAGGAATTTATCAGTAGGAGTCACGTAATCTGTAAATGTGTTCAGTTCTTAGAAATAGTTTGGCACTCTATTACATGGGAATTAGACATAACTGGCGAAATATGGGTGTACATCATTCATTCATTCAAAGTCAGTTGTAGAACTGACCGATGGAAAGTTTCAAAATTGGCTCAAAAGTGTCCTTATTAAAAAAGCATATTACAAAATTAAGGACTACGTTGAAGAAAAAGAAGTTTGGCTGTAGTTCCTTCTGCTCATGCGGCTTCCCTGCTCATAAACGACACAAATATGTGGATGTCTCTAACTATTCCGAATTTAATTTATTCAATTTTTTTTTTTTATTTCTTTTTTTTCCATTAGTTTTCAAGTCATTGCACCGTTTATTCATTGTGCAGAATAGAACCTATACCTACTATAAAGTAGGTACTGATGACTACATTTGTGTCAATAATTAATTGCTCTTATGTTTTATTTTTACTTTTGTACTCGTATAAAATCTTTTTCATTCATATTTTTTGTGAATGTGTGGACATTGTAGGCTTTGTATTTTTTTTTTCCATATTATCTTTTTCTACCTTTTGTAGTAAGCGACGACTTATTGTCGGGCCTACGCTGTCCTCTCATACTAAGGTACGAACGCTGTAACATCCAAATATTGTAGAACCAAATGATTTTAAAAGAGTAACCATGGAGTTTCTTGCTGGTTCTTCTCCATAGGAAACGACCAACCCAAACCGTGCCTCTTTTGTCGACGTTTTGTGCCCATGTAGGCCTATGTAAAATAAACTACTTTGATTTTGATTTTGATTCATCAATTCGGCCTAATAGACGTCCACTGCTGGACATAGGCCTCCCCCAAGTGTCGCCACAGCGACATTTTGCGGGATTTTGCACACTTGGCAGGCGGGTTGGCGATCGCAGTTCGGTTGTTACAAAAGCACAGAGAACGCTGCTGCCCATTCTCTGGCACCTCCCTTAGTCGCCTCTTACGACACCCAGGGGAAGATATGGGATATTATGAGTGTACGTATAATACTAATAAGCTACACCTTTGCTTAACCTCCGGGAATTACAGGTGTGATGTTATGTTTGTTCAGACGATTTTAAACAATCTGCCATTGCCTAAGTGAAAACTCATTTTAGCCAAAATTCGGTGTACATAGGAGCTTGCCTTCTCTACGGTTTACTACATCCGTGTTCCACATACATTTTTATTATACAAGTCTACGCGAGTTTGATTAGAAAAGTTAGATGTGCTAATATCTAGTTGGTTAGTTTCGAAATTATAACGTTGCGCGGGCAGGCTTGTTCTAGAAACTAATGAAAGTGCTGTTTACTTTGCCAACATTGTTTATTGGTTTTTGTTTAGTTGTTATACTGATACTTAATAACTGAAATGTATAAATGGTACTTTTAACAAGGTAATTGGCACTGAAAGTGATGATATTTTTCATTAGTTAGTACTTAGACTAGACAAAGGTTTACTTAACAAGCGTACAAAGATCACTTGAAACAATTAATACATCTTTTTTTTTACGTATAGGTAATCATCAAACAAGCCCTCCTGCTCTGGGCGGAGCGGAAGGGATTATCAGACTCAGTCCATGTTCATTCTTAGCCCTTTGTGTTCCAGGGCCACGGTATCTTTTTCGAACAGTCCCGTAGCCCTGGAACAGTCCCGCAGCTCAGAAATTAATACATCCTCAGAATTATTAAAAGTTCTGTCACGACCTCTTTATTGGAATCATTCTTCTTCTGCAAGTTCAGGTTGTCATAAGAGAATGAAATTAAAATTGAGACCTAAAAGAGTAAATAACAAAACTGCATTTGCAACATGTAAACGATGTACCTACTACAATGCAACGACACACAGCGCCAGACAGCACACGGTGGACCCATCGCGATGGTGACAATTGAAAGTTTATGCTCCAGTATTCCGGTGTTTCCGAAGGGAAAGCCTAGTGTTGTATAGCAACATCTCCAATAGAAAGTCCAAAAAGGCTGTATAAAACTTAATTTATTTCCAAAAATGATCCATAAAAGCTACGTCTCTTCCACCGTAAGTAAATGGAGTCAGCCTCAATACCAAACTTGCTGACTTACGCTATTCGCAGTCTGTAAGTTCTTCTCATTTATCGTTCCCCAACTTGAGAGAAGATCATCCATTTGCTAACTTAATGGCATCAGTACTTAGAGATGCAAGTTCAATACAGATATCTGCTCCTAGTCTGCATGTTTGCGTGTCTAATGGCAACCAAGGCACGAGAAATCGTATCGTGGACCTACCCGCACAATTTGTAAGGCTCAACCGAAATGGGCTATTCCAGAGATCGTTAGCGATGAACTAGCAATTTGCCATTACACGTAGAGAATTGCGATCTTAATCGTAATGTACGTAGTGGATTTACTGAGCATTGGTAGAGATTAAAGTTCAGCGAACTTCTATTAAAATTCATGCTAACCGTCATAAAAAGTTCCCATGGCATTATCGTTTCTAACCCTCATTTGAACTTATAATTCTTCAAATTACCTTTGCAATAAAGGCGATTCGTATTAACTTTACTGTTAACACAGTTCCATGTTTCCTATTTATAAACGTTCAGAAATACACGCACACACACACAGGATGTAAGGTCCAAATCACACAAAACCAATCAGCGCTCACAAAATCGAATCAAATCGAATTATTCGTAAACGTAATCAATCCTCAAAAGCTCGGATCTAAATCAGCAATGGAAAGAGGTATTAAAGATAAAAACGAGCAAAACCACTTAAAATCAATTTGCAGCAGCTAAAAGGCAATGCAGTATATAAAGGGGTGTGCCTACGTGCGGCTTGCAAGCTTGAACAGTGAACAAGCCGGCGCCCGTTCTCGCTGCGATCCCAAACCGGTGGCAACGCCGGCTCCTGATTAAACTCATAAATTGGCACGCCAGATGGCGCGCGCCGCGCTGTAAATCTGCAACCAATACGACATTTGTCTCTATTCCCCCCGGTGCGATTACATCTCGTTATCTGGCCCGTAATCAATTCCGTTATAAAACCCATTCGTCAGTGTTATTGAATAATTCCCACCGAGGCCATGTAGCGAGCTTGAAGCGAAATTACAAAGGTGAGTATTCCGAATTTTACATTTCGGTTTCCATTGCTCTTATTGTTTGCATTTTAATAAAATTCTGTGAGAACAAAGCAGTGAACTCTGAAATACCAAGGTTCACGTTTCGGATTCCTGTGCTAGAATCCAGTGCGCGTCACGCATTCCGCCTCGGATAGCTCGTAATAAATCCACATTTATTACAGAATTTATTTTCGGATTTTTCGTTTATAATCACATACTTCTTGTTTACGTAAACGAAATGATCCAGAGATATATTTCAGTTGTGCGAGAGAAAAATATATTAAAAGTTATTAATAAGAATATGAACGCGTGCGAAAATATTATTAATGAGTTCGTCTTGTAGGCAATGTTGATCGATTATGTAGACGATTACGAAAAATAAGAAGCAGAAAATAAATGTAATAAAAGATGGCACATGCTGTATGGTGCTATGAAACGCCCACGTTCATTTAATTTTGTCTTTGTTGTGGGAAGCCGCTGAAGAATTTCATTTAGTAAATGTTCAAGAGCAACTCCTAGTTTTCATATTTGACCTACGTAGTCTTCACAAGTAATTAAGTAATAGAATTAAACTTACAATGTTACATCGTAAAACCCGATTCCCTTTAGAGATGTTCTCCTGAAATACCTACCTAAATATCCATTAAGTAACATCGTAAATTTAAAACAGTACACGTCCAGTCTACAGTTGGTAAATTATAAAGTGGGTAATTGGAATTTAATTTACCAAAGGAAACAAGATGAAGGGACAGATAGAGAAAATAACGACTGTTACACGAAACGAACTTTCCAACTGGAAGTTTATTTGTTTTCCCGATGTATACGACTTATAACACTGTATGTACACAAGTTGTTAAGACTGAGAAACTTAAACGGGTGCTGTTTAAAGTAAATTCGAGTACCTATTTGTTTATAGTGCGAGACCCTTTGTTTCCCAAACATAACGTTTGTATTTCTTATCTAGCATCCTACCAAACTATACAAGGTATTGTTTTGCAACCTCGTCAAATTCAAGGTGGTAACTATTCTCGACCTGAATTAATAATAAAAGGGTTTGGTTATTTTTTTTTATTTTTTACGGGGGTAAGTGTGAACCTGACGTGTTTTAAACGCGGGACACCAGAAAATTGATATTCTTTGTGGTTAGAAATAAATAAATACCTATGCCAGCGTTTTTGAAAATCTACCCCTAAGAGGGTGTTAGTTAAACAAACTTCATATACATACTTCTAGGGGATCTTGGACATTTGCGCGAAAGACATTTGTGCGAAGGGCACTTGCGGGAAACCCATTGGCGCGACAGACACTCGTGCAACTGGACACTGGCGCGACTCAATGGCTGTATGGGTTTGAGTGGGAAAATTTTCTGTTTTTCGTCATGGGGGTCGTTTTCATGGTTTTCCGGGTCGCTGATAACAAAATGAGAAAAGTTTATTTTAGATTTTTATTTTGACCTCATTTCCTAGGTGCAAATAATGAAATTTAAAATACGATGTCTCAATGTCCTCCCCTAGGCTATGGCTGGCTTTGATTTAAGTGAGAACTGTTTCTCACATGGGCAGTTTTATGTTGCATGCTCCGGAGTGAGCTCTGCGAGTAGTTTGCGGTGTTACCTACACCGCAAACGGCATTTACAAAGAGGTGCTATAGGATATTTAATTATTAATATAGTTTTCCGGGAGGTAAATAGTTTTGTTTAATCTGAGTATATGGGTGTATTAAATAAATTCAGGTTCAACCCATTTAGGTCACTAACAATTAAAAAAAACTCCGATATATACTTCTTTCTAACCAGAATGATTTCTGTGGCTTCTTACTTAGAAAATCACTGACTTTTGCACTCCTATACTTACACTTACACGCGCGAGCGAAGCTGCGGGCAGAAGCTAGTAATATTATAAATGCGAACGCTTGTGAGGATCAATGGGTGTTTGTTTCACTTTCACGCGAAAACTACCGAACGGATTTGATGAAATTTCGCACACGGGTAGTTGATAACCTGGATAAACACATAGGATATTTTATATCCCAGCAGTACGATCCTGTAGGATGATTATTGAACACCACGCGCACACCACAATACATAAACGAACAACATTATATCACCTAATCGGTCGTATAATGTGAATAGCTTTAAGACTAAAGGAAGACCAAAGAGTCGATGGATGAACTGTGTAAAGAATAATATGGCTAGAAAGTAGATGCCTGGTGGGATGACGAGTTATAGAGAAGTATGGAAGAAGAAGACATGCTGCGCCGACCCCAAATAAATTGAGATAAGGGCAGGAGATTGATGATGGGTCGACTAATGCATTAACGACTAGCACTTCGTCCGCGACTTCGTCCGCAAAAATTGTAATATAGCCTATCATCATCATCATCATTTCAGCCCAAAAGACGTACACTACTGGACATAGGCCTCCCCCAAGTGTCACCACAGTAACATTTTGGGGGGTTTTGCCATAACCGCCACGCTTGGAAGGCGGGTTGGCGTTCGCAGTACAGTTGTTACAAAAGCACAGAAAATGCTGCTGCCCATTCCCTGGCAAATCCGTTAGTCGCCTCTTACGACACCCATGGGAAGATATGAGATGGTGCTATTCTTTACGTCCGACACTATTTAGAGCATATAGCCTATGTTACTCGGTAAAGATGTAGCTTTCTAATGGTGAAAGAATTTAAAAAATTGGTCGAGTAGTTTTTGAATTAAATCTTAACAAACAAACAAAAAAGCAAATTTTTCCTCATTATAATATTAGTTTAGATATGATCACCTTTGTTTACAAAATTCTTTACTAGTGAAACTATCTATTGTAATAAAGTCTAATCTTCTAGGTTTAATAAAGATGAAACTACGTTATTTAAAATCTTATGTACAAGTTTACAGTATTTTGCCACCATCATCACACCTGAAATAGCGGCGCACTAAAAGTCAGTATGTCATAAAGACTAACGTGTATATTGCTGTAAAAACACCGATAATTCGTCATATGCTAGACGTATATTCACGCCATAAAATTAATGTTATATTTTTTGCTATTAAGACCAACAAACTTTTTTATTTAGGATGGGAAATCATCAAATGACTTCTCCCGCTCTGGGCGGAGCGGAAAGGAGTGTCAGACTTGACTGACTAAAACCCATCCATGTTCCTTCTTAGCCCTTTGTGTTCCAGGGCCACGGTATCTCTTTCGAACAACCCGCAGCCCTGGCAGGCATCGGCCCTCTCGGACCCCTTCCGATTTGCTGACATCTCCTTGAGGCGCGCGTGGAACACGAACGCGCCGTCGGCACGGTATGTCGTCATAAGACGGACGGACGGCGAGCTAGCCTATTACTTACCGTCCACAGGCACGCGCCTACGGTGGCCGGGGGCCACTGGTTGGCCCCCGACGCCCGGGGCGTCTCCCGCGGCGGCTGGGACGTGAGGTTCTCTCCGTCTCACGTTCCGCCACCCCCTTCGCTAGCATGACTGCTTCGCAGAAGGAGGCGACGGCTTCCAATTCCCTATAATAAACAACCTTACGAACGTTATTCATATTGCTTTATTGCAGTCAAAATGGAGTTGAAGCCTCTTTTTGTCAATAATCGACCATGTTGGAATCCTATAGAATGATTCATAGGTTTTCATTTAAGTACCAGTACCCATCAAACTAGTTGGAATGAAGAAATAACTTTACGGTAATGTACGGTAAATCCGATAGAATTTGGATGTGGGCAACGTCGTTTGAAAACGCTATTTAGACTGAACAAGAATAAGTCTCGTTTGCGACAAGGATGTCATAACTCAACGATTTTTGTGTTGTATGAATGTTATTTATGATTGATATAAAATTTACGAAAGTAAGTAGTAGTAACAGAGCCTGAGAATTATTGTAAAACAAAACATATTTTAAAAAAGGGTCACGTATTTTTTTTTTACTGCTGTTGGTCCGCAAACTATTTGTGCGGACTCCTAAGCAAGGGTGTTAAACAGATGTGGTCATCGAGTGCACGGGATCTTGTTTGAAAAGTGTGCTATATTCCCACTTTCCCGATACCCGTACCTTACCCTTACTCTTTGCTAATCAATAATTCGTAAAGTTAAATATGTCTTTTTACCCCTTCGGCCGCCTACGAAACCGGAGTTTTACAGCGTCTAGATAAATATATCACAACTTCGTCCTTTGACCTCAGAGCTGACTCATTCGTTCGAAAAAAGAACACCTATTAAGCAACTATTTTCCTCTGTAACTTTATACATTTCCACTTTTACTTTGAAACTTGAGGAAAAAACAAGATGTTTGTAAATATCTTGTTTTTATAGATTTGTTTCAGGCGTATTTATTTGCGACGGATGTTCATAATTACTCATCCATTTTCATTTCAGTTCCATAAAATTCAGAGTTGTTTCATGTTTTTTTTTTCAAACCTTTTTTGCCCATTAACAATTCAGAAGAATGTCTATTGGGCTCATATGAATAATAAAGATATTGAAAAAAAAGCTTTTCATTGTTCTTTAGACTCGGGACGACAAACGAGCTAAGTATATAATTTATTACGTGATAAGCAGGGTCTAGGGTTATAATCACTGGATTTATTGTATACGTCTTAATAAAATCAAGTCGTGACTTCGTGTGTTCAACATTTGTGGCTCATGAGTACGCACAGCGACCAATTAGGCTATACAAAACCAGTTTATGCGGATCTCTCATTGTACGAGAAATCTATACAAAGTGACCTTTTTATTCTGGACAGGTACACCCTTGATGTGTCGCCTTGTGTACAAGCTCCTTTTGGACTCCAGACTAATCTAGTCATCTTTGAACGTGAATAAACTTATGCTATTGTTTGTCAGTTTTCAATACGAAACTCTTAAAAATTCATTGGTGTCTCTTTAATTACTGAAGATTGATCAACAACTTCGAATATTTCTTCTCTCTTGCTAGGGGCTATAGCTCACTGGAACTCGAATCTCCGGACTATTCGTGAATGTGTCTCAACAAGACCTTTTTATGTTTGGCCAACTCCATGTAACTCCGCTTCTCATTGGTCACAGTTGCAGTGAGTCATAAGCAACTCTTGTGCCAAAAAACATGTACTTACCACAAGCACCCAAACTCCCAAGCACTTGGCATTACTCATTTATATACAAATTCATTCATCTTTAATATTCCCTTGAACATTTCCACAATTTTTTTTCCTTCAAATTACATTTTTAATAATCTCGTGGAGTCGCATATATAAAGATCACAGATGTGTGAGTACCAAGTTCTCCTTGGAGACTGAAAGTGATAACAATGGGAGGGCATTTCAATGAAATTTGCATTAGAATGCGTAGAGTGGTGCAACGAAGCTTTTGTGATGAGGCTCTGAACGTGCCTTGCGAGACCAAGTTTAGTTTTTAAATGTAAAAAAAGGATCCTTTTTTGCATGGAGGAAGTAATGTTTCGATTTTAAAAAGATATTTTGATGAAACTATATTTAAGATATGTTGTACATAGAAACTGTTAATGAACCTATGATTATTGATAATATAAATAAATGAAAAAAAATCTAGACACGGGCTTCTGGAAATTTACCAAGCGCGCATCCTATTGCTGTCGTCCTATCTCTGTTTTATTATTTGCAGCACCTTTACAAGAAATAAACTGCATAAAAAAATAATAGCGGCATTATGGATGTGTTCGAGGGTTTTTAGACAAAGACGCAGTATTTATAAACATTTATTTTGTGTTTCTTTTATTTTATGTTCTGTAGAATAGAGAGGCTGCTAAACAAAATACTGACAGTAACATTACAAACAAGTTCGTATAACATAATTAATAAATTCTTTAATGAAAATGCTCAACAAAACAGAAAAAAAATAATCACAATAATTATCAAAATAAACAATTCATTCTGCTGTTGAAACAGAAACATCGCGAACTAAAAGTAGATTCTAATAAGCATGAACGTTGAGTAACGACGACATGTATGAGCTTGAGTGACGAGTATACAGAAGGTGTCCAGTAAATAGTACGACATAGTGGGGGTAATAGCTTGGATCAATATCTACCAAAACAACACAATATATGTTCCGCAATTTTATTCAAATAACATTGTCATTTTCGGGGCTTTTGACTATATTCTGAAAAAAATGTTGGCTTTGAAGTTAACCTTAACCATAGAAGAAAGAACCAAGATGGTGTTTGAACATGAAATCCTAAAAATAAATGAGTTCTCTAGTAAAATTGTTTAAAATTGAATTGATAGTGAGACAACTAACAAATCAATGAATGCTATTTCAGAACTATTTCACCCACTCTATTTTATTATTTGACGCAGACAGATCTTGGCCCGGACGTCCTTACGTTGATTTGCCAAGTAATAGCTTTTCTCTACAACATCAACAGCCAAACAATGACAAACTCAAAATATTTTATTTTACATAGGCCTACATGGGCACTTATAAAACGTCGACAAAAGATGCACGGTTCGGCCGTTGGTCGTTTCCTATAGAGAAGAACCGGCAAGAAACTCCATGGTTACCTATTCTTTTAAAACTTGTGAAGAGAATAGTTATAATTCTTATTAATAATAATATGCCTGGAATCCCCGAAGCTTACGCTGTAGAGGTGTACACTCACATTTTGTTTTCAAATATAAACTGGTGATCCATTTGATTAAAGAAAATGATTTCACTAATACTAAAAATTCCACTCGTTGTTTTGTACTTCCATACACCTCGATTTTTTCTTGGTGTAACATATTCTAAGCAAACACCAGTATCTGCCAGCCAAACAGCAAGGAAATGTTCTCATTAGCTGCTTCGCTAAGATCACGCGCTCTGTGGTTTCTCAGACATCTGGCTCCTTCAGACGATCGTCATGAATATTCGCTTGGCTAATCCTGCTGTTTCAGCGTAGGGATTCAAGGAATAGTCTTCTGTGTTTAGGTTTTCCTTATTTTTGTTCAAACTAAGCAATAGCGTCGAGGTAGTTTTTAAGATCAAAATACTTTTGATAAGGAAACTTTAAGACGCTATGCCTAGTCAAATGAGGCAACTTTGAACAGTTTTTTAGCCAAATGTATACATTTTAAAGCAACAAAAAAAATATATGTTACTCTTGACCATATTTATGAGGGAACCTTCGGGCCCAAAACACGTTTTTGGAAAAAAATCCCGATAAAAAAAAATCGAGAAGTTCTGATTTTCAAGCAGGTGTAACTGTATTACTGCTCAACAAATCTTGACAAAATTAATAACAGTGATGTAATATAAAATAATAAAGGGAACTGTCGGTTTTCTTTTTCGTTTTATTTACTATATTTGTAAGGATTCATGTTTTTAATGATAACTAGCTGACCCGGCGAACTTCGTACCGCCTTAGCGTAGCAATGATGCACTACTTTATTTTGTATAGCTGACCTATCTTAGGTATGAGTACCTATTAAATTTGAACTGGAATCTATAATATCCTCCATATAAAAATGAATCCATAATTCCCTGGTCTCGCTATACCTGAAAAGGACCTTACTAATTTAATTAAATAAAAAACAAAATATATATTTTCATAATAGTGTTTCATCACTATCACAGATTACCACAGATTTTTTTATAAAGCCAATGTACTACCACAGATTACTAAATAGGTTATGCGAAGTTTGTATAATGCGTTCTGAAATCAAACTCATATACTCAGACCACACTTAGGTGCGCCTACCTATATTTTACCTTAGTAACGTCATAAAATCAGAACATTTAATAATATTTATCTATACATAACTATTCCGTGGCGAGTTATTTTCAAAAATTAATTAGAATTTAATTAAGTAACCACGTTTCCGAACAAACAATGCTCTTTCAATATAGTCTATGGCTGTGAATGACATTGACATTCGTTACGCGCGTTTTTTTAAATATGCAAAATTAAATGTATATTTTTCAATATTTCTGAGAGATTCTTAATATTTTTTTTCGTAAGAACCTTCTCCTAATAATAACAAATACAACAAAAAAAGAATTAGTGAAATCGGTCCAGCCATTCACGCGTGATGCCGTGACCAAGGAAAACGGGTTTCATTTTTATATATATAGATTATTCGAACAAGTCGAACGAAACATCACGCCATTCGCGGCGTCTTGTCGCATCTCTTTTATTTCTACGCAGAGTGACAGTGACCGCTGAGGCGCGCTGCTAGATGGACGTATGTCACTTTTTTCCGCTCGCCGCTCAAATTTTTTCAATCAAATTTCGATCTGTTTGTTGTTGAAAGCTGTTTATTATATTTTATGATTAGTTTTTCGTTCGTGTAATTTTTTTTTAGATTTTAGTCATAAAATGTGTAAATAAAAAATCAGTGAACATCAGTGGCGAAGAGTCAAAATTGTGGGTGGGGAACCTCAGTGGCGAAGGGTCAAAGTTCTGCAAAGGGAATCCGAAAAATTAATTAATGTAATTTTGTTTATTCATCATTCCCGTTTTCAGCGATCCCTATAACTAAGAAAATGACCCCCATGACGAAAAAAACTGAAAATTTCATCCGCGCCATCTTGTAGTTTTTTTTTTACCAAATCTTCGTTATCAGCGACCCTTAAAGCTACAAAAATGACACCAATGATAAAAATATCGAAAAATTTCGTAAGCGCCAACTTCATCTATTTTGTAAATTGTCAAGAATAAAATGTAGAGGAACCATAAACAAAATAAAAGTGATTTATCTTATGTAAATAAGTCAACTAAAAAGCGCGAGAGATACCATATATGAAAACGTCTCATGTTAGAAGGTTGTCTTCTAACATGAGACGTTTTCATATATGGTATCTCTCGCGCTTTTTAGTTGACTCTCTGAAGAAGAATTGTGTCGTGTAGAATTTATATATTTAGATTTTGCTAAAATCATCAAAAGAAATAAAATGTATTTAGACTTAGATTGTTTTAATTTAGTGTATTCTTACTGTTCGATCACCTCTTCATGCATATCTCCATCCGCCCCGTCCGTATGTCCACCCTTTCATTCGTCTATCCACGCACCCGTTTGTCCAGTAACCTAGCAGAAAGGCGGGGGGGGGCAGAGGAGGGCCTCACAACTTCAAGAACAAAATACAAACATTAAGAAAAATAATAATGTGTAGCTAGCACAGCTGTCTTTTTCGGGGATTCCCTCACAAACACTAGCTCAGCTCTATGTATAATTCGGAAAAACTTTTAGTTATATCAAGACTGCGAAGACACTTAAAAGCCATTAATGATACAGTTTCTGAGTGGCTATCTTTAGACCTTTTAAAGTTTATTGTAGATAGGGTGATAGTCTGAGCTAAGTCACCCAGTGCTAGGCAAGACCACAGGGGGACCCTGTGGTTTTGCCTAGCCCTCTTACTAACCCTCTTACCATGCTACTGAGGGGTTCAGGTCTGGGCTTTCGGTTGAGGAGAGGTGGTCATACCTTGCCTTCCAACCATGTAAATGATTGATATGAAACTCTTTGCCCCCAACAATTTGCAACTGATGAAGCTACTGATGGTTACAGAAACTTGTTGAAAAATGCGCAGTCATGCATGTGAAGCGAGATTATGGAATCCATGGGATTCCAGAATCTCCGATCCGATTCCTCTTCTCAACAGAAACCTACAAGTATTTGGGAATGTCAGAAGCATTAGGCATCAATACTGCTGACATGAAACAATCGTTGAGGGAACGCTCCGTTGTCCGCCTGAATAAGATGCTAAGCAGTCTTTTGTCAGGCGGAAACAAGTTTCGTGATAGGAAGGTCCGCGTACTGCTAACTGGCTTAGAAACCTCGACCAACATCTGAGGAGTCTTTCGTTTCGCAGCTGGATCAAGGGCTTGATTCAGAGGGCAGTAAATCTGGACAAGGCGCGTATTGTTAGGAGGTTCGTCTTTGAAAAACCCTGACCATCGGTAGTTCGGGCACGGTTCCCGATGCCGGTATGCTACTATTTTTAAATGTTTTTATTTATACATATTATTATGTATTTTCTTACATACTGTTACAAGCTGGGTATAGGATAAATTATCACACTACCAATTAAACACTAAAAATCTTTATTTAACACTAAACAACACTTATAACTCAATCACAAATACACAACTGATCACTAATCACTGATATATCGCATTAGTAGTTCACTTAGATCACTTCGTTCCGTAGCCAAAATCAGACTAACTCACTCGCGAGAAATCGCTATGCCCCCGTAGAGGGGCGTGGCTAGCGGGATGTGGGTTCTACCCTTGCCCCGCGGTATCATCACATGTGCCCGTAAATACGGGCACCTTCTTTGGTTGCTTGTATAGGCTCGGAGGGGGCGAGCGCGTGTAAAGTGCGCGACTCGCCAGTCTGTAATTGTCATTTTGTCCGGTAGGAGTCGCCAGCGGCGCTGGGCGCTGCGCGCTTAGCTACGGTGAAACGTTACCGTAGCGAGTGCCGCATTCTTTACGCCACCTCGGCCGTCTGTCACCACTAGGTGAGACCTCCGGTTGCCCGGAGGAGGCCCAGCGGATGACGACCTGCGACGGAGGTGACTTTGTTGGCGCATCCTACCGCTAAGGATGCTGGCCCCCGTCTGCAGACGCTCTCAGAGCTAGCCGATCGCGCTCCAGACTAGGGGCCGTAGTGTTTGAATTTGAGCGGCAATGTACTGTGTAACGCCGCCCATGTAAGCGAACGAATAGCTGGCCTGCGCCGCTCCTTCGTCGCGTGAGTTAGAATGCATGACTAACTCACTTCCGCACCCGTCGCCTATTTATATGGCCGACTCATGTTCGAGAAACTTCCACAACTTCCGTGAATCTCTAGGTAGTTCCTTAGGGGAAACCCATCCTTCGAGAAAGTTCTACAACCTTCTTGAACCTTCCAGATAGCTTTATACTGGAACCAATCCTTCTAGAAAGGTCCAGAACTTTCTCAAAGTTTCTAGGCATTTCCATTGTGAAACATTCTAGGATTATTCTCGAATCTTCTAGACATACAGGATCATTCTAGACTCGACCGTAATCCTAGAATGTTCTCGTAAAGCAGGCAACGTAACACTGCCCCTCCTTAGACATGCTCGTTCCGATCATCGTTAGTCCCATAGTATTGCGCTAATCGATCTACATGTACGATCTTAGGCGCACCTCGTGGACCCTTCTGTATTCGGTACACGTGTATACGGACATCGTTGACCCTGGACAATCCTAGTCACGACTCGGTATGGTCCATCCCATTTTGCTTGCAATTTTGGAGACTTCCCTTTGCTACGCACTGGGTTATGCAACCACACCAGTGAATTCTCGTCGAAACCTCTCCTGTTCGTCTTCTGGTCATAACGGGTCTTCATCTTCTCAGACATCTGTTGGCCGGATTGTCTGATATGCTCATAGACATCGTTCAACTTGTTACGCAAGTCATTTGCATAATCTGTAACACTGCGTGGTGCATCATGGGCAGTTCCAGTGATTTAATCTGCGGGCAACCGTAATTCCCTTCCAAAGTTCGCGAAGGCTGGTGTCACAGACGTACTTTCGTGGACTGCACTACGGTAGGACAGAAGAAACGGCTGTATGTGCTTGTCCCAATCCTTTTGCCTGCTTGCTACGACTTTTGCCAGATTTCTCTACAACGTTTGGTTAAAGCGTCCCACCATTCCATCAGATTGTGGGTGGTAAGAAGTGGTTCTTGTTTTGTGGGTACCCATTATTCGGCAAGTCTCCTGAAATACTTGTGATTCAAAATTCCTTCGTTGATCACTGTGAATTTCTAAGGGTACTCCAAACTTCCTGAACCAATTTATCTGCAACAGTTGTAGCTTCTTGGTTAGGAATGGCGAACACTTCTGGCCACTTTGTGAAATAATCCATGACAACCATTAAGTACTTGTTCCCACTTTCACTCTCTGAGAATGGCTCACCATTAGTGCACCTCTGCCGCGTGTTTGGGGTCTTTTCACAGCCGCACAAGTGATACATTTACGACAACAGTCCTCCACATCTTCTCGACAGTGGATTCAGTAAAATCGCTCTCGGATCTTCATTAGAGTCCTTTTTACCCCCATATGTCCTCCTGAACATACATCATGGTAGAGCCGTAGAACATCCGGTACTTTGGCTTTAGGGACAACCATTTGTAGATGACACCTGTCCCCTCGAGCGTTTTCCCATTTACGGCACAAGACTCCATCCTGGATAACCAAGCTGTGCCATTGGGCCCAATAACTCTTCGTGATGGAACTCATCGCTGCCACATCACTCCATTTGGGTTTAGGAGCACCAGCTTTGATCTACTCGAAGATCGGTTTGATCTCTGAGTCATTTTGCTGAGCCTGCTGTAGGGTTTCCTTCCATTCATCACTGAGATTCGTTCTAAGCACCCTCACGGTTGCTACCTCCTTAGTCTCTTGCCTGGCACAGTGCTTAAAATCTTCAGGACAAGGTCTTCTTGACAAGGCGTCTGCGTTACCGTGAGTTCTCCCAGTGCGATGTTCAGTTATGCAATCGAACTCTTGCAGTAGTTCAATCCACCATCATCACAATCCATGTCGCCACTTGTCCCTCCGGATTTTTGAACTGTAATAGTGTGAAACTTTTTAGTTTACGACAACATTTATTCGAACATGTTTTCTTTTTAATAGATGACTTGTGTCATGTCCGTCACTTGAAATAAAATTTTCTCTGCAAACAACGTTTTTCTCTTGCTTCCATATACTAGTCATCTAGTTTATTTCATCAAAAGGTTATGGGCCCAGTAACTAAATTTGCCATCAAGAACCTCTGTGGCCTAGATGATTACTCTACTTGGAAGTTCGCAATTAAAATGATTCTCATACGAGAAAAGTTGTTCACGTATACGTCAAAGTACCCCGATTCCAAAGACTCCGCCGCCATCGAGAACGACCAAGATGCACTAGCTTTGATTTGTCTACACGTGGAACCTACACTTTATGCGTATGTACAAGATTCAAATCATGCCAAAGATGCTTGGGATAGCTTAGCGAAAGCGTTTGAGGACAAAGGCGTAAATCGCAGGATCACCCTCATGAACGCGTTGATGGATGAGAAGCTAGAGAGACACTCGTCGATGCATGAATATGTTGCTGCAGTTATGTCTCTTTCTCAAAAGTTGAAGGATATTGCCACCGGATTTGACGATGATCTTGTAGCTGTCGTGTTACTGAGAGGACTACCTGAAGAGTACAGGCCTATGCGAATGGCACTGGAACACTCTGGGATGAAGTTGACTTCAGAGAACGTACGGCAGAAGTTACTACAGGAGGATTCACGTCAAGGTTGCAGTACATTGTCTTCAGCGGACTCGGCATTGGCTGTGAATAAGAGTAAGAAGCGAAATGGGTACAAAGATATCAATATGACCAAAGTTAAATGCTTTAAATGTGGAAAGATTGGACATAAGAAGCCGGACTGTCCTGAAGGAAAGAAAGCGGGTTCGATCTCCAAATTAAGTGACGTTGCGATCGTGAGCCTGTCTTCATTAAGCACCGGGGACTCCTTTAATCCAACGGAGTGGTACATCGACAGCGGAGCATCTTCACATATGTCTTTCCAGAAACATTGGTTTAAAGATTTGGTTATGAATGTTGGTATGAGTAATGTGACATGTGCGAACAATGATAAGATTGAATGCAAGGGTAAGGGTGACATCATGGTGAGTTTGAAAGGACGAATGCTTGCTGTGAGGGATGTCATGTATGTACCTGGTTTGCGTGTTAATCTGTTATCAGTGTCTAAATTAGTAGAGAAAGGATGGAACGTGAGTTTTGACAGAGATGGGTGCAAGCTAATTCACCATTTGGTTTCAGGCCATTTCAAGGGAAAGCTTCTGGCTACCGCAATTGAAGTCTCAGGGATCTACAAGCTTGAAGGTTGTCAGGCGGTTGTAGATGGGGCTGCGTTGGCGTCAGTGAAAGCAGGTAATCCTTTGATGTTGTGGCACCGGCGGCTTGGACACGTAAATGAGCGAGATTTACGTAAGCTTCCGGGTATGGATTTTGGGAAGAGCGTAATGGAGCCTTGTGTCGCCTGTATTAAGGGGAAGGCACATCGTTTACCTTTTCCAGTTGGTGAGGCTGAGAGGGCAGTCGAGAGATTGCAACTGGTTCACGCAGATATCTGTGGTCCAATGTTTGAACCAACGTACGGTGGATCTCGGTATATGCTAGTTATTTTAGATGATTTTACACGTAAATCTTTTGTATTTTTCCTTAAATCAAAAGATCAGGTTCTCAATCATTTCAAAGTTTTTCTAGCTAGTGTAGAGGTTGAAACCGGGTTGAAGGTAAAGTGCATACGCACGGACAATGGAACAGAATTTGTGAACAGGAAGTTTGATGGGTTTCTACGTCAAAAGGGTATAAAACATCAGTTGACTGTTCCCTACTCTCCAGAGCAGAATGGCGTAGTGGAGCGAGCAAACCGCACTATTGTGGAGATGGCTCGTACTATGTTGGCGGAAAAGGGTCTATGTGTAAAATTGTGGGGTGAGGCATGTAATACGGCTGTTTATACGAAGAACAGGCTGCCTCACAGAGCCAATAATGGTAAGATTCCTGAGGAGTTGTGGACAGGGAAGGTTCAGTCGTTTGATCATTTCAGAGTTTTTGGAACGAAGGCGTTTGTGCACATGCCCAAGGAAACTCGGAAGAAATGGAACTCTAAAGCGGTAGAACATATATTTGTTGGTTACTGTGAAGAAACCAAGGGATATCGTTTCATAAATCCCAATAATCCTCGCGTCATTGTTAGAGCAAGGGATGTAATTTTCTTGGAGGACTGTACAGCAGCAGTTTCAGGGGATCCTAGTCAGCTCGTAGGTGGCGGTGACAAAGGTGCTGAAGTAATCTGGGAACTTGAAAAAGTAAAAAGCCAGTCAGGGTCGTCATCTGGCAGTGCAGAAGCTTCTCAAGGGCCGAGTTCCACAGATGAGGCTGAAGTATTTGAAGACGCGGAAGTGGAAGTGGGAGAAACGGGTGATAGCGGAGCAGAAAATGTCGTGGTGGAAAATGTTGAAGAGAGTATTAATAGAGGAGAGTCAAACGAAGACGAATGTCGTTATCCTCTACGTAGTAGAATCCGAAAAGGAAATCTTCATGGACTTGCATGCTGTACAGAAGAACAGGAGCCTTTGACAGTTAAGGAAGCCTTAAGTCGGGAGGATAAGGATAACTGGAAGGAAGCCATGAAGAAAGAGATGGATTCAATGTACGAGAACAAGGTCTGGAAGCTCGTCGACAAGCCACCTGGAACTAAAGTCGTTGGCAACAAGTGGATCTTCAAGTACAAGTTTGATGTAGATGGTAACAAGACCTATAAAGCACGACTTGTGGCGAAGGGTTTCACTCAGTCCTACGGGGTCGACTACTTCGAAACCTATTCACCGGTCGTGAAAAGATCGACAGTTAGATTGCTGCTATCGTTGGCTGTTGAAAAGGATTTGTTCATTAGTCACTTCGATGTGAACACCGCCTTTCTGAACGGCGATTTACATGAAAGAGTTTATATGCGACAGCCGGAGGGTTGCATAGACGAAAACTCGAAGAAAAAAGTTTGCTTACTAGAAAAAGCGATATACGGCCTCAAACAAGCTTCACGGTCTTGGAATGATAAAGTAAATGAAGTGTTATTGTCTTTGAACTTCAAGCGCTGTGACTTTGATAGCTGTCTTTACAAAAATAATAATTTTTATATCGCTCTATATGTTGACGATTTTTTATTATTTTACAAAGACAAAGAGCAGAAGGAAGTTTTATTAGATAATCTTTGTAAACATTTCAAGATAAAGGATTTAGGGGAAGCGAGACAAGTTTTGGGTATGCTTTTGTATAAGATGGATACCGGAATATATTTGAATCAAGAGAGACTTATTTTGAAGATCTTAGATGAATATGGTATGTCCGACTGCAAACCAGTAAAAACTCCGACAGTTATGGATTTCCATAAAGCCTTGGCGGAAGGGGAAGGAGGTAAACTATTATCCTGCCAAGATTCTCGTAGTTATCAAGCGCTCATAGGGTCGCTCAACTATTTGGCCTGCAATACACGCCCGGATATTGCGGCTGCGGTAAATTTTTTGGCGCAGTATAACTCATGTTGTGAGGAACGTCATTTAAAAGCTGCTAAACATATCTTGAGATACCTTAAGGGTACAAAGGATCTATGTTTGATATTTCCTAAGTCGCCGGTGCAGGACATCACAGGATTCGTAGATGCTGACTGGGGAGGCAACATCAAAGATAGGAAATCTTATTCTGGGTTTATTTTTAGATGCGGAAACTCGTTGATTAACTGGGAATGCCGGAAACAAGCTTGTGTGGCACTGTCGTCAACGGAAGCCGAGTATATTGCACTTTCAGAGGCAACCAAGGAGGCAGTTCACTTGCGGCAGCTGAATGCATTTATCAGGGGTGAATATCTTGGGTATATTTGCATTTACGTAGATAATCAGAGTGCTATTAAACTTGCGTACAATCCTGTAGCGCATAGAAGGACGAAACATATAGACATAAGGGCGCACTATGTCAGAGATTGCATTGCTAAGAATGTTGTACGTCTGGACTATGTGTGTACGGAAGATAACCCAGCAGATGTGCTGACAAAACCATTAGGTCGTGTGGCATTTAATAAATGTGTACGCGATCTGAATTTGAGTGTGTCTGGTGGGGTGTGATGTGAGGATATCTGATGATGGATGTTGTTTGAGGGGAAGTGTGAAACTTTTTAGTTTACGACAACATTTATTCGAACATGTTTTCTTTTTAATAGATGACTTGTGTCATGTCCGTCACTTGAAATAAAATTTTCTCTGCAAACAACGTTTTTCTCTTGCTTCCATATACTAGTCATCTAGTTTATTTCATCAAAAAATAGCCACTTCAATGCAGCATGGTCAGTTCGCAGCTGGAACTTTCGTCCCAGCAAATACACCCCTTTGGAAATAAAAAAAACGGGCACCTAAGGAAATTACGTTCTAAGGACGATTTGAGTTATCATCGTTCTCTTGCCATGAAATTTAATTATTTGACGTACTCTGTATACTTATAATCGTGTAAATTAATACGCGTGAAGTGAACTTCGGCAATATTTTTTTTAAAAAGTCGGTCAATTCTTTAAAACCGATGTACACGGCCAAACAATAAGAAGTGGTCGGCATAAAGACAAGAAGATTTTTTACTTTTTTTGATTAAATAAAGTTACAAATGTAAAAACCTAATAACGAGTGTGACCTCCTCTTGCCAAAATCACAACTTGAATCCTTCTGGGTATGCTTTCCACGATGTTTTTAATAACGTTTTGAGGAATACGTTCCCACTCTTCTGCAATGACTCGTTTTAGCTCCCTGATGTTTTGTGGAGCAGGTTGCACTCATGTTACCCGTCTTTTTAGAACATCCCAGACATGCTCAATTGGATTGAGGTCAGGAGTTCGATCTGACCAATCTAAACGACGGATCCCAACTTCTTGCATGTACGCTTCCACGTCGCCAGAACGGTGTGGGCGAGCATTGTCGTCCATAAAAATGGAATCTTTGGGGAAGATTCCATTTTACAGTCAATGCAGGTTGTGCATATAGAATTAGGAATTCCATTATGTACCGGTGTGCTTTTAATGTTCCATTTTCTATGAAAACTAACTCCGTACGCTGTGTCGAATTAATTGTTGCCCAAAACAAAACGAAGCTTCAGCCATAAGGAGTGATTTCTTCGAAACACTTCCGCATAGCGTTCCCGTGGTCTTCGTAGCACTCGTCGGCGTCGGTCCTCTCCGCACGAAGAGATTCTAGCTTCATCAGAAAACAATACTTTATTCCAGTCCTCCAGAGTCCATGAAGCACAGTTTCGAGTAAACTAAAGTCGAGCAACACGGTGCTCACGGAGTAAATTAGGTTACTCCTGATATTGGCAGCCAAAGCCCCCTCCTGAACGTCCACAAGCTAACTTCTACTCCTCTTCTTCAAGGCTCTTCTTCAGGTCCACACTTGATGCTTTACGATTCCGCAACGCCTGACTCACCAAAAAGCGGTCTCTTGGTTCTGTGCATCGTTTTCTTCCCGAACCAGATCTTCTTTTGACCGAAGCGGTCTCTTGATACCGTTGCGAAGTCCTCTGGACAGTTGAACGACTCACATTTAGCCGCTAACGACCTTCTTCAAGTAGGGCTATAATTTTACCGGCCCTTATCGCTTTTAACTCATATCAAAAACTGGTATTTAACACTGTCCCTGCGGCTACGCTAGATTAATACTTACTTCCAGTGCTGTACAAGTCACATACTTCCCGTATCAAGAATGCCTGATATGCGTTACGACGTCTATTTTCCCGTACGTAATCTTGACTTTAAACCATCACAGAGACATGGAAAGTCTACAGATATTTTTTTTTGTTGTACTAATCAATAGGTTACATCCTCGTGTATATATAGCTGCAGTCGCACGGGGTTTTAAGCAATATCTTAAAAGTTACAGGTATTTTGGAAAAGGTTGATATTACGGGAAAATACTTGTCGTGGCGCATGCAACAGTCACATTGCTAGGGATAGGGTGTAACAAGTAACATATTTTTCTGTTTCAGATTTATTATTGTTTATTCAGATCGTACACAATCAACGAAAACTTTTTTTTAACAAAAGTATTTTGAAGTTACTGTTTTTGTTAATTATGTTAACAAAAACAGTAACTTCTTATTTTATATTATTATTTATTTTACTAATGGTCATACACAATCAGCAAAAACCATTTTTAACAAAAATAATAAGTTATTAGCTATGTTAATGTTAATATTTTAACAAAAACAGTAAATCTTTATTTTATATTATTATTTATTTTAGGTGCTTATAAAAGCTAAATTAAAAAAATCGTGAACGTTTCATTGTTTACTTATGTACAATTTACTCACTTACGCGTGACGAATAAAATACCTATCGCGTTCTGTAAAAACGTGTTTACTGGGCACAACACTACGGCTAACTGAGGGCCGCGCGCGCGCACGTTCAGTGCGGTACGGGGTTTAGGATACGACCAAATAGTTCCCGTATCGCACTATTGTAAAATAATTACCTTTCTGTGCGTTACGAAAAAATAATTCCCGTACATTTTTATTCGTAAATTTTAATATACGTCAAGCAAGGACACCGGCAATACAGGTGTCTCTTTTTTACTTGTACGAATACTTGAAGTAATCACCCCCGCACGGAGTGCAAAACAAGGACAACTAGCTGCCGCACAGAGCGAAGCTCAATTACAACCAAATACTTCCCGTAACGCACTGAATGTGTTAATGTAAAAAGAAAAATTAAATTGTTTAATTTGCAGAAAATTTCCAAAGAGTTTTAAAATTTTAGTAATCACTAAAAATATCGTTTCAGCAATTCGCGCCATTAGTAAAGCAATTTTACAATAATCAATCTTTTTCTTTTGCTCATTTCAAAATTTAAATTTGGAACGTAAAGAATCATGCCAGGATGCTTCAAATGACATGCCAACACATTGTCAAATGAATAAAACCTCTTTCTTGTTCTTCTTCATTGAAATAGAGAAAAAAATCTATGGTGCCCGTTATTTTTTTGCAAAAGAGTTTATTTACTGAAATGCTGCAATGTCTTTACAACGGCAGTAGCCCGTCGAGTAACGCAATGATTTCTTTCCGGTTTGGTTTGTTTAAAAATAGGTGTTTTGCACAGACGTTTCTTTAATTCCTGAAATGCGACGTCGCAGTTCTTGTCCCAACAGAATTGTCGCTTTTCCTCAGTGAGTTTGTGTAGAGGTTTCGCAATGTCAGCAAAATTCTTTGCGAACCGTCGATAGTAGGAGCAAAAACCCAAAAATACTCTGACCTGTGTCCAGTCTTTCGGAACTTGCCAATTGTTGACGGCGACTACTTTCCGTCTGTCTCTTTCCTGTGATTATTCTTTCAACTCCTCGTATGTGAGGCGCACGGTCTTATCCACTGAGCTAGCATTGAACTAATATCGAACCGCTACAAGTTAATTTCTCTATCCTGAGCCTAATTTTATATATTTATATAAAGCAATATTTCTTTAAATATATATTTATATATTATACTTATATCTTATATATAAAATTCTCGTGTCACAGTGTTAGTTACCATACTCCTCCGAAACGGCTGAACCGATTTGTATGAAATTGTGTGCATATCGCGTAGGTCTGAGAATCGTCCAAAATCTTTTTTATTTTTACACATAAAAAAAGTCCACGCGAACGATGTCGCGCGCAGTTAGTTATTATATTATAAATGCGAAAGTTATTATATTAAAAATTTGTTTGTTACCTCTTCACGCCTAAACCAATGAAGTGATCATCCTCAAATTCTGCATGAGTACGTTGTAAGGTGTACACAAACGGCCATAGGTTACCTTTCATTCCGACAAAAAGTACTGATCCGAAGGAAAACAACAATAACTTTCTTATCACAATAGATGGCGCCACGTGCTATTGTCAAATTCTAAATTTAATCGAACAATAAATTTTAAATTTACTTCTTTATTAAAAAATAAAACTGCACGCGTAGCAAGACCACTGTAGAAACGAGTTTTTTCTACGGAATAATCGACATAATGGCAGATAGACAATGACAATGTGGCACTTTGTCGATTTTTCCGTCGACATAGCCCGTTTCTACGGCGGTCATGCTACGCCTGCAGTTTTTGGAGCATAGTCTGTAGTTCCAGGGCTATGTGGGCAAAAAGGACCATGTCGTCGGCAAGTCGGAGATTCGTCAACCTCTTACTGCCGACTTTAATGCCCTTGGTTGTCCATGAGGCTGTTTTGAATTATTTATTATTCGTTTGACGAATCTATTCGATAATATTTCGATAACCTTTTCTATAAAATAACAATCCAAACAACCAAACAATCCAAAATAACAATCAACCTATAATTTATTAGGAAAAAATAAGAAAACAAAAATATAAACATATTTAAAAAAACCTATAATTTATTAGGAAAAAATAATAAAACAAAAATATAAACATTTAAAAAAAAATGCGATATTGAAATGTAGGTACATACATTATATTAAAAAAATAAGATAAAAAAGAATTGCGTGTATTGAGGTTCGAACCTAGAGATCACCGCGGAAGCTATGTGCGAAGTAGGCTAGCGGCGCGCTGGGCTATTCGTACTTTTATATTGAGTTTTGAAATTAAGCTTCTATACATTTATTGACGTCGCACATCGATTTGATTCAAGCGGGGCACCCCGCAGTAGGCGGGACTAAAGGGACTACTCGACCCCCCTCTTCATCTGCTTCACCCCCTCAAAAGCATGAAAGTCGCCTAGAAGAGAAAATGTATGCCATAAAATGTAATTTTATCAGTGATAACCTGATAACGATGAATGAAAAGTCAAAAATGTATTGGTTTAACTAATGCTTCCGAAAAGCATATTTTTTTTTACAATTCTATGAAAGGTTTGTTGAAACACGAAACGCTCTGAAGGCAGTAAGTTGCAACTTGCTCCGCTTCTTATTGAGTATTAATATCAGTTTGCGCGTAGAAAATAAACAAAGTAACATTACAAGCGCGATGTTTCAAGCTTGTAATCCCCGAAGGATTAGTCAGAGTTACCGTATAATACATCCACATTTCGCCAGTTATGTTTTAAATCACATAGAAAAGGGACAAGCCTATTAACATCAACTGGGCACAAAACCAGACTCCATGTCTCCTACAGGTAAATTCTTAATGGAATAACCCAATAACACTTTGCCCGCCCGGGAATCGACCCCGGGACCTCATGCTCAGCACCTCACGCTAGCGTCCACTAGACCAACGTGGCATGATTTTGTATACACAATAAAATGTACATACAAAATCATGTTTTTAAAATAAATCTAATATATAAAATTCTCGTGTCACAGTTTTCGTTGCCATACTCCTCCGAAACGGCTTGACCGATTTTGATGAAATGTTGTGGGCATATCGGGTAGGTCTGAGAATCGGCCAACATCTATTTTTCATATCCATAAAAAACCCCGCGAACGAAGTCGCGGGCAGCAGCTAGTATTGGTTATAAAATCCTTCCTTCCTCCAAATACCACTGGAAATGAACTCAATTGTAAAGTCAACAACATTATAATTTCAATGAAAATATTTAAATGATCGGGGTAGGCACGAATGACTGCGATAGCCGACATAATGAGAAACATACAGATGTTGGCTCATACGAGTTGGTTGGTAAATATTGTATTAAATCTGTTCTGTTCCGAATAATGTTGTATCAACTCTCTCGGTAAAATGTCTGTTTACGCTGTGACGTGACTGCAGGGTTGTTTGAGATCAAATCGTGAAGGCAGAGTACCGATCAAAAGTACCGATGACTTTATTTTGACAGTTTCTTATTTTTATTTTAAAATACTGGCAGAGTTTTCATAGTAAAAACATAAATAATTTAATTTTTTTGCAGCATCTACTTCAAAAATATCATGAACTAATTAATCTAACAAAGTCAGATAAAAATTTCAGATGAAAAAAAAAACATCTAAATAAAAATTATATTTTACACCTTCATTTTATGTTACACGAATACTTAATATTTAATACTTACCCTTATATTATTATATGACGTGTATACTAATACTCTGATTGTGGTTGCATTTAACATCAATCTACTCATGATAATGCTCCCATAAAAGCAATTGCATGTTTACTTTTCGTACCCATTAAGTATTTAATTTTAATAAAGTGTTATACTTGAAATGACTCAACAAAGCTTGAATGAAATTCTGCGCTATTTTAAGAAGACATTCGACAGATAGAGGAGTACAAGTCAATTACTGTTAAAACTCATCACTACAATAAAACCTCTCTCATAGAAATCTACACTAAAAAAAGAAAACTACAACAATTTTATTATTTGAATAGCAGTATAACGTAACGTAGAAACAGATAACTCATTAGTTCCCGCGCCCAACACTATCAGTTTCCTGTAACTCCGCTTAAAACTTACCCACGGCGCGCAGCGTCGGCTTCTGTATGTTTGATTTATAAACTTACTAATGAAGCTTCCTACATCCACGTCAATGTAGCTACAATGCAGACAAGTAGGGAAAAGCGAACTTTTGTATAGAGATACATAAATATAAAAATATTTATTGCAAAAGTAAAAAGTAAACAAAATAAAACTAACTATAGAAATTAGGAAAAAAAAAGTAGCCTTACCATGAGGAATCGTTATAGTAACTGCAGTGTTGTGGAAGACAGAAGATAGGCAGTCAATAACTGTAAAATACTGGTATTCTAAAGCATTAACTAGCACTGTATATTCAGCAATACGAGGCCAAATTGAAAGCCGAACCTAATATAGTTGGAAAAAGACTAAAAACTACTAACTAGCCGGTGAAAAGTCGGCGGTAGTCATGGCTACCCCGCTAATACGCCCGCGCGCACTCAGATGTTTTTGCCGCGCAAGCCTCCCTCGACATACATATGATGACTGCATATGGACCTATATGGAATTATAAATGTCCTTCTCGAAGATATAATTTAATCTATCTCCTGGCCAAATTTTATAACGATCCAATAAGCCGTTTAGTAATGAAAAGGTAACAAACAAACAGAGTTACTTTTGCATTTATAATATTAGTATGGGAGTATGGAAGTGTAAATGTGAATTAATGTGTGTGAATTAATGACCCATTTTTAACAATGTGGAAGCAAAATAACAGTATTACCTACTTAACTAAAAGTACTCAGTATTGTTACTCGTGAAAGCATTTTATTGTACCTACTTACTAACTGATCAGTTGGTTGCAATGCAAACCTTGGCTACAAAGATAAGCCATCTACATTCATGGCTTATCTCTTACTTCCAAAATGAGCAGGTAGATAAAGAAAACTTTCAGAAAAAAGTACTGAAATAAAATGAATCATAACAATTGTATGTAGCAATGAACAAACTACAACAGAAACTCCTTTTAATTAAAACGCCATGATTCTTTCAACGCCCCAGTTATTACATTTCCCATCGACTGAAGCTGATTAAAGATAAAATATAGAAACACTTTGCAAGTTACTTGATACCTCAGTTCACTCTTGTAACTTTGTGCGCTCCAGCGCTGCACAAAAGGCGACTCCATTGCTTTCTTTTATTGCAGCTACTTGATTTCCTTTTGGCCTCGCTTGGCTCTCGTTTATGTTTACTCAAATAAAAAGTGACTTTGTTTTATATCGAAAAACATTTGTGTAGCTTTACTTGTGGCAGTTATTGTAAAGTTTAGAAATTAAATAGATTGCCCAAAAAAGGATAGTTAGTAGTACTGATTTTCAATTAGGAAAATAATTTGTGAAAGCATCAGACATTTTAAAATAGTACATCCAAAGACGATGAGAGCAATTTGATCTAAACTATTATTTTATTTATTTATTTAACACTTCAAGCGCAAAGTAGGTACGGAGGCCGACTTAGTGCCTTAAGCATTTTCTACACGTCAACCTTTGTGTAATGCTGAGACAAACCGGAAAATCACTTTTCCCTCAAGGAAAATCACTGACAACATACCAACATCAAAAAGTCTTAAATAATCTCGTATGTACGTTTGAAATAGTATATTTCATTGCGAGTGCGGAATGCCTGTCATTGCAAAGAGTTCCGACAAATGTCTACCCGAGCCGAGGCGCAGCCGAAGGTGAGGGTTGACAGTCGGAACAAGTTGCAATGACGGTTCCGCACGTGTACTGAACAACTATTTTTAATACAGTTGCGAAAAAATGAAGCAATTTAATAAAGAACAATTTTGGAAAATGGCGCCAACCGTAAAAGAATAGAAGCAGAGATTTTTTTTGTTTTCTTCATCCCTTCTGGGTAGGCAAAGGGAACTATGCCCATACAGCCAAGTCTTCAGTAGATTTTTTTTTATTGATATGAAATGAAAATGAAATGAAACCTATCCTAACTCATTGAATCAAATCATTAAATCTGATATTGAAACAAATTAGTAGCTTCTTTTTAGAAATATTTGCATGAATCATAAAAACTTCTATGATTTTTTTTTAGTAAAAACTCCGTGGTTGGTTTTTTTTCTTTTTAATAGACATTATTTTGACAGTTGGGAAAGAGAACGCACGAGTTCGGGAAAGGTAAAGTAAAAGCTCGAGTGTGTAATAGCCCACATCCCGAACGCTATACGTCCCTGCAATACGCCACTTTTTGAGCAACTGTATTAAAAAACTATTTTCTTTTGTGTTCTGTTTAAAAGGCAACTGACAAACGACCACAAACAACATTGTACAAACGAGTATCATCTTCATTATAACGATTCAGAACCAATCCGAAATCGTAGCACTGCCTGAAAGTTGCGGTATGTATACCTACTTAAGTGGAGAGCCCTTCACTATATCCACTATCGCGAGGTTGGCAACTGCAACATCTACAGATTTCAATAACCGCAAAACTCACCCTTACCTCCCTTAAATTCTCAATCCAAAATGAACCATAGTTTATTCTCTTAAAGTTTAATTTAGATTGCGAGTCTTCAGGTTAATAAGTATCAGTTTCTAATAAAGGTTGGAAGTCAAGTTGCATGTGAAGAGCGGCGTCGCGCTTCGTTATTCGACTGCGGCGGCCAGGACGACGCTAATTGTACACTCGTCATTACAAAGAGTTTGTATTTGGTTAGGATAATTGTTTGTTTAAACAAATCTCTTGTTCAATCATAATTATCCATACTAATATTATAAATGCAAAAGTCACTCTGTTTGTTTGTTTGTTTGTATGTTTCTTTGTTACCTTTTTATGACTAAATGGCTGATCGGATCTTAATAAAAATTGGCAAGAAGATAGATTTCAACCTGGGGAAGGACATAGGCTATATCATCACGCTACTACCATTAGGAGCGGAGCAGCAATGAAAAATGTTGCAAAAATGGGGAATATGCGACGCAGACGACGGACAGCGATTGCGTGGGACAGCTAGTTTTAACTTTGTGATTCATCGTCTAAAACCTCAGAACATGTCTAGTGTAAAATAGCTTAATTAATGCTCAAAAGTTAACAAAACTTAGAAAAAAGCCTATATTTAAAAAGTTTGTGTATTGTTTTTTCTTAGTCTCTAGTGGTTTTGAGTTTAATATTTTAGGCTTCAAAATAAAGTTTATTATTTCTCTAGAGTTTATATGATCATATTTTATTTACAAGTATTTTTCCAGACAAGGTTAAGTTACCATTGAATAACATTGAGATTTGCAAAAATACTAGACCGATTAAAACCTATTTTATTTATTCATAGTTCTTTCTACATGAAAATTTAAGGTTGAAATTCAACATAACTAATTTAGACCAGGCCTTTGAAAATAATAAAAAGTGAAAAAAAATAATAGTAGGATGAAACCCATTGGAAAAGGAGGGAAATATTATAAAAATACAAGGAAAAATAATTTACGGGCAATCTGAGGTCGGGAAGGGGATGGGGGGTGAGTTTTTAAGGGTAGAAAACGGTTTTTCTCGATTTCCGGCAAAACTAAAAGTCCTATCGAAAAAAGTCAAATGGCAAAGTTGTAGGTAATAAAAAGATCTAAAACTTTTGTATTTACACTTTTTTCACATAACCTCAAAATCTATGCGAAAAACCCAAAAAACCAAGTTTATGGTTTTTTATTTTTATCTTTTACAAAAAAAAAATATTTTTAACGAAATTTGGTGAAAACTTACCTTTTTATGTCCCAAATACGCTGTAATTTATTTGATTAAAAATATTTATTTTTTCACCTTATTTTGAATGAATATCGAAAAAACACCCTAATTTTCAATCGAAAATTCACCCGTCAAAATATCAGTTTTTTTCAATAAGTTGGTATGGTTTCTGTTCGTTGAAACCTCTACTTTCCGATGGTGAAAAAAAAATATATGTTACCATAGTAAATCTTCTAAGAAAATGCAAAAAATCAAAAAAATCTCTAATTCGAAAGCTTTTTTTTAGTTATTATAATTTCATCTAAAAAATGTAATTGCGGCAATTTGTTTCAATTAAAAAGTTGATTTATTTAATGCTAATTACATTTATATCGTAGAAAATCTCATTATATATATGTCGGAGTCGGAGTCATTATTACGGATACAAGACTGACTATGAATCGAAAGCGCGCCAAAGGTCAAGCGACCAACTTACCAGTCTACCCACACCTAAGCGCGCTTACTACAGAGTCGTGATGTTTCGAGCTCCCAGGGAGACGGACAGTCTGAGTCTGACCACCGCGGAGTCAAGACGTCCCGAAACTGTAACCCGATTCATGGTGCCTAGTGTTATTGTGTTGGATTGTAATTTCAAGTAATTTGTTAGTTCGATAAAAGCAGTGTACAGTGTGTGTGTTTTCATTGCACGAAACCCATGTTCTGCCCACAAGATGAACAAGTCTAACGGAATAAAATCATCTGACTGCGACATCAGAAGTGGGATCAAATCGTGCTAATGCAATCACACGCGAGAACAGTGACAATAACAATCAGTGACGGTTACCTTTTGAAATGCAAAACGAATAATTGCACCCGCGGTACGAACTAAAACTCAGCCAGTGAATAGTGTTTGCGGTTAGTGTTTGCGGTTAGTGTTTTTGTTTAGTGTGTTAGCGGATTTTGATCCCGACAAAACATAACATATCATCACGCTTGTAATCTCCGAAGGGTTAGGCAGAGTGTACCTAATGGAATACCCACATTTCACCGAGTGCGATGCGCGCTAGTAATGCGTCATCATCATTGTTTTGTGTAGAATCTGGTTCTTCAAACCTAACAGACAGAATATGTGTTGCTGGGGAGTTTGTTCCGCCACTTCTTCTTCCCAGCTAAAACACTTAGGAAGTGGCGAAGGGCCGGGCGTTTTGGGGGACTGTCTGTTGTAATTTTGACGTTCAAAAAGTGCTGATTATCAGGATAATATGAATGAATGACTTTTGATTTTTTTCGTGTTGAGTGCAGTGGAAGGAATCCAGCTTATTTGGACGTTAGGCAAGGCATTGAAGGGCTCCACATCTACATAGTGTAACACAGTGTAACATAGTGTAACATAGTGTAACATAGTGTAACATAGTGTAACACAGTGTAACATAGGGTAACAGTGCTGTAACATAGTGTGCCGCGGCACACTGGTGTACTGTGGTCATTAGTTGATGTGCCTCGGAAAACGAAGGTGATTTTCCATCTACGGTGTACCTCCAAAATGTACTACCGAATTTCTAGATGTACCTTGAACACAAATGTTTGCGAAACACTGAGAACCTATCCAGGTTTGACGTGGGACCAGTTTAAATAATTGTTCAAGGCCAGATTCGTGTGTGCCGTAACTTTTACGAGTACCCTCATTAACCTGAGTAGTGGCAAACCAAAGGAGAACCCCTAAAGGTAATGCGCACTGACCATGATGACGGGGGCAAGAAAAACGTCACAAGTGTTCATCGCTACCGCAAATCAAGTGCCATGCTTGCGGACCAGGGAGAAACCAGGACTAAACGAAGTGGATTGTCGCACGAAGAAGCCGCTGCCTGTGCCGGCTGCTACGGGCATCGGGCAAGCGACAAAGGGCCGCGAAGCCCTTGCTGTGCGTCAAGTGTCATGCCGGTTCACGTAGCCGTCCGGCGTACGTGCGTCGGTGACAGCATGCAATGGCAGTGTACAGCGGGCCTGCCGACGGCGGCGGGGCGCCAAACAAGCGGCGCGTCGATGTCTGCGTCGTACAAGCAACATCGCGGGCACGTAACAACAAAGGGGTGAGTTGTTACTTATTATTCTGATTCTAAATACTCGTTGGTGAAAGAAAGTTTTCTATCGAAATTAGATGGCAAACTTATTAGTCACGTTGTTGCTAAGACTGGTATAGTACAGACACGAGTATTCAGTACAGAACAGATTTTATGTTGTGTAGTGATTAACGATTACCCTATCGAAACTTTGTTGCAATGTTTGCTTGATAATTATTTACAAAGTGACGTCATGTTAGGTGGCAAGATTTTAAATCGGGGTTTTGTTGCAAAAATGACAGCAAGAGAGATTTCGTTAACGAAAATCTTTTGTGTACGTTCGGTGAGGCATAATAGTGGTAACAAGTTTCAATCGGTTTTGACTGTTATCGCAACGAATTTAACTAGCAATGACTAGCCAAGACTTAATCAGTGCCTACGTCCTGGCGTCTTTCACCGTCATATTCAACGCAATAGTATGTCAAAATGCGTACCGTATTTAGCTCGTGTTCTCCGATGGTCGGTAAACATTAATTTCCGTGACTCTTATCGTTCACCTTGGTGCTGAAAAGACTACTGAAAAGCTTTTCGATTATAATTAGTTCCTGGGAAAGTCTCAGTATGTTTGAAAATTCGTAAATAGCTGCCTTACGTGCTAAGTAGCGAAGTCTCACTCCGGTAAAGTTCAAGCCGAATTACATCCGGTACCTAAGGTGTCGAGCCGGTGGTACACGGTTTGTATAGACGTGACGGGTTAGCTTAGGTTACAAGCTTAAAATGACAAGTGTGCCGAGTTGACGAAACGATGGCGAAATTTAAAAGTTTTACGATTGGTGATTTTGGGTTGTTAAAGATAAAAGGTCTATTTAGAGTGATTGAGGTTTTGGACGGTTATCCTTAACACGGAAAGCTTTAAATTCTAAGCGTACCTACAGATACGCACGTGGTAGGCTAAGAAAGATGCCAGGGGTCACGTACCAGTCGAAGTGCTAGAGGGGGATCGCTACACATTGAGATCATTAAGTTCTAAGCGTACTTACAAGTATGCACATGATGGGTTAAGGAGAATGCCCGAGGGCCAAGTACCGTTACCGTTTGAAGTAAATGATTTTGAGTTGAGAGATAGTGTGGAATCTTGGTTCGGATGGTCAGACCGTACCAGTAGCCATATCGTAGCCGTAGTCCGTTAGAAGTCGGTGTCTGCTTATAGTAGTCCGTGGATGCGCGGTGCGCGGGTGGCTCTGGCGGAGGTCGGGTCTTGTAGAGACCATAGAGTCATGCATGTGGGACTCGGCGTTCATGAGGAACGTAGTAAAACAAACAGAGGTTTGTTGGAGGGCCTGAGTGCCCATAGGCCACGGATGAGATTCCTGCTTTATGTGGTAATTAGATGGATGAAGAGGTACTTGGTTGCTCTTGCATTTTAATTGCCCTAATTGTTTGTTGGATCTAATTTTAGTTTTGATCCATGCGCTGGATGCGTGAGAGCAATACGATTGCTGGTCGGCTAGAGAGCCCCGGCGTTAGTGGCTTTACTCGAGGATTTCTATAAGCTTGGTAGTTTTGTTGTTGCAGTAGAGTTTTAAAGGTTGATTTGAACGACTATGGTACATGGCCCAGGGTTATCATTATTGTATTTTCGATTATTTCCAATCGGTTCGATTAAAACGAAACGGCTAGTTCTACAATGTTCTTATTTCCATCACCCCGTTGTATCTAAAGTTTGGTCAGGAGTGACCGAGTGGAACAAATTTCTGTCGTGGAGTATTTGCTTACAGGGTACCCATCACACGAGGACGTGTGCAAGCAGGATGGCCGTGTCGGAGTCGGAGTCATTATTACGGATACAAGACTGACTATGAATCGAAAGCGCGCCAAAGGTCAAGCGACCAACTTACCAGTCTACCCACACCTAAGCGCGCTTACTACAGAGTCGTGATGTTTCGAGCTCCCAGGGAGACGGACAGTCTGAGTCTGACCACCGCGGAGTCAAGACGTCCCGAAACTGTAACCCGATTCATGGTGCCTGGTGTTATTGTGTTGGATTGTAATTTCAAGTAATTTGTTAGTTCGATAAAAGCAGTGTACAGTGTGTGTGTGTTTTCATTGCACGAAACCCATGTTCTGCCCACAAGATGAACAAGTCTAACGGAATAAAATCATCTGACTGCGACATATAAATATAAATGTAAATCGTACTATTAAATGTAGATGCTTTATTCTGATTACGTTATTCATTACAATATTTTTAAACACATTAATCTTATCATTTATAAATACCTTATCTTCAATTCTAATCACTTATCCATTAGTTTTTGTCTTTTTGATGGCATTTCTTCATCGTTAGATTCGTCAAACATCTCCGATTCTAGTAGATCTTCGAAATCTTCATGACTATCACCTTCTTCCTCTCCAACATTATTTTTGCCAATTGATATTTTTGAAACCTTAATTGATTCAGTGTAATTATTTCTTTTTTACATTTATAAATAGATTTGATTAGTTGTAACCCATTTCTTCGTTACTTGCATCTTTCTTACAAAAAACATTGGCCAACTTTGACAAATTTTTAGCGTCTAATAATGAATTGACGATACTTTTCTTTCCTTTTCCGGCAAATCCAGATGTTGTATCGCAACCAGAGAAACAATGCATGTCATGGTTCTGAAAATTGCTCCAATATTGAAGAAGAAACCTACGAGGAAGTTAATGATTCAGAAGAAATTGTGGAAGAAGAACCAACGCAGTCTGGAAATAATGTTGGAGAGGAAGAAGGTGATAGTCATGAAGATTTCGAAGATCTACTAGAATCGGAGATGTTTGACGAATCTAACGATGAAAAAATGCCATCAAAAAGACAAAAACTAATGGATAAGTGATTAGAATTGAAGATAAGGTATTTATAAATGATAAGATTAATGTGTTTAAAAATATTGTAATGAATAACGTAATCAGAATAAAGCATCTACATTTAATAGTACGATTTACATTTATATTTATATATAATGAGATTTTCTATGACATAAATGTAATTAGCATTAAATAAATCAACTTTTTAATTGAAACAAATTGCAGCAATTACATTTTTAGATGAAATTATAATAACTAAAAAAAAGCTTTCGAATTCGAGATTTTTTTGATTTTTTGCATTTTCTTAGAAGATTTACTATGGTAACATATATTTTTTTTTCACCATCGGAAAGTAGAGGTTTCAACGAACAGAAACCATACCAACTTTTTGAAAAAAGCTGATATTTTGACGGGTGAATTTTCGATTGAAAATTAGGGTGTTTTTTCGATATTAATTCAAAATAAGGTGAAAAAATAAATATTTTTAATCAAATAAATTACAGCGTATTTGGGACATAAAAAGGTAAGTTTTCACCAAATTTCGTTAAAATTTTTTTTTTTTGTAAATGATAAAAATAAAAAACCAAAAACTTGGTTTTTTGGATTTTTCGCATAGATTTTGAGGTTATGTGAAAAAAGTGTAAATACAAAAGTTTTAGATCTTTTTATTACCTACAACTTTGCCATTTGACTTTTTTCGATAGGAATTTTAGTTTTGCTGGAAATCAAGAAAAACCGTTTTTTACGGCGTTGGGCGGCGAAGCGGGTTTCGCACAGTGCGAGCGAGAGTAGGGTTGAGCCAGCTCAAGGACAACGCGGATGTATGGTAATGAGCGAGAGGCAACATGACAGGCGCGTGGAGGACGAGGCGGCCACTGCGGTTTCGAACCAGCGAGGCGACGACGACGTACGGGCCGCGTTAGAAAAATCCCCACCTAACTACAACAGTTCCCCAGTAACCACAGCAGCGAAACATCGTGCTACGTTTAACTCGAACGTGCCAACATGTCCGCAATTGATTGCGAAGGGTATGACTACGCTGGAGTCCGAGTTAAGTAGTGAGCAAGCAGGAAGGGAGAAAAATACAGAGTGGACGTTAGTGCAACGAAAAGCGTCAAAACAATACAAACTATTTGGTCAAAGAGGTCGCGCTGTTACGTCCCCAGAGGGCAAGTTTAAGGCGGCGGATGTAAAAATACCGCTATTTATATCAAATGTTAGTGTTGAAACAAGTGAGCTCGATATTATAAGTTATATTAAGGAAAAAACTAATGAAGTTGTGTCGTTAAAAATGATAAATATGAAAACGTCTAGAAAATACAATGCCTTTAAGTTATTTGTTTCTAAGAATAGATTAGAGTTGTTTTTGAATGACGAGTTGTGGCCAGATGGCATAACGTTTAGGCGTTTTGTGAGGTTTATGTACCGTAAGTGACTGGAATAAGTTATAGCTTGATAAAACTTTTCTTTATGAATCAAAACAATAACAAACAGTGTAAGATTATTACTTTTAACTGTAAATCTGTTAAACGATCGATGGAAAGTGTGAGAAGGTTATCAAATATGTGTGATATTGTATGCCTCCAAGAAACTTGGCTTCTACCCCATGATATTCCGATTTTAAGTACTATATCAGATGATTTCGAATACACGGGTAAGTCAGCCGTTGATACAACTGCGGGATTACTGATTGGAAGGCCGTATGGGGGTGTAGCCATTCTGTGGAGGAAAGGTGTTTTTGATACGGTCACTGTGTTAGAATGTAACAGCTGTCGCTTGGCGGCCGTCAAAGCTAGCATTGGCGGGCGCTCGATTATTGTTGTTTGTGTGTATATGCCGACTAATTCGCCCGATAACTTACCTATGTTTACGGAAGTGTTAGGTGAGATCAGTGCAGTGGTAGCGAGCGGTGGGGTTGAGAGTTTGTTTATACTGGGTGATTTTAATGCACATCCAAGCGAATTATTTTTTAGGGAACTTACTAGTTTCTGCGTAGATCAATCGTTTGTTTGTGTTGATGTTGAAAAACTGGGAATAAATTCTAGTAGCTATACTTTTATCAGTGAGGCACATGGATGTAGGAGGTGGCTTGATCACTGTATAGTCTCTCTGTCAGCTTGCGCTGCAGTGAACATGGTTGCTATAAAAGAGGATGTATATACGTCAGATCATCTACCACTTTGCATTGAGTGTGACTTAAATATAGTAAGACCCAAGCTGGTAACAACTCCTACTCCTTGTAATAAAGTAATTTGGGGGGAGCGAAATGGCACGCAAATTGACAGATACCGTGAGCTTTGTAACAGTAAGCTGCGGGAAATTGATTTCCCTCATGAGTTTCAAGAGTGTAGCCATGGTTTTTGTAATTTATCCGAGCACAAAGCTATTTTAGATGAATTATTCAATAAAATATCATACGCATTATGTGATGCCGCCGAGCACACGTATGAAAAGGTAGGGGCTGTAGGTAGAAGTAGGAACCACAAGATATTATGCGGGTGGAATTACCATGTAAGGGATGCACACCGGGAGGCCAGGCTTAAATTCGAGATGTGGGTTTTACACAACCGGCCAACTTCTGGAGTTATTTTTGAAGAAATGCGAGTGGCCCGTAACATCTTCAAGGCTCGGCTTAAATGGTGTCAAAAAAATCAGGACCAAATAAAAATGGACATGATTGCTAAAGCAAGAGCTGAAAATAATTTTGCTAAGTTTTGGAAGTCTACGAGTAAGCTTGATATTAAGCCTGGCCTATCGGTGAATGTCGGTGGGAGGAGTGATCCAAAGGAGATTGCAAATATGTTCAAGGAACATTTTACTGTGCAATCTCCTCTGGGTCCCTCAGTTGGGATGATCAATTCTGGGCCTGAAATGCAGGGAGTGAATTCGTTAAAGTTCTTTTCGGCCAGACAAGTTGCAACAGTTATTAATAACATGAGCAGAGGCAAGTCTCCTGGACATGACGGGCTCAGTATTGAGCATTTCAAATTTGCTGGGGTTCATCTGCCGAGAGTTTTGTCGTTGTTGTATAGCATGTGCCTAAGTCACTCTTACTTGCCAGCCGGACTAATGAAAACACTGGTGGTTCCCATTATTAAGAATAGGACGGGCGACATATCAGACAAGTCAAACTATCGACCTATATCTCTCGCGACCACAATGGCAAAGGTACTGGACGGTATGATTGATTCTAGCTTGAAGGAAAGTCTATCAGTGCATGACTCACAGTTCGGGTTTCAACCTGGACTGTCAACGGAAAGCGCCATAGTAAGTCTCAAGCATACGGTCCAGTATTACACTGATCGAAGGACGCCGGTATACGCCTGTTTTCTGGATCTCTCCAGAGCCTTCGATCTGGTAAATTATGATGTACTCTGGAGAGAGCTTGGGGATAGGGGTGTACCGGCTGGAGTCTTAAGGATCCTTCAGTATTGGTATGGGAACCAAGAAAATGTTGTTAGGTGGTCCAATGCACTCTCTGAGACTTATAGGTTAGAGTGCGGTGTGAGGCAGGGTGGTCTGACATCTCCTAGGCTATTTAGCTCATATATAGATGGCCTAATAGTGGCCCTCAGCAATATGCGGGTCGGATGTAGCGTTCATGGTGTACGAATAAATAGTATCAGCTACGCTGATGACATGGCTTTGCTGGCGCCGACGGCAGGTGCCGTAAATGAAATGCTGCGGGTCTGTCAGGCGTATGCTGCCTCCCATGGACTTATTTATAATGTTAAGAAGTGCGAATTCATTGTCTTTAAGGCCGGCGGTGAATGCCCAGATAGTATGCCTGATATTACCCTTAACGGCGTGAACGTCAAAAGAGTGACAACTTTCAAATATCTAGGGCATCTTCTCACTGACGACCTTAAGGACAATGTTGATATTGAAAGAGAGCGTAGGGCATTGGCGGTCCGAGGTAACATGTTGGCCCGAAGATTCGCTCGGTGTAGCAGTTTAGTGAAAGTTACACTGTTTAAGGCATATTGCCAGAGCTTTTACACTGGGAATCTTTGGGTCAACTATACCAAAAGGACGCTGGATGACCTACGCGTACAGTATAATAACATTTTTAGGATGCTGTTGAAACTGCCACGATGGTGCAGCGCTTCTGCTATGTTTGCGCAAAACCAAACTGATGGCTTCCACGCCGTCATCCGCAAGAAAACTGCGTCGCTGTTATCAAGGTTGCGGGCGAGTGGCAACAGCATTCTAAAAACTGTGGCGGAAAGCATAGACTCTCCGATCATTAAAAGTTTTGTGAGAAGAACAATCCCTGAACATTGATTTGGGGATGTCCTTTTCACAACGCTATATAGTTTGTCTGTATTCTTCTTTGTTGTAGTTTAAGTACTAACACTAGTATTAAGGTATTTTATTGTTCACTAACACGCTGGATCATTGTTGTCCGAAAATAAAGAATATTATTATTATATTATTATTTACCCTTAAAAACTCACCCCCACCCCCTTCCCGACCTCAGATCGCCCGTAAATTATTTTTCCTTTTATTTTTATAATATTCCTCTCCTTTTCTAATGGGTTTCATCCTACTATTTTTTTTTTTGGTTTTAAAAATTATCGACCCTGGTCTAATTGGACAACAACTGTTCGGAAAAAATAACTACATCAGGGGCTGTTATGAAACGTGGTTTCCATCCACTCAAGAGCCTAAACAAAAACCAGCTGACCCTGTCATTTGGGTCGATTACGTATTGAAATTATGTATGGTAGGTACAGCTGAATAGTCTTGGCCACATGTAGAAAAGTTGTTCAGTTTAATGGTCAATATCACATTTTTATAACACTAAAGATATACCTAGCAATCATAAGATGCTTAAGCTGGGCAAGCGGAGTATCCTTGTGCCCGGCTTAAGCATTTTATGCTTAACGTGGCAACTGCCGCAGTCAGCCAATTTGTTTAAAAACAAAAACTTTGCAAGTTATTAAACTCACGAACTTAATTCGAAATTAATACAATAAAAACGTACGTACTCAAAACGGTGAAGGAAAACATCGTGAGGTAACCGGCAAGGCCTAGAACTAAAAATTCGAAGACATGTGACATCTACCAACCGGCACTGGGCCGCATGGTACATTAAAGCCCACTCCCTCTCATTGAGAGGACGCCTGTGTGCCAGCAGTGGGAACATTATAAGCTGATGATGATGATGATAGAACCAAAACGTAGTCTATTTTGTTTAGTTACTTGTTTTTATAGTACCTAAATATTGCATAAGACGTGATAGTAGGTAGTTAAAAAATGACACGGTTGGTTTTCATACGGATTGTGATACTTGCAATATCTAGGTATAGTATCTGTGAACACCTTTCTATCTAAGCCCACTCTACCTAGGCCAGACTAGCCAAGCTAGCCTAGGTAGTAGGAGAGGTCCGTACCTAAATCAATGAGATGGTATTGATTTAGTTAACCACACATTTAGTTCACTGGTGTGAATAGGTTAAGTGCGTTAATAGCAATTAGTTCACGTTATGCTAATGGTTATATATAATCCTTTTAAATTAGTGCATGAACTATAATTTTGCACCGAATATTATTAATTATTTTCGATTATAATCACTGCATTCAAAATTGCGTTGGTTTGCAAATGGCGAGTTTTGCTAACATCATCTGCCTAGCCTTTTCCCAAACTATCTTGGGGTTGGCTTCCAGTCTAACCGGATGCAGCTGAGTACCAGTATTTTACATGAAGTGACTGCCTATCTGACCTCCACAACCCAGTAACTGGGTAATACGATATCCCTTGGTAAGACTGGATGTCAGACTTTTGGCTTCTGACTACTCGTAACGAAAGATCTACAAATGATAGCCGAGACCAACGGCTTAACGTGCTTTCCGAAGCACAGAGGAAACTCGGTATTTAATTATGGTCACCCATCCACGGACCAACCTCGGCAAGCACGGGTTAACCTTAAAGATCGACCCGAGCGGCCGTCACTATTTAGCCACGAGCTTCTCCTAGTTTTGGTAACATTAGGCTAGCGAAATGAAGGTGTATTATTATTGGTGTGGTGCTCTGCCTTATCCTCCGGGGATTACAGGCGTGATGTTTTGTTACGTAAGTATTTAATGAATACTTCAATCCATTATTGTGTTGTTTATTATGTCAAAGAATAAAAAAAAGAATACATTAAAAAAAAAAAAACTGCGGCACGATTTGGTTTGTTGTATGAGAGCCTGGAGTAAGACCAAATAATATTCAGGTCATTCTATCAGCATTTATGTGCGACACCGCCCACCGGTAGATTAAAAATTGCGTTATTGGTTATACAAACATTTATGAAAAAATCTTTATTACTTGTTTTTTTTTTTCATTGGTTTTGTCAAACCAATTCTTCACTCAAACAATAAAAGCTTTACTCAAATCCCTGCATTCATAGCGTATAACCAAACACTGGCAATCAAAACCAGCCTTTTAGCTGCATTCACTATGTACTGGGCGCAATACAACCCTTTGTTTTAAAACAATGACTTTAAAGCGACCTATACAGCCATAATACCCATGCTGCTGGGTAGATTGATGAAAACATTACAAGTTGCATATTGCCTACCTATGGCTATTGTTTGGCTCATATTACCGGGCTGCCTGTATTGTCCTTTATCGTCTTTAATTGGTAGTACCTGATCCTTTATTGGCGCCGGACATACCTGCATAAACGGTAACTACAATATTCTGTAAAAATATTTTTGTCCTTTATAGGTACTTGAGGTCCTAGGTTCAATTCCCGGGTCGAGAAAGTGATATTGGGCACTTCCATCAGGAATATCTCAGTAGCAGCCACGGAGTCTGGATTTGTACCCCATTGATCGCAATAGGCTCATCCCCTATTACATGGGACTTACATAACTGGTGAAATCAGGGTGTGTCATTTGGTACACCACTGCCTAACCCTTCCGGGAATACAGGAGCGTAGTTATGTTATTTTAAATAGAGTTTTGTAACTAACAATAAATCATCATCATCATCTGCCTAGCCTTTTCCCAAACTATCTTGGGGTCGGCTTCGAGTCTAACCGGATGCAGCTGAGTACCAGTATTTTACATGAAGCGACTGCCTATCTGACCTCCACAACCCAGTAACTGGGTAATACGGTACCCCTTGGTAAGACTGGATGTCAGACTTTTAGCTTCTGACTACTCGTAACGACTGTCAAAGATCTACAAATGACAGCCGGGACCAACGGCTTTCCGAGGCACGAAGGAAACTCGATATGTAATTTTGGTCACCCATCCACAGACTAACCTCGGCAAGCACGGCTTAACCTTAAAGATCGACCTGGGCGGCTGTTATTATTTAGCCACGACCTCCTCACTAACAATAAATAAAAACAACATTATTTTAAACATCACAAATTATTTTCTTTACAATATTTGATTTTACTTCTGCAAAACTCCTCTCTTTGTAAAACTGTCCAATTTTGAGCAGCAAAACATCCGAGTTCCAAACAGGACGGACGTCGTCCACATTTCATCTCATCTCACAAAACGCAATAATTCTTTACATTTCGTGTAGCAACATAATGCGGGAATGCTGGAGCCGCAACGCAAACAGCTGGCCGTTCACTAGACAATAAGTCCGTAAGCGAAGGAAACGCACACATTAAAAAAAAAAAGAAGAGAAAACTCTCTAGCAATGGAGGCTGCATAGCTTCGTAGAAAAATGCACAGTAAAACCAGAGTAATAAGAAAGGAAATGTAATTCTTTGGGAAATTGAAAGAGCACTTCTTCGGATGATGTTGTGAGTGTTTTTTTTTTCAAATGTTAAGTCCTGATTTTAAACTGTTTTGAAAGAAAGACAGGGTTGTATGAACAAGAGTGTAGGGCATGCGAGAGAGTGAGTGAGAAACGAGAGTGACACCAATGTCTATGTACTTTTAGATTTATCAGTTTTTTTCCTGCAATTAGACTATCGACGGGCACTTTGTAAGTCAAGAATGACAACGAAATCAGAAATAGTAATAGCTAGGTCTTGCCCGCGACTTCGCCCACGTGGAATTGGGTTATTGTCTCACGGGATAAAAAGTATACTATGACTTAATCCAGGCTATAAACTATCTGTGTGCCAAATTTCATCTTCGTTCAGTAGTTTTTGCAAACTTCCGCATTTATAATATTAGCAGGAAGTAGGATTATGAGAATTGTTATCCAAATGAACGTTTCCTTAAAATATTGGACCATGAAGTGTTGATTGTATGACCGACATTATGTTACGAGTGCGCAGCTCTTTGTTCAACACAGCAAAATTCCATTCCAATACCAAATTGTACTACATCGAAATTGGGCTATAATTTTAACCCAGTCGAATCCGCCTCGGAGTACAAAACACAACTACACTGTACTAACAACATTGTAAAAACCAAACATGACTGCACCCACTCGAATGTCAACCCTATTGCATGCTTCCATTTCATTCCATAAAATAAAATGCCAGAAACACAATCAACTTGAAAGCCAAGAAACGTTACACTACTGAGTATATTTTTCCATGTTTGAAGTGAATCGCCGTCTGCAACGGCCGCCTAAGTCAATATTGACTGCAGAAGGAGCATCTCACGACTAATCTTATAGAAACTCTTTGCCTTCACGATTGAAGGTTCGACGCTCTTGTGGAAACTTTCGCATTTCAAATAGAATTTGCATATAGGCTACGGGGCAATATTTCCGTGGCGGACCTCATTTGAATATTGCTGACAAAACGTAGAAATCGAATATCTATCTTGGTCTTTGGTGCGAGTTTTCTTAGTGCTGAAATCTGTTATAAAGTACGGCGATGAGGAAACTTTTAAGTCGTATTTGCTTCAGGAATGTGTTCGTTCCATGTTACGAACGACGTCTTGCCTGCATAACAATGTGTTTTCCTGTGTGTGTTTTCAATAGAATTCCATTCTTTTGTAGAACTTCAATTCATAGAATAAATATTAATTCTCTCGGTTTTCGGATAAACTGAAGTTTTTAAAAATAAATCAAATGTTTAATTAAGTTGTTTCGGAGTAAGTATTGTTCATATTACCTTGTCATTAAACATAATGTATCATTTCCATTTGACTTCATGAATGTATTATAGTTAAGTAAATTATTTTGTTTTATATACCAATTCACAGTGCCCAATATTTCGACGATTTATTATTTTAATTAGTATCCAATTTCACTATAGATGAAGATTAATTGTTTTATTGTGTCTCTTTTAGTTGCATAAACCCCAGATAAATTATATAACAATCATGAATAATCCTGTAAAGTAACTCGGTAATTCAACCTCGTATTGCTGATGCGTGCTGATGGGATGGTACACCATCCCAAGGATGAATGTCTCTTGCATGTCCGTAGACAATACGTGTAATTGAAATGTAATTTCAACCTTAGTGAAGTTTTAACTTACTGGTCATTGTAATCAAACTTTATAAACTGGTAGAGCTCTGAAAAGATGTAGAAATATAGTTTTCGCTGAATAAATAGCTACTTTCATGGCCAATATAGCAACGGATACTAACACAGTATGCATTGGCAATAAAACAGCTAGTCACGTAATACAATCGTTGTTGATGGCACAGTGGTTTCATTTAGTAGTGACAATACGTGCTGTTATCGAATGTCTTTCATGGTATTATTTTATTTGGTTCAATGCATTCGAAGAGGGAAAAAGAACGCAATTTTATTAAAAGCGACCACCTTACCATGAACCACGATGCGATAACCTTAAAGCTAGACCACCTAGAGCTATACCACACAAATCCCACTATGTATCGATGTCTTGACATTTCCGCTTTGTGCTTGGAGTTTTTTCGACCAAATTTGGATATGCTAGCCACTTGAGAGCACATGAAAGAGCAGCACACCAAAGCCACCACCGAAAGCCATCGAATCCAGTCGTTGTTGCTGAAATCGGTTAGATAGCATCATGGCTTCGCCCATAGCGACAATTATGTCATCATCGTAATCTACTTCATAGTGGAGAAGGCCTTGTCGTACTAGTTGTAAGTCCTAGGATGGAACTCAGACAGGAATTTTGTGTAAATTGTCTCATCTTCACTTCTCTGCAAACGGTGAAGAAAGATAAGTAGCCGGATGCAGCTGAGTACCAGTATTTTACATGAAGCTGCTGCCTATCTAACCTCCACAACCCAGTAACTGGGTAATACGATAACCCTTGGTAAGACTTGGATGTCAGACTTTTGACTTCTGACTACTTAAAGAGTTTCAAAGATTTACAAAACACAACCGGGACCAACGGCTTAACGTGCTTTCCGAGGCACAGAGGAAACTCGGCATGTAATTATGGTCACTCATCCACGGACCAACCTCGGCAAGTATGGGTTAACCTTAAAGATCGACTAGTGCGGCTGTTATTATTGAGCCACGAGTTCCTCCTCAGTTCAGGAAACCGAATACCTAAAACGATTTTAAATAAACCTGACATCCACCAGTCCGCATAGGCCTGAGTGATGGATTACAGGTCATATACCCTCAAAGAGAAAAAGCCTTCTCCCACCAGTGCGGTAATGCAGGCAGCGAGTAACCAACAATAGTTGTTTGCTTAAAATCTCCTTGAAAGATTACTATTACAGTAAGAAAAAGTCATAGTATGATGTGTCTGACGGTCATGTCCACCATAAGATTGTTGATTGTTAGATCTAGAGCGTCCTGAACCCCAATTAGGCAAACGTCCTGTGAAACCCAACTCGAAAGCCAAACCGGGCTCTTGGACAAGCAGCTATTCCAGGTCTTCGTTTCGATTTGCATTCAACGGTAGTTATTGTAAAGGTAGGGAACAGGATATCCATCCAGCACACCTGTTTAAACGTGATCTTCGGACCCCTCACGTAACTAAAAGCTCTATGTGTCGTTGTTGCCAAGCGCCTGACTGTACGTGTACGTGTGTACCTATCGAACCCTGAGAACAAAAGTGACCTAATACAAAATTGCGGCGAATTGCGTTAAAAACCTAAAACTACTCCTAATAACATTGGCCATCTTCTAGTGAATCAAAAAGTGACGATCGTGCTAGAAAAGGACAAAAAACATAACATATTTGATTGGAAACTCCCTACAACATGAAACACAATTTTGTAATTTCCCAAAAACGCAAATTTCATGTTAGTTCACTTTCGTTCTCAGGGTGCGCTTTGTATACTTGGTGTTTCGTCCACCGAATTCTAATAGAATACGACAGGTTAATTTTGAATATGTAGGGCAGCATATTTGTATTTATTTCTTGCGTCTATATTTATGGCATCTTTCTGTGACCTGTGTGCTTCTTTTCTTATGTGAAACACCAAAGTGACAAGGCTAATTTGAACTGTAATTAACAAAACTGTCAAAATCTACACCAATTCAGTCCAAAACATCACTACCATGACAATACAAACTCCACTAACAATATTCATCTCCGCAGCTCCGTAACACTCACATGATGAATTCGTCCGCATGATATTAATGTTATCAGCATCTGTCCGCGTCAACGGTCGCACACTATTAAAAGCAATATTTCACCGAAACACCACAATTTGCATAAATATAATATTGTTGCCTCAACATTAACGGTTCGGCTGTGTATTTTTGACTGGAAATGTATTTTATAATTAACTTTTACACGAATTATTTAGTCTGCTTTATTGATCAAATTATAGTGTGGTTCTCCCGATCGAGTTTTGGTTTTTGTGGCCAATTTCAGTAGAGATTCGTCGCCGGAGATATATTTTATATAACATCACGCATCACGCATGTAATCTTCAAAGGTTTAAGCAGAGGTGTTCCTAATAGTACACCCACATTTCACCAGTTATGTTTAAGTCCCATGTAATAGGGGGCGAGCCTATATCATTAACAGGGCACAAATCCAGACTCGGTGGCTGCTACTGAGAATCCTGATGGAAAACCCAATAAAACTTTGCCCAACCTGGGAATCGCTTCCAACACCTCATTGCTCAGTAGTTGTGCTTGCGACCACTAAACCAACGAAGTAACCCTATACAGGTTTATTTAATTGCACAATAAACACAGGTACACTTTATCATACCCTCTTTTTGTTCTGTGAGTCGGGAGACTAGACGACCGAATAGAGGTCAGAGGCAGAAGATTATAAGTTGGCGGTGGAACCCCCATGCTTCGGAAGGCAAGTTACTATTGGACTATTGCTGTTGGTATTGAATATACAAATTAGTGAGGTTTATGGTGTTCTTGAATGGCGACTGCGAACCGGAAGACGATGCGTTGGTAGGCCTCCCACTAGGTGGACCGATGACCTGGTCAAGGTTGCGGGGATCCGCTGGATGCGAGGCGCACGGGACCGGTCAATGTGGCGTCACTTGGGGGAGGCCTATGTCCAGCAGTGGACGTCTTTCGGCTGAAATGATGATGATGATGATGATGGTGTTGAAAGATGAGATAGTATTTTTTTCCTTCTTCTATGATGGCTCGTGTTAATCAAAAGTATTGCCCCCTACTCATGCGGCATTTTGGGTTGCTAAAGAACAACTAGCTCCGGGAATATGAGATGTCAGAAGACGGATATGGCCTGGTATGCCACGGATAACACTCATAAAGTGCCCTGCACCATTACCTGACCCACCTAGTAATGCTGGTAACTGACTGTACAGACCAGAAAAGCATGGCACATAAGGAAATAGACATTGTACTCAAGGAGCCTTCTCCTTGTCGTATCGATTTTACATCCATATTACACAGACTGGGCCCGGGGAGTGAAATACGGCAGCCTAATTATGAGGAGCAGTTGTTGACCATTTTAGTTTATTAGTAAGTAACTATATTACCTATTACAATATAAAGATACCTGCTTATGATTTTATACAATCTAACCGTATACATATTATAATAGATTATCCTGTCAAGTTTCACCTCTATGTACTCAATTATAAATTCGTTTTTCATTAGAATTAAGTGATGGCTTAAAGACAACAGCCTCAGGCTTTGGAATTAATGAACGTGTTCCCAGCAAAGAGATCAGGAGAAAATGTTCATTACTTATTTGTCTCTTAATAAAATACTTAATCCCTTGGATGTAAATGCTTCAGTCACTCTCTTATTTGTTTTTCGACGTTTTATACCTATTTCGAATCGTGAATTTAGTATTTTTAATTCTTGTGTGAAATTTGCAAAAAAAACATAATTTATCTCTAGAATTTTTTCACAACAAAAAAACATGTAAGAATTAATAAGATGCGTTAGCGTACCTGAAATGTTGACGTCAATTTTGAAATCAATTTTAGGTTTCATAAGTTATCTGGAAAGATAGTTAAAAAAAATTTATACATCGGGTATTTTCTTTGAAGGTTTTTATTTTTTACGTGACAACGTCTAATACATCTATGAACGCCGGCTGCACGCACGTAAAAGGATGACTCATTGTAACGTTACGATCGGAGCGAGAGCGCTGTACGAGCGAGCGAAAGGCACGATCGGCTTGACCGCTCAGCTTGCTTTTCATAAAGGTATACAATCATTTCATCAATGTTTTGTTACAAGTTATGACGTTGTCACGTTAAACTATTTCCGTAAACCGACTTTACAGACAACCAATATCTTTTCCATTTCTATTGTCTTTTATGTAACTTGTAGTGCGAAGATACATACTTTTTATCCACTGCTGTTTATCTAGAGATACCCGAACTAACCTATATAAAGTTTTATTCACAACATACAGGGTGTTTGGAAGGGAGCTGTACATACGCCTAGGGTAGAAACTAGGGATAGTCTGCTACCTACCCCCGCCCATTATATTGACCTTGGCCTCAAGGTTTTTTTTTAATTTATTATTATTTTTTATTTGACTTTTTTATGATTTTTTGACTAAAACTACCTGTAGCTCAAAATCTATCCATGGGACCGGTCGGCTAATGGTCTTGTTTTAATCGTTAGAGTCTTAGGGTCCTGCAAAAAATTATTTTACACCAGAAAATTGTGGAGAAGAAAAGTTATGGGGCCTGAAGTACCGTAAAAAATAAAAATAAATTAAAAAAAAAACCTTGAGGCCAAGGTCAATATAATGGGCGGGGGTAGGTAGCAGACTATCCCTAGTTTCTACCCTAGGCGTATGTACAGCTCCCTTCCAAACACCCTGTATACTTATTCAACAGTGAACATTGTCAAGAAACCCCAAGAAACTATGCTCATTATTGCTCAAAACATAATCAACACAAAGGTTATGTTATATGAGCGAACAATAAAGCGATAGTCGCGCCAACTGTCGAGAGGTTTAATTTACAGCAAGTATTTCCGCGAAGCGATATGACAAAGTTAGTTATTGAAATTGTCAGCAGGTATAAGGTCTACAGCAAGTTCGTTGCTTTGATGTTTAAGTTTCACAGTTAATACGAAACTTGGGACTGGGACCCGTATAACTTAGATCGCTACTATACGCACTCGCTTACATATTTACAAAGTTTTCCGACGTTCGAGATGTGTTTAAGTTTGTTCAGAGCAAATTTACCTCCGGGTAAGTGTAAGTTGTCACTGTATTCCGGCGGTAATCCTGTGGGAATGGTGAATTTAAGCCTCAGTTTTTTTTTCATATTTAAGTTCGCCGTGGTTGTTTCATATATAAGTATCGCCGTCGACGTCGACCGCGGTGTAGGTGGTGTGACGATCTGTTCATGTTCTCGGGGCAAACGTGGCCAGAAAAATAAAGGTTTGGAAGGAGAAAAGGGAGGCCAGCAGTGGGA